>JAYRBT010000010.1:11249745-11319060 GCA_036023395.1 Myiotriccus ornatus | reverse complement strand
CCTCATGAGTCAGCTCCTGCAGCACCTGAAGCAAAATAGATCCACCATTCAGGTAGGAGAAAACTTGTCCTATACACTGGTTTTATCTTTAGGAACCAGAGTGGCAAGATAGCTAAAAACCAGGTGGGTTTTCACAATCTTGTTAAGAGAGCAAGACAGTAAAGACTTACTGGAAGGCAAAGCCTAGATGTGCATTGCATGTCACAGTATGGACATCCTTCCTCCACCATCTGTTGTCCCCAACAACTTTTCAGGGCTTGATCTATTAACAGGACAGAGTATGTAAAACACTCGGAACCCATGGTCTTATTTGGAGACTTTGTCTTACTCTCACCCAAATTAAGTTGTTCTTCTGTGAGCCTTATAGACAGGTTTCACAGCACTTCAGTCACTGCTTGCAGAAAGAAGGAAAATACTCTTTCATCTGGATATGCCACAAACATCAGACAAGGAACAGCTTGCATGAACAAAAGCAGAAGCACGCTTTACGCGTGCTTGTCCAAATTATTTGGCAAATAACAAGTGTACTAGGAAAGATAAGCACAAAACAGAGCAGTTATTTCCTCATGAATATTATTCTTAATAAACAACTTGAGTGGCTTTTCTAACAATAATTTGACTGGAACATGGTATTTAGTTCAAAATTTTAATTTTTCACTTGCTCTTCATGCATGGTTTCTGTGAGAATTTGATTTGTTTTATTTGATTGGGGGACCAAAATTACAGCCCAGCATTGCACTATTAAGCAGCAAACTTCCCATTTGTTCACCGTTCCTCTTGTGAGACTCCTCTCTGTTTTAGACTTCTTCACTACGTAAGCAACATATTTCTGTCCATGCAGAAACCCTAAAATGCAACTCAAAGGTAAGGTATAAACTGCCTTACATGGCTAATCAGGACATAGACAATCACAGCAGGAGTTTCTTGCTAACCTCCTACCATTCACCATCATAACTAAATTCAAGAAGGCACTTCCTTTCCCTCCTTCCATCCCCTCATTTCTCCTTTTCCCCCAACCTATACAGCTTCAAGGTACACAGTTTTATTTGCAGAAGTTTTTAGCTCATCCATCTGGGTCACATATCTATGGGTGATACCAGAACAAGATTTAATATCCTAGGAAGAACTGGGGAGGGAGGGAGTTGCACTGCATTCCCCTCCAGAGCCAAGCTCCTGATGGAAAGCCTAGGCTTAAGCACATGGGTAGAATTTGGACATGCAGGCTCCATCAGCAGCCAGACACCCTGCATAGAAAGCAGACTTCCTTGCCATCTTCTGAGGCTTTTTCTTTTCCTCCTGAGATCTGTTGTCAGAGGAAGGGAGTTCAGAGCTTCTTTCTGTCCATCAGTGGGTGGGTTTCACTCTGCTACATTGATGGGAATTGCAGGTGCCCTTCAGTCCAAACCTTAACTTCTTCAAACAGCAGAGAAAAGGCTACAGGCACTTGGGGAGAAAGAATATCCATCCGTTTGTGCAATCTTAGCTTCCAAGGGGAAATGTGCAGTGGAAAAGGAAGGAATGATAGGGTAAATTAAATTAAAATGCAGGAAAAGGAATATTAGTAACAGAAGGAAACTTTTACCTGTTGTGCTTGCCAAAATGCTTTCATGATGCTCAGTGAGAATACACAGGTGTACAGGAAGCCCAGCAGACTATCCAAATACGATGCTGAGTTGCCAGGTTCCAGGAAATTGTCCTGTTTCTATAGTCTAAGAGAGCTGAGCAGCTCAGTCCAGCTCTGATCTCTGTGGCTTTCTAGTCCCCTGTTTCTCTGGATTGGCAGGAGCTCACTGGAGAGTCTGGCAGGGCAGCCCTTTGGGCATTCCTGCAATATCTCTTGGTTCTCCTGCCAAACGGTCTGTGGCACATTCAAAGGCACCGCAGGTGAAGAGGGGACACAGAGCAGCACTCAATGACATGGCATGAGTGTGTTCTGGTAAGATTTTCTAGGCACTTTGTGACAAAGAACATAGGAGGATGTTTCCACTTATGGTCCAAGTTGCTTGCTCAGACCTACAGAACTACCCAAATACTGCCAGTCACCACTCAAATAATTTCCAGAGCCTTACTACTGTGCACTGCAATTCCATTTCCAGATATTTTACCAGTTCCTTATACAGTAGCATGAAAAGATACCTATTTCCACAGGTCACCTGCCTAATACACGTGGATTGGACTTACACTGGCAGAGAACAGCCTCCCTATGTCCACCAGTGTTTGAACATCAAAGGCTGCACCGCTGGTCTTTCACTTAATTTTTTAAAAAATGAGAATTTGCTAAAAACCCAACCACACATAAATGACTGCACAAAAATTATTTTTCTACCCTTTTTCCACTCCTTCCCATAAGTTCACGAGAGTGGCAAGGTTTCTGATATGGACACCACCCCTTTGAATAAAACTTGGCAGGTTTCACATCACTCATTTAATGCAGCACAGTGCTGCATGACATTAACAGCTTCCAGCCATACCACCGACAAGGGGGAAATAATTCCTTCTGTTAGCAGTGACCTTCCAAGGTAATGTACTTGCAAAGCATACCAAGTGCTGACAGCCTTTCTTTCCTTCACTGATTTTCCCAAATCATTTTCAGAATTTCTGATAATAGGTTCATTAGTCTCAAAATGAAGAGATGATTAATATATCCACCAAGAAGAAACCATGATGAGTTACAAAAACATGAGAACACAAAACTGGTGTGATGTAAATGATAGATCAGCCTGGGACACAGGTGGTGCTGTCCAGTGTTGCTCTCCCCTCTGTGCTATTATAAATTGGGATGAAATCAAGCTCACTCCCATCTGACCTAACTGATCAGAGCCCAGTCTGATCAGGGACACTGCTCATTTCTGGGTTCTTGAAGATCTCATAGTTTTACCACTCAACTCTACACAGTTCAGCTCACCACATGCTGTTGACTTTCACCCAAACAAGCTCAGTTACTTTCATTGCCCACACTCATCTCTGCTGGCGAGAACTGTCTCTACTGCTATTCATTCATATCGGAGAGAAAAGTGCTCTAGCATGTTGAGGGCACTTCCATGTGGGGCTGACACAGTTCTACAGTACATGTCCCTGAATGTGGAATGGCACATCAGTTCCAGGCTGTGTGACACTGTGCTGTATGATACAGGTGCAACAGTTTGTTCAGAGCTACCTCAGGTCCTTCTAACTTGGTACTCAGCATGGTACATACTAGCCCATCCAGCTCCTTGGTAGCATCCTCCATTACTTGGGGGTGTTTTAATAAGGATTTTTTATGGGAGTGATCTGTTTTGTCCAAAATTCCCTATGCGGTTAAGTTCTCTCTTTCTGTTTCTAGGTAATCACCTTGAAATGGATAGAAATGCAACTTAAAACTTGCCAGCCTTGGCATTATCTGAAGTCACTATTTTACCATTTTTGTCAACTCCGTGTCATGCTTCCCATACCTAAGTGGCTATTCCAGCAGTAATGTCTCTTGATCAAGATACTTGCTTAGAATGCAAAGCAATAAAAAGGTCATGATCATTGAAAGTATGTCTTATATTCTCAAGTAAAGAGTGGAAACTTCAAATAAAGTTTACCATCATCAACAACAAAAATTTGATAAAAATTTTACTGTAATAACAATTGCTCATATCACTTTATTGCAACCTCTTGAAGACTTACAGCAGCCCCATCTAACCATACTTTAATTCCTGTATATTTCTCATTTCACTCTATTTCATCTACGTCCTACTTGATTGTGGAGTTTCAAAGGTGCTATTTTTCCATTTCTCTTACATGAATGCAGAGAACACAAATCACAACAAGCTCCCCTGTTTATCTCAAAATCTGGAGGACACAGGAGTACGCCTAGAGTAAGAGGCCCCAGGCTCAGGGGATTCAGTGGTAGCTGGACCATCTGTGCTACTCTCTTCCCAGGGTCACGTTTAATGCTTTTCTGAAACTACACCTGCATGCCAAACTGGACAGATTCACATCCTCCTGACCGGAGAGAAGCAGATTTAACACTCTCGTGCAATCTTCTTTGGCTTGCTTTTGCTATTTGTAGAATCACTAAGGAAACCAAATGTGAGACTGGTGATCTTTATTCAACATGTGCCTTACCCAGACATGATCTCAGCTAACTTGTGTATCACTTAAGCCCAGCCCATTCTTTCCCATACAAATACCTATGAAATCAGGTTGAACTGGGAGGTAAGCAATGATAGCTGTGAGCAAGTAATTTTTATGTCCAGTCCATGAAGAGCTCCAGGCCTTTGGAACCTATGATGCTAAGCAGAGTGCACGGTATGTTTGCTATAAAGACAATAATAACACCTAGCTCTTGCTGGAAAGTCTCACTGCACTTTACAATAGTGGGATGTAATTACCTACAAGAAACCTAAGATCATCTACCTGGTCTGGAACAGCCACCAAGGAAACAGTTCAGGACTTCTGTGTCCCAACCCAGTGTTTTCTCCAAGTGAGGCTGACAAAACACACCAAACTAGATACAAATACAGTCAATTCTTTCTTAAATCCAGGTTCTTCTCTATCCTTCCCTGGCAGCCAGCACTCTCTTTTTAAACGTTCACCTTCATTTCTGAATAAAATGATCACTGTGTGCCAGTCGATGGTGTTGGTCAGTGTCTGTGGAAAATCAGAGTGTTAGTTAAGTCAAATCTGGGGGAAGGTGGGGGGGGGGCAAAACCACAACAAAACAAAACACCAACCTCCCCCCCCAAAAAAACAAACAAACGAACAAACAAACAAATAAAACAAAACAAAACAAAACCAACCAGAACTCTGCTTTTTATTCAAATTCCTCCAAGAGTGATTCTGACCTGCTTCTCAGCCTGTGAGCCAACAATGGGTATGGGATGGATTTTTCACAGCAATATCAGAGTTCGATTAGCAGTTCTCTGAGCTTGTTGTTTTAAGCACTTATCATCACAATTCATGTGGTTGCTGGGGACATGTTACCTTTCCCAATTCAGAGGTGAAAACCCGAGGAAACTGAGGCAAGGATTCCCACTCAAGGCCAAGCTGTGTGATTACCCACACAGCTACAACTCACTCTCCACGCAGTCTGAAGTTCAACTGATTCACACAAACAGGCAAACACAAGCCATGCAGGGAAACCCCTTGGCTTATGTCCAGGCTGGCCCTCCTGCATCTGCCTCCTGCCATGTGGTGTGGCAAATGTGAACTTATACTCAAAGTGCTTTTCACACAGAGAGACCAGAGGCACCAGTAAGATACCATCCACCCAGCCTGGACGAGCCACCTCTGTGAAGGCCCTCACCTCTCTGCAAGTGAAAGCAGTCAGACTTAGCTTACCATGCAATAAAGGAAGCTCCACTAAGGTAACATGACCTTACATGAAGAGAGAGCTGAGCACCTGCATCGAGACAGTGATCATGACTCAATGACAGGCAGTAATTTGCTGAGTCACAGCAATTAACCAAATCCCAGAAATTTCCCAATAGTTACAAAAGAAGCCCAAAGCACAACAGAGTAAAAAAAAAAAAAAAATACCAGTTTCCCAGAATCTCAGATACCAAGCCCACATTCCCCTCCCTCACCTGATAATGAAAAATAACATTCAGGTGTATCCTTTTATTAGAAAACCAGTATTTCTCTAATTGCTCCTCCATAAGAGTTTTTAAAGTATCATTCATTTAAACAGCTCCTGGAAGCATTGGATCTGTACTAATGATGATTAATAGCAGGTTTGCTATAACAAAGCTTGGAAAGGATTCGTTTAGAGATTAACATCTTACCAAAAATAATTTTCATCTGTGCATAACTAATTCCATGGTTGTTCACTGCAGGGTTTCTGGGACTTCAGAAAGAAATATATTATAGGCTGTGGTGTACAGAGTAGATAGGACCTCTGTCTGGCAATTCCTGTGCAAGCCAAAACTTCCCAGTGACAGGATTTTCCATGGTATCAGGAAAATCATGATATCCAGGTATCAAAGCACTTACTCAATCTCTTGAAAGAGAAATATTGCAGAGTTTTACACAACTGAGAATCATTACTCCACCTTGCAGCATGAAGCTGTTCTGCACAGGTAAGTGATCAATGGGAAGAAATGAATTCTGAGATTTCTAGATATTTGGGTTCACAATGCTCATTTCATAGCACATGCACATCTAAGCAGGAGTGAGTTTGAGCTCTATGTCAAGTACTAAGAAAATTGTGAATTAAATCAGAAGTCAGATGCTTTCATCACAACACAAAGTTATGTGAGGCCATTAATTATCTGGTGCCACTCTAAATGCTCTTCTATGCCTCAGTATTTCTGCATATTCCTTAGTAGTCCCAGCAACTTAGCGCCCAAGAGCTCCCAGTGAAATCCAGCACTACTCCACAGAAAAAAAATATTGCCATCACTGTTGAGTTTTCCAGAAATCTGAACCTAAAAGTTTCCAAAAATCTTGCAGAAAAATAAAAACAGCAAGGGTAGGATTCCCAGCAGCTGCCAGTTCCAGCATCCCCCCCATGCTGCTCTCCAGTTTGCTCTAGCCCAGCAAACACCTGCACAGTGCAGACTGGTTTGAGTCAGTCCTCAGCCTTTACTAGGAAGGGGCAGCAATACTGACAGAATAACATTCTGCTGGCAGCATCAGAACATGCTTTAGGTAAAGATTTGATCTTACTTTGGCCATAGGCAAAGCTGGTGGGTCTTGCAGGAAACTGTTACCCTGAGCAGTAGGCACAGAGTGACTGCCAGGATGGGGTGGAATTGGTGTAAGTTTCTGTAGAATACTTCTCTTTCCACACAGTTTTCTGTGTGCCTGGGTGTGGCATATTTTAATCCCCAGGAAGCTCTGCCACACAGTTTACAGTAGTAAACCCTAAGAAAGGACCCACGTCCGTAAAAGCACATGAACACTAGTTTTGCAGAAGGAGGATAAGAAGCTTTGCTTCAACTGCAGCAGAAGGCAATGGGGCAACTTGGCCAAGTACCTCTTCCACTTCTTCATACCTTCTGCGTGTCCAGAGCATCTACTACACCTGATTCTGTGGCCAAAGAGTCAGAGATAACACTTGGAGAAGCCTACCACTGGGTTTCAAGTGTGCTCTAATTGCAGAGATCCCACTCAATTTACCCTTTCAGGTATTCTGTCAAAGGTACAGGTTATGGGACATGGCCTAGAAAAACGAAGAACCTCTAGATATTAAAGTGGAAGCTGATTTCCTTCTGTTTCTTCTGTTAAAGAGGACAACTATATCTAATTTCTCTCACGTCTTGTTCTTGGTCAGGCTGATACTTGCATCACTTATATCACCTGCAGCCAGAAGGGAGCATCAAACTGGCAATCTTCCATGACTGTCAATAGACATATAATCAGTGATATTGACTACATGCCCTCAGTAACTTTTGGTTTATGTATGAGTTGACAGCACTCTGACACTTTCAGGAGGTATTAAATACCTCATAGAATTGGGCCAATAGCCAGGGCACAGATCTGGCACATGGAAAATAATAAGTGGAGTATCTCCTTGTAACCACAGCAACTTGAAAAACACAGCAAAAACAGTGCATGTCCCTGCAGAATTACTGAGGATGAACAGACATGCATTCGTGAAATATTGAAACAAATAATATAACAATGGTCCTGAATTGCAGAATAAATCTGACTTCATGCAGACATGTCAGAAAGCCAGATGTTGTCTATTGATACTAAAACTTCCTATAATCCTGTAAAATCTACTGGATAACATATAGGGAACTGATTGTACCAAAGCTGAAAGGAACAAGAACAGCCCTGACAATTGCACAACTAAACACTGGGCAATACTGATTGTATTTCAGATAATATTCTTAATCAAGCTTTCGTGCTTTTTTTTAATATGCATATTTGTTTACTCCCACAGATTGTGTGGTAGAGACCTCATCCACATTGCTAGAGTTTACATCAAGACAAACATGGTGTTGTGATATAATACCGAGACAGAAACATAGCCAAGTGTCTTGAGATAGAAGCTCTGATGCAGAAAATATGAAATTATTATGCACTTGGGCAATTTCATCACAATGGCTGCAAAACAGAAACTATAAACTAACTCTTGGAGGAAAAAAAGTAACCATAATTTAAAAATAAAGTAAGAACAAGAGAGTCTATGGTCAGAACCAAAGTGACAACGGGTAGTGGAAGACTCTCTTGAGTTTGCTGAGTTACAACCTTCTCATGTTGTCTCTCTCTAGTGATGAGTCCAGCTTTAATTATCTTCTGGATCAATCAGATTCTATAGCAATAATGAGTTCAGGCTACCAAAAGTTCTCCACTGATTTTCTTGTCACATTGGGGTGGGGACACATTCAATTGAAAAGAGGGTGCAAATGAATCTTTATCCAAAACTTGAATGAAAGCTTTGGGAGTTCATGGGCTGTTTCTTCCGTAATGACTAAAATTTATGCTTGCATTTCACTGATTTCAGGTATTTTGTTATTAAAGGCAGATACTATCTCCAGCATATGAATAGTATTAAGCTACGAAGAAGCTTGTTGCAGTACAGAGTTCTTAAGTCTGTGGCTTTACCCGGTGACTAAAAGAAGTCTCAAATAAGGATAAAAAACTAGTGATGGTAAATAACCTGTGATGGGTTCAATTTACAAGGAGAAAGCCCAGTATTTCAAAGCAATCCATCTATGAACTGTTCCATGGTAATGGTAAAAAAAACCCTGAGAGCATGGCATCATTATGCTTATCACTATTTGTCTTCCTTTCACAGAAACCAAGATTAAACAAGCGCCAGGAGAAATCCTAGAAGGTCAGCCTCATCCAGACAAATGCCTCCAGTGCTGCTGATCCCAGACCCCTGGGATCTGCCAATTTATACCTGAGCTTTGTTGCCTTTCCATAGGAAATCTTTGCTGGGAATTGCAGACACAAGACAGCTATTTGCATGTACATTTTGCTGTTTCACACTGAAGAATCCACTCCAGCCTCATTATATCCTTCCAGAGGCTAAGAAAGAGAACAGAGATCCCTGCTTTATGGAAAATGGACCACTGAGAGACCAGCTGAGATGCCCAAAAGAAAACACACAGCCTGCAGCAGAGCTAGAAAAAGAGCCATTGAAACTATGTGTTGCCAGGTGCTTAATGAAAAACTGCAGTTGTGTTTCTCACTGGAGAGCTTCTGATCATAAACCAGTGATCTAAGGGGAACATAAATGCCACATGCTGTTAACAAGGTCTGTTCCCATCATAAACGTACATTTATCTAATCACCCTCACTCTCAGACCTGGATTTTTTCACTGTAAGTCACCAACATGTCACAACAATTACCTGAATTGATGCCAAAGAAACTGGTGCTTGTGATTGCTTTGAACAGCTCAAAGCTCTGCCTTGCTTTTTTGTTTGTTGCATTTGTTTTTTTTAAACACCCTTTACCTGGTAGCTTTTTCCCTAGACTTGGCAGTTCAGTAAGAAAATAGACTCAAAAGTGATTCTTCTAAGATTTGAAAGTCTTTTTAGTTTAAATATAGTGATTCTTTAAGCAAAATAGCTGAGAAATTTATTTTTTTTTCTTTTTTGATAGATGAAAACTGTGGTGACAGTCAAACATGTCAGGGGAGTAACTCTGAGGCAGATCTCATTTTCTGCATAAATGCCTGTGCTTGGAATGGGGAGTGCCTGTTCTCAATGTCCTTTTAGCACCCCCATGGGAAGAAAGCCAAGGACAGGGCTTCACTGTGAACTTCCAACAAGATTCCACTTCTTTCCTCTGGTACTGAAGGAAGTTCTAGGCCTGCAAGACACTGGCCTTGCTGCAGCCAAGGATCTTGGGAGCACAGCATTGCCGGCATCTCAGATCATCAGAGCTTCCTCACTAGCAGGTGAGAGCCAGTAGAGCTCTGCCATGAATTAATCCAACCATGACAGCACAGGAAATGCCCTACACAAGAACCAAAGGAAATAAAGGAAATGGAGAACAAGGAGAGATTATTGTGACCAATAGGAAGAGTTTAAATTGACACAGCAGGCACAAGAAGAAGCTTCATGTGATGGAGAACAACAGAGTTTTTCCCAAAACAGTGATAAATAAGCAGCCTCTGGGGCCAGATGCAGCCAACCCGAGTCTCAGAGTGGAGTCCCTGAACATCTTGCTCAGAAAGGGAATGCTTAACTTGGGGCTGCACATCAAAGGGATAAGATCAGGTAACTGGTAATGGACCAGCTCAGGCCAGCACTAACTCCAGCTCCTCCATACAGGGAAGAAATGTGCAAACTGAAAAAAGGGACTCTGAACACAGTAAGGGGAATCAGAGCCAAGAACTGAATCCCACAGAGCTGTAGCCAAATGGAGTCATAGGAAATCTTCAGTGCTTTACATCTACAGATCTTGCCTTGCTTTGCACACACTCATTAACCCTCCAGGCTGCTGGGCTATTCACTTGCAGGTACTTGTTCCCTGTGAAATCCAGGGATAAGGACCCTGCTGCAGGTGGTGCAGAGCAAATCACTGGCAGAGCCCAGAAGACAGAACAGCAATTCAGCTCTGTCCTGACCAGACACATAGACACATTTTACCTTTCATTGTAATATCACAAGTAGAACACAGCTTAACATCACCTGGAAAAGAAGCAAGAAAGGGTTCCAGTGCCTCTGCTGTCTTGAGAAATGCAAATGCAAAGGGCAGGTAGATGTAACCTGCACCAGGCAGTGTGCAGGTATAGTTAACAGCAAAAAACCATCCCTACTTATGGAGAGGAAAAAGGCCAAGGACTGTGTTCAAACATTTCAGGAACAGTTAACAGAGTTTCTGTTTCCATTTGCCTTTTTTTTTTTTTTCTGGCTTGTCTTATTTTAGACTGCAAGCTTGTGAGGTAACAACCAAATTAAGTCAAACTGAGGAATTCAGTTTATCAAGGGAAAAAACTGTGTAAGATAGTCCCACACAACAGCTCATTTATATTCTAGACAAAATGATAGTACAAACTCAGCAATGACTATCCAGTAATTTAGAATAAAACACGTCAGAGAGGCATGGTAATTGGTCACCTTATCAGGTGCTGAAACAACAGAGTGCTGTAGTGATTCAGTGGAAAAGATCTACCACATGGAAAGCTGAAAATGGTCAGTTTGGGAGAAAACGTCCCCAAAGATACCTCTATTCCAACATTAATTCAAAAGCAACAGAATTGTCATTTTTCCTTTTACTGCTGGTGTCATTAAAAAGGCTTGTGGACCAAAGGGGAACTGATTAGTCAAATTTGGAAATGAAATTGTGTTGAGGCAAGTAAACCACAGAGATGGCAAAAACTCAGTGAAAAAAAAAAAAAAGAAAAAAGAAAAGGAAAAAGGTTTTATTTTAGTAATACAGGCTAGGAATGTTATATAGTTATACACCTCCAAACTGAAGTATATGATTTTTCATATTGACAGCATCTGCTTAAAGGTGACTCCATGGCTGTTAACCAAAGGTTTGGAGACGTGTTATTTGGCCCTGTAAGTCACTATTATAAAGACTAACCACATTCTTTGGGGTTATTTGGTGTACGTGACAGCACAGATGTGATTTTTGCAAGGCTGTCTCTGTCTCTAATTAATTCTGCTCTCTCCAGTGCAGAGCTGACATCTGCCAGTGCCAGTCTTCCTTCACTTTGGTCAAATCTGTCTCAGAGCTGATGTTGGCAAGCAGCAAATTCTCAACTTGCTGTCCCCCCTTAAAGAGATCCTTTCACCTACAGGCAGAGGAGGAAATCTAAGCCTCTCAGGTGCTAATCTTGCTGATCTGATGAAGTGCTCCATCACTCTCAGTCACTAGCAGATCTCATAAGCAAAGCAATGCGAACACTCTGGGGTGATAGTAACCCTTTCCACATAAACATTTTCCAAGACTGATTTTTCCATTAGGTTCTTGATCCTTTTGAGATGCATTGTTCTGACTTTATTAAATGAAATCTGAAGCACACTGCCTCTTAAGGAAGAAAAGGATTCCACAGGCAACACAAAGTATTACTGTTGCAGAGTGGCAGCGTCTGTGCCTGGGTGCACATGCACCACCTCCCTCTGACCGGAGGTAGTAAGAGCATCCAGCAAGAAGCTATACATCAGAGATCCCAAAACAACAAAGAGAAGTATCCAAGCTATCTAAACACTTTCTGAAGCTGAGGAAGCTGTTTCACTATCCCTTTGAAGAATTAGGTGTTACAGCTGCATGCATAGATGTGCAGAAGCAAAGGTACATTTTGCAGCCTGAGCAGCAGCTTTGGGAGGAAGCTCATGAAGGACTGTCCCAGCTTTCTGCAGGGTGGGACAGAATGGTGATCTGGGAGCCCTGAAGTGCATTCCTGCTATCTCTGTGTGGTGGGGAAGGAGTTGCAACCAGAGCTGAGAGCACAAGGACAATTAATTACTTTGTGTTGGCACCTTCTGGTAAGAAAAGCAGGAACTGCCAGATCTGATCAGTTCAACAGCTAATTCCAACCATGACTAGCAGGCTGGGATAGAGGCCTCTGTTGTGGACAGTGAATCACTAACCAGCCCAGAGACATTTCCTTCCATTAGTCAAAGGAAAGCCTGAAGAACAAGAGTTTATTCCACTTCTGGTTTTAATTTTCACTTTGTGGTTAGCCTGGAAAAACTAATAAACATTTAGCATGTCTACCACATAATTCTATGTTTGCCTGCATGTATAGGAGCTGTAGGGAGCAAACACTATCACTCATAATAACAGACCTTAAATCAAACCGACGGTAATTTGTCTGCATCAAAGAAACCATATTTTTTCTTCCTGTGATAGTTTTTCAAGCCCTAATAAATTTGAAATCAATCACATAAACCTGAAAACAGAACAGAAGAATAAATATTTGCTAAAATATATGTGTGTGCTTATGTGTGCAGATTCAATACAGGTTGAAAATCTTCTCACAATTAATTCATTGTAGATGTTTTCCAGTTTTTAAGAGTGTCCCACATCCTCTCCTCCTGCAGAGAGCTCAGCCACACAGCGGAAGGCTTCCGGAATTACATCAGCCTATTTCTGATCACTTCCCATGTACTGATACTGAAACTCTCTTAAATTATTAAGATGCTGCTATTTTTAAGTAGCCTATAGATCTAACCCAGCCTCACAGCCTGCCATTCAAATGATATATGCTTAAGCCCATTAACAGCCAAAAGCCCAGGACATGGTTTCGCTCAGCTTAATACCCTTTCCCATTTCAGATCTTCTCTTCTTCCATCACTCATGAGCCTAAATAATACACGACAGTTCACATTAAGCTGCCTTATGACAGTTCTGAGACGATTCCTCAAAGAGCTGCAACTCCCTTTGTGTAGCAGGTTTTTAATAAGCTTTAGGAAGGGCTTTATAACCTCTGAGAATCAATCTGAGCCCTTATAAACACTCTTCAGTGACCTGCTTTTCAAATAAATGCTTGTGCCTTTTTAGCTAGGAAGGCACAGAGCTGTGTTGGTTGTCTAAGCAGCTTTTGCAGTGAAAGAGGAAGGAATATAAACATTGTTCCAGCCCGAGGCAGCAGCTGGGATTCCCGAAGGGAGTCCCAGGAAAACTGCAGAGCGTGGTACAGAGGGGTCTGCAGGATACAGAAGCCTGAGCAAGGACAGAGCCAGCACATGGGCACACGAAGGGATGTCACTTAGACAAGGTGTTGCCATCATCTCCAGTTTCCGGCAAGGACGTTCGCAGACGGGTTGCAGAAGATCCTGAGGTTCTGCCATGTGCTACACAGGGAGAGGGGCTGGCGTGGGAGGCAAGTAATGGGATACAGAACAGCTTGTTCTAGAGTCCTGGTTTGTGTCCATCGCATCTCGTTAGGGGCCTTGGGTGAAATCACTGCCTCACTGATGTCAATGGCAAAACTCCCACTATTGTTCATCTGGGCCAGAATTTCCCCACGAGTGTTTCTGACACATGAGAAAAACTTCATAGCCACACAGGTGGGTCTTCCCTGTGATCTGCCACAGACTGTCCTACCCAGGGTGACAGAACCCTCTGCTAGCTGCTGTATGTGTGAGAGGCTGAGGTGTGAGGCTAAACTACAAAATGGTGCATCAGAGGACACAGAACCTGGTAAAGCACGTGTGTACACACACAGGAATGCACTGTTGCTGCTGCTGTGGGGATGACATTCTTTGGAGCTGACTAGGGCAGAAATATGAACAAAGTCCAGTACCAGCTTTGAAGAAATCGCACCAAAAGCGTCTTGGTAAATAAACATGGAATGAGCATCAAAATTTAGCTAAACATATAGGAAAGACTTTGTTTGAAAAAAGCCAACCAAACAAAAAACAAAACACAAAACAAACCAAAAAAACCCGACACTACCACAACCAAACCCCCAAAACCAGAATTTGTTGTTCTATGAACTCCAAAGAACTTTTATCCAAACACTTCCTCAATAAAGGAGTTGTACACTCATTTCTAACTTGACCATGTTTGTAGTATGTCACTGTAACAACCTAACTATAATTACAGCAATAGAAGACACTGGTTGCAACAGTAATGTGTTGCACATTCATGAACTAAACATGCAACAAAGCATCTGCATCCAGTCCCAGCACTCATAGCCCATCATTCATTGGAGCTGGATGGAGGAAAAGTCTTTATTATGGTGTTAGATTAGAAGGTCTGCAGGTGCATAACATGCCAAGAAAGGATTATGCTTTGCGTCACTGAATCTGAGAGAAGTGACACACATTACAATAGACTATTGCCATGCAAAGAAAAGGCCAAGTTACTCACAGCTATAACTACTATTTCTCTCTGGAGCAACCTGTCTAAGAAGGAAGCAGGAAAACAGGGATTGATATTTAACCAGTCCCCAATTAGATGTATTTATTAAAGGTCCAAAATGTTGCTTGCAGCATTAAAGCCACAGTGTCCTTCCCAAAGGACACTTCCAATGCTGACTGTTGCTCTGCCTTAACGAACAATGCTTGTATGCTCCTACTTCAGTCCCCCTTATGTGAGCTGGCTATTATCTTATTATAGATAAAATAACTGTGTATGTACTAAATTACTGTCTGATTTTTGTGCAGGATTTTACACTGACTATGTATAAAGGCTGCTTCTGAAAACAGTCCCCAAAACAAACCCGTGTGATTACACTGACCCCAGTTCCTTGCTGCCTGGAATTTTGCTTCAGCACTTATATGGACGTAAAAATGAAGATAATTCTAGCACATAGTTTGGGAAGAGTTGTAAAACTCTGATAAATTCTGATCCATATTTTAACATTAGTCAGTCTTGCAGTTATGTAAATGTAAAGTAGAATGATGCCTGAAATATGATTTTTCTACACAAGAAAGTTACGAGAACAGTGATTCAGGTTTGAGTATTAATAGCATCTTATACAATTTAAATTTATATTTAGTCCAGGCAGCTCTCAGCAGACAGCAGAGCATTGTAAGCCACATAGAATTGTCTCTTCACCCATCTCGTGTTCATATACTCCACCATGGAACGGCACAGAAATTTTCATCCCCTGGATTTCCACTTTCAGAGTTATAATCTGAGATCACTTTAGAAAAATATACAGAGAAATTAAACTCTAGACTTGATGGGTTGCTGCAGGAATATCATTTCCCAATAGCTTCCTGTGAAGCAATTGAAAACCCAGGATAACTGAGTCTTCTGTTGTCACACTAGGATGTGCTGCATTTAAGTGTTACAGCACATGGTGCCATTGGCTGGGGGATGGTGATTCAGGGGCTCTCAGTTTGACTTTTGATGGACAAGTGCACCTGAACTTCTGCTAACAGCAAACTTTCTACAACCTCTTTGGGATTACGTGGCTCCCGCAGTACTGATTCCCAAATAACATCAGTTGGAAATACATGGTACCTACAGTGAAGAGGTAGAATCAGAAGGAACACAGCAGGGGCTGGTGAGAGCAGGGGAGTCCACCTTCCATCAGACAGCTCTCCCACTAAACAGATCTCTTGTCCCACTGCAGCTCTGACACTTTCAGAGAGACCAGGTGACACGGTAAAATGTAGTCAAAAGTAATTTAAAAGAACAGGAAAAAAATAATGTAATAAGCATGCTTGACTGATAGCACACTGAGGTGAGAACAGCAGGAAACAGGGACTACATCAATTACACTCCCAGCTTTCAAATACACTCGTTCTGCCCTGCTGTATTGAACAATTACAGTTTGTATCGCTCCAGTAATAAGGTATCAGTTTTCCCACAACTGTTACTGTGTTCACTAGCACTCACATGTGGTATTTTAGTCATTTCTGTTGATACTTAATGATCCAGCATCACACAGGCTGCTTCCAGGAAACACATGTTTCTGCCTCACTAACTGTCTACAAATTAAAATGGGGTCCCAGAACAAAAGAAATCTGATCTGTGAGGAAATTCAGATCCAGATTTGAATTTGGGTCCAAACACCACATCTGGTTTAAAGAAAATAGAATAATCACACACATTACACACACATAGATCGGCACTCCCCTGGGGTTACACACCAGTGCCTAGAATGTATTTTACCTTTACCCAAATCTAATCCTAGATAATGTATTTTCTATTAATTTTTATCTTTACTCACAATGTTTTCAAAGAAAATGGAGTATGTTTTACTGAGAGAAACAGAATAAAGCCAGGAGAGAGTTTATACACTACGAAAAGGACTCCCTCCTCCCTGTGCTGCTGCAGGGGTTCAAGGCTCTGCCCTTATAGCTCTTTAAGGGGGTTCTTTCCCCAGGACTGTCAGGCTTGATCGTTCTTTCCTAAGATCACGTAATATAAAGCGTTGATCCCTCGAAACCCCCTGGCTCCCGGGAATTTTCTCTGGAGGCTGCGGCTGAGCTCAGCGCGTCCAGCCCAGGAGGCGCCGCGAGATGGGGCTCTCGGCGCACGGACACGGCAGCCACCGGGAAAGCCGGGAGCCTTCCCAAGGGACACAGGCAGTGATAGGACGTAACAGCACTGAGGTTCTGCACTGATGCCTGCCAGGGAAAGCAGTTCGATTTAAAAGCTGCTTTTTGCATAAAGGAGGGAGCAGGATACACGTAATGCTCTCGCCTGTTTTAAAAGGACTTGGAATAGCTGGAAGGACACATAAAGGGGAAAAATAAACTGCTGTTAAACCTGGAAGGCTAAGATGGTGTGTCCCTGGGGGCTTGTGTAAAGGACACTCCTCAGTTGTCTTGCAGAAAAGAAATACGAGCGAATACGCAGCAAATAGCTCCACAGGAGAAGCAAGACTGGGGGAGATGTCTCCTGGCTCTTAAACAAGCTTCTTGCATCAGGGACAGGGCCACAAGCAGCGACCTTGTAAAGCAGCCTCTTAAACTTCCTGAAAGTCTGCTGTGAATAGCACCCACGCCCCGCACGCTGCTTCCTCCCAGGGGCACCACGGCCTCATTGCTTGATGTTTGCTCACATTCAGGGTATGTGCAGAGGAAGAAAGAGCTGAGCTCAGATGATTTGCTACCAGACTGAGCCTTGGGACACCCAACCCGGCCTGTCCCTGGTCCTGCTGGAGCAAGAGTGGGTACTCCAGACAGTGCTCAGCTGAGTGTGCCCAGGTACACGATACAGGCTCGTGGATTATTGACCATGTAGACATTCAAACAGCCCAGACATTCAGGACTGCTCACAGAATGTGGAGTCCCACCTGAACTTGGATCCTACACTTTGGTGATTTCACAAGTTGTCCAGTCTAGGTGGAATAGCTCCACATTGACAGCAATACACAGAGGTGAGACATTAGAAGGCATCTTCTTGCATGCTGTGATTCTGCATTGCTAAGCAGACTGCAGAAGCTGTTAGTGATCTCTGAGGTACCTACAGATTATGCATCCACCTTCAAGAGGCAGCGAGGTAAGGGTAGGAGATAGAGACCAAAGAGCCCTGTAACAAACAGGAGCACAAGAGAAGCTTCAGCAGAGGAGAGACAGTATTTTCTCGCACCAAGACTGAGCCAGTAGGTGCCTCCCAAGGAGACTGTTCAGGGTGCTCCTTTTCCCTTGGCAGCAGAGCAAGTGCATCTGCTAATGAATAGGGCCCTTAGAAAGGCAAAGAATTTTTTTCCTCCCTACACATATTCAGAGAAGCAGAGAAGTTGTTTTTGTCGTTTTTTCTTCTCCCCCCTCTTTGAGATTCTTTCATTTGTGATTTCTAATCATCATTCCACTCTTTTTTCCCCCCTTTTCTTCACTCCCCATTTGCAAGCCACCCCCTCAGGCTTGGCACCACTCCAGACCCAATGAACTCCAGGAAGGTTTTTTTCCCCTCCTTTCCTCACCACCATCACCTTCTCCTCCCTATTCAAACTGAACTTGTGGACAAAATAAACGCTGGCACTGGGTCATTGTCCTTCCCCTCCCCATCAGAGGATTCCGAGAGAGGATTAAATTAATCTCATACATTGACTCACTCCCGGGTGCTGGCCTGGACTCCTGCCATGCAACGAGATGGCATCAAGTGCAATGTCCCGGCAACATGTTTCTGCAGTGACTTCCTATGCAAAGGCAGCGAAAGGACCCAACTCAGGAGCGAGGGGTTCTATATTGTGCAGTGTCAACACAGCACGTTTAACACATTGCCTTGATCTAAAAGGGAAAAGGAAAAAGGAAAAAAAAGCAAAGAAAAGTAAAAAGCCTAGACGCCTCGAGGGAACAGACAGTCCACCCAAGCCAATCACTTAACTGCTTCTGCATTGACTCATTTGTTAATTAATACTGAAGCAAAGAGTACTGGAAGTTGTGTCATGATGGAGGGAGGCTACTGGGAGTGGGACCTCCTGTAATGACTTAGACTCTCCTCCTGTGTCCCATATATTCAGGTCATCAGTACACACAGTGACCTCCTAGGAGCCACCAGTGCCAGCCTGCCCAGCATCAGCAGCTTCTGAGTGCTTTACAAAGGAGGACAACCATCACTGCTGCCATTCAGCACGGGGGGAAACTGAGGCTCCAGAAAACACATTGATTCCCAGGAGCCCACCCTAGTAAACAAATGGGTTACTTTGGAGCTTTAGTTGCTGAAAATACCATCTCACTGCTGTCATCTCTGAAAAGATATTGCTAAGGCTCAACTGCTTGGATAACTCCAATGAAATAAAGCTGATCAGCTGCGTGTGCAATTCCATCATCCTTCACTGAGGTGCACAAAGCTACTTCTGTCCAGGGATGTAAAAATTTTTGGCAGACAACAAGGCACAACTCAGCAGAGTTTATGAGTCCTGTGAAACATCATGAGTTGACTTTGATGCAGCACATTCTTCAAGTGCTAGTGGTTTTAACTGGTAAAGTTAAGTCAGCCTCAAGACTTCCAAAGAATCAGGCGAGCATTAAAGGCAGAAATGAACGGATGACTGAGAATGACAATTTGCCATCGATGAGGAGTACATGTAACACATTTCTGGTGTGCAATGACACTCATTCAAGGCTTGGAACACCACAATGTATGGATATAGAGGAGCTATCATTAAATAGCTACAGTGGATGTGGTAATAGCATAATCCATAGGGGCACAGGCTGAGGGAGAGCTGTAGATCTCTGCCAGGTCAGCTGTGCTGTGGCTGTGCTGCTGCAAAGCCAGCTAACAAAGTTCATCTGCACAGCCGAGGCATCCTGGTGGCTCCAAGTCAGGAACTGTGGCTATTCCTCATTCTGTCACAGATACCTCCACATCCTTCAGCAACACTATGACAGCTTCTCATTTCTAGGTGAAGCTAATAGAGCCAAGTACATCTTCCTATCCCATACACCACCACCGTTCATGAGCAAGCTGGCAGAAGTGAAAAGGTTGCTGGGAAGAGATAACTGGAGAAAAATTGAAGAGGCAAGACATGACCAGAGGGTAAAACCTCTCCTGATCTATCTCAGGCAGCAAGTGTTAAGGGAACAAATTCTCATTCCTGCCTCAGACTCTCAGTTGATGACTGAACAGCTCTGAAACAATCCACAGATAGCAAACAATTCCAGTCACAAACACCCAGGCACAAATGTCTAGGTGGTTTGTCAGTGCTCAATTAAATCCTGTGCTGAATAAAAATGTTAAAAATGCATCACATTGTGGCTTTAAATAGTCTCTTGTTGGAGAAATTGGTTTCACTGCCAACTCGCGCTTGGGTAAACTCTGTTTTTGCCACTGCTGGGATTCTCTGAATGTCCATCAGGCAGTTGCATCACACACTGAATAGTTTGGCATTACCTCATGCCTTAAGGGAAAAGCAGAAGAAAATGAACTAGCAGCCTGTTTTCTCTGTCTACTTATTTATTTATCTTTAGTGAGGGGCTTTTTTATTTGCTCTTGTTTTGGGGATATTTTTTTGTCCTTATCCCTCCTGAGCTAAGGGTAACTTGAGTGCACAGTAATAAAAAAGGTGGTGAGTACTTGGGAAGTGTAAGTGGGGATGTGGAAGGCAAGGGAGAGAAGAAAAAACGTGAGTCAAAGGATTAAATCCAAATTCCAGTCTGGGACTTTTTAACGAAGATGGAATACTGACTAGTTGAGCAAATTAAGCTTTTTCAAGGGGGTCTGGGGAAGCGATTGGTTTCTATCCAAGCAGAAAATGTCATTCTTCTCCATCGGTACCAGAGAAAATAAGAAAGACAAAACACCCCCAACCCTGCTCTGAGAAATCTGAAAGGATAGAAGAACAGACAAGGACAAACAAGCAATTAAAAGGAAATTGCTTCTCCCTCTCCCCCAACCTTTTCTTTCTTCCCAAATGAAAGTGGAAAAAATTGATTAGGAGGTCAAAAGGAGGAAGGACCGAAGAACTGCATCATGTGCAGTGCCACGTGAAACAGCCAGTCTATTCCACCAGGGTGTGGGCAAAAACATGCTGCAGCCATGGGGCTAAAGACCTGCAGGAATGGACCAAAACTCACTTCTCAACCTGCTTTGGTTGAGCCTTCTTCCTGCCTCTGAATCTTACTTTCATAGTTACAGTTTCTCTGCCTAAATCAACCATCACTGAAAACTTTAAAATTTTTCACGTATGTTGTTACTGCCTCATCAAGACACCAGGCCAGCATTTTATTCCTCCTCCTCTACCATGTTTCTCATTGTGGTTTCCCAGAGGACAGCTAGCACACATTGACCAGCAGCTGCTCAGATCTTCAGCTGGAAGTCACTGCCTACACAGCAGGTCAGCAAAGAGAAAACATGCCCTCATCTCTGTCACTGCAGTAGCTAGTCCCATATCCTACTCAAATCTGGTCTAACCAGTGGATTAACTAGTATTATCCTGACAAAGTAGATAAAGGAGATGCTCAGCCTTTGTTAACTGCTGCCCTTCTAGCACAGAAGGGGATGCTCAACCTTTGTTAACTGCTGCACTTCTAGAGCTATGGACAGTGGCTTTGTCTTCTATAGGATGCACACAGGGACTTCATCTGGAGCCCAAAGCACAACAGCCACACAGGAGAGGAGGCACAGTTCATGGGACACTAAGTATAAACTTTATTTCAGCAATAGTGCAGTACTTTTTAAGGAAGCAAAGACTCTGCATCAAATCTAGATTCCCTTGTATGCCCAGTGGTCCACAGCTTCAAAGGATTCATTCAACTCTGGATGTAAGTATCTCAAGTCATATCCAAATCGTCTGAGAATTCAATACTGAAACTGGAGTATAAGGTAAGGAGAAAAAGAAGTTAATAGAAAGAAGTTTTATATAAAACCCTGTTTCATAGAATACAATCATAGAATTAATTGGGTTGGAAGAGACCTCTGAGATCATCAAGTCCAACCCTTGTTCCAACCCCACTGTGATTACCAGATCATGGCACTCAGTGCCACATCCAACCTCATGTTAAAAACCTCCAGGGACGATGAATCCACCACCTCTTTGGGCAGGCCATTCCAATGCCTGATCACTCTCTCTGTAAAGAACTTCTTTCTAACATCATTGTTTCATTGAATTAGAGTGAACACCTCCCTAAGCAAGCAGCCCAGCCTTAACAGTGGCCACAGCAGTAGCGAGTCAGAGCACACAGATGTATGATACTTCTCCCTAATATTCTTCAAATCTTCAGCTATTTGCAGCCCAGGAACTTCCCAAGAGAAGCATTTTCAATGGTTGGTAACTCTGGCTGGATTTGTCCTTTCTGAACTTCTTCAATCTTCCCTTAAACAAATGTAAAACTTTAGCCTCTACACCATCTTTTGACAAGGAGACTCTCAGTATCTAAGCTGTAAAGTATTTCAGGTGCTATTTAAAACACCAGGCAGTGATGTACATTCGGTTTGCAGGGCCTGCAAACTTCTCAGCTCATCTCTTTTGAAAACAGTCATCAACACTTTTTGGGAAATGAGAACCGTCTCTCCTCCATATTCAAGCTGTCTCCTACGATGAGCTGTGGTAATGCATCTTAGGCAGCTCTGTTCAGCAAACACTGGAGATCCTAGAGGGTGTTTTGCCAAAGCAACTGGAAACCCTCTCCAAACACCCACCAATTCTGCCTTACACTACAGTATACACCTATGCACAGCTTGGACAGTGATATCCACACAACCACAGCAACTGTGAATCTTGTCAGCAAAACACTATGAGAAATTATATAAAATCCACCGGATTTCTTGAGAAGCTTGGTCAGTACATTTGTAAGCACTTGTTAGAGGTCAGCATATTTCCAAGGAAACCTGAGAGAAAGTCTCATTGATTTGAAATACAACCACTCAGAATTCAGATCAAAGTGAGATATCTAAGACATTTTGTTATGCTCCGCTTCAATATTTCTAATTTTCATGTGTGACTCCAAAAATGAAGCGACAAATTTGTTGTAAGAAACTCCTTGGTAACACAAAGGGAAGAGCCAGATGAAGTCCTACGAAGTGGGAAGGCTGTTTCCAACATCTCTCCTGTTAAGCTTTCTACAGTAATTTAAAACTGAGCCAGGAGACCCACGGCCAGCAGCAGGGCCTCATCCTTCTGACACTTGTTTCACCACACACCCTCTACACACTCTGATGCCAGAGAGGTTTATCCTGGGGAAACTCCACAGGCATAAGGCATTACTGACACCAAATATTTAGAGGAGTTCTTGCACATAGAAAAATGAGAATGTATTTTTATATTAGACAAAATAAACACTTAAAAAGACCTAACCTCCTGCACACCAGATATCAGGCTGAGAACTCATTACCTCTGACTGAAACTTCCTTTGAGGATATTTGAGACCTTATAATTTTTTATATTTTTTAAATATTTTTTTTCCTTAACTAAAGCATTTGTTATTGACCTTTGCTGGAGGTAATACATTTATCCATCTGAGATATTCAACCTGTATATTACTGGTTTACATAATTAAGTGATGTCAATATATAGAAGTGGCTTCATGATCCACTTACAAGTGCCATGAAGACATTCCTAGGGAAGTTTGAGGAGCAGCAAGGCAACCAGTCTGCACCAGGCTTTTATATTGCCCGACAAGCCTTCTGCTCAGAAGAGCCAGGTTCAGTAACCAGAGGTCCTGGGTAACCCGGAACAACGATGTCCCAGTCTTTGACTGATACTACGGCAACAGCTAAGCCTGGCTGGGACATTTTCGTTATACTCTCAGTGCTTGGAAACAAACAAATTTGTACAACGCACACAAACAGTCTTTTCTAATCTCTTTTAATGGCACTCTGAAGACCAGACTGTCAATTGTCCACTGTGTTCTCAACAATTTGCTAATGATAATTAAAGATGCTCAAAGTTTGCCAACTATTTCAGCATCTATTTAACCAAGAAGATAAGGGTTCAGGAGGAAAGCAAATGAAATTAACTTGATCCAAGGAGGATGTGTGACCTACAGAGGAATCCATAAGGGCATAAAGATAGCAAAGGCAGAGTAAAATGTTCTCTAAACAGCACAACAGATACACAGAGAGATGATGCCAAAACCCTGGAATGAGATTTAAAAAGCAGGAAAGTGAGTGGATTCTTTTTTCCTTTTTCTCTATAGGATTCCATCCCAAAGAAGTTGCTTAGACAACAACAACCCCCTGCCATGCAATCTGTGTATGAAGAAAAACAAATCCATGCTGTAGTAACAGAGAGATCAAAACACGGGTTGTTTTCCCCTGCCCCTGCCTCTGGCTAAGAGAAATAAAATACCTCGAGTGCTCATTTCTGCAGGAAAGGACCATATTTCCCCCATAGGCTGTGACATGTTGGGCATGAAACCCCTAGAAAACAGAGGAAGAGAAAAAGAAGAGAAGGCAACTGTAACTGGAAGCACAGCTTTGACTGCTCTGGAGTTCTACTGAATTAAGAGTCCTGTATAAATTCCTGATTCCAGAGAATCATTCCAGGCCTTGAGTTGACCCACACAAGACCATTCAGTTGACCACTAAAGCTGTGAGTGCATAGTTATTTTTAATAAGGTCTGGTGTGGCAATATAAAAAAGTTAACAGACACCAATCCATGGTGCATTTTTGCCTATGTTGACACATGTAGCAGGTAACCAAGGATACACCTGTCCCCTTGCAAGATCGAACTCGTTGCCTCCCAGGAAACACATATTTCCTTTCTGAAGGTCACCAACCCTTCCAGAACTTCCTACACCATGATCCAGTGTGATCACATGCTTGCTCCCAAAAGTTTTATGGAATGTCATCAAATTCATACTTTCTGCAAGCTCCATACGTGCAAAATGGTAGCTGTGACCTTTCAGTAACCTTACGAATTAGGCTCTTTGTACTTCTATTGTTTTGTTGCATTACTTTTTAAACCTCTTTATTACCTGAGTGTGTTCAGAGCAGCATACCAACTTCACAATTGAAAATAAGTAACGTGCAGAACAGGTTTTTACCAAAGTGGAGGAAGTCTTTTTTGTGAAGAATAGTCTTGCCTTGTACCTGAAGGAGCTTTATCTGTTCCCCTGTTTCCTGAGCACACCACATTCAACTTCTGCTTATTTTAGTAAGTTCCAGTGACTTCAGCAACACCCACTTGGCAGGATTATGTCGTCTTTCTGGGTCAAAATAGTAACTGGTGTTCCAGCAGATTGCCCTCCACATCATTCTGAACTAGAAACTCTGGGAGAACACTGTGTTGATTCACTGCCGTTTTCCACCCAGTGAATAGTCAACATCACCCAAACAAACAGCTGCATCTGAAAAGTTTCTAAATCTGTAACAAAATAACACACAGGGAGAAAGCCTTCTCTGTACAGCAAGAACCAATACAGGAAAATTGTTCTCACAAGTTACAGAGTCTGTCATGAATGAATAGGTGTGTTTTTTGCTTCTATGAAGTTTCACTTATGCTCAGAACTGTAAGACAGATTTCACAATAAGGAAAGAGAAGGTCAAAGAGACTCACATCTGCCTGTGCATCAATACACACTATCAGAGACACATTAGAAATGCCAATTGGCTGTGAACGTGCACATAAAAAAATGAAAACAAACAAACAAAGGAAGCACAGACTGAGAGAAATGATCCTTGAGAAGAAAACAAACAAAAAACTCAAACAAAAACTAATCAAACAACCCAACAAAAAAGCCAAAACAAAAAAGAAAACACAGCGAGCATACAGGGGGAAGAAAAACAAAAAAAAAGAAAAAGAAAGAAAGAAAACTGTCTTGCCTGTGAAACAGATGGCTTTCTAGGGCTCTGGAAGAGGAACGGTATACCTACCCTCCATCTTAGTAATTGGTAAAGTCATATCCAAAGCCTATTTGAGTTGGTGTTTTCACCTCTTTGCCTGATATAGATGGAGCTATAAACCAACTTGACACCTACACATCTCCAAACCCTTTTCACAAAGTCAAAGCATAAAGTCTTATCCCAAGTAACGAGTGACAGGAAAAGAGGAATGGCCTCAAGATACACCAGGGAGGTTTAGATTGGATATTAGGAAAAACATCTTCGCTGAAAGGATGGTCAGGCACTGGAACAGGCTGCCCGGGGTTGAGTCACCATCTCTGGGGGTATTTCAAAGATGTGTAGGTGTGGCACTTTGGGACATGGTTTAGTGGTGGGCTTGGCAGTGGTGGGTAAATGGTTGGACTCAATAATCTAAGAGGTCTTTTCTAACCTAAATTACACTATGATTCTAAACCACCACATCTTGGGAGAAATACTAAGAAAATATATTTCAGTCTTAGAAGACAGCAGCTAATAAGATCACATACTGACTGCATGTTTGTAATCCCAAGCTTATATATATATGTTTGCCTAAATTAAATTAATTTACCATGCCATTACATCTTTGTTCTAAAGGAAAATTCATGTAAATCCAGGATATTTACCTATTTTCTTTAATACTTCACTTCCAAGCCAACTGGATAGATAGACACCTGACCTATGTTTAGAAAAAAAAAAAAAAAGGAAAAAAAAAGAAGAAAAAAAAGAAAAAAAAAAAAGTTAACACTAACTGCCAAGCTGGCAGAATAAAGTAATTAAATGTGATGTGCATGTGGAAGTGCACACACACAAAAAAAACACTTGAGTAGTATTCCTCAATTTTTAAATCACACCTTTTCCCCTCCAAATGACTGGGAATATAAACCAATAATCAGGGAACCTTATGAAATGCTAATTTTGAATCTGGCCATATTGATGCTCAATTAGCTCCTACTACTTGAACTATTTCTATAAAATACATTTCTACTACATTTTAGATAATTACATCCTCTAAGAAATTCAAACTTTTGTAGAAAACAAAGCAACAGTCAAAAGCCATGGAAGTCTACGGACCGTAAATATGTATTTCCAATGCAATTCCAATTTTAGCGTCATTTATTTTAAAAATATTTTAAACTTGTTGAGCAAATTTTTCAAATCAGCAAAACTTACCTAAGCTGGTTTTCATTTATAAATTTTATCTCATCAATTAATAAACCAGGAAATGTTTCATGTAAATACTTCCAGGTTTAACAACCTGCAGCATCACATTTACGTGTTTTGATTTAGCACTTTGGGGCCAAATTGCCTTTTTTTTTTTTTTTTTACTCTCATCCTGCCAAATTCATCGAAAGTAGGAGCCAATTCTCTACCAAAAAGCCAAGCATTGCACATTCATCTCGGATTCTTTCTGACCAAGTAGAAATAACTCCAGGAACCAGAGGGAACTCAGCCCACAGCACTCCTTGCTCAGAACGCATTTGACTTGAACCAAGTATTTGGCTCGGCAGTGACAAATCAGGACATAAGGTGGCATTATTGCCCTTCTTTAACTGTCTGCAAGGCCAGAGTCCAGATTTGCATGTCAACAGCGCTACAGTCAAGCTGTTTGGTATTCTAGAAACGAAACAAAACAATAAAAAAAGGACCCAATGAGAAAATCAAGTCTGCACCAAGATGCATTCAGAATACTACACAGAGCCAAATCCTGACTGCTCCCTGGCTGGAAATTTTCCCCAAATGCTGTATGCATACAGTGGTCTGACTGAAAAAATCACTACTAGGCTACAGTGCATTAACTGTACAGGACTTCTAAAATAACATTTTGAAAATCTGTAGTTCATTTGTATCCTTGGCTCCGTGCTCAGCTGTGATTGCCCACAGCAGGAACTCCCATCGGATTTATCCAGATGCTTGAAACAAGAAATGAGAAAGCAGTTGCAAAGGATAGAGAAATTTGGTTTGCATATTCATCTATTTTCAGTTCACACAAAGGATCTTAAGCTTTTTTTTTCCCTTTCTTTCATTTTTTCTTTAAGAGAGCTTATAGCTGTACATTTCAGGTACAGCATTGAAACTGCAAATCAGGAAACCAACTTTTCCTTTGTCTTGTTCAAACTTGTGGTGTATTTGGATTGAGAACCATCTTTGTTGTCTAATATCACACCAGTAGTATGATTTGACTTAGTTCAAACCTAGAAACTAGAGGAATAAGCCTAGAAGAGTGACAAGAAGGCAAAAGGTGGTTCAGGTGACGATTGCTGGGTTTGCAGAGAATGCACCATCCCAAGATCTGGCAATACACACTTACTTGAGAATATCCTAGCATCTTGCAAAGCTCAGTATTGCTCCAATACTTTTCAACGTTTTATCAGTAACCTGGCAATAAACACTAAAGCTCTGATAATAACACAAATGTATCTCTGAGTAATAAATATTAGAAAGCGGCCAAAAACCCTCTGGGAGCTGGACCATTCAAACAATTCATTTTACTACCTGCATATGTAAAACTGAGGGAGAGTACAATATTTTGAAGGGCACTGGTGCTTAGAAGGAATTGGAGAACACAGCAGGCAAGAAACTCGACATGAATTTCTCCTATACTGTTGGGACAAAAGGGAAAAAAATTGTTAAGGATGTGTGAAGAGAAGAAGGGTCTTGTGGTTCAGGAAGACACTGGGGAGAGAGGAGGGTTAAGTATAAAAATAATACCAACTGGTTAAAGACACGGGACTGCAACCTGGAAAAGAGAGATCAGTTTGTTCATTCTGCCAAAAGAGAAGACTAGAATGAGATCAGTAAACACAAGTCATCATGTTTCCAATGCAAGGTACATACAGGATCCTTCATTCAACAGTTGGAAGCTACTGCTCACAATGAGAAGAAGGTGAAGACATCAGTTAACACCACTGATTAAACCCTGAAACTGTCTCTCACACAGTGATACCCCCCCTCTAGTAATTAAAAATCAGGGCAGGTGCCTTTTGGGAGAGCATGTTTTAATCACATACAAAACCTCAGCATAGAGAGAACTAAGAAAATTGACTGAGATATTTGATGTCAGAAGCAAAGTGGTCCCTTCTGGGTTTAAAGCTCTGTAAACATGTGGTTCTACAAGACACAAAATTCACTGTAATTTTCCCAGTTATCCAGATTCATCCATTCATTTCCCCTAATAAAATAGGCTTATGTCTAATTTTTTATTATGCATCTAGCATGAAACTCACAAACATAAGGTCCATGGCTGTATAAACACAAGTTTAAAGAGGAAAAGCTTTGCAGGTGTAATGCAGACTATCAGCATTCTCGTCTGCAAATCTTGTGCCTTTTGAACATTGAGATATGGGAACCAAAAATAAGGAAAAGTGGGAAGCACCTAGTGAAAAACCATCAGAAATCCAAGACAGCTCTGAAAAGTGTTTGTCTGTGCTTGGTTACCGTGGTGGTGGCAGCTGGGGTAAGCTCCAGTTGCATCTGACCCACTGCAACACTTCACTGAAAACGGGCTCATCACAGTCCAAGATATGCCAAACACAAAGGCAAACTTAAATAAGCACCTATCTGTGGTTCCATCAATCATGACCTCCTGACAACATTTGGATCCCACTCTCCTCTTCACCTTCCTGTTGTACCTCTGAGGGTCCTCCTTCTGTCAGGTCCATTCAGCCAGGACCACCATCTCTATGAAAGCACCCTGTGTGGCACTGGCTCACTGTCAGACACGGCTCCATTTCATTTCATTCCATCACCAAGAGTCCCTTGACATGGTTATTAATCATGGCCTCACTGACAGGGCACTGAACTGTCTGGAGATGAAACCTCACATTCCCGTCCGGGGCTCCCCAGGTAGGACATGGAATTTGTTTCATGTTTGTGTAATCAAGAAGTGGAGCACATTAGTGGAGTGAATTAACCCCAACTTCAGGTTCATAAAGGTGTCCCTGCTCTGTTTAATTAAATCTGTCTTAAAACCTCCTAATCCCAAACTAAAGACTTAATAATGTTCAGGAACCTCTTTTTCCTTACAATACATTGGTATAATCTGCTGACGGCTTAATATTGAAATAAACATGCTGCTCCTCTACCTGACCTGGCCAGTACAAAGACCAAAAACCACATGACTAAGATCAGCTTCTCCCCAAATGGCAAGCAGACAGTGCACCATGGATGTTGCGTACATCATTAGTCTAAAAATCTTTCAGTTTAATGCTTCAAAGTGTAGAATTCTGTCCAAAACATAAAAAAAACCAACAAAAATGGAAATCAGGAATGGAAACAAAAGCAGAGTGTGAAGATTTGATTCTTTCCCTGAACATGCAGAGACCTGTCCTTTTAGATTGAAGATGGAAAACCCTCACCCATGGATTTGGGGTATTACACATTCCTCTGAGAGAGACTTGAGGCACCAAATATCACTTCAGGTCTGTTTCATAGTGGTCAGAGAGAAGCTCTGCTCAGGCTCTCCAAATCTGGAGGGAAAAATTATTTTGTAATTAATTAAAAAAAATAAGTGGAAAAGATTTGTTTCAGATTATGATTAGCAAAATTCAGACCCAGATCAGAGCTTCCTTCCTCCCATTAAAACACAAATAGTTGGATTTGGAATTTTGGTACCAGGACTGAAGTATTCTGGAATTTTGATCTTGGCATCCATTTAGTCCCAAGGGGTGCAAAACCATCATCAGAATTTTAGAAGGCAGCTTGTGGACAGCAGAGTGACTCTACATGAGATCTTTGAGAAGGCAACCATATCAAGAGAAAAGCAGTAAGATCCAGCTTTGGAGAAGAAAGACAGGAGGAATAAAGCACAGATAAAAGGAGGCAGCAAGGCAGGCTGTAAGGACTGCTAGCCCACACTCAAAGTGATGCACAGGGGGCAGACTCATTCCTATTCCTCTGCATCCCAAATCTGTAGTTACATCCAGGTCCAAATGAGGAAGGGTACAACTCTTAGTGTTTCTCCCTTCCCAAGATGTCCTGCCATGGCTCAGAGACAGAAAACAGGGAGCAATATAGAAGACTTGGACACAGCAAACACCACATCCAAATAGACCATGGATCAGATAGAAACGGTTTCTGCTCTTTCTTTCCCTAAGAGGATTATATCAGCAGGGCCTGGCTGGCGTCTGCACCAGAGCTAAGCACCAGTGACCACGGCAGCCAGCCTTACCCTCCTGTCAAAGGGTTTCATTAAGACTTTGGTTCCCTGTTGCTCACATGGCAGCCTGCACGTGCTCCCTAAATATCCTGCATCCACTTCCAAGGTATTTGCTGATAAAGAAATCTCTTCCACCCCCATTGCCCCTCCTCCCAAGGACCTGGGGCCACAGCACAAGTCACCATCCTGCTGAGAAATTTTCATTACACCAGGATGGGACAGAGGACTCAAGCTGAATGTGTATTATCAGAGAGGCAAAGACCTTACAACTGTACATTGTGTGTGCTCCTCTGACCATGCCATCAGTCAGCTAAGGGTTCACATAAGCCAAGCAGAGCACAGCAAACAGCAACAAACCCCTTCTCCTCATGCACTGTTCATGAGTTGCTGCTCTTGGCCACTCCTGGGTGCTCTGTACTGGCTGAAGAGCCACACCGTGAGTTGGCACCTTGGGGCCACTGTCTGGGTTTCCCTCCTTGCTGAAGGGGTATTTCAAACCTTAGAATTAAACAAAAATTTCTACATCCCAAAGATTAAAGACAGACACTTGTATCTTGTTCTTCTCAGCCTGTCTTGCCCTCAGGTCTGCCTCTGCCCTGCGTTCTCAGACAGCCGGAACAGTTGTGCAGATCCAAGGGAATGAAATCAATTTGGTTCAGAATAGTTAAGTCAAAGGACAGTCCTACCCATTTCAGATAATACCACAAATGTTTAATCTAGTTTTGAGATGAAAGTGAGGGATTTTCATCATATAGTCAGAGAGAGAAAAGTCAGGAACCTTCTCATCAGTTACACAGTTAAAACCATCCAGCTGCAAAGAATGACACGTTGTGGTCACCGAGCATGCAAGTGAGGATGGATGTCCCCAGATATTTAGCTCCCAGCAATGCAGGAACAAGAGATAGCTCTAGCCATCCCTATTCAGGTAAGACTAAGCATTAATACTTCCAGCAGAATCATTCAATGAATCTACATGGATGCCTTCAGTCATCATCCCTTCAGTCTCATTTCTCTGTTACCAACTTGAAGAAAATCAGGAGAGAAAGACTTGCCTCTGCCTAATGACTTAAAAGTACTTACATTTACAAAATGCACCATATAAAGTTGCATATAGTCTTCTAGAATAATCATCACCTGTCAAAAATCACTTATAAATCCCCTCCATTTGAAAGCATAGATTCTGGTTCAATTTTATGTTACAGTTTCTGTAGTAGCAACTACAGTTCAAAGGAGGGACCAAAGCATCAGACAAGTTGAATACACTGTCTGATGTGGAACTCCCAATATTTTTTTCAATACTTCTCACACATGATGTCTACAGATGTTCAGTACGAGAGCAAAAAAGGTAATCATAAGTTGGGATATTTGGAAAGAATATGTTTCTTTTCTAAAAAAGAGATACCAGAAGTCTTTTAATGAAACTCTCTCAATCAGTGGGCACTTTTCTTTCATTCTATTCCATTCATTCTGTCACTGGAGAAGCCATGCTTTGTTCCTCTTAATTTGAGGGCTTTTTTTTTTCCTCTTTCCAAAGACTGAAAAATTGGAAGAACCCAAAAAACATTAGCAAGCCTATTAATTTTGGGGAGGGATGAGGAAAAGTGGTAGCCTGTAAAGCGATGGATTAGGTCCAGTAAGATATCTTGGAATTTCTATTGTGCAATATATGTGGAAGAGTCAAAGAAACTGTAAAAATACTAATATTTCCTATTTAAAAGTCAGAGAATATTTTTAAAAATCTATTTCCTTTTTAAACAGTTTATATTATAGCGTATTTTTCATTTGATTCTCCTTAAAGCTTTCAATTTCTTATTTGTCAAAACATTCAAGAATGAACCCTTTCAGAAGCACTTAGGAAACTACATATTCATAAACCCAGCACTGCTAGAACTATCACAGCAGTTTCACCAATTATATTCTTGCCTATCAGTGATATAACTTAAGTCCTCCTCTCTCCATAACCTATTAGTCCTTTACCAAAGCAATATAAAGCTAATGTTTACAATCTAAGATGCAAAGTAAGTCTTAACTCCAGGGTTACATTAAGGATCCAAACAAGAGCAATAAAGATGATAATCTGACAGATTTATAGGTATCAGGTTACCTGTATGTGAACACACACACTGCAGATAAACATATGCTACAAACTACCCATTCACAAGTGACTGGATGCAGCGTGCCTGTAACCCAAGTCATAAATACAAGAGTGCCCCAGTGACAGAAGGGTATTTCATGACTGGTGATTGCCTGTGGCGGCTGGAGGCAGTTTCACTTGCACCTCAGACAGCACAGCATGTTTTTGAGAGCACCGACTAACGCTGCCATCTCTTTTGGATGCCCTTGTCTGCCACAGATGGCAAGAAGCCCAAGCAGAGTCAGTCGGGACTCATCCTGGAGAAGATCCATAGGCACAACAGGTCCAAGCACAGGGTTGGGGCAGAGCACACCACTAATGATAGCTTATGCTGGCCTTGAGCACTTCCAAGACTCAGCCCAGTAATTCCTGAGCATCTTGACACCCTATACCTAAGACACTGACGGAAAATAATATTTAGAAAGGGCATCCTGAAGTTAGCACTTGGTCAGTATTGAACAAAAGTTCAGTTTTCTGATAAAATCTTGAGATGGAACACTAGAAATTTAACACGGACCTTCTCCCAGCCCTCTTCTTATTTATGTCACAGCATCTTAACATTCTGAAAAATCTCTGGGCTTCTGGCCATTTGTGGTCTGCTCCCCAGATATGTATCTTGTAAAGTCAGTGTGGAAATCACACTGAAACATGGTCTGCCAGACTAATAACATTTAAGAAATGACCGCAGGAGTCACTACTAATTAAAGCACAACAATGGGGACCCTTTTGAGAATATACACTTATATCTGGTTATATGTGTGCAACATATACATAATGCCTATGTCTAATTCCATTGTATTGTAAACAAGTACTATGTCATAAGGGAAAGTCACCAGCATGAACCCACACTGCATACAGCACCATATTCTGCTTTATATGCACAAATCCCAGTGTAAGGGCAGATGGAGGGGCCAGTTGTGTTAAACCCAGGTGATTATGTCACAGGTTTGGGGTTTTGTTTTATGTTTTCTTTACCAGTAAATTGTCCATTAACTTTACTGAGAGCAGAAAGCAAAAGGAGAGGAATTTGTGAAGTTGGTAGTCCATATGGCTGGTAGTTAATCTGTGTCTAAGCAGCAGGTCGCATGAGCCAGCCTGTCTGTTGGGGTTGTTAGTAACCTAGGGGCAGATCATGGAGCAGCAGGGAAGAGGATAAACTCAGCCTACAAATACAGTCAGGAATGTGACAGGAAATTATTTTTGAAAACATAATCTGAAGCGCAATAGCAACAATCAGACAGTCAGACCATGTGTATGAAATCTCTCTGGACTCAGGGCACACAACAGGAGTGCTCACAAGTGTGTGATAAAACAGATTGGGCATATACGCCTATGCCCATTCATACATACTAAAAACATACACTGTTCAAATAAAAAGTGCAGGCACATTTGAGTACATCTAGACTAGCACTGCCTTCCCTACAATTCTAAGCAAAACAAGAATGAGTTATTTGCTTATACCTTCATGCAAGCCATCTGCCACATTCCTTTATAAAATTATTAGTTATGTCAACACCAAAGAACAAAAGGCAGAATTAGCAAAAACTAAGAGGTTCAGGCAACGAAAGAAATTTTTTTAAAAGGGAAAAAAATCATGAAGCAAGCCCCTGTTCATAGGAACAGCACAGGAGAAAGCCTTTGCACCCCCAGTACAGACTGTGACAATGGGCAGGGAGCAACACAACAGATAGCCAAGAACCAGCTGGCACAGGCAACCTGCCTAAGACAACCTGAAACAGGTCTGTAGGGTAGACCAAAAGAAGAAGCAAATCTAATTACGTTTTCTAATTTAATTTTCAAAATGTCACTCAATAACAATTTTGATGCTTTAAATTTTTTCACTGTTCAAGATGACAATAAGACAGCAAAAAATTGTCTAGGCAGGAACATTTTATTGTTAGTCATGTTTATTAACTCACTGACACAACCCCATTAACCCTCCCTATCACCGCCTTTAGGATGAGAAGTGGTAAACATCGGACAAATTAAGCAACATGACAGAACACAGCTGGATAATCTGCCCTCATTTTGAGGAGAAGGGGTAAAAGTTAAACAACTAATCTTTATGAATACGTAGATACAACAGCACCAATGGACCATTTAGCTCTACAACCTGTCTTCTTCTCCAGCCAGTAGAGGATGTTCAGGAAAGAATGCAAGAGCAGGGCAATGCTTCAGCCATGTACCTTTCTAGCTATGAGGAATTTCAAGCTCAGGAACTTCTAGAAGCACTGCCTTTGTATTTACTACAAGATTAGTGCACTAGTAGGATTTCTATTTTAGCCTCAGCAAACAGCAGCCCTCTTTACTGACCGTAACAAATTGCAAGGCAGTTCAACACACAGGGAGAGACTCAAGACTTCCCATCACAAGTGAGAGCTATTCTTCCCCAAACTTAAGCACCAGAACAAATCTAACATGACAGATGTCATTTGTATTACATATTAGCACACTACAGGAAAGCCAGAGCCACCAGTAAAGTGTGCTTTATAAGAAGCTCCAGCACAGACTGCATAGTTAATAGAAAAGAAAGGAAGAAATATGGAATTATTTTTATACAACGACTCTGATTATTTTTGCAGCACTTTAAAACACACTATTCTTCTGAAAGTGGCAACAGGTTGAAAAGTGAGTGCAAAAGAAGGTTGCTTTTTTAAACAGGAAAGACTGCACCTTGTCTCAGGTGAGAACTAGAATGGTGTTCACGTCCACACACAAAGTCAGGCAGTAGCAAAACTTTGACAGAAATAACATTCCTCTAGATTAGTGCCCATCTCCAAAATTGCAGGATGACAGCAAAAAAGACAGACAAGAGCTTCTCTTGAAAATAAAGATGGGCGTTGGAGGGGTAGTAGACACAATCCAAATCTTAAGGGAAAGAACAGGTCAACTTAAATGTGAAATAATCTCAAAAGAGGTTCTCCCATGAGAGACCTTTAGTTAGAAATTGACTGTATTTTACATTCAGCAAATAGGAATAAAGAGTCAATAGTTGGGCAGAAGCCCTGGTGCTACTCTCTGGGTATCCTCTCTGTGTCTGGCTACCAAGTTTCATAGGTGCTTGTCCCAGCACAGAAAGCCCCTATCACACATACATCTCAGCCATCTATCCTCTCTTAAGAAGGGAAGTCCTGCTCAGTGGAAAAAAATCTTTTCACAGTATCCTAGTGAAATGTAAGAGAAGAAATTAGTCTTTAGGGCATGAATGGAGTAGATCTGAGGTCTGTATACCTTAAACCATAGCAACTACAGGGCATTGCCATGTCCTTCACTGCCACAGGTCTGCACACACTGCCAGCCCTGTCCCATAGGTCAGCAGCACTAGTGATGCAAGTCCTATGAGTGGAATACCTCGGAAGTTAATTAGCACAGCTACGCTGTCTGATCTGAAGGTGAACACTAATCTTCTTCCTCATCCTTAAACATCAGACTCCACCTTAGTCAAATAAATAATGTGCCCTCAAAAGACTATGTGTGAAGTGTCATTTGAATTTTAAGCTGCATATGGGACTCAATGCAAATAAGCTGCTGCCACACATTCTCTGCCTCAAAAGAACTAGACCTCAAGTTCCACTTTTCTTCCCTTTTTCAAGTTCAGATACCCTATATCAGTCTTTTCCTACACACACCTCTGTAGCTTTAATTCACACAGTCTTTCTCCAGCAGTATCTTGGACCTGCAGAGCGACCTCAAAGATTCCAGCTGTCACTGTTCGCAAATGCTGCCATGTTGGTCTGGAATTCAATGTGAGATTTCTTCTAATACTTTGGTTCACGTAAGAGAAAATTTTTTCCCTCTTGCATTTGCTTGTCTCCCTTAACTATCAGGTCCTGCAACAGGTCAAAATACTTCCTTGCACTGCTAATCACTTGTATCAGGTGAGCAAGGAGGCGAAAAAGGAAATGCAGCTCTTTAGAGGGCCAGTAGCAGCTGCATGCTGGTCCTGGCACTCAGGCATGCACAGGCAGTGTGGGGGCAGAGTTTGACCTTGTAAATAAGTTATTTCATCAGGTGTCTCAGCCCACCAGCTCATACTTCCCAAGGGGAGACAGCATTGAGATCCCCAGCACTTCTATACTGACTGCACAGCTCCCATCTCTGACGGGCCGAGGGTGCTTTGCACCGCTCAGTTCTTTAAAAGGCAAATGGAAAACTGTCAAGTTAACGGGGAGGTTTTGTGTGTGATAATTATAGCACACAAAACCCCATTGTCTCTGTCCAAGGCTGGGTCACACTCTGTTGTTACAAAGCTTTTGTAACTCTACTAATGCCTTTAATATAAGCTCCTATTAATTGTATATTCAACTTAATTCCTAAACGAGTGCTGCTGGATTGCACTAACCAGGCAGCTGACTATAATTACAGTGTGCTTATAGTGTGCTTAACCTGCATTTATAAAGCATGTTAATTCTCCTGATTCTGTTTTCATTTGGTTCAGGATAGACAGCTTTTTAATTTTACTCCACTAATCTGATCTAGCATAAGCAGCAGCCAGGTAAATAAACCATGCTATCCTTGCACTGGAAGGAGGTGACACAGTGCTTCAACCTTCCTTGGGTAACTGGAACCACACTGTCCCCTCCAGCTCTCTGCAAGATGTCTTCTTTCTTGCACATACTGGCTCATTAGAAACCTTTACCTCCAAACCAGCCACCCTGTTAGAAGGCACAAACAGGAGTTGCTATAAATGTCACAGCTACCGAGGGATCCACAGCCTTCAAAAAAAGTTTCCCTATCCATAAAGTCTCATAGTTTCAGGCCACTGTGCAATATTTAAGCAATTCTAGAATCTAAATGAAGTATTTCCTCCCCAGTTTCAGACCAGGTCTGGACTCCACAGATGAATGCAGATCAAGAGAAACACCACTTTGTCCATTTGCTTTTTTGACTACACTGAAAACATCAGAGAAGCACTGATAAAATAAAGTACGTTGCATAAATTGGGAGAGAAGCCAGTACTTCATTTACTCCTTTGGCTGTCAGCCATATGAATTGCCATTTTGGAATGACTTAAGAGCACTGAGGCATAAGGTCTTCCTGGTGCTACTGCCATGAGCTATAATAGGATCAGGGTGCACACTACTTATGTGCTACAGAGGACAAGATGAGGGTGGGCCACACACAACTGAGACGTGTTCAAACCTCAGGATGACAATTGTGGCTTGGCTATATCCAGCACTGTCTCCACTTCCCTGACACTCCAGTTAGCAGGTAGCTCCTAGCTACAAAAGTTCTCCTGGCTAATAAACTGTGTCCACAGCAGGTCCTGTTTTACCTTCCCTCCTCCCCCACCCTTCTCTTGGTTGTTAAGGAAATAATAAATAACAAGTCAAGAAAGACTTGTGGGGAGGCAGACTTGGAACAATTAATAATCTGGATACCACGAAAGAAAAAGAAAATGTGATGATTCCTCTGAAGAAGATTTAAGGAAGATATTGAATATGGAAAATGCTGCTTAAAGAAGGAAATGAACTAATTTTGTTTTCAAGGAGTGCAGGGCATGAAGCAATGAACTTAAATTACAACAAAGATGGTTTAAATTAGGTATCAAGGAAAACCTCTTCAGTAAGAACAGTGGCATGCAAGAATTGGTTGGCAGTGGATCTTCCATTCTTCTCTTTTTTTAAGAGCTGGTTAAATAAACACGCATCAGGCACAGCTTAGGTAAAGAGCAGCTCATTTTAGGGTACATAGACAGGCCTAATGACTTCCCAGGATTTCTTACAGACATTTTTCAAGATTCTTTTAATCTTTATATTACCTTTCTTTGTGTGTCTATTTCTCTCTAATCAGCTTTTTCTTTGGCAAAAATAGTTTTAAATGGGAACATATGCTTTTATTATAGAACTTAATACCAAAATCCAATCTTTCTCTCATTCACGTTTCCCTCTTGAAATAGACATAAATAAAATCCCTCTGTTTATTCATATCTGATAAATATTTTTAATCAAAATATTCTTTGAAATAAACTGAATTTATGTACAAAATGTTAACTTCCAAAAATCTTCAATTTTTTTTTAACATTAGATTTTCATGGGAAAAATATCATAATTTTAGAAGACAGTTTTCAGCAAAAAGAGCGAAATCTTTGACTTATGTTTTCACAAGAAAAAATAAACTTCCTACTCTGAGACAGTGATTGCAGTGTTCCTTGTATGATTCCTTCTTGCCATTTCCTGTATTAAACTCCCCATTAACATGTATTTTTTTTTTCTTTCTTTAGGTATTTTCCAAAAAACAAAGGCCATCAAAGCCTATAAACTGAAGGTGTTTATATTGTATATCAGCCCACTGCCCATGCAGATGAGCACATGTTTAAACACACGCACCAGTAATATTATCTCAACTTTACAAATCCAGAACCTGCTTAATCTCTATTTAACAAAATCCAAACAGGGAAGCCCTCTGTCCCCAAATGCTGCTCTGCCTTTATCCCAACAGGCGGGCTCTGGGCTTCTCTGTCGATGTGATTATTGCTGTCCAAGTCTTTGCCTTTCTCCCAGGGCCATTCCCTTTATGCAGGATGACTCATTAGCCCCCGTCCCCGGCAGGGAGCTGACATCCAATTAACCAGCTGACAGTCCTCCAGTGGCTCCCACTACTCCTCTAAGGCTCTGTTTACAAACACAGGCTGTTGTGCCCATAAAGGAGGGGAAGTTGAAAGTCCCCCTGCCAGGCCAGTTTGTTCAAAATCTTCAGAGCCCTTTAAACAATACCTTTGTATGGTAAAGACTGGACATATTGCTTGCAGCAGGATGCAAGTCATCCTAATGGCTGCATCTGCATTTGGCGGGAAAGGGAGCAGCAATTGGTATTGAAACAGGAGTGTCATGACACAGATCCCAGTTTTAGCTGGGAAGCCAAAGGAAATTAGCAGATGGGGAAATATCACTGAATTCTATATGGGAACATACCTAAAAAGTTCATCCATTGTGATGTAAAGCTCACTCCGACAAAGAAACAGACTTTCAAATATAAAACTACAGGTGTTGCAACTTCTGCAACAGGAAACAAGTCATTTTATCAACACACAGTAAAGAAGCTCTGAGTCCTCCACAGGCTTGAGCAGGAACGCGGTGTTACTTGCAGACAACACAGGTCTTTAGCTTGCAGGGTCTCACTAGGGAGTTCCTCTGCCTTTGATCTGTATGTGCTGGTCTCATTCATCAGCACTAGGAGTTTTGCTTAGATTTTTTTTCCCCCCTTTTTGGCCAACTCCAGAGAAAGGTGCCCATAAGGTGCCCAGAAAACTGATCACTCCTACCAATTTCCATTTGGCACCAGCTAAACCAAATAACTGCTCCTACTCAGATGCAGGTCTGCCTTGGAGTAACAACTTCAAACTAAAGTCAGAAAAGCTCCTCCTAACTTGGCAGCTAGGAGGTCTCCCTGGCAGCACGTCTGAAATTAGACTTCAAACTCATGTGTTTCTGAGTATTTAATGTATTTTTGGGATCACAATCTAAATCCTAATCTTCACTCCCAGCCTCCCCTCCTCGTTAGGTACAAAATCACAAACTGATCCTGTCACTTTCAAATCCGAGCCCAATTCATTTGAATTTTTCATAAACATATTCTCATCTTTTTGAATAACCTGCGCTTGCTACAAACCAAAACAGTGGATGTTTTTTTTGCAGCGAGGAATGACAACACTACCTCAACAAGGTCTCCACTGTACTACCCTGCTTCTCTGGGTGAAGAACAGAGCAGAGATGGATCCCAAGAGAAACGAAGAAGCAGCAAATCCTGCTTCTTATTTCCTCCAAAACTGCTTTGCACCACACAGATATGCTTATAAGGTGTTACGCTGAGATTAATTGCTGATTCCTTCAGATTTCTCTTTCTCACACTATTGGAGTCATACAAATAAATTCTCAATAAATTCTTAAGCCTGAACATTAGTCTTGGTGGGGTTTTTTAACGTATGTTTACAACAGAGACACTGACTTGGGGATCTCAGTAAGTGGTAACTATTCCTTTGTGGTTACATAGCAGACAAAGCTTTCAGACAGAGAAGGTCCCCATAGGCAAACTCAAAGCAAGCTTTGGTCAGAAATTAACTGTAAGAGCAGCTTTAATAGCCTGAAAATTAATCCCTCCACTTTCTCTAGATGACTGTTAACTAGAGATGAACATCTCAATAGCCTGAACCTGTAGTATAAGTTATATCAGGGCTTCCAACCCACAGCAGTGCAGTCAGCCAGGTGAATTCAAACCATCTTCAGCAGCAGTATGAGGTCTCCCAGGGACCTCTCACATTCCTCAACTCAGCTGCAGCATCCCCTTACAGGAGATAAGAAATAGCTGAGGGACAGCCACTTATTTAACATCAAAAATAATTTCTGCTCTAAGAAGCTAATCACAGCTCAAATCACAGCCTCTGCTAAGAAAACCTATTGCTGTATCTGGGAAAATTTTGTTCCAAATCGTTGTTTACAGATCAGCTTTACCCACTAATTAACTGTCCTAATTCATTACATTATAGGAGTGACAATGATAATTGCCATGTACATCATGGTATGACACCGGAGCCACGAGCCAGCCGGCACAGCAGCGCAGGACAGAACATGAACCATGTGCCTCTGTCACAGGCACTGGGCTGTGCTCCAGCTGCAGCCTGGTCACAGGAAAATTAAGAGTCTTTTTCAAATTTAGATCACTCTTGGCCCAGCCAAGTTATAAAAACCACCAGAAACAGCAATTCCATAACCTCTCTAGCTTATCATGTTTGGGTGTCCTTTTTTTTTTTAACTCCCCTCATATCTAGTTGAAATAGAACTTATCCCAGCTTTGGAATACTTGAAGTCCTTTCACTATGCATGTCTGAAGAGCTGGCCTCTGTCTACTCTATATACTCCCATGGCAGTGGAAGACTGTCATCCGTTTCCCTTGGCCCTCTTCTCCAAGGTGGGCAAACCCAGCTCCTTCACCCTCATGTGCTGCAGCCTCCTGACCAGTAGAGTGATCCTCCTGCTCAATTCTCCGGTTTGGCAACAACTTTCCTGCACCGTGAAGGCCGAAACCAGATGCAGTACTTCAGATGCAGTTTCACCAGTGCCTAGTAGGGGTCACTAACCATCTCCCTCAGCCTCGGGAGACCTTGACTATGGTCTTACTAATGCATCCCAGCAAACAGATAACCCTCTCTGCCCACATTTTTTTGTCTCAGTAGTCATAAAATAACCTGTTTGTTGGCTGTGTCAAATCACTTAACCCTGGAGTTTTTTCTGCTGCCTATTATTAAAGTTGCTTTCTTTCTGTGCTCAGCATTTCCAGTTAATGAAACTCAAAGAACCCTAACACTGTTTTAAAAATTTGGACAGAAATAAGCTCAATCTTCCTGCAAACCATGTATGCCCATGAAAAAAACAGGGTCTTTAGCTACACTGTTTTGAATCCTGTGGCATAGACCAATTCACTTTTAAAAGACCAACAGATGGACAGAAAGAGACACCCTCCTCCCACCTTTAGCTGGTATCAATTCCCATTAAATACTCTCCCATGTCCAGACTATGCATGCTGACCACTCAGTGGAGACAAAATTGCAACCCACCTTGATTAACTTCCTAACAAGTTCTTTGCACCTCCCTTCTTGTTCCTCTACCAGTCACACTCTCTCTAAGTTTTCCTCTAATTAATTCCATATTAAGCCCTGAAAATCTGCAGGGTCCTCTCAGACATCCCTTGTCCCTTTCTGCACACACCCTCCGGGTCCCCAGTAGTAAGCCCACTGGTAAAAAGCTGACATCTGTGCAGCAGCTCACAGACTGCAATTTCAGGTACAGCATGTGTTGCACCTTGAACTGCCGTCTCATTTCAGACCCCACCATTGAGACCAATTAAGAACAGAGCATGCAAGGAGCTGACCAAGTGTCGCAGGCTGGCTATAACCACAAGGACTTTGAGCCACAAATCTGTTATTACCAAGCTGTTCCTGACAGCAGCATGCTGCCTCCTAACAAAAAGAATAGATTAAGATCAATCAAGTCTCCCTCTGGCTTGTCAGTGGGATTTTGGACCACACCTTCCACCCAAAACTTTCCTCTTCTTCTGCTTCGGAACACCTAGGCAGCTCCAGGCTAACAAGGTGGCTGCTGAGTCAAGCGTGAGCTGAACCATATGTTCATAATTAGTTAACTTTTTGCTTTGTTGCTGGAAGCACTATCAATAAAGCAGTGACAGCCCGTAGTGGCCTTAGGAGATGCAACAAGCCACCCCCAGCCAGCATGGAGCCCTCCACTCCACGCAGGCGACTGGCCATATTTCATTCCAGCTGCGGCATTGTGCGGTGAATTAACTTTATCCTCAATTTAGAAAGCCAGCATGAAATCAAGAGACCTGAGGAAAAGAATAAAGAGAAAGAAAGAGAGAAAGAAGAGAAAGGGGAGGGGTGGGGGGGAGGGAAAAATCCTAGCAGGTCAACTCAAAAAAACAGTCTGGTGAGTGAGAGTCTACAGGGATGGTCCCACTTAACCCATTGCTGCAAGGCTGGTTGCTGGCAGCACATTAACTTGCAAAGCCATTCTACCTCTTATTCTCCAACAAAGTGGTTGAGGGTTTCTTATTACATGCTGAAGAGGGAACCCAGTGATATAACTGTTTTGAAACTAGTCAAACTCATTGTTAAGTTACAGCTTTGACAGTGGGTAAGGTGGAACAAGGACCAAGAGCTGTGCCAGGATGAGGCCGGCTGGACACACTGTGAGTGTTCTCCACATAGCACTGCATTCAACTGCATACTTAAGAAAATAGTAGGGTGAGAAATCAGATATTCCCTGATTTGGGAAAGCACATGGTAACTGTCACAATGCCTGGTATGGAGCCAAATTCCCAATGGGCAACAGAGAGTGCTAAAGACTTCCAGGTAGCAACCCACAACACCTCAGTCCAGAGCCTGCCCATCCTAAGGTACTCACACCTCTGTGTACTACAGAGTTACACAGGCAACCTGAACATCACCCATAACTAATTGTTAAAACGCCTGTAGTTAATTGCTATTGGGATCATTTTGCCTGCCTGGAGGTTTAAGTGAAACACAACCTGTGCTTGCAGTGCTCCTCCTGGCAACTTTCGTTTGATTACAGATGCACTTGAAAAGGTCATTGCCATAAGGAGGAGTAAGTGCTATTGTCTCTCAGGGCTGATGAAGCTTGCGAAGATGCAGCATGAAAGAATTCCTTTCCCCTGTATTGCTGTTTCCTCCATCCTCAAAACTTAAATCCAGCTGTGAGACTCCAAGTGAAAGCTCCCTGAATTACCCCACCGAACCTTCTTGCTGTGCCCGTGTAGGAGCAGAGGGAAGGATGCCAGCAAGCCCTCTAGTGTCCACACACGGCATGCTTCTATAAAACACTGACATGCAGGAGCACACGAAAACCAAAACATTCTCAGCAATAAATCTAACCCCCAAAATTCATGGTGCCAAACCACATCTTTGAAAGAATAAAGTCTATAATCAGTGTTGTTCTGAAATAAAACTGCCAGCAATTACAGAGGGCTATTCCTCAGTAAGAACATCTAACATATTATCTTCCTCATCGCACATTTGGGGTAAACAAACAATAAACGCAATTTATTGAAGGGCACTTTGCAGGCCAGCAGCCAACCCAGAAATGAGCACTGTGGGGTCTTTCATTTTCCCAGTGAAGTATTTTGTTCCACAGGGCCACACTCCTTTGTGCCCAAGGCACCCGGTATGCTCACCCAGACTCTTCCTTGTAGATTTGTATCTCCTGGGTGCTGGAGATTATGGAGAGGTCTAAGCCCTATCAATGAACACAAAACTCCCTTGAAATCTGAGGAATCACAAAACAACATCCAACAGCTAATAGTAACATCCCAGATTAAATTAGTTCCCTTCAAATGAACCTGCCATTTTTCAAATAACAGTACACCTTTCTAGCTCCAAGAAGGAGATCAGCAAACATTGATCTGAGCCAACAAGGGTCCCAACAGGCATGTCAGGAAGCTGCTGAGCTTCAATGCTAGCCACAGATGGGAGACCAGTCATTGCAGCTTCTGGGGATGGCAAAAGATCTCATTTCTGTCTGACTAGAAAGAGAGAAAGGAAAGATGAAACAGAACACACAGGAGCTTCTGGGTGAGCTGCCATTTAAGTCTCTGTTCCTTCCAATCACATCAGGAGACTTGGATACAAGAATCTTGAGCCAAGAGAAAGTCTCCTCTGCGAAGCCTGCTCTATTTCACTGTACTAACCTCATCTTTCTTTCCCTGCTGTACTATCACAGTTTGCAATGGAATTGTAAAATTACAGTGAGGCATGGATGAATCCTGCTCTCTCATCCAGGAGCAGTTAAAAACCAAATACTTCTCTTGTTTCTTATTCACTCTCAGGCCTTTTTACACTGCTTTGGCACAGTATGAGGCTGCCAAATGGATACAAACCTCCTCCCACCCCTTTCTCCTCCAGGATAGCATAAAATATAACTGGACCAAAAAAAAAATCCTGTCTGCAGTTATTATCCAATGCATATCATTGCTACAAGGGAGCCCATGCTGCCACTGAAGTGTGTAAACTTTTGGTTAAAATTAAATTTCAGCAAAAATTCAAGGAAGAAAACAGCTCTGATGTGTTTTCAATGGAATTCTTTTAAAAGGCTTTGGGATTTGGAAGACATTTAGTCTTTTATTCCATTATATCAAAATAATTGACAAAATCACAATGAAACATTTTGTTCCTTCCTAAAAACAAAAACCAAAGAGGGGAAAGAAAAAATCTCTCACAGAGAATTAAAAAGCATTCAGGTTTCATTCCAACGAGCTGGGCGTCAGGACCTCGGCATTCTTCGAGAAAAGAGATTATTGTCTCCAGCCAGCTCTGGTGTAAGCCTGTAAAATCCTCTGCCAATCTTTTAGATGAATTACCAGCCAACTAATTCCTTTTCATCACCAGTTCATCTAACACTACCTGCATGGACTAGGAGCTGGAAATTTTATGTATACAGCCAGAGCTGTTTTACTAGGGTATCTCCTCAGTGACTTATTGTTTTAACTCAGCCTTTGAAAAGTATGCACAAAAACCCTGACATCTTTCTCAGCTCATGACAACAACATCCTTCACCTTCTGACCCCCAACACATTTACACTCATCCTAGAATCTCTCTTGCATTATTGATCAGGGAAGGCAATGCCATACAGCTCTGCAGTGAAGAGATGCCCTCACACATATTTACTCAGATCAGAGATCTCTGCCAAACGTCCCAACTGCCAGCCAAGAATGGCAAGTGCCCAGCTCTACACCCAAAGCAAGATGGAGGGAAGCCAGACTGCCAATTCCTGAGTCACAGCCAAGAGGAAAAGCACTATTAAATAGGTGAAGCCCAGCACATAGGTACTGGCAGCATGGTTCACGTTGGAGGAGCTCACAGGCCAGGTTAGGAGGCAGGTAGATGCACAGATCAGTGGCTGTTTAGACACGAGGCCTCATTCAGCTCTGCATCTGGTCCCACAAAAATTCATCCTAATTTGGATTAAACCCATGAGCTAAGCTTGTGTGGCAGGTTTCCCTGCAAAATAGTTTGACTTCAATAGAAAACACCATGGAGAAAAACATGGCTTTTCAGCACACTGGTCTTTCTTTTGTAAAGATGCAACAATTTCCCCCAAACCACGATGGCCAACACTCATAACACAGTCAAGAAAAACAGTTTCTGCCATCTGTTATTTAACCACGAGACAACCTCTGTGCATTTGTTTACACTGCTGAATCTCTTTTCTGGGATGTAAAGGTTACTTAGCTACACCGTGGCAGCTCCGTTCAGTGGTAACCTCCGGATGGAGGAACATCGACACAGAAGCAGCGTGCTGCTGATGCCAGACCAAAAATAGGCTTCAGTTCCAAAACTACATCACGGTTTATATCAAAATTCCCATCCAATTAACTCGCAAACCTCATGAAAAGTCATCAGTTCAGAGTTAATATTGCTCTTCTGGAGCTCAGTGGTCACAGGCAAGAACAAAGGGACTCATCTGGTCAGGGACTATGTGAGGACATTTTTTATTACAGAAATGTAAAATCTAAGCAGATGCATAGGTCCAGATTGATAGATGAGGAACTGAAAATACCAAGATGCAGAGACTGACTTGAGTCTATACTGTAAATGGGTGACATTCTGAACTTTCAGGCACTTAAGTGCTGCCGGGAGTAGAACGTATTTCTCTTCCATACACCAATAAGATTAGCAACAGCAGCAGATTCCCACCTGCAGTTTTCAGAACTCATCAGCTTGTCAAAAGCCAGCTCTGAGGTCTATACATCTTTACGACCTCATTTTTTATGTTACAGTTCCAGCCACTCAAAAGGAAAGGGCAAGACAATGACAATACATAGGGCCTGGAATGAGTTCTGAGAGAACATGTCCACAGAATACTACATCAGTGCAATTAGTGTCCTCTTCAGACAGTATCTAGTAGAATCAATGAAAGTATTCAAAAGAAAACTCCAGAATTATAAAAATCATTGTTTATTTAATAGCACAATGCTCTCACTCTCAATGACATTCTATAAGCAGAGAATTCTATGAATATACTCTGTGCACATAAAACTTGCATTTTTTCCATTTGTATTTCCATTTCAGGAGGTGATTCCTCATTCCTGTACCTGGGGTTGTAACCAACTGCAATCTAGAGGACTGTGAAAAAAAGAAATGGTCACCCACACTGCAAAATAGAAAAATGATTACACAAAGCCAGACAAACACAGTATAGATTTTAGTTTATAAGATATCAAATGGCAAACACACAGGGTGAAACACAAACAGCTAAAGCCACAAATGTCCAAGAATAAATTCAGATCAGAAATTAGAGTAAAATTTTGACCAGACAAGTAGTAAAAAGCAGTACCAGCATCACATGAACAAGCCTTGGAGGGCTGACACCGATGTTTTATGAATCAGCTGCCTAACTAAAGAAGGAGATGGGACAAGATGAGACAGAAGTCCCCTCTAGTCCTAGATCTTCAAGAGTAGCTATATCTGCTTTACTTAACAGCTCTCTCTTTAAAGCGGAGATCTTCTATCCCTTGTGAAACAACATCTACTTCCACAGGAGAGATCCAAGATTTGCTGTTAAGAGGGGTGGTAACAGATGGACACAACACATGACACAGATCTTATTCAAACATACTCCTTACACACTTCATCTTTATGGATACTCTGTGCATAGAGGTGCCACTACCTATGTATAACAACTTCAACTTTTTCAGATAAATTCCATCAGATAATATCCATTGCTCAAATTAAGTTTGTAAATCACTATAAAGTATTATTATTTTCCATACAGCTGCTAAAATGCAACTTACTTCCTTGACAAAACCAACCCTTTGCTGAAACCAGACAATTAAGCACTAGTAATACTGAATTTCCTTCTAAGGCTCTGCCAAGGATAAATCTCAGCCAGTGTGTTTCAGAAAACACAGGAAAAAATCACATACACCCTTATTATACCGTGTACCTTCATTTCAAACCAAAAGAAAGCACTGATGCCACCACAAGAGCTGTACGTAGGTAGGATATCCTCTATTCACTGACTCACCACTTTTGTTGTGAGAAAATGCAGGTAAACCCAGAAAGGTGTTTTGCAGTTTTTCCATCTTGTAGTCATCTTTGTGCTTCTTTCTAAATACTTATGAAACTCCACAATACTGAAAAGTATCAGTGTAGGGGAGCCGGAACCCAACAGCACTGAAGACTCAGTTTGACTAACTGCATTTTACAGCAAACGAAGCCCACAGGTGTATTCACTGCCAGCTGACAATGACTTCAAAACCACTAACCGTGATAAGAGTGTGATGAAAAAGGTAAAGACTACCCTAAATTGTACCAGAAAGATATAAAAGAGAAAGATTTGCCAATGCTTTTCTCTAAAACAATGGTGTGTTACACAGCAACCTGAGTAACTTTGGTCATCCATCTGAAAAACAGGTTAATGTCAGCTGGAATATTCTCTGAGATGGTTTCCTAAAGTGTTTATGTTAGGGAAGATTGTAAAAAAAGTGCCTTCTTTGACCTAAAAAGCAAAGGAAAAGACAATATGTGACAGCACTCTGCAAAGACATCAAGGCTAAGCACTAGAGAGGGAGATGAAGTGTCTAAACTAAAGCAAGAGTTTGGCACAAGGACAAAAGGGATTATACCTGCTATGAATACATTCAAACTGGAACTAGAAAGTGTCTAGCCATCAGAGCTGAGTACGGTGCAGCCTCACAGTAGGAATAACATAAGGAAAATAACCTAATTAGTTTTAAGAGGGAGATTGAAAAGTTTAAGAATGTCTCAACAGCAGGGGACTGGATTTGGGAAGTGCCTTTTAGTCTTGTGTTCAAGAAGGAAGACTGATCGGAGAAACAACCAGAACCTGTCTCTCCATAAATTCCCTTTCAGAAGCATTCTTGCAAATCAGTCTCCTCAGGTTTAATTTTTCACACCTTTAGTTCACAAACATCATCAGAGATTCCTGCGAGTGCCAGATACTTGTGTGTTCCTGACTATCGGTTAATATCTGGAGTTATTAACTGAGCCTCTATTTTGCCACTGATACACTTCAACCACTCTTAATAGGGATAAGAAATAGTGTAGCAATAATAAGGCAGGAAAAGTGAATAGATTTGGAGGGGGTTTGGACACCCACGCAGGTATTAGCATGCAAATTAACACATACTATAACTGTAGTAAATCTGGTACAAAAACTGAATTAAACTATTTGTAAATATTATTTTTTTTCTTCTGTGTGCCATCCTTTCACAATGATGCAAATGCTATTTTAAGGCCATTTCTACATAAAAATGGGTTAAACCAGAAAAAAGGAGTTTGTTGGGTTTTATTTATTTTATTCTGAAGAATTAGCATCATCACTGTCATTTAAACAAGAAACATCATAGAAATTACAAAAGAAAATAGAGGTACAAAGAACATAGGGGAATTAACACACTTCAATACCTTTAAATGTGTTCCCAAAATGCCAGAAAAGAGCTGCTATGACATTCAAAGTGAAATCCTATCTCCACTGAAGCAATACTGTAGTCTTGATAAACATTTCACCCTGGAACTTTATTCCCAGTTAAAGAGGTGCATCATTAACTACAACAAGCAGTTAGAGCTCTGAGAGGAGTTGCCTCAGATGAACAGGAAAAGAATCAGCAATGATTGTTACTTAGTTTTTCTGTTACACTACACCTGATTGCTACTATGACTTGAACCTCTTCCATCATCATGTGTGACATCTGTGCATGATTTTGCTAAATTAGGTCTTTCTCTCCTACACCAACAGCATTTTTCTTTCCTTGAAAGTCACCCAAAGGTTGTCTCCCCAAACCTACCAGGGCTCTGATTTGGTGGTCTTTTACCCACATACCACCTTTTACTCCCCAGCATTATCAACCTTGGTAGTGTAAGTTGAACAGAACTCCTTGAGCTCAGAAAGCCAAGCACTGTCAACCTTCCAACCAACACGATACCAGCTGTGCAGACACAACAATGGAGTGACCACAGGCTCTCTTTGTAATTGCTTTTCACTCCCAAGAGTGCGCCCACACCCCTCGCAGCACTTCTCAGAGGCAGAGAGCACACCTGAGTGTGCAGAGCTCTGCCAAAAGGAAGCAGAGACAGAGCCACCTGCATTGTGCCAGGCAAAGGGCCCTGCCTGGGAGCAGCCGTGAGCCAGCAATGCTGCTCCCACATCCACGTCCACACAAGATGGGAAGAAGCCATGCCCACTCATTGTCCCTCATAGAATCTCAGAATTGTTAGGGTTGGAAGGGACCTCTAAACATCATCTTGTCCAACGCCCCTGCCGAGGCAGGGTGACCTGGAGCAGGTGACACAGGAAGGCGTCCAGGTGGGGTTTGAAGAGAGGGAGACTTCCAGGCCCATCCTGGGAAGCCTGCTCCAGTGCTCTGCCACCCTCAATGTAAAGTTCTTCCTCAAGCTGCAATGAAACTTCTTGTGTTCTAGTTCATGGCCATTGCTCCTTGTCCTGTCGCTGGGCACCACCGAAAAGAGTCTTGGCATCCTCTTGGCACCCGCCTTTGACAAACTCACAGGCACGAGATCCCCTCAGTCTTCTGTTCTCCAGACGAAACAGCCCAGCTCCCTCACACTCTCCTAAGAGATGTTCCAGGGCCCTGATCGTCTCCCTAAATGTGCTGCTCAGAGACACTCAACCCTCCTCTCTCTGCGGCTGCCCCTGTCCCGACAGACGAGCTGCGAGACGACCCGGGGCGACACGGCGGGGGGGAGGGGGGGGGCGCTTGCTCAGGGCATCCCTTCTCGTCACCCGCTGCAGGCTGCTGCGCACCTGCCTCGGCCCGCCCGGGGCCGGGCGGGCACCTCCCAGCTGCGCGGGGCGACAGGAGCGTGGCGGCGGAGCGCGGGGAGCGGGGCACCCCGCACCCTCACGGGACCCCCGCACCCTCACGGGACCCCCCGCACCCTCACGGGACCCCCCGCACCCTCACGGGACCCCCCGCACCCTCACGGGACCCCCCGCCATCCCCGGCGCGCGCTGATGACGCCACCTTGGGCAGCCCCGCGCTCAGCCCGCGGCCCCCGCAGGCGCCGCCGGGGCCGGGGGGACCCGCGGGCCGCTTGTGCCTCGGGCGGGTCCTGAGGGCTCCTCCGGCCTCCCCGCCCGCCCCAGCGCCACTCCTGTCCCTGCTTCGCCCGCCTGCCCAGCGTGTGGCCGGGGCAGCGCTGCCGCAGCGCCCTGCGGCGGCCCCGCGGTGACAGAGGGACCGGGCCCGGCCGGGGAGCTGCACTGGGCCTTGGCGCCTGTTGGGCGCGTCACGGAGCTCGCGTGTTCTTGTTAGCCAGCAGATCCCCCCCTTACGCTCCGTACAGTCATGCAGGAAAGGGGTTGGCATCTGAAGGAGGTGGGTTATCACAGCAGTTACCGATCGTACGGTGCTGAGCTGGGGTTTAAAAGGAAGCCACAGGGAGACCCTAGGCACTGTGGGAATGGAGCGTGAGGCCTTTTTGAAACCCTCTGTTGGAAAAAACGTAAGCCAGGAGATGGCAATAGTTTAACTTGGCATAGCTGCCAGTCTACCTTGGGCAGCAATCTAGGAAAATACACCAGGAATAAAAGATTGCAAGACAAATAGCCCTCTTGTTTTTGTTGTCCCTGAGCCTTGCTCTGCACTGAGCGTTCTCCAGGGGAGAAATGAAAGATCATCCCATATGCTGGCATGGCCTGCACTCGGCCCAGCATCACCCTGTGGCTCATGTCTGCAGACAGGTCAGGTTACCACCTGGAATAGCCCTTGACATCATGGCAGGGGCAGGATCCTGATGGAACAAATGCTCTGCAGTTGCCTTTAGTCCCACCATCCTCTGTGCTATTCAAAGACAGACCCTCAGTGAAGAGTTTTGTTTTGATTTTTTTTTTCTTCTGGGAAGAACTTAAGACTGTCCATAGATTTTGATTGCTGTGAAAATCTGATGTGAATTAAAAGCGGCTATATGGAGGCAATCTCTGCTTTTCACACTCCTGTGTATGGCTTTTGCAACATTATCCTTTATGATAGTAAATCTTACACCACTGTCACAGCATTTATGTCCTGAGATCTTCTGGAAGCCTGGGGCTTGGCAGAAAACATTCCCCATATAGTGAGACATTTGCAGGAGCTTATCATTGCAGATTGCGTTATTCTCAAATCTGAATTTTCTTCCTCAGAACTGTGCACAGAAGTGCTCTGAATCATATTTGGTTCCACACACCTCTAGGAAGCTGGGCAAAACCCACTCCCTCAGCCAGGCATGTTAAACGAACTTGTTTCTTCCTGCTGGATTTTACAACCGCAAACAAGGCTTGAAAACAAATAAAAAAACTCACCAGCAACACCAGCAGCCCTGCTCTGAACATGTGGGATGCTTCCCTGGATCCCTGTTCATTTCCTGGAGTGAAACTCAGACATACTACTTCACTGTTGTCCTGAAGTGTGTGGAAGTTTTTTTATTCCTCTCCCTCCTTTTCTTTTCCCTCCTTCCTTGTGTTGATTTGTGAGACCAGAATGACTTTGATTTCAGCAAGTTTGCTGTTTATTCACGTCACAAGTTTGACAGCTTTACACCAAATCAGATTGCTGGGTTTCAGGAGAGCTCTGAGGCGTCACTGGGAGCTCCTTTAGATTAAACTCGCCTCCCCGGTCTCCCCCCTCTCCCCCTCCTTCAGAGCCTTTTAAACCTCTCTGGGGCTTTAACAGAAACGTGCTCCCAAGACCTGCATTTCATTCTGCCACTAATATGGTAAGTGCTCTTTGCATTTCTCTCGACCTCAAGGCAGAAAAGCAGAAGGTGGTCTCTTTGCCTTGGGGGCTTGCAGTACATTTTGTGCCCTCTTTAAGATGGGGAAAAAAGAGGGCTCTCCACCTGCAAGAGCAGTTTCTGCTGCTGTGCCTTCCCATGGGTGAGCAGATTCCCTGATTGAGGCTCTAAGCTCTGCCGTTGCCTTGCAGATATTTAGAGCTGCTGCAGATGGGGCTTATTTGGAGGAGGGGAAAAGGGTGAATCGAGAGCCAACCCCAGGCTCTGCGGTCTGGGACTCTTGTAGAACTGCAGGGGCAGAAGAGAGTGCGAGCAGCCTGGAGGTGACTGCTGGCTTTATGCTGCTGCTTTAGAGCTCAATCAAACCCCCAAGGTGGCAGGAACGGTCTGGCCAAGGACAGCCTGCGACCTCCCTTCGCCCTAAACCCACTCAGCACCGTAGTATTTTCCAAGGGATCGCAGGAAACGCAGGCACCTCCGTGGCACAGCTCTGCCCGGAGCCCCTGTGCCGCGGGGGGCTGCGGCGGGGCGGCTCTGCCCGCACTCAGGGGAGGGAGCGAGGCCGTGCGGGACCCCCGGGCGGGGAGAAAACAAAAGGGGGAAGCGGGCACCCGGGTCAGGGCTGGGAGCGCCCATGGGAGCAGGCGGCGCCTGCCCCGGGACAGGCACCTGAGCACAGCCCGGGACAGGAGCGAGGGGAGCGCTCTCCGGGGCCGGGCTGACACCGCCTCCCCTCGGGGGCTGGGGAGGGGGCACTACCTTCCCCCGGCCAGCGCCCCATCACCTCGGCCCCTTCCCTCCGCAGAGCACCGGCCGGCCGTGCCCGGAGCCAGACTTCGCCGGGGGCCCGGGCTGCGCCTGCCCCTGGTCCGCCCCCGCCGGTGTTTCCAAGGAGACCTGGGCAGCCGTCTGCGTCGCGGAGCCGCCGCACAGCCAGGGCCGGCGGGAGGCTCGGCCGAGCCCGGGTGAGTGCGCTCCCGGGAGAGGGGCTCCCACCGCCCGGCAGGGCGAGGGAGCGGGAGCGGAGCGCGCTAACCCTGGCTCTGCTCCCCCAGGCCACTTCTGCAGCTCGCAGCTCGGTGCCCAGGACTCGGCGTGGCAGGGAGACCAGCTGTCCTCCCAGCTCTACAGAAACAAGCAGGTAAAGGTTCCGCGCAGCCCCGGCAACCCCCGTTTCACCCCACGAGGTTCCTGAACTTTATGTCAGGTATCGCACCTTCTGGGTTGGTTTGTGGCACGTCCCCCTCTCACTTGCACGGTTGTGGGAAGTGATAGAAAACCGCTTTGTTTGTTGTTCCTTGATGGAAGTATTTGTCTCCCGTGTTGCCCTGTGACGTTGGAACAGGTGTTGTGGGGTTCCCTACGCATCCCTCCCCTCTTACAGCATATTGCATTGGCAGCCTTAGCGCTAGAGAAGACCAGGAGCATGACCAGGGTGTCCCTTAGGCTCTGATGGTGCTGTTAGCCAAAAATACCTGATTCAACTAGGTTTAACTTCATGAGAAATGATTCCACCAGAATTGCCTAATTCCGTGGAGGATCAGCCATTTTGACCAACAAGGATTTCCTGCTTACTTTATTTTCTCTCATTTTCCTGTTTTGTAAATCCCAACAAGGAGCAGGAGAAACCCTGAACGTTCCTAGATGAAGGAACTCCAGACTGATGACTCCGATCAAGTACTTGGAATAATGTTTTGACACAGTGAAGTCAGCGAAAGTTCATTTATTCACTTAATCATCAACCCTAGTTCCAGATGTCACTGTACCTCTTTCTTTGGCTCTGCCTCAGCCATTTGAGGCTGTGCTTGACAGCCTCTGCTCACTAGATGCCTGGGGTCCTTAGCAGAAGATCCTTTGTCCTCCTAAAGAAGTCTCTTGAGCTATGTTCAGAGGGCAAAAATCTGTCTCCAAACACGATTTCCCATGAAAAAGGGTTAAGGATCTGCCATTTCTGTTCAGCTCTAGGAAGCAGGGATTATCTCAGGTCTGTATATGTACCAGGACTAGCACAGTAGGGTTCAGAATTGAAGGAATAACTGCATCTGTATCTGATACTGTATCATAAAGAATGGCAACTGCATCTTCCTTCTGCACTCTACCCCCCATAAATTCTTAGTCTGCAACTCCTTTTTTCTCACCAGCCAACTATAAATGGGAATGAGGGGTGCAAAGGGATGTTTACTGCCACTCAGAAGGAGATCCTGCAGCTGCTGTCATGCCCATGACGGTTTCTGGCTGCTCACAGGACTACCTGTAATTCTATTTTCTATTATTATTCTGTGGTTACAGGTTTTTTCAGAGTAATCTTCTCAAACACTCACTGAAGATTAAAGGAAGTTAAAAGTGAAAACTGAACATTCATGCCACTTAGATTTATAGAGACAAGAGGCTGGAGCGGGTGTGTTGAGCTCACAAAGCAAACACCCGCATCATCAAATTCAAGCAGCCTGTACCATAGGGCAATTGCTATTAAGTTACAGAATCAACATCTATTCATCAATATCTCTATTCCACAGCTTCAAGATACTTTGCTTCAGAAGGAAGAGGAACTTGCTAGGTTACATGAAGAAAATAATAACCTCCGACAGTACCTGAATTCTGCCCTGATTAAGTGTTTAGAAGAAAAAGCCAAGGTATTGTGTTCAAGCGTGTTGTGCAGATGTATGCAGAAGGAACAGGTTAAATAGGTACAGGCCATTAAAATATATGGAAAGTCAAAGAGTGCAGACAACCTGCAGTGTGAGATTTAACTTCACAGAGCTGCCAAATTGCTGGTCATGGATCTAAGGTGACAGTTTCCCCCAGGAATGACATCCTGTAACTTTTGACTGTGGAGAGATTGTAGCCCATGGCATAATTTAGTTTATTAGTTAGTTATAAGTAAGGGTTATAAGCAAAATAAAATTATTCCATCTAATGCCTTTTTTCAGTAAAAAAGATTGCATTTGAATATATATTTCTTTAATGTGTCTGTTTTGTCAATTATCCGTTTGATAAAGATTTTTTTCCCCTTTTTTATGTTGTGAGTTTGTTTTGTTTTTTGTGATTTCTGGTTTATGTTGTTTTGTTTGATTTTCCCATGATATGTTTTATTAGTTTACTTTATTAGAGTTAGTTTATTTTATTAGAATACTGAACTATATTTTTTCCTAATTTATTAATTAAAAAGTTGTGTGGTGTTTTTGTAAAGGTAAAATACAAAATTAAACATTTCACGTTGGATGAAACATTCTGTTAGACTAAGTATGAAGGGTTTTTTTAAATATTTGGATTCTTTGTCTTTCATCTTAAAAAAATATAAAGATAATTGTTTCTTGTCAGCTTAATGACATTTTTTATTATTCCAGTCATGCCCATGAAACTGAACTATTGATTATTTGCTCAACTCTCTGGATTGGGCATGAGGTAAAAAAAAATGTAACAAATAGGAGACTTTCCTTTTCCACCATGTTCTGAGTTGACAGTGTGACATGTCCTCTCTCCCATGCCAAGAGCTGGCTCCCAGCAGTAGAAAAGGTCTCCTTCCCTGGGCACAGCAGGGAGACATGGCCATCCCCTGACCTATGGGGGAGAAGGGTCCAGTGTGAGACCATCAGAGGAGGTGTCTGACCAGTGAATTCATGACATGGTGGGGAGCTTCCTTTTTTATCCTTGCCTTCCTTTGACCATCCCTGGATGCCTGAAGGGCCCTTGTCCTGCGATAATGACAGCTGAGGTGGATCAGCGTAATACCACTCAGTCTGCTGCTCTGAGCATTCCCTGGTCAAGATCACACCTGTCCCAGTATGACCTACCTTTACATCCTCCCTCCTTCCTTATCAGGCTGCCATTTTCCCCCATGTCCCACTCCCCTGCCGAGATTGTAAAGATGCAGAATAGTCATATCGATGACACACAGCACCAGGTGGTAGAAAAAGTATCTTTTATAAGGACAGTAGTAACCATTTTTCAAATCTAAAACCTGAGGTCAGAAAACGTGTTTCTTTCAGGTATCTAGAAAATCAGATTTTAATCTTCTCTCTCTGCCTTTTTGTTTGTTTGGTTTTTTGTTTGTTTTAATAGAAACTGCTATCCTGCCATGGACAGAAAACCTGTGCTATTCTCAAAAGTGCTAAGAGGAGATTAAAAGAGGACCAGTGCTTTGTTCCTCAAGAAACTCCTCATGCTTGCAAAGCTAGAAGGAACCTCTTTAATGAATTCACTGCCTGTGAAGAGCAAGCCAGCCCTGCTGTGGACAGCTGGGTCTTGCAGACCTTAGGATTAAAAGATGTCAACACCATTGATGAAACTGCAGCTAACTACAGTGCCTTGTCCTCAGACCTTGTAAAAGACACGTACTGCCTGAGCCCTGGTGAAGCCATAGACTATAAGCACAGTGAAGGAGCAGCAGCAGCATTTAGCTGCAGCCACGTGCCTCCAGCTGACAGCAGTGCCCATCCACGCAGTGAGAACTCTCCCTTCCTTCCTCAGTTTCCTTCAGCACCATGCATCTCCTCAGCAGGGCCAAGTGTTTCCTCCCTCCCAGCGTATGGGTTGCCTTATTTGCCTGGTGATTTGTCACCCAACAAGACCGAAGTGGCCTTCACAACATCTCTGAGTCCTCACCGCAATGTGAGAACACACACCTTCCACCAAGGACAAGCCTTTGTGCGCAGGGATGATGATGGAGGATGGAGATTCACCTGGGTGCCCAAGCAGGCTGAATAATGCACGTGGATCAAGGGTCAGCCATAAAAGATGTAGGAGACACACTTTACCTTGTGCATGAGACAGGTTCAGGTGTAAAAAATGAGCCCTTCTGGGCTTTGTTAAATCTACTCTGTCACCCGCTCCTCATTCCCTCCCAGTTTTTCACAGGTGTGACTCCAGATTGCACTTGGACAATTATCTGCCCCAGGCCAGATGTACAAATTGGATTCCCTTCTCTTGTGCCTGTGTTGAGATATCTGCTTTTACTTGCTTCGTGGTTTTTCTGTCATCAGCTATTCCTTGTAACTGGTAGTTTCCAGGCTAGAATGCTTTCAGCTTTGATGGTCACTCTCACGTGCACCAAACTGGAAAGCATTTTGGGAATACAGTTGGGAAATAGCACCTCTTTCATAGATATCCACGGATAATAAAGGAGGCATAGGTTGGCGACTGGGGATCAGCAGTTTCTAAGTGATTTATGTCTCTCTCGACTACACAGATTGCCTTGGATTTAACAAGTACCCATGGTTGCCTTATGTGCTACACAAGGCTGACCTATCTGCAGATCCATGGTGCTGTCACGTTCTTTGATCATGCCTCAAAATAAACAGGATTTGCTTCTGTTGCCTGGAGGCTACTTCATTACAAGTGATTCAGCAAGTTCAGGGGATCTTCCTAAGGTATGATTAAGAGACTAATATGTTTACTAATATGTTTTAAAGGTATTTTGTCGGTCAGATAAAGGGAGTTTACATTTGGGGAGGCAGTATCACTTAGTGGTTGGAGTGAGAATTGGGAACCACAGCCTTCTTGCCTCTTCGTGTCTCTGCCAGGGAGTGGTGGGCTCAAGGTAAGGCCATCACTACCTTGAGGATGCTTTAAAACTCTCTGGAGAGAAGGTGCATTGGCACTGCACAGGACTTGACTTTTAGTAATGCTACTAATGATATGAAGTCAACAGACATGAAGGAAGATCACCAGTACTGTTTTGTGTTACCTTTGTTTTCTGTTTTACAGTAGTTTGGTACCTAAGTATTCAGAATAGATTGATTTGGTTACTCTTGCTTTCAGAATGGTGTCAGTGACGTTAAGGACTTAAGTTAAAAAATAACCATAACTGAGAATTTACTTCCAGTGGCTTATTTTCCTATAGAAAAATGGATATTCCTTTATCTCCTAAATAGCCTGTTGTGCCTCAGAATTGCAGTATGTGACATACTCCATCAGGAGCAGCGATGATTTCCCAAAAGACTTTTAAACAAACAAACTCTGTAGTTACTTTAAAGTAACTGTGTCAGATTTCCAGAATAGGCAATTGGAAAGCACTGCTTGTAGATATTATTGCACTGGATTAAAAAAACAACCAAGCAAAAAAAACACAAAAAAAGCAAACCAATCACAAACCCACACAACCACCACCACAAAAGAACACCACAAAAAAAAAAAAAAGACCAACAAAAAACCCTCAAACCCCAAACCAAATAATGCACAGGGAATAAATACAAGTATTTGTTTGGGAAGTTTGTTGTAGTCCTTAAAATTATGTGCAGCTGATGAAGACTAGTCAGACAAAAACACTGTTTCTGTAGCACTTTTCTGCTTTTCAGTGGAAGCAAAAGGAAAATCCTGTCCTACAAAAAACTCATTTCTTTCTCAAGATATTTCATTTCTATTAATCTCCTCCTGCCCCACTATATAAGATAGCATTGGAGAAAATACTCCTGTCACTGGAGTTTTCACTGGTGTGTGTGGTAGTGCAGAAAATACCTGACCTTAACATTAGTGTGTGATGGGACATCCTGGTATATATGACGGGGGGGATGCTGGGAATAGACAGTGTGGCCAGAGGATTGCACCCAGCTGCAGCTGTAGATGTCACATCTTTTAAAACAGCTGTAAACCTTAAGTAGAGAAACATCTGTGTTTTCTAACACTATTGAATGGTATTAATTAAAAAATTTCAAGTCTACGGAGTCAGCAGTAGTAATAAGTACATTTGTCCTGTCAGCAAATATTGAATCAGTTTTTTCCCTGAAGAGAGAGAAAAGCTTTCCATTTGTTTGACATTTCCTTTCCACATTTTATATCACTGCATGTGAGAACTCCTGCAGACAGACAGAACGAAAGTGTCAGATCTTTGGTACAATCTTGAAGTAGGGTTTCAGTAGGAACAAACTGATGCTTCAGCCTTTGCCAGCCTTTTGTAAAGGGGTGATTGTCCCCTTGTCTCATAGCAAATAGGTTATGGATGTAAGGGAATATTTTACCTGAATGAATCCCCATTTTCTGTGGATTCCTGAATTTTACTCTCTATGAAGGAGTGGAGTCCTGTAGGAGGGATTTCTGTCCGAGCTTGACTTACTAGGGTTTATTTGGGTAGAGGATCCAATGGTGCTGTCAACTCTTGGGTGCTCCTGACCTACATGTGCAAACTTAAAATTCCTGTGTAGACAACTGCCTGAGCAAAGGGCTATGTTAATAATGCTGCTGATCACTGGAGGAGAGAGAGCACACTGGAAAGGACACAGAAAAATCTCCAAAGCATTTTAACATATAACTAAAGGTGATTTGTTTTTCCCTGACAGCACTATCTGAACTAGTATTTCCTGAGTTATCATGAAGAACAATAAAAACAAGCTACTTTGTGCCTAACACCAACCCGCAACAGCCCAGTGACTGAACCCTTCCTTTAGATAAATACTGCTCCTTTTGCCAAAAGCAAGCCATTATTCAGCATGACCTCACTCTAAACTGTCTGGTTCCTCTGAAGATCCTGCATTCCTGCAGGTATAATAGATGAGGAAAATGAGTAAGAGGCTGACGACATCTCGTGGCAGATCACTGTCAAGTGGTGGGATATGAGGGCAGTTACTGACTGGGCTGGCACTGGTTTGACATGTTGATTTGATCTGTGGTGTCTCCATGATTTCCTTGGGCCTGAAAGCAGTGAAGCTGCATTTATGTGGTGCTGCTTCCACTTACGTGCTTTTACCTCTTGGTAGGGTTCATGACCGTCAGTGCAGGCTGGGGCGGCAGCAGCAACACTGCTACCAACTTGATACGAGCAAGTCTGAATCCCACTCCTCAACATGTAGGCACACACTGTAGATGTTCCCTGGATAGAACTTATGAAAATAAGCCATAGAAATGGAGGCTAACACACCATATTTTGCCTCATGAGATAAATTTCTGGAAAATGCTTGTTTGATTTTGATTAGTGTTCAGTTTGCATTGCAGTTCTTTGGCCTACAAAGATGTGGGAGAGAAAGTTTTGCCTGTACAAAATCTATATGGGACTTTGAAATGGGTGCTTAGGCCTGCTTTGTGCCTGATCCTCCCTGTTTGTCCTTTTGTACTCATTCCCATCGGGTGAAACAAAGCCACCCTGCTGCTCATGCAATGTGTGAGTTAAAGCCCAGGGAAGTCTATGACAGGTTCCTTTGCCCCAGAGGCAGCTAGAAATCAGTAAGGATGAAAGCAAAAAGTGGAAACAAAATCCAGTTATTCACACAGCCCTCACAACGAGGTAGCCAGGAGATTGCAAAGACAAGTTTCAGCTTGGTACTGTACTTCCAACTTCAAAAAAAATCAGCCAGCTGGAATAGAGAGGCAGGAGACAGAAGTTCTGGGTTCTGTTACTGCCTCTGGGATTACAATGAGTTTCTGAGCTTTGGTTTCATGGAATCCACCATCGGACCAGCTCATAGCTATTTAACAAAACACGATTCTTGCTGCTGCAAACTCCATGAGAAGTTCCCTTTTGCCAAGGATAAGTACCAGGCCCATACAACCCCAGGAATGGCCATGGGGCCCTGGGAGGTTCTTTGAGCAGCAGTGAACTTCATTGTCTGTAAATATCTGTCTTGCATTAACATAATTTGTTTTATTTTTTTATTTGAAGTTTGTTTCCTTTATTATGTGAATGTAACATGTGCAGCCACACACTTTAAAACAATCTATGTTTCTAGAAAGGTATACTAACAGAAATGGAAGTTAATTTAACATTTAATATGTTGATGTTCATGATTTTTGTGATTGAAAAAGGCCATAATTGTATGTAAATGACAATTTTACCAGTGTCACTAAGTTATGTCTAATAAAACTTAACAACTAATTGATGCAGTTCTTTCTGCCCACTTTACATCCATTAAACCATGCAGCTGTTGCTCACACTGCACAGCACCACACCTGGCACCTACACATCTCTCCAGAAGACTGAAAGGAACCTTTATTTCCTGCAAGCACAAGTGTCCACACAAGGACATACAATTTTTTATATGATAACAGCCACAGGTGTGCTCATTTCAGTCTGGGCTTTGCACAGCATATTGCTGTGATCCATTATTGCTTTCACTCAGATGCCATGCTACAAAATGGTGAGGACAGAGGGAAGTATTGTGCTTTTTGTCTGTTATTTTTGTAGCATCTGGCGCCCTCATTTTAATAGACTTATTCCTTCTTTCTTAGTCAGCTGAACATCCTGATCCAGGGCAACCTGATTCATCATAGTACTCTGAGTACTCCTGATTCTGACTCTGAAATTATAAACTGTAAGATGGCACTGAGGTGTCACGTAAGGAGACTAAAGATGAGAGAGAAAAGCGTGACTAAAGAATTCAAAGCGCTCATCAGCTCTACTTGATAATAAAGTAAAGCTGTGTTAGTTATTAATTTTCCTTTCTGATCACGGGCAGGTTTGTTAGTAACCATGCACCAGCTGGGGGTGAGAGAGATTTTTCATTGGAATGGAGATTGCTTATTTCTTATGAAAAGATACAAAGTGATCTTTCCTTAATCTCTTTTGCCCTCATCTAGAAGCCATAATAAGTCCATGAGATGATTCATAAACATACTGGTCTGTTGCCAGGTAGCTGACGTCCTGTCATAAAGAGGGAGCAGTCTATAAATAATTTGTGGGATGAGCTGTGATTCACCTAAAATGCTATCTCTCCAGTCATTTCTCTGCTTCATTAGTTGTGCATCACTGAATTATTTTAAGGCTAAATACTTAGATGCGGTGCAGCCCAGGCAAATCAGTATAATAATGATGCACGAGGAATAGATAATAAAAATCAACATGAGCATGAAGAGCTGGAACGTCTGAGGTCCCTGTTTTCCCTAATTTATTTTTAAAAATCCCACTCAAACTGTGGCTGTAATACTGATATGGTGAAACTCCGAACAACGAGTGCCTCAGAAGCTGTTACTAGGCAAAGATCACTCTAACTATTCATTTACTAACCAGTGTTTGCACGTGTAACATCTTCCACCGTGACATTATTCCCTGTTAGTGATCACAGAGCATGGCGTCAGCAACTGGGAACTGTGTGATGCTTTCAGGGGCACAAAACATGTCACTAGATGAACTGGAATGCAGGCCAGGAATCCTAGCTTCCAGCCGTGCATAATGAAGGCCTAACAGCACATTAGAGAGCGCAGATGTGCCGTCAATGCCCAGATGTGCCCCCCAAGCCCCAGCGGTGCAGATCACAGCAACCGCGCAGCCGAAGCCCCAGCAGTGCAGCTGCACACCCAGAGGTGTATAGGGATGTTGATTTCCATAGTAGGGCTGAGGTCCCAAGGCTTTCCACAGCTGGGGGCTTCAGCTGGGGCTGTTTCTCCCCACGTCCGTGCAGACGCGGTGCCCGCAGAGCACCGGCCGGCCCCGGCGGGGTCCCGCCCGCAGCCGCGGCCCTGGCCAGGGTCCTGAAACGACCGCGCCGCTCGGCCAGGGGGTGAGAGAACATCGGGGCGAGCCAGAGTCCCCACAGAGAGACCCGTAATAGCAGACCCAAACCTTGTGCGATCCCCACCCGGGATAAGGCGGAACAGCCCTGTGCAGTTAGCAGTGCTCGAAGGACCCTGTCGCACCTGATGGTGTTTGGTTAGAAAAATGAGCTTTCTTTGATCTCGAGGTAATCTTTACCTGATAACATGACTGGGGTCAGAGAGCCAGGGAGAAATACTGTGTTCACGGGGCTACATCCTCCGTAAACATACCTGACACTTTACAGGTACAAACAGTGTCTCTGCCGGGGCTGTGAGGTAGCTGGGGAGCAGACAGGGTTATTTCAGAGTATCCTACCACATATAACTGCATAAAGTGTCCACCAGAAAGCTTCCCTTACCACTGTTATGAACTGTAGTTTATCCTGGATACAGCATGATGAAATTATCAACTGCCTCCCAGCCAGGACAGAGAAATCAAAAAATCCCTGCAACCTTTGAGAATAGCATCCTTTGTAACCTCCAAAGGCTACGTGTTTAATCGTGTATCAAGCTCCAGGTATTACGTTTGATTCCACAGAAACATTTGTTACTAGTGAATTAAAATAATCATCACTCTATTTTATAGGATTATGTAGACTATCCAGAGAGGAATATAGACTCCATTATACTGGAAGTCATATTCAAAATGTTAACCACTCTGTAGTGAATTCTCATTTCCCCTGACAAGATTCCCCAGTAACCTCCCCCTGTTCTAAAAGGTTCAAGGTACAGTGTTATAAGTAGGACCTGAAAAATAAGAAGTGTTTCCATTTTTTCCCCAACATCCACTCTGTAATTACATGAGAAACAGCTGCTAATATGATTTTCAGTAATCAAGAGACAGAAAATAATAAACACTTCCTTTCTGTTGCTGTCCTATTTTTTGCTCATCTAATCCCATTTGAAATCCAGGAGCCCAAAATTATCTGGCAATTTCAACAGTGATGAAAAAGAAAAGGGAAGTCTGTGTTGATAGAAAGCTTCTATGCAGACTTTGATTTTAAGAAAAGTTGACAACTCTTTTGGTTATAGAACCAGACAGTTCCAAGATACAAGCAACTTCTCTTTCTAAGAAATACACACTTTTGGCGAGGCCTAGACACAATCCTCACCTGACAACAGTGTGACCCAGGTCAGCTCATTCCCAAGCTCTAAATACTCCTGTAAAACAAGAATCCAGCTCAGCAATATTCACACTTGGTTGTAACTGTTGCATCTGCTTTGAATTCCAGTTCCCTCACTTGGACATAGAATTAAACAGAACAAGGAGGAATGACAGGATTCCTTCTTGCTTCAGGAAACAAGGCTAATTTTGTTTACCTGTGGGTCATGAAATATTTAGCAATAGCTTTCTGCAGGTGAATGGAGAAATCCTGTTTTAATATTGGTAAGTACTGTTCAAACCTGCCAGCTCCGGTTTCCTTCAGAGAGTGGTATCAGTCTGGTATTTTTACATGCCTTCTTATCTGAAGCAATAAACAACACTGCTGTGTGAAAGATGCTGTGTTCCTCCACTACAATTCTTCATTTCAACAAAAATGATTTTCTGAACTAGGTGGGTCATTTTTACAGTCTGTAAAAATTGCACTAAGCCACTAAAATCAGCATGACTCAGTCTGACCCCGAGAACAAAATGGAGCCGAAAGAGTTTAAAATTTCTTCTTAGTAAAAAAGACTTTTTATCAAAATGAAATATCATTACCTCAATGGCCCTGTGACCATTTCAGAGGTATATAAACATTTGCTACCTATCTGTTAGCCATTCAATTACTAAGATCTTGATACTGTGTAAATATTTAACTACAATAGAAGATATAAATCAGAGAAAGTGATTCTGTTTCATTTCACTGGTGGCAGTAAATCATAGCCTATTCAGACTACTGGGCTACACCCAAAGAAATGACTGAGCTGTGAACACAGGCAGACATTACCTAAAATTTCCTGTAAAGCAAGTCCTAATTTAATTCAGAATTCAGAGGGGGAAGACTAGCAGTATACCACAACTCCAGAAACCTGAAACACTTCCAGACATTTTTACTGTAACATCCAGGAAGGGAGAAGTTACCAACACCCAAGCTTTGGACTAATTCTCCAGGAGATGTGACCAGAAACATGAAAGGGTTATGAAAGCAGGTGCTTGAGTTTGAGGCCCTGGATACTGATGACAAAGGCACCAGAGAAAAAAAGTAGTCAGTAAATTTTGATCTCATTCAATCAGCTAAGTCTGAGTATAATTAGAGGCAGCAGCATGATGAAACACCAGTCAGCCTTTATCCAAGGGTTGATCCAGATTTCTGTGTTATAACAAAAGTTCAGGAGCTTCCACAGAAACAGCAACCCTGTGTGCTCTTACATCAGAGATGCAACGCTGGACTCCCCATCACAACAGGACATGAATTCCCTAAATGTACTGCAAACTGAAAGTTTAAGTCTTTGGGGGCTTGGCTTTTTCTCTGAGAATAACAACATGCTCAGCTTTAGCAACAGCCACCAGGGACGGAGTCACTGTCACCATTCAGCAGTGAAATGCCCCTACAATACACTCTCTTTGACTTTCTGTTGTACAAGTCTTGGTGCCACCCCTGGGGCCACAATTTTGAGTCACACTTCCTCATTTCTAAGAGACACCTATACTACTGCCTGTTGGTGGTCTCTGCCAGGACTTGTTTATTCTCACATCCTCATTTCTGCCTCTGCCATCCTCTGCCATCAAAACACTTCAGCCAGAGGAGCAATTAGTGTCACCCAAGTGGCTTACAGACCCCTGCTGCAGTCTTTAAATGGACACTAAGGAATGGGATACTTCTACCAGAAAAGCATGGGATATTTCTGTCAGCAACACATCACTGCCCCGGGACACCTCACTTAGGGCCTCTGCTTACCCTTTGCTTTGCTCTGGAAGGGGCACTTTAGGAAAGAGGAAAGCAAGTCTTGCTCACAAAGAGATAAGGAATGGGTTTATTTCCATCCTTTTAGGGCTGAGGGTTCATCCTCCCTCTCGCAGGACGCGTCACCTCGCCAGTGCCACCTGGTGGTCCCCAGATCTACAGACCCACACCCGAGGGGAGGAAGAGGAGGGTGAGCCAAAGGGCCTACAATCAGAAAGTTCTGCAAAACAGCACGACTGCAAACAGAGCAGGTATAACACACACACACATTTTTCACAGCTTTTCCAAGCTTCATGGCCTCACCTGGGGCTGATGACTGTGGATGTCATTCTATCTCAGCAAGAGCAAAAATTCGCTCTGCCTGCCCTCCTTCTCCACTTGGCCCACATGCAAGTACAAGTTCAGCAAGTGTCTGCAAGCCCCAGTGCATACAAACAAGCCTTGTGCAGCATTATATTTTGGTTTTCTCTACCCCCCTTATGGCCTCCCCTGGCTAAAGTCAAAGAAACACGGAAAGCATCCAAGTAAATCAGTCTGTTGCATTTTCTCATCAGCTTAAAATGCTCTCCTTGGTGCCAAAAAAATGACAATCCACTGCAGAAATAGGCTTGCAGGATAGTTGTATTGAAGCTACTTCTTTTTGCCTTGCCTTCTTGAAGGGAGTGTTGGCAGGGGAACATACCTCCATCTTCTCCAGTCCAGTGCACCATACTGAGCACACAAAACCATACACACGGCTCTGACAGAGTACAGAGGGTGTCCCAGCAGGAATCTATGCCATGGACACTTTTCTCCCACCGTGGTCATCCTAAGACAGGTCAAATTAATTGCACCATAACTTACAGCTGCTCAATAAAACCTGGTCATAAGACAGAAACCCAATCATGTTTGTGTGTTGTTCACCCTGAGGGACAGGGCTGAACACCATGAGCCACCCTGAGCTGCAGAGCTTTAGGGCTGGGTGAGTCACAGCAGCCAGAGCCCTGAGCTGACAGCAGTGACTCAGCTCCCTTGTGTGGCTTGAGCAGAGTGGAGACATGAGCACAGGGACAAACAGAGAGGCTGGGGCTGGCTGCAGGATGGCTGGGGCAGGGGAAGTTCCTAGGGTGGCACAGCTGCTCCTTAGCATATGAAAGTGATTTATTAATAAAGAAGCAATCCCAGTATCCCCAACAGTCATGTTTCATGTTCTGCAACACTACCCAGTCCTCTGTCCTGCATCTGAGCAGCTTAAGCCATCACAGCTACTTCTGTCACCAGCAAAGCTCAGGCTGCCCATCACTAACTGGAGCCCCTCACCCTGCTCTCCTCTTCCACAACATGCATACACAGAGGAACAGAGGAGAGGCACAGAATCCCAAAGAAGAAAGGAAAATAAGAAAACTGGGTTATCCAGTGATGAAAATAATAAACATTAAACATTTACCATAATCATTGTTTTTAATGTATTATTTCAGCAGGTCGAGTTGTCCTGTAAAATCAAAAAGCAGAGGCTGAGCATTAGCTCAGAGAAAGGAATTAATTGCTAAGTTACTTGTGAATAGTTGAGGAACACCTGTTTTACAGACTTTGGGGAAGTTTTAGAAGGATAGAGCAGATATGAAAACATAACTATGATATTCTATGATAACCTTGTTCTGGCTATTGCCTGAGTTCAAGTCAGGAGAGTTAACATGTGCAACAGGAAGTTTCAGTCAAAGCTGGAGTAAAGGGGAGCAATCTTGATACGTATTTCTTTCCTTTTATTTAATTTTTATCCCACTCTGGAATTGGCTGTTCATTTCAGCATGGATGCACGTTGCTCTGTCAGCTGTGTTATGCCTGCCAGCATTTGTTGAGAAATAACAGGAGGTCACACATGGTGTCAAAAAAAAAATACCCCTGGCACAACACATAGAAAAGGGCATTGTATTAGTGGCAATGAATTCAGACCTACTGATGGTGGAATTAATGAAATCCATGGCTGGCATTCTCTTTACATCACAACGGAGGCTACAAAGAACAAAGAAAATGCACTGGCCACTGGCCCATAGGGTCGGCAAACCATGCTTGTCCAGGGCAGCTGGAAGCCCATTGCCTTCCCTGGCAGGCCCTGAAGCAGAGAATGGAATTGAAGTGCTTACCTAAGACCTCTCTTCTCTGACTCTAAGGCAACATGAAACCAAGAGACAGGGAAGCAAGGAGGTAAGTAATGCTCATGAAGGCAAAAGGGCATTGAATTGTGAGAATCACTTGATTATTTTTCTTTGGTTTTCTTAGTTTCTTAAGCTCTTTTTGATTTAGCTACAAGGAAGGGACATCTTTCTCTTTGATTCTTATTTGCCTTGAAGCAAAATTATCTCCTGAGCATCAGCATTCACTCATTGGTCTTCTTTTCTCTCCTGAGTGGTTTCAAGTCCTTTTAAGGAAACCCCTAGAGATATTTAGGCTGACCTTTGTCTTTCCATTATCTTTATGTTAAGCAGAGACAATTAAGGATACATATATTTCAAGATGAAGACAAAATTCCTCACAATAAAAGCAAACACTGCGACAAGGACTCAGGTAGTTGATGTCCATCCCTGGAGATAGTCAGAAGGTGGCTGGACAAGGCCCTGAGCAACCCAATTCAACTTTGAAATTACCTCTCTGAGCTGAAAGTTGGATCAGAAAACCACCATGGGTCTCTTTATACCTTCAGATTTTGAATATTTCAGTGATTCTAAATCCACACCTGATCAGCCATGTCTTCATGTACTATCTCCCTGCAGGTAAAAATCAGTCAGCACTCACCTGCCTTGGACTGCCGGGTCCTGCACTTTGGCCACAACAACCCCCTGCAGCGCTCCAGGCTGGGCACAGAGTGGCTGGAGAGCAGCCAGGT
>JAYRBT010000010.1:11234884-11249645 GCA_036023395.1 Myiotriccus ornatus | reverse complement strand
GAGGCTGGATGTGGCACTGAGTGCCATGATCTGGTAATCACAGTGGGGTTGGATCAAGGGTTGGCCTTGATGATCTCGAAGGTCTCTTCCAACCCAGTTAATTCTATGATTCTATGATCATTAGTTAGAGCATGATACACCACTTTCATTTTTCATCTCTAAAATAGGGCTATGGATTTTCCCATATAACCTCACACTTTCTACCTTTTGTCCAAATTCTTTTGTGATCGGAATCCAGAAAATGCAGCCAGGAACCCTAGGCATCTTAAAGCATAGCCATTTGTGGCTGTTTCTGTATTAACCTAGCTATGTGTTCATTCCCTTTCAAATGGATAATTCAGCTCTTACTGTTGTTTAAAATATAACTCGGTGCACCAAGTCAGACACATGCCAGTGACAAATCTTTAAGAAGAAATACCCACTGATCAAAAAGACAATTAATTCCTTTCTCCTGGGGCATTTCAATGCAACTCTTTCATGTTTAATGTTTAATATGAGTGAAATAATAGTTTGTCTCTTGCTATCCCCCATTAACAGAGATCAGAGGCACCAGCTGCTTAGATCCTGCTTAATACTTCCCACTTGGTCACCAAATCAATAGGTCGAACACTGGAAAAACACTGTACAGTTTGAAGCCTCTCCTCTCACACTGTTTCCAGCATTCACTAGCTAAGCATGGATACAAGCCCCTTCTGAGACTGAGTCATGGTTCAGAGTCCCAGGGCAGGAGTTGGAGTTTGTTCTCTTCTGGGCTGGGGTCATCCCTGTGTAAAAAGTTTGTACAAAGACCCTATATTGCAGCAACTTTTACAACGTTGTGAGTTATCATTTGGCCCAGACCACACTCTATTTTTTTCCAGAAGCCCCCTCGGGATGTTATATAGATATAGACAAAGAGACAATAATTAGTGATTTATGGATGTTCAGCTGTTTCTCCATGTTCAGCTCCTTTCAGCTCACTTCTCCATGTTCAACCAGCTTGCAGCAGGGCAGCATTACTCATCAGCTCCAGGCAAGCCAATTGTCTGTGGCTGGCAAATGAAGAGGGACTTGCCAGATAGTACCAATGGTCTGGTCTTGGGGTTGAAACAGCTTTTTTAAGATGGAGGAGGCAACCATGTGTGCTGATAAAGCCAGCAAACTTGGAACCAAGGTCTTTTGTTTTCTTTCCTCTGATGCCAAGGAGAGGAGCGTGCCTGGGTCTGCACAGAGTGTTCCCACTGAACAATGTCAGACACACGCCAGTTTGGAGATCTGCCAGTCTAGGGCCACCTCAGTGAACTCATATGGCAAGGCAGAAGGAGCACACAAAGCCCAGACCAAGGTTATCACAGTCTTTCCAGAGAAGGCCAACGCAACCATTTGTCATCATTATGTTCATTCTCTATTCTTTTTTCTGTGCTCCCTAGAAAATAAAGTAATGCTTACTAAGAAATAAAAAGAGGGAAGGAACAGCTTGAATACCTGAGACTGGCTAAACTGATGGAGAAGATGATGAATAACTGGCAGGGCTGGCAAAACTCCTATTCTTCCTTTATGAATGTTACACAACCTACTGCTTAAAATATCAGAGCCTTGATTTATTACTTGCCATGGTGTAAACAGGTTTTGATTGCTTGGCATCTCTCCTCTGTCAAAAAAATTCAAGAGAGCATCCACCCATGATGTTTCTCTGTGTATGTCCTGTACAACTGAATCCAGCAGAAACTCCCTTTTGCAGACTCAACTTCAAGCAGACCAGCAGTTGCAGCAAGTGTGACTGAGATTCATGTCAAGTTGGAGTCTCTACACCTACTGCCAAAACACATTTTGCATGTGAAAGGCTGGAATGAGGTATATAAACAGTAAAGGATCAGAACTAAGGGAAAACAGATGAAAACAGTAAAAAAAAATGGGAAAATGAGAAAGCATGAATGGTATTTTTCTATCAACGAACCTGTGGGTGCAGCATTTTGCACTTGTCTTTGCTTCTGCTCACTTCTCTTCAGCAGAGAAATTCCCTGGTCATATTAGCTGCTTCACTGTAGTCTCAAATAAGGTAGGAAATTAACAGCCCACTTGTACACAGCCTACAGCTAAAACGTACCAACAAGGTCAAAGACCAGGGACAATCCTTGTCTTCACAGAAAGACACAGAATCTTGAATGCACACCTTGAAACACACAGCCCCTGACTTTACCTTCATATCCAGATGTCACCCCGACTACCACTAAAGAGCTCTGTGGTGCCTGAGGACAGGCAGGAAAGGATGACCGGCCATCCTTGCCTCTGACACAGAGTTATCATGGTAAATATTCAGTGAATAAGCTGCCACCTGTGTTCCCTGCTGCTGGATGTCTTCAGACACAACTCACTGACAGCTCATCTGTGTAGAGGTGAAAATGGTTCTTTTTTAATTATTAAAAAAAATCTGCCTGGAAGGTTTTGACACATAAACTGTGATCAGTTTGACGCACTGCTGTACAATACTTGATAAAGAAATACAGTTTAAAACCTCATTTCTCATTGCCATCTTCTGGTCAGAATGGTGTAGTGTATTCTCCTGCTAAAACAAGCTGCAGTATAGGGTACTGAGATGCAAGATAGGTCACAAGTGCCACTCCAGTTTGGCTGCAGTGATGTGCCACTGGGCAGGAAGGGTATGAAAGCAGCTGTCCAGGATTCACCACTCAGTTGTAACAGCTGCTCAAAAAGTGATTCTGTGAAAAATTATAAATTTTAAGGTATTTGAAAGCAAATCTCACGAAAACCTTTATCTTATATGGCATTTATTCTCCAAATTCTTTTCCATACTTTAGTTATATTAAAATGGCTATCAATTAGAATCAATCATTTCAACACCCTCATCATGCTTAAAGGAAAAATAGCCTTTAAAAATCACTCTACAGTTACAGTCTAATTTCTTCCAGACCAGTATCCTCCAGCAAACTAATCTTTGGGTTAGTGTAGTACATGCTGAAAATCTATATTTAGTGAACAACACTTGCATTAGCGCACCACATATTTCTGATTCAGTTGCAAAATAGACTTGGTACATATGCACGATCACCTTGTGGTGATCTGACTGTGCACCTATTGGCCCAGTATTTTCAGAGCTGCAATCCAGGTCAGTCTGGAAGTTTATGTTTATGCACCAAACACTCACAGACAGGAGATGAAGTGCTTGCTATAAATCTGACCCTGACAACTGGATGGAAAGTAACTCTCCATGTCCTTAGTCCTTTCTGCCTCTGAAGTCATCTGCACAAATTAAGGATTCTTTGTCTAAGCTGAGAACAATTTTCTCTGCATCATTATGAATGATCAGTGCTCAAAATCACCTTTCCAGGTGTTTTTCCATCTTGAATACAGCATCCCAAGCAGCTTCATCTAAAGCCCATTTAAAACACACATAAGAATTCCTCCAGATTTCCAGATAATGAGTCAGTCCACAAAGTTTTTGCTCAGCTCTTCTTGCAGACTGGAGGACAAAGGAAAAGTTTGGATGCCCTATGCCTACACCTTTGTAGGGGAGCACCTGCCCTGTGGCCATGAGTTGCACCACAATGGAGAAGCAGTTGAATATTTACACACGTCACACCTCTTGAATCCGTAAGAATTTTGACAATTTTTGACCAATCCCTAAGCTCTGCTCTCTTTAGCCTTTAGTTAAACAAGCTGGAGGGTCTAACTGTTAATTTAAAAGAGAACAACAAGAAAAGAGCAAAGAATGTAAATAAGGTTAACTAGAGGGAAGAAAATATAGTAGGATAAAGAAGGAAAACCACAAACATCATAGCAGTAAGTATTTGCAATAACCACATTCTCTGCTCCTCTTGCAGAAATACACCTGACAGAGTAAAGGAGGGGTACAGTGCCAGTGCTGCCCCAGGTGCACTGGGACAATCTGTAATTCCTCCCCAGAGCAGCACAACATTGGAATTCAGCTCATGCTTTTCCAGGCATTCTTCACACCACCAATTTTCCCTGTGGTCTCTGTAGATGTTTCAAGAGAGTCCTTCCTCTGGAGCACCACCACATGCTGGCAGTGAGGGGGCTGCTCATGCAGGTTTTTTCAATCCCTGTGTTGTTCATCATGTGCTACTGTGATAGTGCTGTGACAGTCTCTGACAGTCTCAGCCTGGCTGCTCTTTTCCCATTTCTGTTGCTAATCCAAACTGCAGACTGTTTCTCATCACCTCTTGTTTGTAATGGCTTGGTTAAAACCCTGATTACAAGGTCTTTTACCATGATATATTTTCAAAGACTCATTTGTTTTCTGAGCCATGGATTTGAGGACAACAAGTTGTATATTCTAGTTTTACAAGCAAGCATCACCATAAATCTTTACTCCCTTTGGATTCCCTCTTAATTATTTAAATTGTTCAGTAGACAAAGATGTGAATTATCCAAATATATAGTTATATTTGTTTATAGACTCTACCTATTTTATAGTTACTATTTTAGAATACTATTAGGATGTTGAAGCCATGTTGCATCTACAATCAGATTAGGCCTGTCTCTTGTATGTGTTTATACAGACATTAGTCTTCAATTAAACTTTTTACCCACTAGTGCCACAGCTTTTCTGGATAAGCATTTGTATCCAAACTCCATAAAATAAATACTTGTTATAAAAGAAATATGCAGCAGTTCCTTCATGAACATCTCAAGGAAAGATTGGATTGAAACCAACTCCACTTTCCAAGTGGATGATTGATGCCACTGTTACTGGTTAGAGTATTCAAATAATATCTTAGCCATCACTGCAATATGCTTTTATATATAGCAAAAACTGGGGGGTTTGTTTGTTGATTGGGGTTTTTTTTATAAAAAATTTGGACCTTGAATCACTTGCACTACAGAAAGGGAACAGATTATATCACCTGCATGCTCCTTTTAAAAGTTGTACAGCCCACGGCGCCTGAAAGCCAATAAGCAGTGAGAAGGAACACATCTGAAGAGACCAAGCAGCAGTGAGAGACCCAGTCAAGAGTTATTATGACTTCTTTCTACTTATTCCCTGAGCAAGTGAATATTTTTTTCATGTTCAACTCTGCCATGGTAAGCTAGTTAATGGATCATTCACAGAGAAAACATAATTAGCAACAATTAATGAAGGGGAAATGGCTTGCATAACCACATATATAGGAGGACATCTTGCCAAGAGACTGCTTATGAAACACCACTTATTGACTCCGTAATTATGACTATTTGCAACTGCACTGTATTTCAAGGTTTAAGCTCTACTGCATAAGCTGTGCACAAAATTACTGTAAGACCAAACTCCTAGCGCTTGACAAATAGGTCTAAAATTTTTGGATCTGTCCCTCTAGTAACATTGTGCACCACTGGGTGCTACCGCATGTGCTGCGTGAAGAGCATATGGAAACAAATTGCTGTGCCCTACAGCTGTGCCAGCAGTGGGTGCTGGCAAAACTGCAGCACGAAACAGAGCAAGTTGAAGTGGTTGAGATTAATTCAGTGGAACAGCTGCAGCTTTGAGGCAGTCCAGGAGGCTTCTCTGAATTTATGCAAATAAACAACATTTACAGGATGGAAAGGAATCGCATAACAATTTAGGGTTTCCACCATGTCTTGGCAGCAGCCTGACTCTCATGTCTGCAGTTTGTGGTTGCAGAGCATTTTACACTGAGGTTGTGAAGCATACAATTCATGGACTGTGTAGAGCCCCTGGATGTGTGCAGGTGGCCTACTTTAAGTACCCATATGCTGCACAATTTCAGCTTTCAAAAGTAGAAGACGTTCAAGGAAATAATAAGGATTAGGCAGGGTGGATAGAGGGAAAAATTAAACAGAAGTCAGTGGAAGAGGAAACAGAAGGAAATCAGGAAAGGAAGGCAGAGGTAAAGCAGCTCATGAAAAACGGGTTCCCTCACAAAGCAACTTGGTCAGACGTGACTGATTTAGATATTAGGGTGTTTGATGCTGAATTAAAGACTGGCATCCCCTTGGATGGCTATGCAAGCACTGCCTGAAGGAGCACACTGAAGATTGCTATAACCCCCACATGTGAATGGTTACCAAAGCCAGCATATTACACTGAAGCCCAGAAGTCATCCCTCCTGTTGAAGGACTGCAGTCCTCAGCCTTGTTCTCTGATCTCAGACCATTTTAACCAGCTTGTCCTGAACAGTCAGACATGACAGCCTGGATTCCAGTCAAGCAGCATAAGTACATGGTCTGTTGCAGCTGAGGCAAGGGAGATGCTGGCAGTGCAGCCCCTATTGTTTGCACAGCAAAGGCTCTGGTTTTGTTTCAGACACAATAGGTTGATTTGAAAGAATTTTTCCCCTTGAAATTACTCATCTAAATCATATGACAAAATAGATTTTGAAACAAAAACTAGTTTTTCAAACCCCACAGCTCTTTCAAGAACTAGAAACTTGGACTTAACCACTGGTGAGGCCACACCTCGAGTACAGTGTCCAGTTCTGGGCCTCTCCATTCAGAAAGGACACTGAGCTGCTGGAGCATCTCCAGAGAAGGGTAACAAAGCTGGTGAAGGGTACAAGTCCTGTGAGGATCAGCTGAGGGTGTAGCATGGAGAAGAGAAGGCTCAGAGGTGACCTTATCACTCCCTACAACTACCTGAAAGGAGGTTGTAGCCAGGTGAGGATTGGGCTCTTCTCCCAGGCAACCAGCAACAGGACAAGAGGACATGGCCTCAGGCTGCACCATAGGAGGTTCTGGTTGGACATTAGGAGGAATTTCTTCACAGGAAGAGTGAATAAACATTGGAATTGGCTGCTCAGGGACCTGGTGGAGTCACTGCCCCTGGAGGTGTTTAAGGAAAGACTGGTCATGGCACTTAGTGCCACAGTCTAGTTGACATGATGGTGTTCAAGCTCAGAGGTCTTTTTCAACCTAATTGATTCTGTGAATAGTTCCAAGTACTTTTAACAAGCAAGGCAGTACGGTGGTTAAACAATTCCCAAGGCATTCACAGAAGCAATCTTAGTTATTTATTCCCGGAAGAAAGTCTGCTGTCTGCTATCTACCAACATACCTCACCCACCTTTACTCACTGCCAGTGACAACAGCATCACCTTTAGAGCAGGGTCTATTATTGGTAAACCCTGAATTCCAGCCCTCTCTGGTATGTGAGCTTATAAAAAGCAAAACAAAAGCAACTGGAGCTTGGATATTACTCTAGTAAGTATTTACTTTTCAGCAGCACCTGGAAACACGACCAAAACCACACAAAGGTAGGTGCTCCACACATACTGAAAAGACAGTCCTTGCCAAAAAGGGTTTGCAATCTTGGCATACTATGGGGTCTTGGTTAAGACTATTCACCTACTACTAACATCTCCAAGGATCAAAGACCTGATCTTCCCTATGCCCAGGGTGGCTTCAGTGAGTGCAGGGTCAAATTCCTGCACTGTGCTCAGCTAAGAAGCATGTGGAGTAGCTGAGGCTGCTGAAATTCTTCTTTTGCAAAGCAAAGTCTGCGGGGGGGGCAGGAGCAGTATAGGCCTTAACCCACTTTTGTCAGAATAAAGAGTAAGTAAAGGAATATCTGTAATGCACTTGCCTACATTGAAAACTGCCTGGATAGTTCCATGGCTAAAACAACTGATTTCAGAAACTTAGCTACTACATAGAGATCTGCATCCAAGGTACACAGCACATTTGCAAGGACTGACTCACAGCACTCACCAGCTGGAACCCCATCCATAACACCCAAGCAAGGCAGGCCACAGAAAGCATCCAGGTTCAGCTGCGAATTCAGGTCACTAGAGAATCCATGGTGATGAGGTAGACTTGAAATCAAAGCAGGAAGCTAACCCACAGGACATATTTAGGCAGATCCACAGGAGCAAGGCACATCCAGGGGCAGGGAAGAAAGTCAATTTGTGCATTAGGGTCTGCACCAATGGGGTTCACTGCCAGGAAAGCACACAGCCAATCTGCAAGTCAACACACTTCTGCAGCATAGCTCAGATCAGAGCTCCATGCCCTAGGCTGAGCCCTGGGATCCCTGGGTCAGAGAGCAAGGGGTGTGGGTGGAGGTCCCAGGTGAGGCTCATCAGGATAATGAGGAGCCATTGGTACCATCAGGGTCCCAACACGTGTAGGAGGACCAGTTTATGTCAGCAGTGCCACTGGCTGCTAGAAGACAGTGAAGGAATCATTCTGGGATCCTTGAGAATTTCTGCAGCCTCCAGCTTGCTTGGTGCCCATCCATATTAATCCATACTAGAGAGAGGCTTCTACAGCTGTGACTTGAACCATGAACAGTTGCCTCTGTAAGACAAGTGGAAAGCTCAAAAAAAAATAATAGAAAACTCCTTTCCTGTTACTGGAGTGGACTTCGAATCATCATGCAAGAGCACAGCAGCACCTATTGTACTGGGAGCCACAGAGACAGTGCGCTGAAGAAATCACTCCCACTACTCATCTGGCTGCTGAATTATAGGTTTATTTTTGCCACTGCTCCCTCCTCAGAACTCCCATTTCAGTAGTTACACCCATGCTGGGCATTAGCCCCATCACCAGCACTGCTATAGCTGCCTCTCAGCTGGTGACATACGAGAAAACGGCTCTGATTAATTTTTTTCCCAAATCATTTACCCAAAATGGTACGTATTGTTCTGACTGATTTCAAATGGAATTTGTTCATACTTTTCAATGCAAAATGAGATTAGAGTTCAATATTCTGACTTGTTGATGAAGTGCCAAATGGAGATGCACTGGGTACAAAGGTCTACACACCAGTTACATACTGTTGGAGCAGCAGAATTTGAGTTCAGGTAAAGCCAGGACAAGTTCGATTTGAAACAAAACAGATCTCTTGATTCCAAAGAAATGTTGGAACCTGAGGGAAGAATCCTCATGATGGCACTGCCAGAGTAAAGGCAAACTGACTTGACAAGACTAAGTGTTCAGCAACCCTCTCAGCTTTGGGGGATCTACTCCACAGGTCAGCTTGCAGGTGAGATAGGACCTGCACCTCTACCAGCCTGACACATGTAGAGCACCAGAGACACACTGCAGGTGTGCTAGCCCAGATATTTTTGTACATGTGTGTATGTGTGTACACAACAATGCAGACTTCCTCGAATTTCCAATTGTACTCCCTTTTCCTCTGATGAAAAATCTCCCTATGACATATCCCACAAGAACTTAAAAAGTGGAAAATGGAGGAAGAAATACCTAGCAAAGCAACCAAAAGCCATTTCACCTCAAAGATGCAGGGCAAATTATGGACCTAGCTTGCAGAAGATGATTTCCAGTGTTAAATTTTTATTTTTTTTATTAAAAGAATCACTGAGAATATTAGTCGAGTATTTCTTGTCCTCTTGGTAAGAGTTTCTCTGCTCCTTCAGTATACTTATATCACTAAGTTTTTAATGCTATAAAGCATGCGATGATGACTTTCACTCAACCTCCTATTTTACCAGCCAACAATTCACATCAGAACCCTGTTGTATTTGATGCAATATAAATAGTGAACAGCATCCAAGAGCTGTAAAAGCTAAAAGGGATTAAATACATAAAAAAATGGACTTTAGAAGTCAAAGAGCAAAGAGATGGTGCTATACAGTGTATTTCTTATTGGTAAACATGACTGTGGTATCCAGCAGTCTGAGGGCTGACAGCTGAACTTCTGAGATCATTGGCTCTCAGAGAGACCAATCCTATTCAATTATATTCCTTTTTCTTGTTGTTTTGTCTGTATTCATCTTCTCAGGGCTTTTCCACTTTTAGCAGAGTGGGACTGAGTTTCTAAGAAAGGTTCCAGTCTCACTGACTAATCACAGCACCCCACTCGCACCAGTAGTCTCTGTTCTTGCCCATTAGCAAGAGAAGATGTGTGGGAGCTCTGCTGTGCAGGGCCTGGGTCACAGAAGGAAAGCAGTGCTAGAAGCATTTGGAGAATGAGGACATGGAAAATAGCCATGAACAATTTCCAGAAATGTCCCAGGAGATCATTGCCTTACTCAATGCCTCTCATTTATGCCAGACTATTTTTGTATCAGCCCTGAATGTGTCCATCTCAGTATGTGCAGCTAACTTGGTAATTTTTAACTCACGGAACTAATTGAATTGTTATTGAATGTGATTAATTAGAACTCGAACAGGCCTCTAACAAAGAATTTATCAGATTTTTTTTTGGTTCCTGCACTGGCTCACTGCTTCCCAATGGCTTTGAAACTTGCAAATGAGACATGGGCATACTATCCTTGGCAGGTCCTGGGTACCTGAACTCCACTGGAAACTGCTGCCTAATGGACACGATGCCAGTGTAGGCAGCCTGGCCCTCCTCCACCCAAATATGAGCCACTGGGTGGACCAGGCTTTTTGCTTGCACATTATCATCTCCAAGAGCACGGAGGCTGTCCCAGCAGAACACTGCTTGGAGCTGCAGCCTCCAGCCAGAGTAATTGAACTGGAATAATGCACACACCACAGTGGGACAACAGAAGGATCCTTCAGCCTATACGGGCTCCTAGACTTCAGTAGGAACTTAGATCTTAAGCACAAAATAGGGTTTAAATATTTCTGTGGCACAAACACAGTGGCAGAAAGTTTAATATTACATGCAAATATCATAGAATGACTTATGATACCCCTGGCAATATGTGTGTGTACACGCAGAGATACATGCACATTCATCTCAAGTCCAAGACCTTTCGTATATCTTGTGGCATCCTTGACCATGATGATTTCAAATAACACTGATTTCCCAGCCTGATTGTACCTGCAATGGAAAACATTTTTAATTAGTTTTGACAGTTTTAATTAGTTTTGAAGTTGGCATATTTTATTTCCTTGGCCATATCTTCCTCTATTCCCTATGAGAGTAAGCAATGAATAGTTACTTCAGAGGTCCACAGGCAGGAAAACTGCTTTTCTTGTGTTAACTGGCAATATTTTGAGTGTCAAAGAAAGGAACACTCTGATTGCAGGAGCTGCACATCTTTCAGGGTACGGACTCAGGATACAGGCTCTGCCTGGCCAGATCAAGGTGATGGGTTTGATCTTGTTCATGTACCTCCTGCTGAGCATGTTTTGTACAGGAGAGGAGCATGAAGACAACCAGAGGGGAGGTTTTAACTGAACCAATTGTCAGTCAAAATATTATTTAAATCTAGATCAAAAAGCAGTGTAGTAAAGCCAAAATTAGAACTATGTTTCTCTAAACTATTGAATAACTTTTAAATGCAATGCTTTAATTTCTTATTTCCATGTGATCTTTCAAAATGAAATAATAATTGGGGTTTTTACTTGTTTCAAGGGAAGTCATATTTGGTTTTAGTTCAAATTATGCTGAAATTACAACTTCTGAAATGTTCAGTTCTGCTGTGTGACAGCTTCAGGCCAAAAATCAGTTAAAAACTGGGGAACTATTCGACTGTTTTATGCCGAAAGTCACTCAGTTAAGCACTGAGGTACCTCTTCTGCATGAATAAACTTGGGCTTCTTTCAGGTGGTTGCATAAAGCTGAGGCTTCAAATAAACTTACTTAGGGAAAGTCTTCCATCTTCTCTGAATGTAGATGAAAGAATTCAAGTCCTGGCTCAAGCAAAATCAAATTTATTAAGCTAACTCCAAAATATGCCCAGGGAATTGCTAACTCACAGAGAATTACAGCAGTTTGGAAACTGAAAACAACAAAAAACTCCAGACAAAATACTAAAGCATGACAAAGCTTTACTGTTGCTTTGTTTAGTGCCCAGGCAAGGCACTAAATCCAGATGCATTTCACCCCTCACCCAGCCATGAAGTGGCAGAGTGGGTGAGTGGCACATCAAAGCTTTGGACAACACCAAACTCAAGTGTCCATCCTATTCTCCTTGGCCAAGTACGTGCTGCTTAGGAATTCTAAGAGAAGAGAGATGCAGCCTGGCATCAGCTCAGCTGAAGTACTATTTTAAAGCACGAGATATAGCACGCTTAGACAATTGGACTGAAAAACAAACAGAAGTAGGTTGATAGCTATTTACACTAGATTTAGAGTTCCCTTTTCTCTAATGTCTCAACTTACAGAAAATACACATATTTAATTCTAATTTTCCAAGACCTTCGTATATTCATCATCATGGTAATGTGCTTTGGCACCTGAGTCAAAACGAAAAGAAATGAGGACAGACAAGTATATACTAAGAAAGCCCAGTCCTACCCACTTATTTGAGCTAATCGTCTCATCTGGACATGCTCAGCAAACAAAAGGTGATCCAAACCTGCTGTCCTCCCTGATTTGCCTGAGGAACGTAAAGCAGGTAGAGCATGTCACCCAGGGGGTCAGTTCGTTATTGTTTGTCCTGCCAGCTCACCAGAAATCCTGTTTTGAAAGCACTGGGCTCATGTGTGGAATCCAGGAAAAAAAAGATACTTGCTATTAAGTCATCAAGTGTGGAATTAAAAAAACCCTCTCATTCTTTCACCAGTGGTATCCTCACTGGATGTTGTGGAGCAACTTGTAACACAAACTGGCAGCAATATTTGAGCAGTCTGGGCCTTGGGTCCCATCTGTACACGTGGGATACCAGCATTTTTCTGGCTTAAAGAGGTTTTGAGATGATAAAAAGGTCAAAGCAGGGAAAACAGGAAGGGGATGTTATCAGATGGCATGAGATATTTTCACTGCTGCTCCACATGTAGATTACAGCACTCTTCAGACTGGGTGGTGACAGCCCTGCCAGCAGAACAGATGTGCCACAGGGAGCTCAGGACTGTGCCCTGCACTGGGGACAGATGCTGAGGCAACCAGTCCTCACTGTCATCTCTGTGGCATCACCACACTAATAAGTGTGAACTTACCCATCTCTGGACACGTGTCTCACAAGTTTTGGGGGTGTTTGATTTTGCAGTGCCCTGTCAAGAGCTCAAATTCTCTTTTATGGTCACAAGGTGCAACTTCTGTCCAGCATGGTCAAGATCTGTCCTTAGTTTCAATGTGCTTTGAGCAGGCAGTGGAAGAACATTTGCTTACTACCATCTATTTAAATTCCTTTTTCCTTTCCACCCAACAAATATTTCTCCAAGCCAAACACAAAGAGTTATATTTTACACAGTCTTTGAAATGTACACTTCAGTTTCAAGGAGCCTGCTTCAAGGAGGGCAGCATACTTGCAGGTATTTTGAAGTAGCAGAAGAAAAGGAAAAGGATAATGCAACAGTGGAGAACTGAAGCATGACTTTTCTGATGTTTGATTTTTTTTCTGTGCCAGCAAAGATTCAATAGTGTGGAGGATTTGTCTGCAGTCTCATTCTTTGCCCTCCTTCCCTTTCTTTCCATTTCACATCCCCCCCGGCTCCCCTCAGCTCTAGTAGTTCTTTATTCTCATGATAGTTCACGAAATGCCTCATTTGCAAAATAAAGTATCACCAGCACCTGTTAGGTAAAAGAAATCATGGCTAGCATGGTGCTGTAACCTCTCCATAGGACAAAAACAGACCAGCAAGGTGCTCAGGTGGAAAATCACCCACGATACAGAAGCTGGTGGGTGTTGCAAGATGTATTTCTCCTCTCAGTCAATTATAAACCACTGTGTTTGCAGAAGTGATACATGAGCTGCAAACACAGAGGCTGTGACTATTCGTAATCACTGAGTCGCTTATTTTTGCCAAGTTTGAACTTACACCCTTAAATCCCAAAGCTCTACATTGAGTTTCAAGGTCTGTGTTTGTAAGGAATTTCCACATGCAGATCTCATGTCTGAAAGGACGGTTGGCTGATTAATTCTCTCTTTATCAGTTTTCCTTCCATAAAATCTGTGTCCACAAGGGTCTGGTAAAACAGTGGGCAAGAAGAGGACAAGGCTTCCACCAACATTGTCTGGGAAAGGATAGATTCCCCAAATTCAGAAATCTACTAAAGAGCAATTGCAGTTATGTGTATCAAGCTCTGCAGACTACAGCAGAGAAGGTATAGCATGAGTGTCTTGGGTGCTGATGACACAGCATTTCAGTGTATCGAGCCTCATAGAGGTAAAAATGAAATAGAAAAAAAGTAGATTCAGTAGTTTATTATTTTGTGAGTGTTGTTAACAATTTTACATTTTAATTGTCTGCAATTTCCCTAAAAGTCCTGCAAAAAGATTGTTTAAAACTTTAGGGTATTGAAAAAGTAACACATCTTAATTGAAAGCAAACTTTCTGCTAAAGGAGAGTTTGGCAAAAGATCAGGACTATTGGTGTTTTACAGGATTTTATTTTTTTTTTCAAATTACAAAATATTTCTTAAAAAATGTGTATCAGATCTAGACATCAAATTTGGTCCTGATTTACAGCACCATCATGAACCTTCTTCTAAGTATTCATGGTAACGGGATTGTTTATGAGCAAAAAAAAATTGCAGATAAAGTGATTATCTCTTATTACTCAGGTGGAGGTGTTGGCACCTGTGTGCACTTGTCTGAGAGAGAGAAAGGGAAAGAAGTTTGCATTCAGAGGTTTTATGGAAAGTCCCATGGAACAAACAAATATTTCACAATCTGCCATTGTAAACTCAGAGATCTTGACAACACTTTAACAAAATTATTCACTAGCTCACTTCTGAGGGAAGTTTAATACTTGGGGTAGTGAGGTGGCAGAAGTAGCATCTGCTTTTTTACCTCCACATCCTCTGACTCAGCTTGGAGCAGGACACACTGTTTGTCAATCACCACCTGTCCACCCACCTGCGCAGAAGCTTTGTGAGGATCAGATGTGTGTCAGCCCATCTCACTCGCTTTTTCTCTTCTCTTCTCTTCTCTTCTCTTCTCTTCTCTTCTCTTCTCTTCTCTTCTCTTCTCTTCTCTTCTCTTCT
>JAYRBT010000010.1:11223366-11234784 GCA_036023395.1 Myiotriccus ornatus | reverse complement strand
TCTTCTCTTCTCTTCTCTTCTCTTCTCTTCTCTTCTCTTCTCTTCTCTTCTCTTCTCTTCTCTTCTCTTCTCTCTTCTCGTCTCTTCTCTCCCTCTCAAAAGAATCAGTCTCAGTTGATTTAATTTCATTTCTTTGTCACCAGAAAAAAGCAAAGTGTGTGCACTCAGGTCAGAGTGTGAGGTGCACAGATATCCAAGTGCAATGGCAAGGAACACTTAATCCCACTCCCAACAACTCAGCCTCCCCCACACTGCACCTCTCTGCCGCTGTAACACCACAGTTACTGCACCTTAGGCAGCTCTGATGAATGATTAAATAATTAAAATCATCAAAAGGGGCAGGAGAGACAAAGGTTGTGGAAGGAGACGGGATGTGGGGATTTGCACTTGTGTGATGCTCAGTGGATCATTGCCTCCAAGGCTGAAGGACAAGCCACCAGCAGTGATGGGATGCTGGTGCTGCAGGTGACAGGATCACACCCTAAAGGATAGTCACCTTAATGATAAATGGATTTCTAGACACGTGGAAAGTGTTTTAGTGTGGAATTTTGTACAGTGCAAAGCCGCTCTTGAAGTCCCATGGCACATGCAGGTCCATCAGAGGAAACAGAGGTTTGCTACAGCGAGATCTTTCCAGTCCCAACAATTCAATATATTGCAGAAATAAGAATTTTATTCACACTGAAATAAAAAAGGACAACTGATTTTTTGAACAATTCTTATCTATCACAACAGAAAAAGTTGCATTTCACATATCTTGCAGGGAGAGAGGTAACACACAACACACATGGACTCATTTAATTTTTTACAGTTACTTTGTGATTATGATGGAAACGCTTAGCCATGAAGCCTTCAAATCCACTGAGGATTATCTGTGGATTTTCTAAGACTATGTTTGTATTAGCAAGTAGGATGGACTAAGAGGCACAGAGCCAGGGACCAGGAAGATTTTTGCTGAGGACTTGACATACAGAGTAAATACATTTCATGGTTCTATTGTTTGGGGCTTAGTTGTTTGGGTTTTTTCCTGTTTTTTGATTCATGTCATGTACAGTGTGGTTCTAGGGACTGATTTCCCAGTAGTGCCTGGAATGGATAAGGGGAACACATATTCCAAGTAAGTTTCCTTCAAAGGGACAGTAATCCAAGCATCCTTAAGATGGCACCACAACGCAAACCAAACTACTTCTACAGGGAGTTGATCTGAGCTGAAACACTAATGCAGACACACACTCGGGGCTTCACAATGATTTTAATTAATGGATCTGTAATCTCAATTGATATTTAAGAAGAAAACCACAGTTAATAGTACTAAAAGAAAAAAAAAACAAGCACTCAGGATTTCTCAAGTATTTGTATTCTCTAGGATCACACCAGATGAGGCACTATGGTTACTAAGGTTGTTAATTTATTAGTTTTATCAACCCTCTAGCTGCATATAAAGCTAACGTAAGAAACTTCCCATCTAGGAGCAAATGGGGAAAAAGCAGGGGGAGAGAACTGATAGAATAAAAAAAATATATAAACAAGAAATTAAGTATGAGATAAGATCAACACTACTATTCATTTGTCCTAAGTATGTGAGATAAATTAAAGAATAGAGATCTTTATCTGGGCAAAATGTGCATCCAGAACCCTTCTTCCCCTCCACTGAAGTAGGAAATATGTAGTTTATGACCAGCTGGGACAATCTTTACTGAATGGCTTTAAGGCAATAAATCACAGAAGCTGGTTTGTCCACATTTCTTTCTTTTCTTTGGACTGTTTGGCTAAATCTCCCACAGAGAAAGTTACGCCATGCAGGGGATTCAGCAAAATGCATGAAAAATATACTCCTGTCACCCACAAATTCCTCAGATCTGGCCAAAGTCCAGTTGTGGCTTTAATACAAGACAATGCCTTACTGCTCACCTTCCCCAAATCCTACAAGGGCAGCTGTTTAAACATTTATCATTAAATGTTTCAAAAAGGAGAGCTCACTGTAGCACAATGATGCTATTTGAGCCTTCAGGTTTGTTTCCGGGACCTATAGAACACATGCGGGTTTGGGTGGGGTCATCCCATAGTCACACAGTTGGCTTATTTTGCTCATATTCATGCTAAATACCTCACTAATATTTTTTTTCTGTGTGTTCCTGATTCTTCACAAACTGGTTCAGCAAATCCAAAGCTGTGGCTCAGCATGTTGGGAAAAGGCCTCTTTACAGCTGCATCAAGGAGGAATTGAGCCAGAAAAAAGCTGGCTTGCTTTCTCATGCTGCTTCCAACTGTTCCTCATATCCATTCTCTGTAATTCACTCCTCAGATTCTTTTATTCCTGTCTAAGGATGCTGTGGATGCCACAAGTCTATGTGAGAACAAGGAAGACAGTGAAACTCCACGAAGTAGAAATGTATAGAGTTACTAAAGATAGAGAAACTCCTCCTGAATCTGACCCTCCCTAAACAAGGAGAGATATATGTCCTTGCCAAGTTCTTACGTGTTTTCCCATGGATTGCTTTTGTCACTGCCAAATACAGCACATCAGGATAGCAGGACCTTTGGACTGAGGTGGCCATTTCTGTGTTCACAGGAGACCACTCACATGGGGTACCAGGGTCTTTCTCCTATGGACAAGTAGGTTCCTAAAGGGACGAAAGTCAGCTCATTCCACAGCAGGATACCAAGAGCCACCGTTTGAATGACCTTCCAACTTGAACTAGGCATGAGTCAATGATCTAAAAATTAAAAGCTTTGATTGCCACTTCCAGAGGTCCTGTGGGGCTGTGGATCTTGCTGTGTTCTGGGAACATGGTTTGGTTTGGTTTCCCTTGAGAAACTGGGTTATTAAATGCCAGTGTGGACCTCACGGCATGTGTTTGAAGGCTCCCAGGTTGCCTGTGCTGTTGCAGTGCAGCAGGAGACAACAACACGGCCAGTCAGCCTGCAACCAGCACTCACCTGAGCCTCTGTTTGCCTTGCAACAGTCAGATTTCTTCAGCCTGGGTGGCTGAAGTGAGGCAGCTAATGCTATACTTAATGACCTATTTAATGGCCCATTTTCCAGAAGTGATGAGAACTTAAAATTATTCCTGCGCTCAGTGTGAGTTGTGGCTGCTTTGCAAACAAAAAGTCTAGATTAGGCATTCAGCTACCTCATTTTAAGTGGGTAAAAGTAAAAAATCAAGTCTTAGATCCTTGTCCTTCCTGCAGTAACACCAAACATAGATACATCAAAATAAAATACATGCTCCCATTCGCTTTCTTGGGACTCTCAGTGTGAGCTGGGAGAGCAAAAGCACAGTAGCTCCAGTCAGTGGCTCAGCAGCTGCTGCACGTTCTGGCCCCACTCTGCACCGTGTGTGCTGCTCACAGCTTGTTCACCAGTCTGCTGAGAGTGCCAACTGGAGATGGCACACACTGGTGCAAATTTGTGATCCCGTGGACTAGAAAGTCCTGGCCTTTCCAATCTTCTTTGGGTTGTCACAGACCTCCCTGACCATTACACCCTCTCTGCTCATTTCAGGGATTTCAGGGTAACAAAAGATCTCTGCTAAATTGCTCCACATGGAACACGTCCACAATTCAAAAAGCAATTATCATTTCTCAGCAGCCAGGCCTGAGCATAGGCTTTGTTGATTCTGGCTCAGGGCTGAGAATACTGACTCACCTGGGGTGCTGTTTGTGAGCTGACTTGCCATCTCATCTATGGACTGAAAAGCCTTTCCTGCGCAGGGAAAAAAACCCCCATGCTGACACTCTGGAAAGGGAAACCCTGTTGCTCATATGGAATCCCTTGTCAACTCAGTGCAGGTTCTTTCCACCTGGAGTTCAATCCACCTCTGTGGCACCAGGGACACCTGCCAACAGCCCGTTTCTGCCCTGTAAGCTGGCCCATAGCGACCTCCACTCTCCACATGAGCAGGACTTAGTAAGTGGCATGAAGGAGACTGATTTCAATCTTGGCACTGAAAAACTTCCAGCCAAAAATGGGCTTTCAGGTCAGCGAAAACAATGGAAGGCGTTTTTAAGGGTTTCACCCAAATTTGGAACACTTTGGACTGAAGCATCCTTCAGTCAGCAGATTTTGAAGCCCAACATTTATTTTAGAAACACCAAAACATATCTGCTCTTAATTTCAGAAGCCTTCATATTCACCAGGATGCCGAAAATCAGGAAGTTCAGGACCACAAGTCTCACCTTAAAAGAGTCAGGGTTTCTTGCTGCATAAGCACTCTGCAAAGGCCTTTTAGGGCACACCAACATGAAAACCGCTTACTTTTGGAACAACGTCAAGAGATTTTACACTTAAGGCTTCATTGGCATCTTTTGTTATCCTGACTTAGGTGGGTTTTCACAAGCTTTTGAGGCCACAGACAGGCCAAAAAAATTGTTCTGTTGCCCTGGAGTTGTCATCTCTAGGTTTTGCTCTCCCAGTGTCCTCCTATGCCTTCTCAACCATCTTTTCCATGGTTAGCTTCACACTGACTTCAAGAGGTGGTTCCTGATCTGCCATGCAGGATGAATGATTTCATGAATGTCCAAACCACTGCATACATTGGAAAGTTTTACCTCAGAAGAGAAAAAAATACATGAGAAGATGGCAGAGCTACTTTAATTCACAATGGGCTTGCTGAGGATGAAAAGGAGGCTGCAGCTTGCTGTTTCTCTAATATCAACACAGGGGGACATGGAGTGAAACAATCAGGAGCACATCCAAGAGAGACCAATGGAAGGGTTTTTTTCACACAGTGCCAAGTGGCCTTTTGTGAAAGAGAACTGCAAGTACCTCAGGGCTACTGGGATGCAAAAAGTATTCCAAAATTCAAGAAGAAAAAGATATGTTATCTACAAAGGTCTGAGCTCTGCGTCCGGAATTATCTCAGCCACATCTGGGAGGACATTCTAGGAAAACAGCTCAATTTATTTTACTCTTGGCATCTTCTAGTAGCGAGATGCTGGATGGATGATGGACCGCAAGGACCCTGATCTTATAAGATACTTTTATACAAGCAAAACAATATCATAGATGCAAACACTGTTCAAAACCAGAAACACACAAGAATTGCAGTCTCTGGGCAAACTTGAGTACGTCCCAAACCAGCTAAGTCAGCAGTCAGGCCTGGACAGGGACTGTCCAGCTCTGTCCCTGCAGACAGGAACCCACACCAGAGCCTCATGAGACAAAGGCAAGAGCCCTGGAACCTCCACTGTGGTTGCAGGTTTGCCTTATGGAGACCTGCTTTGCCCTCTAGTGACTATTAAGCATAAACCAGGAAATTTTCTATTCCAATTAATAAAAATCAGGTCCAGCTACATCTGCTGGCTGGTAAATAATCAGTGAAGTTGTTCTGACTTTCTCTGGCCCAATTAAGAATATTCCTCTCCCAAGGCAGCCTGTCACCACTGTCCATGCAGGATGGAGCAAGGGAAGGAGATGCTATTCTGAAAAGTTGAGAACAGACACCCTAAATCAGGAAATGAATGTCCAAGGGATTGGTAAAGGAAAATCCCCCAGGGCTGATGCTATTTCTAGTCTGCACATGCCTTGGAACTGAAAAGAGACTATTTGGGGGAAAAATGAATGGATGAATAATGGAAGCAAAAATAGTTGTTCCACATTCCTTTCCAAAGCCATGTTGCCTACAAACTCTGCAAACAATTGACAATTCATCAGATCATGAGCTCATATTTTGTGATCTATGGGGCTATAGACTTTGTGAGCTATGGTCTGTGTAAGTGACTATTAAAAGAGCTCTTAGTTGGAAAATTAACAACACTGATCTTTGTTTAAACAGTAGCAGGGGAAGAGAGGGATTAGAATAGACATCTAGAATTTTGCAATTGCTGTGCAGTATGGAAAGCAAACTCTTGGAAAATACCGTACAAAAAAGCTTTTGCTTTAAACATAAGAATAAATACTAATATTTTTTATTTTGAAAATGCTAGTCTATCTTTGCTTAATTAGAGACATTCTTGCTACAACCCAAGATAATCCTAGAATGAAAATGGAGTTAAGTTCCTTAGTAACACAGAAATGAAAAAAAAAAAAAATCAAAATTCTATTTAGAAACTCTCATAGAGCCAGTTTTTGTGATCAGAAAATCAGATTATTATCATGTGATTGAAAAATACTTTTCAGTGTTTTTACATATAAACTATTTTACAGAAACTTGGTAACCACAAATGAATTTAACAGAAAAGTTAAGCCCAGAAGTAGCCCTGAGCTTTTATGCCAAGGTTGATTAACAGGAATATTTCAGGCAGGCTGGAAGCCATTCTCTCATAACACTGACTAGAGTGAGTTAAAAAAAACAGCACACAAAACACAACAAAATAGGACAAAGTACATCCCAATTAATTTGTGAATGAAAGAGGAGAGGCTGCATTAGATGATTTGCTCAGTCACTGATTTCTAGACATATTTCATTAGGATATTATCATACCTACAGTTGCGCCTAAGAACTCAGTCTTAATTAGGGTTTTTTGCAAAGTGTCATCAGCTGGAATATTGTTGGCAGGGGAAACATATTGTTACACCACTTAGATATGTTACAGGATTTGGAAGAAACTGGGAAAGACTCACATGAAAACTGCAATCATGTTTGAAACCGCTGCCTGACTGTCAGCTCCATGTCCATGCAGCATACCCAGAGCTTCACATCAGCATCTGTGTTTTTTAAGGATGCTCTTTTTCTGTGTTTTTCTACACGAAATTCACTTTCACAAATGGTTTTCTGTTTGGTTTTTCCAGGCTACAGCTGCCCAAGCTCTGCTGACCCATCTCTGTGCTGGGCTCAATAGTGGATTCAGTGGCTTGATTCATGCCAGTAGATGATTAAGAGTGGTCTTATCTGATTTTTAACTTTATTACGCTAAGAATAACCGTTAATTATTCTTCCTTATCCCAAAAGGTGGTTTGTATAAAGTCTGTGTTCCTGTTCTAACAGCTCCTGGCCCCAGCAGCCACCAGGTGGCATCGAGGGAGGTGAGATACCGGTTCAAGCATCGTCCTGCTCTTGACAAGTTTTAAAATCAGGTTAGGTATACTAAAAGGCATCTGTAAGACATGGGCTGCTCTCCTATGGGCAAACTGTTAACCTGCATTCACGGTCACCTACAGGACATGCAGATGTCTATCCATGCTTGGCTTTACCATCCCAGAGGACTAAACACCAATGCAGACAGTCCTTCAAAATCAGATCAGCTGGAAGATGCTGATAGGCTGAAACAATGACTGAGGCTTTTAAAAACTGCTTTCTGTTTTTTGACCCTTTAGAGACATAGGTGTGACTATTCCATAACCAAGTGTTCAAGATCTTGCTTCCGATAATAACCAAGTACTTCAGAGGAAGGAAAACCACAGCAGCAGATGTTTGATAGTCTCTTGCACGTGAGTTTGTTATTGCCTGTTAGTTTGCTACTGATCTTAATAGCTCATAACTGATTGAGACAGGGGAAACTAGAATGGAATCACTTGATTTTCATGGATCATAGCCCTTAGCTCTTCTTGACAACTCAAGAGGCAGAAAAAGCATTAGGAAAAGAAATTTGTAGTTCTTTTACGAACCGTGACAGCTGACAGCCATCCTGCAGGCCAACTTAGGAATGCCAGGAAACAATAGAAAGGGGTAATCAGAAGCAGTTCTCCTCTGAGTTCCCATATTTGTACACAAGTGAGGCAGTTTCATGCCCATTTTATGTAGAGATGTGCCCTCAGTGGTAAAAACATGGGTACTGCTGGGCAGTTCCAGCTCTGCAGAGTTGCAGGGTAGATCTGGACAGAGCTGAGGCAGCATGAGGCTCCTTGGTGCGAGCTCCAGGGATGCCATTCTCCTTATCCTGGGAAACCCAGACAACACACAGAGACAACTTCAGTCAAACTCTGCTGAAATCTACTCAAGGCAGATCTAACAACATTTAAGTTAGTAAATACATAATAGGCCACAAACTCCCTTCAGAGCTGTTCACCTGCACCCAAGTGCTGATGATAAAATCCCACAGTCCCATGAAGGTTTTCCCAAGAGTAGACAGGTACTATCAGCATGTACATACCACCTGATTCCCCAGCTCTCACAGTTTCTTTGTGTCCCTTTTTTTATGAGAGTCCTGAGAAAGCAAAACTTTGGCCTGGTCATCCAAAAGGAGAGAGTTGGAGGTGAGAAGGAATGAGGAAAAGAAGCTGTGACAAAAGATGCTACTGGCCTATTGCTTTGTGGGGGGAAAGAGCAAACAGTTAAAAAAAGCATGCAAAAGCTGAAGGACTCAAAATTAATTCTGTTCTATTTTTCAAAAACAAGTAAATTCTAACAGGGTTAACTGTATTAAAGGAATAGGTTACTCTGAAGGAGCATAGTGGAAGAAGGATTCCAAGAAACATCCAGACTTTAAAAAACTCCATATATTCAAGCTGTCAAGGGCTGCTGAAAGTCCCCCTAGAGTGCTTATAGAAAAAATTAGCTTAATTAAACCTCTGAACTATTAACAATTGCATTTAAGGAGGCAAAGATGACAGCAAAGGTCTCAAAGGAATGGAAAAGGGCAAGCATAATAATTACCTTAAAAAGAGGGAAGAGAGGAGGTCTGGCGATTAGCTTTTCCAAGATCTAGGACATGTAAGTGGTTACAGACCATCCCATCATTAGAACTGAACAGATAGTGAAACCATAAGGACCTACTGCCAGAGATTTGATGAAAACAAGTGTGTCAAACCAACCTGAATTCCTTTAGAAGGTGAGTGACCTGATGGAGAATGAGAAACCAACATACGTGATCCTAACTTGAGATCCTTATCTTTCCATGCTATTTCCCCTCTGCCATCTCCTAAGTTAACTGAGGAATTATGCTGTAATCACTTCTGACTTGTGGGCACTGGTACTGAGCAGCTGGGCAGGAAAGTGCTGATATTCCTGTCATTCCTCTAGTACAGTTGCATCCCACCACTTTCATTATACTGAGAGTATCTTCTGCTTTCTTACCTGCATAAGCTCATATCTCACGTCCCCACCATAATAGATGAGGCTGGAGGTTTTAGTACAGATCTTTAAAGATCAGCACCCATGAGGCCATTGCAGATCATAAATAGAGTAAAAAAAACCCTATATGAAGGTGGAGATAGTCCAGAACAAAAAGCTAGATCTCCCTTGCACTGAATTTTGAGCAATTTTTTGAAAATTAAGGGATTTATAAACTCCCCATACCTTTATTAGGGTTTAAAGAAAAAGCCACCTAGGCTAGATGCACGCTCTGGCAGTGGAATGCATTTGTGACCCAGATCCCATTTCTTTGCCCAGCTTTGTGGGTATGTGCCCAGCATCAGCCAAGGGCTAAGTCTCCTTCCCCTAACACAGGCTATTGAGATGTTTTCTACAACAGCTAGAGAGAGAAAATAATTCTAATCTTGATCTAGGTTCCAGCTAAAGAGACCTGCTTTGCCTACCTCCAGCTTTTTGAGGGAAAGATGCCATGCCTTGGAGTGATACAGCATTTTCTGATCCTCTCTTCTGCTTCAAATTGGAAGGCATGAGAAAGCAGCTTGGAGGAGCCTGCTTGACAAGACTTGACATCTAAATTGAACATCCAGGCCTCAAGTTCCTGATTTGATTGAAGAGTCAGTAGAATTGCTTCTTGGTAACTTGTGGGCTGCAAAACTGGCTGTGTGCTCCTCCAGATAAGGGCTCCTTTGTGCGGTGTTGTGTAACGGCTGCCACGGGGTTGATGTGGGCCAGGCCATAAATAACTCCTGCATAAATATTTTTAGCAAATACTTTCTGCTCTCTTGAGATCCACTGGACAGCTTGAAGTGTGTGTATCTGTGTGTGAAGTAGGTGGGGGAAGCTGGAAGAGCTCCCATCAGGAGCACAGAGCAAATATCACAGCACTCCTGATACACACAATAACGCGGCAGAAGCTGACACCTCCATGCAAGAGTGTCCAGAGCAAGCGAGATGTCTCAGAAGAGCTGCCTTACCAGGGTGGCAAGGCATGTTGTGCTGTGGCAGAAATATGAATGAACCCAGTACCCTCAAGAGGTGGATGCCAGCAGAGGTGCTCTGAACAGGACGATCCTCAGGCAAGCGCCAACTGCTGCCCTATCTGAAGGGCCCCCTCCCAGGCATCTACTGATCTTTCTGGCATGTGCTTAATGCAGAGAGAACTGCTGGTTATATGCCCTGGGGAGTTAACCTGCCTTTTAATCTGCACCTGAAGGGCACTGTCTGACTCCATCTGTAGAAAACACTGCTAATCTTTACAGATGACAGCAGACACAGCAAGGGTTAACTGAGAAGAACAGTGGCTAGAAGACTCCAGGCTACAAGTGGGAAAAAAAAGTGAACCCTTCACTCTCATGTATGAATCCATAATTAGAAGCCCAAGCATCCCTGAAAATACAGAACAGGACAAAATAAGCTACTCACATTTTCCCACCACCAGCACTCCAGAGGCACTTCAGGAAGGTGTGATACACTCTCAATGTGTCAAACAGTCTGTACTAGCTACAGCTGATGGCACAGTGGGGAAGGTGCACACTGGGTATGGATTCCATGTATTTATCATTACGACTTTCTGACTACTTCTGTGCAGAGCAAGTCATGAACAGTGTCAGGATTTCTCAAGATTCTGTGTGTGTCTCTTCAAAACAGAATGGGCCAGGAGAGAAGTAGTAGTAAAGAGCTGGGAGGAGAGGATCAAGAGGAAAAAAAAAAAAAATGGTCTGTATTGATCCAGACTGGCATTGTCCAAGATAGCCTGTGCATTCCAACTGCTAGTCCAGGGGAACTTCACAAAAAGGGTTAACTCCGCAAAAAATATGGAGAGGGAGAAAGAACATTTACAACTTTTAAGCTCACTACTTAAAATATCCATTTGGCATGCAATAGGACATGAGGATACACAGGAGAGAGCAATTTTGTCTGCAACCCCTGGGAATCTGGACCCCAAAACTCAAAGGAGTTTGTTCTGAAAGCAGCAGGGAAGCACCAGCACATTTGGCTTCAGTTTTTCCATAGAGAAAACACAGAGGGTGTATTTCAACTGAGCAAACTAAACTTCACAGATACAAAAATTTCTCTCTCTGCTATGAAGTCTGTATGCAACCAGGAGCAATTACCTAGATTAAGGTATCTGGAAGCACTGAGATATCCACCTTTCAGTGCTTTTTCTTAAGGGAGATAATAAGTCATACTTTGCCATAGTGATCCATAAGAAAAGTGATCTCTAGTGATGTTCACTTCCAGCACCTGCTTCCAAAGCAGGCATATGGTGATATATCTCAACCCAGCCCCACTTCTCAGTCATTTCTGTGAGAGTTTGCTTGCCTAGCTGTATCGATTCCTGGTCAGGGCCACTCCCCGGGCAGATTGAGCTCGTTAGCCCTGTAAGGCAATCCATCTACATCCTGAGGACCTCACTGCCACCGTCCAAGCTTGCTTGGCCCCG
>JAYRBT010000010.1:11150356-11223266 GCA_036023395.1 Myiotriccus ornatus | reverse complement strand
GCGCAGGCTGGAAGGTGTAAAGACCTTCCCCGGTTCTTCGTTCGCGAAGACTGGCCATTATTATTATTATTATTATTATTTATCCCTCAGACAGAGCTGGTGTGATTAGTAAGCACTGACTGATTATTTAATGGGATGAACTTAAGGGAGTTGCTTGAGGCAATGAAGGAGTTGCCGCAGGTGGAACTTATTGCAAGAATTTTCCCTGCCGCCTCCTAGCAATGCTACTTAATTATTTGGTGCATTCTATCTTTAAAAATTGAAGGAAAATATTAATGTAACTAGTCTATTACTGATCTTGTCTGCTCTGCTTTTGCAGCCAGGGATAAGAGGGAGCTACAGCTTCAAACTTTCCCTAATTATAAGGGGAGGGAGATTGCAGCACACGGTATTTAAAAAGAAAGGCCAAATGCCAACCTGAGAGGAAAGTAACAAAAATCAAATAATGTAGTAAGTCAGACTGAGTGATAAAGGTGACAATGGGGAATGCTGCTAAGGTGTCACCAGGCAGCCAGGAATTCTCAACAATAGTCCTAGAGCTTGCTTTTGGGCAATTGCTCTCTTTATTCTAGTATTTCTGTAAAAGCATTGGCTAAACAGAGAATAATAAGGGTTACCTTCAATCTGAAATGAGTGGTCACAGTTTCACTTTGTATTAGTATAATGGAGAGCTGCTATTTGCCTGTAGAGTACTGTATTTACAAAAAAAAAAAAAAAAAAGGAAACAACCCTTTTATAAAATAAAAGTACAACTGATAATGCCAGGATGAATACGTTTTTTTATTATTGGAATGATGTTATCTACTTTCACTGCCATATCTTTCCTTATTCCATCTCCTTTCATAAGATCACCTGCTAGAGACTAAATATAAGCCACTCACTAAACTGAAACAACCAGTGACAGGAGGTGACACCCTGCAGGCTGCTCCGACCTCGATGCTCCAGCATTCCGTTGGTAACTGGCAGACGGACGTCTGTACACAGTTTTGGACCACACTTGCTGATGAAGTTAGTGCTCAGAAGCATCTGTTGTGTTGACCTCTTCACTGTACACAGGGTCAGACTGAAGAAACTTAGTGTACCTTGTGGAAGTTTACTGTCAGGTTATGCTTCACACAAAATAAGAGTAGAGGCCCTTTAGAGAAGAAAGTGTCTCCTGACATCTGGGTAGCAGCTGGCACACAATTCCTTATCCATGGAGGATGGGAAAAAAAGAATACACTGGAGACTGAATTGTCCAGACACTGTTAGAGCAGAGGCATATAAGGGCAGGAGGTAATCTGCTGTACTTGAGTGAGAATAAGTGAGAGAAAGCAAGCAAGCAGGTAGGATGGAGTATAACCAGATGGTGAGTCCCAGCCACCTGCTAAGTCTGTCTCCCTCTAATAGTCAGACTGGTGTGCAGAGCAGCTGGAAATATTTGGATACGGCTCGTGTGGATGGCAAATGCTGTCAGGAAGCTTCAGATTCAGACAGGCAAGACAGAGGGGTAGCTAAATTAGAAATGAAGATGAGAAGCTAAATCATCTTGATCTAGTTTACAAAGTGGTGACCTTGGGTCCCCCCTTGGCATAAAATTAATGTAAAAGGAATTGCAAGCAGTTGAGCTGGACTGAGCAAAGCATTAAGTTTAGAGTGAACTCTGGGCATCTTCCCAATTATGTCTGTATGTAGAGGCTTGGCAGGAGTGAGAGGCGGCATGTGTGAGACGTCTGGCTCACTGATAACAACAGAGCTAAACAGAAGTGCAAGGTGTCCCCAGGGAAAAGGGTCACTTAGCTCAGTCACTTGGGTCTTTTTTCCTAAATCCCCAAAGAAGCAATAATAAATACTTAAAATTAGAATTATATTAATGGATCCTGATGACACGGTTGGCATTTATTAAGCTGTTTCCTTGAAGATATCAAGGGGAAAGCAGCCACAAAGCCAAGCAAGCAGAAAACTAGGACTCAGCCTTGATAGAGCAGCCCTGTATGGGGTTTGATGGTTATCTGAGGAGCTGGGTAGTAGTGAGGTGTTGACATAGCCCAGATGTCCTCACTTTTCTTCATTCCGGTCCAGCTTTGTGCCAAATGTTGGGCAAAAGTAGACCAACCGGGCATTTACTGTTGTTCAGGTGAAATAGGACTGTGGCAGAAGTGTGCTGCTGGAGTGGATGAAACCAGCCAAAATAGATGTGGATATCAAGGGAAAATACCAGGTATATGCTGGTTGGTTTGGTTTGTGGGGTTTTTTTTTCACGTACGCAAATCTGAAGAGTATAGTGAGTGAGTCTGAAATGCCATCTGATGTTAAATGCAGGTAAATGAACATGTGCCAGGGAGGCTGATACTGAACGGGAGCCAGCAGCTGCTCTCTCAGGCATCCACAAATGGAGCAGATGCTTTCAAGGCAGAGATGTGAAACAAAATCATAGATGTTACTCTTGCCTGCCTCCAGAAAGGAGCATGCAATTAAAATGTAAGCATGAATGGAGCAAAATTTTCTTCCACTGGCAACAGTGTGCACTGAAAGACTGAGAGCAAAGCAGAAGGCATGGACTGCTGTCTGCAGAGAGATCTCCATTTGTGTTGGCAATGTACAGGAGGAAAGAGGTGGTAAGGCATTATTCACAGCCAAGTTCTTGGACCTGATACACAAACATGAGTGAGGTCTAAAGAGCTGATACAGTCTGATAGGCAAACATGTTGATTTTTTCCAGCAAGCCGTAAGAATACAGTTGGAGGCTTTTCAATTGCTAGAGGGCTTGTTGGGGAGCTCGTGGCATCACTGACCTAATTTTTTAATAAATCTTAGCAGACTGAGAAACTGCAAATACTGAAAACAGAAAATGCTGGGCCAATATGCAGAAAAGGGCAAGTTTGATAACAAATGCAGACCTGATGTGTTTATATTGAAAGCTGCTTTTTGAAGGAAAAAGCTGTTTTCATGTAAGTTGAAATGTTTTAAAAGGCACTAGTCTTAACAAAGCATGCTGTAAGCAAAACAGAACAGAAATACCAGACTGATTTTGACACTCTTGGTATAGCACATTTTGAGCTTTGTTTAAAAAACTTTTCAAAACATGTTTATGTTAAAATTTCATTTTAAATGCATATCACATGTTTTCCATTTTCATGGAAAACTTTGATGTCACCTTGTGCTGATGATAGGAGAGGAGAAAAAAAATCAAAGTAAACGGGATTTCCTGTGAATGGAAAATTCAAGTTCTTTGTGAATCCGTATAGCTCACTGCAGGCTCATGCCCAGACAGGTCAATATGGAACTGCCCACATGCAGAATTTCAAGGTTTCACTGAAATCATTAGCAGCCAGTGAAAATGGCTCAATGGGACCAGATATTCCCAAATTATCTTTTTCTATAAATACTACTTCCAGCTTGGCTGGTAACTGTGGGTACATAGACATGGTAGTGTTTTGTAAGCATCACCTTGTGCACATTGATAGCAGGTTTTTGGTTCTTTATCCATTAACCTATAAATCTCAAAAGGTAAAAACTTGTTACTGAACATGTTTCTAATGGGAGTCAGTGTCTTCTGGCTGATCCAGAGATAAGTAAAACATCATTTGCTAATAACCATGGCAGATGGAACAAAGATTGTGTGTCATCGCTATTTCCCGCTTCACCAAGCATGCAACGTGATCTGCCTTGCCTGATGAACTGGCCCCAGGCAGATGGAGTGTAGTGTAATAAAGATCTAAGATCATGCCAGTGGAATGCCAGGAGACACCTCAGCCATAACACCTCCTTGGGAAAAGTGTTGGAGTGGACAAGCAACGAAATCCAGTTTCCGACTGAGATGTAGTGGCACGAAGGAAATGTCAGTGGGAAGCAGTGAATAACTGCGGGTCAGGGACTACACCTCTTTGTGCAGCCCAGGCAACAAGAGAGATCTCTCTGCCACCCATGGTCTGAAAATTATTAAATAGCAAAGAAAAGGAAGAAAACCTTTTGGAAAACTTGTGAACAACCCTTTCACAGGCAATGGATTGTCAGATGATTTGGCAATACCGTGCAGAAAAAATACCTGAGAAGTCTCTTTGCTTCAGCAGAGGAGTAGAACCAGCACCTTGTCTGGAAGTAAAACCCACGCTACACAGCAATCAGGAGTGATATTAAAGGTGAGGTTGATTATTCAGTTGAACAAATACTGATGAGCTGGAAAACTCTTTGATGTTTTCAAGCCAAGTGACTTTGTGGCAGATACATTTTAATGAAGTACAAATCATTAGCCTGATTAAGTGCATATCAGTGTAAATGTTGTGTCCCCTGATGTCTGGCCATTACTGTGTCTGGGACTTTGAAGAATTCAAGCCATAATCTGCAACCATTCTGCAGCATCCATGTGTCTCATTAATATCTTTACAAAAGGAGCCTCTGCGGTGCATTTATTATGTAATTTCAGAGCCACAGACTTTCCCCAGCATGGCCAGCGGTGGTTCATAGAGTGAACAACCATGTGAACAAGAGTCAAACCATGGTGCCTCTTTCACATGGATTTGGGTAAGCAGTTGCAGGGTCATTCGTGTTTCTCCCTACTTGGGCCACAGTGTTTTAACTCATACATTTCCAGAATATCACCACATTTTCCCAGATCCCAGGCGAGGCCAAATGCTTGGGTGGTGAGCAGGCAGCACTATATGCCCCAGGGTGCTACGGGTGCTCCCTCCCTCCATATGGTCTCCCCTCACCTGCTTGACATGGCTCTGGATTATGCTCTCAGGCTGTGTATGTCACACAGGGAAAACACCATCCTGGAGGTGGTTCCACCCTTCACAGATATTGATGGTGAATCAACACTGGGAAAAAAAATATAAATGTGGAGAAAGGATTAAAGGTTTGAAGCATTTTTTCCTTATTTCTGGCATCTGTTGATTCCTTCACAATCTTGTCATTGTTTGGGAAAACGTCTCCTATAAATACACTTAGATCAGATGCTCCGAGATCAGCATCTAGTGTAACAGATGAGAATAAAAATCTGTTTGATGTTAGAAAGAGAATTTCTTTTAGTTCTTGCAGGTTAGTGATTCATCTAACATTTCAAGTGTGAGGAGCAGCCCATTTATTGGCATGTCCAATGAAACTTGCTAGGGAGAGAGACCTCCTAGATACCAGACCTTTGCAATCACTAAACTGAAGACAGGTTGATGCTGAGATGGACTAAGTGACTTGCCTGTGTTCCCTGTTCAGTTATGCTTGTTCAGTGTCTTCATGACAGCACCAGCCCTCTACAGACTAAAACCATCTATAGAGCACTGGAATTTTTGTAGAAATGGCTCTGCACGTAATGACCTGATAGTCTTCTACAATTGCATACCACAGGTAGGACATTCAACATTGTATGAATGTTTTTGTATTAGGATATAGTAGAAATTCTATAAATACTGACTCTGCTCCTTCTGAACTGTTCTTTGGGGAGAACTGTATGGAGTGAAGGGGGTTATAACACTGTGCCATTAACTTTGGAGATGATTACATTTTTGTATACAAATGGAAAACACACATGTAGCAAAGAAGAGAGCACTGAGTACATCCATCTGCACCAGTCAGGGTCAGATGGGACATGAACAGATTTTAAGAGATTTTCAGAGAGCAGAATTCAGTTCTGCTAAGAGTTTGTTCTGGTCCTAAAGCAGGACATCAAGCTGGTTCTTGGGGGTATTTCTAAGAAACTTGCTTAGGATGAGAGACAAACACAATAAAAATTGGTTCTATGGGTTGGTCCCTGTGTCCCTGCTCAGACATCCTGTCTAACATGGTGAGTCTTTGGGCTCCAGGACCTCAGTCTTGGGGGGAAAAGTCTCTGGACACACTGAAATCCACCTTGTCTCAGTATTTGTTACAAGAGCAACCAAGACCCTGGTCCATTTGGTGGGTAGGAAAAGAAGTGATAAAATTACACTAATGGTAAAATTGTTACTCCTATTGAAGCAAAAGGAATAGCAATGGCCATTACCAGTTTGCTTTTTTTCTTTCATGAAGAGATGACAGTTTGCCCCAAAAGGCTGCATTTGGCCATTCTGTACATCTGTGAGGAGCTCCAGTTGTTGTTTCCTGTATCTTCCATTGTTGTAGTAAACCAAGACAATACGACACTCAAATAAGGGCAAAGTCTGTAAATAAAAGCTGTTTAAATGTCAACAAATAACAAATATGTTGACTCTGGAGACTGACTGATTACAAATTCTTTGTATTTTGTAGCTGCATTTTTCAGCACTACCAGACTCACTGACAGTACCATCCCACATCTAATTGTAAGCAACTGGAACCATTTAACCATTTAATAGTATTTTGATTACTTCTTACAAAGCATCCTGCAGTGTAACAGCTTGCTTTCCAAATATCTCATTCCTGCTTCTTCTCTTTGATCATTGGCAATGGCCACATATGGACAAAACTTTCCAGAGCAATTTACAAATGTGTCTGCTTGAAATTAGAGAGAAATCCACACCTGGAGAGTTCTCTAGATTCTGAATCTCTAGCTCCTAGGAGCTGGTAGAGGTTTATTGCCCTTGCTTTATTTAGACTGACTCAGCGCCAGGTTTTTTGGTTTCTATTTCTCAGTCTGTTGCTGGCTGTTAGGATTCAGCTCACAGAGATTTGTACCAGGAGAGCTGTCAGCTGTGCTTGATCTCAGAAGGAAAGGATCAAAACAGTCAGGGCAATATTGAGGAAGAGGGCCTGCTGAGGGAAGGAAAGTGATGTGTGAATTATAACTTGACTTCAGCACTATTAAAATAAGTGAGACATGGCCCCATCCTTCCTCACAGCTCCAGGAATTTCACTAGGGCTTCATCTGACGCCATCAGATAAAGATCTGTCCTGGGGGCCACCAGACCCTGTACCCCAAGGGCTCAGTTCATATTTCCAAGGTAGAAGAAAAATAATTACTTGCCAACCTGGCACACAATTACTACACTGACCAGAGTGGTGAAGGAGACTTTTTTTTGTCTCAGGGAAAGAAAACAAATGCAGGCTATTACCAGGTCGGTCATGCCAGAGCATCAGCTGAAGGGAAGCATCTGACTCCCAGGATTAACACCCTTCCTCTACGGGGAGAGAAGCTGTTATACAAAGAGGAATGAGGCAAATGAAGTTTTCATTGCAAAAGAAGAGTGAGAAACCCTGCTGATAGACAGCTCAACAGACTGATGAAACAGTAGCCCCAGGGAGACTGTTCAAGGCTCTTTTGGTTATTTAATGAAGTGTGGTTGAGTTTTGCCCCCTCAGCTTCAGCACCGGAGGTTTCCTGTGAGTGTTTGAGGTCTTGCTCCTATCCCTGAGCTCACTGACTACTCAGAGAATTCTTTTTAAATCATATTTCCCTAGACTTTTAATGGCTTTCTTTCCTGCTGCGTGAAAGGCCACTCAACTGGCAGAACAAATTCGTCATGTGGTGAAGCTGGGAGAGGGACCAAGCCCAGGAGTCCACTGAAGCTCTGGGAACAGGAGGGCACCTGAGCAAGCTTGGGCAAACTATTTTTCCAGGAAGCACCTGGTCAACAAGGTTCGGGCATTTACCAGTTCCCATGGCACTTTTAACAACAGCACGTTAAAGAAATCAGTTTTATTTGACGAGAAAGGGCTTGTCTTAAAACTTTTGATCAAATTCTTTTAAACCACAGTGTATAACTGCACTGGCAGGGGTTCCTGTTACTCTCAATAGCAAAGTTTTATTCTTTGCAAAAGGCAGGCTCGCTCCCCCTTCTCCGAAAGTTACTTGCCAGAAGGATGGCTCCTCCCCGCTCCCTCCCTCCCAGGCTCCAGCTGGGGACCTGCCCTCCCACTCCCTACCCCAGCAGGAGCCCTGCTGCAAACACGACCGCGGCTGGGGAAAAGCAATGCCAGAGAAATACATTTTCAGCTCCACTTTGCAATTTAAATTCAGCAGAAGGACCCGGGCAGGAAGCCCCCAGCTACTGCTCTGTGCATGGCTGCAGGTCCGTGGCTCAGGTCACCAGCAGTGATATTGCTGCAGTCCTCCACACTGGCATGGGACTGACGCTGAAAGGCACCACGCCAGCCAGTGATATGACAAAAATTTTCTGAGGCTGCAGTGAGTTTCTTTTGCTGGCCAAGCACCAGCAGTGCTGTCAGCCTATGGGTTAGAGTACGTAGAAGTCATTGTTGTTTGACAGGTCGCTGTAATGGCAGAGGGCAAGAGTGGGAGCCTGTGCTGGTGGGGGCTCGACTCGATCCCTGCCCTGAAGCCCCTGTGCCGCAGGCCTGCCCAAGCCCGGCTTGCAGAGATGAGTGTCCCACCTGGTCTCAGCCACAGCCTGATGTTTGTGCTTGAGTCTGCTGCTGTCATTGCAATAGGTCCCACAACACCGGCATGTTAGGAAGCGCTTAGCTCGGTGTTTGGCCTTTGACTCAGGGGTCAGGGCCATCGCTCCATGAGTGAGAGTCACTGCTGGGGCACCCCGTGGGTCAGGCTGCCCTTTCAACCGGCTCCTTCTCCTCTGGACGGGATCCAGGCTGATGTCTGACTGGGAGGAACAGCTCTCATTCCAGCCAGCACTGGCGCTCAGGCTGCGCAGGGGCAGGGCGAGCCGCAACGCCTTCCAGAACTGGGAGCCGGAGCGCTTGGACTTCTCCCCCTTCCAGGTGACAAAGGAGACAGACTCCTTCAGCTGGAGTATGCTGGGGTGGGTGCACTGCAGTGGCCTGTACTCCACCACAATAAGTTTGGTTGCTATGGCGTTCTGGCACATGATGCCCAGCTTGAACTCCAGGAGACTGATGCTCTTCTCCGTCAAGTAATCAGGACTCAGGACCACGATCATCCTGCGGCTCCTCTGGATGAAGTCGAACACGGCTTCAGTGGTATCTAAGAGTACAAGGACAGAGGAATTGGGGTGCACAAGGAGAAGAGAGCAGGAAGATAAAATCTGAAGGAACCTGTTTGGTGGCATACCTGCACAGATCCCCCTTCCCACAGAAGGAAACCTGGCACAAGCCCTGTGACTTTTGACTTGTCCACACTCCTGCTGGCAGCATTTTTGCTGTGCAGGGTGTTTTTAAGAAGGCTGAAGTGGTAAACGAGAAGCCAGGATATGCCACTCCTGTATTCTGACTTCTGTACAGCATCACTCCTGCCCAGGGAAGTGCAGACATTTAATAAAGGGCAGGTCTTGTTTGGGAACCACCTGCCCACAGCTTGAGCAGCCCTTTGCATCAGGGGAACAAAGTGAAGCAATCATGTCATTCTGCCAGAGCTCACACTGCCAAGGCCAAGATCCACCTCCTTCCCTGTCATGCTCTCTCACATAGAAAAGAAAACCTCCAAATTTAGAAACCAAAAATGTCAGCTTTAAACCTCTCCATCAGTTCCCCTAGCCATCATGGGGGGTGGAAATACTATGCTTCAAAACATTTCTTGCAATTCATTGCAAGTTGTAAACCTCAGCAAGAGGCTTAGCTGGAATGGTGCCAGGCAAGGACAGCATCTCTTTTATTATGAATGTTGAAAAGCAGCAAGCCTGAAGGATGTCCTTGGACTTCTACCTGTGGCTTGGGATGCAGTAAGCATATTGAAGGTGTCACGGCTAATGGGTGAGCAGTGGAAAGGGTGGGAATTATAGGGCTGAGGCACTCTGAAAATTAACCCAAGCTGATTAATAGAACTGTAAAAACTTTGAAAAAACCATACACTGACTGCGTGCTGGTGCCTGAGATGAAGGGGGACCCAAGGACAAGTTGGTGTTCAGGCAGGACAGGGATCATTTGAGTAAGAGTTCTTGCACATTCAAAGAGAAAAATCTGCCTGTAGGAATGTCTTCCAAAGATCTGTTTTGGGAAGAAGAGCTACTTGCTGCTTCCTTTCCCTTTCACACTGCTAAAACCTTCATTCCTCAGTCTGGAGACTCCCCTCTCCCTACCAGTGGAACACTGGTCTTTTATATAAATAAAAATACTGTTCCTTCCCTGCAATGGCAATGCCTCTTATTCTTCCAGCACTTGGCTGTCTCTAATCTCACAGTAGAAAGTCCACCACGTTGCCTCTGGATGAACCTTATTTTAATATTGCAGAGATAAATACTTTTCAAATATGTATGAGTAGCTGTAAAACTCATTGTCACTACATTAGTTGGAGACCAAGAACGTGGGATAGGAAAAATGATCACATAGAAATATCCTAATGGAGCAAGTAAGGCACTGTTTGGTTTTATAATACTGGAATTAAAATCAATTTTTTTTTTCTGGTATAGAAGATTTGGGGGGATTCTCCCCCCCCAAACACACCCAGGAGAACACTGATTCACTGAAACCAAAAGTAGATGATAAAGTCAACTCTGTCAGAATTGTCACTTAACGTTGTGACATGTTCTTAACACCCTATTTCAAAGGCACAAAAAATTGGCAGCAATGTCCAATTTACCCAGTCCAGACCTCATTCAAACCTTTCTACAACTGATTGAGATCTATTTTGAAAACAGCCAGGCTTCAAATTTTGTGAAAGAAAAAGATCTTTTGCTGGTTTGAAAGGTCTTTCTTTTTGAAACTGGAATCACAGAACCACGGTGAAATTTCGGCATGAGCAGCCCATGGGGGATCATCTATTCTGCCTGCCTGCTCAAAGTCCAGACTCAATTAACGTGAATGACTCTGATGATGCTGAATTGAAATGTTTTGATTGAGGTGACAGTGCTGGTTTTCTTTTATCAGTTTTGAATTTGCAACACTTTTTGAGAGTCGACGCTTTTTGGCAGGGAAAACACTCAAATTCCCAAAGACAGATTTTATTTCTGAGAATGGGATGCATTTAGACTTGTCTGACCAGGATATTCTGGAATGTTCAGTTTACAATGTTTACCCAGCTAATGAAAAATCCTGAGTGGCCACTTCACAGTGTGCAGGTCCCAGTGACACCAACAGCAGCAATAACACTGCAGGGGTTTGGGGATTCAATACACTTGGTTATCTGCTTTACACTAAAAAAACTTCCACCTTTACTAAATGGTTACAGAATATTTTGTTTGTTTACTTGTGTCTTCCCTAATGCACCCCAGAGATGTAACAGAGGATTATAACTATTATGGCCCTAGATCCCATACCCATAGACCTCAAATCCATAGATTGTCACAAGTACTCATTTTACTAGCCGTCTGGAAGTGCTAGGCTCTCTATCAACTTACCTGCTAACAGGCAAACAAGGGAAAGAGACAAGAAAGTGGCTTGGATGAGAAAATTTGAAGCTGACAAACTTTTCTACCCAACTGCCTGGAAGGGGATGGGCACAGTAGCCTAACAGTGAGTTTTATTTCTGTGGTTTGGCCAGATTTCCAAGATTTTCGTTCAACATTCTGACTTGATCTCTAAAGCAAAGAGATGATGTTTCCTTTTCATCTTTCTGTCTTGTGATTGCCAGGCACTCTTCAGATCAGGGATTTTCTGTGTTTATGTTTCCACTGCTGTGAGACACCTCAATGCTGTGTGTCATTGTGTTTTTGCCTGCATAGCCCTGGTAGCTCAGGTGCCTCTGCAAGCACAACATGAAACAGCCAGGAAAATGTGCCCCTCCAAGGAGGTGTCTCAAGTGATCTTGATTGTTGGATTACACACACTTATCTTCCTTAAACAGCATTTCACTGACATAATGGGGAGGAAGATGGTACTTATGAGAAATGCACAAGGACTGAAATGCAAAAGTGAAAATGTTTTATTGAAAAGCAAAATAAAATAATACTGACACTTCACAGACCAAATCACACAAAGGCAAAAACATGCAGAAAAGAGAAGGGAAAACAACTCTGGAACAACTGTACAACATCAAACAGCACAGGGAGGGAAGATATTTTTTTCCAATTTGTACCATGCTGTTTCCCCATGAAATAACAATGAGGAATTTTGAATGAGGTGCATATTGCATAAATATTAGGTTAGAGCACAGAAACTCAAACGAATCAACTGATTCAGACACATGCTGTGACAGAATCCCACAATGGAAACCACAAGGGGCTTAGAATGAAATGGCAGGTGGATCTGAGGTGCTTGCAGATCTGCATTACAGCTGAGACTGGGCTTTAAGCCTGGCCTGACAGATCCCAGCAAAGCCAGTGGTAAAGGTCCTGGAGGAGTGGAGCCTGCTCCAGCGCTATTCCTTCCACCCTGTTCCCTCTAGACCTCTCAGAACCCTTCCAGACCATCACACTTTTCACCTTGTGGGTGCTCTGCTGATGTCTCTCAGTAATCCTGTTCTGAGGTTGCAATGGCACCAAAGGCCACTGCAGTGGTGCCAGAGATGTATCCAAAGGCCAGTACAATGGTGCCAGAGAAAGTTCAGGTTTGTTAATTATTTGGAAAACTCTTTGAATAAAATCAGCAAAATATATGAGGTGAATTTAACTTTCTAAAATAATCAGACTTACTGAAACATCAGCAGAAGTTCTCTTGGTAACTCAGCTGAAGTGAGATGTGAAGTTGTAAGGTCTGGGATGTCAATTCAATTTATGCATATTTTGGAATCAATTTTTTAAAAATCATCTGGGAATCTAACACAGCTCTGCTTTGGCCTCAGGGCCTTCCCTCTGCCTGCAGATCTGGCAGCTGGTTAGAGATGCTTAAAACACAAACAAAAAGGTGAAGCTGGACAAAATGATACGGTTGCAATGGGCTCACAAAGCTGAGCATGGTTTTGGGTACTATCTCTTATAAATGTCCCTCCTCAGACAACTACAGTAGAAAAGCTCATAAAAAAGCTTTTAAGCACCTATGAGCAGATGAGAAACTCCACTGCCTCCAGTGAAGCTGACTGCAATTTTATCTGTTTAAAGGAAAGCTTACTTGGGGTGGGGAGGATGAAGAGGAGAAGCTCTAAAGAAGCTCTATTTGTTTCACATTTGCAGCATCCTGGTTCCAGCCAGAGCAGGGTTAATTTCTGCAGTAGCCAAGAAGGGGCATGCCCAGGTTGTGGAGGTTATTCTATATCACCTCACCACTGCCAGGGCAAGGGAGTCTCTTTCAGGGAGAATGGGTCCCTTCTGGGTTGGTGGGAGGGAATGGTCGGGTATTTTCTATTGTCAGGGCGTTCTGTGTGAATCATTCATTTCTTGTACCCTCTGTCACTAATACTGTTGCTGCTACTGTTTATTTTCTTATCTCTGTGCTGTTTCCAGTAAATTTATCTTATTTCAGCCTGTGATCTTTACCTTTTTTCCCTCCAATTCTCTTCAGCCTGCTGAAGGGAGAGGAGGAGGGGAAGGGTAGAGGAGTAAATGGCACATGGATTTAGTGGGAGCATTACATTGGGAAGTACCATTTCTAAACCATGGCATACAGTACCTGACCAAGGGCAGAGCTCCCCACAGCCCTGGAATAACATTATTAATCATAAAATGCTAAGGGCAAGTGGTTTCCCTGATGCCAGGATTCAGTCCCACACCTTTAAGGCTGGGCTTTTTATTGGGATTCTCTTAAACCTCTTCAGCTGGATGAGTAATGCATAGACTCCAAACTGTAGTGCTTTTTAATGCCATTATGAATGCATGTGCTTCACCCACTGAACACCAGAGTGAACACATGAGTCAAAGGTGACTCAGCATCAACCATTATCAATAAAAAATAAGCATGCACTTGGTGTGTATAATACTGAAAGTGGGCAGGTCCTTGCACTGGAAGCTACAGGAGTACAGAGACACCCCCAGTTTGCAGTTTTATTTGAAAACACTGTGAGCCATAGCACCAGTCAATGCCAGGGTCCCACTGTGCTTTGGTTTGTCCTACAAGGGAAGGGACGCTCCCCTCTTTTGTCTTAAAAGCCTGTGTGATGGGGGTTAGCTCACCAGGTCCTCTCCTGCTGCCTCACACTGAAGGAAGGACTGGTACACAGTGATTTTTTGTGTTTCCATTTTGTGCAAAGGTTACAGAACCTGAGATACACCCTGTGATCTGCAGCTCTGGGCTGGCAAGAAGATAGGGAGAGACTTGCTTTGTAAAGCCAGGGCTAGTTTAAACCTGAGCTCTGAATTAGGAAGGGTGATGGTGTTCACAAACAGGCAGAGAAGAGAGATTCTTCACAGAATCATAGAATAGTCTGGGTTGGAAAGGACCTTTAAAGGCCATCTAGTCCAACCCCCCTGCAATAAGCAGGGACATCTTCAACTCGATCAGGTTGCTCATAGCCCTGTCGAGCCTGACCGTGACTGTTTCCAGGAACGGGGCATCCAGCACCTCTCTGGGCAACCTGTGCCAGCATTTTACCACCCTCATTGTAAAAAATGTCTTCCTTAAATATGGTCTGAATCTACCTTCTTTTAGTTTAAAACCATTACCCCTTGTCCTGTTGCACCAGGCCCTACTAAAAATTCTGTGCCTATTTTTCTTACAAGCCCACTTTAAGTACTGAAAGGCCACAATAAGGTCTCCCTGAAGCCCTCTCTTCTCCAGGCTGAACAACCCCAGCTCTCTAAGTCTGTCCTCATAGTCTTACCCAGCTGGACAGAGCTAGTAGCTTTTAGTAAGTTCAAAAAAGTTTGTAGGGCCTCCTGGTGAGTCAGACATATATCCAGTGTCATCCCAGAGGCCTTGGCAGTACCTTGCATGATGCTGTCCCCCAGCCATTGGCAGAGGCAGTAGGCAGGTTCAGTAGTACACTGGGGTTCCTTGTAGTGCTTGTGAAGTCCCTGAGTTTACTCTACAAGAAACATTTCTCAGATATGCTCCATGGTCTGTACTAGTGAGAGATTTCCCCTGGATTACAAGCATTACAGCTCTGAAGAATCTGGGGTACTCATGAGACCTCAGAGTTCCAGAGACTGATCACTCATTACTAGAAGTGCTACAATACAAATATCACCTAGCAGTGTTGTGAGGGGGGGGGTTAATGCCTTTGTAAAAGCCATTTCCCATTGCCAAACTATCTGAATGCACCTTCAACAGAAATGTGGGGAGCAAAGATGAGGAGCCTCAGGAGTCTATGCTCCCCCCATTGAAGCAGAAGTCTGTGATCCCACAGTGATTCCGACTATAAAGCTGGGACATCTGTGAAAGGCTCTACATGGGAGCACCTTTCAAACTCTTCCTCAGCCTCTGCAACAGGGACCAAGGAACAGAAAGGAGTGAAGTCACTTAGGAGAGGAAGGGAGCTCTGTCCTGGATGCTAACGAAGGTCCCATGGAACTGGATCTAGGAGTACTGGCCTATACAAATACCACACCATCACAAGGTGCTGGATGCATCACACCTGTATAGCCCAAATTTAGACCTTAAGCCCAGGGCTTCTGTGGTTGATAACAAGAATATTCATTTGCAGAGAGGAGGTCTTTACATCTTTGGTCCCTCTACTGCCAGAGCAATACAAAACTGCAGGGAAAACATGACAATCCTCCAAAAAGTTTGGGACATGGTCCTTCATGGAAAAAAAACTGAGCTCCTTCCCACTCCCTGGTATAACCTGGGGGTTTGTTTTGGTTTGTTTTCTGACGGTGTCAAACATTTTTCAGGGATATGCGTCAACCCATCAAGGCTCAAACTCTTGCTAATTTTTTTCACTGGAATTTCCACCTGCAACTGCTTCCAGAACCTGCCCTTTGGATACTTGGATTTCTCGCCTTTCCATTTAATGACAGTCAAGGCCGCCTGGGCCTGCTTCAGCTCCTTCACTTTGCTCTTCTTGATGGCTTTGTACTGCACTAGAATGACTTTGATGTTGCCCTTGGAGGCCATATTCTCTAGACCAGCCTTGAGCTCCAGCAGGGCCTGTGTCCCCTGCAAGACGTAGTTGGGACTCAGGACAACAAGCAGACGTCGGCTTTTCTGGATGAAGCTCAGGGTTTCGTCTGTGACAACTGGGAGAAAGAAACATTGAGGTGGTTAGTGATGCCCAAGAATATGCTGCTGAGCTGCTAGTGTGACACCAGCTGTCTCTTGAAGGGGACAGTAAAACCCCTAGGAGGCCCTCTCTAGAGACTACACTGGTGCTTCCCAACCCTGCAAGTGATCCAGGTAGGACCTCTTACACCGTGGCTGGTGCCCACTTCCCCACACAGTGACATCTACTCCCAGCCTCAGACTGCCTGGAGATGCATTTCCTCCTCCCTGTGCTATGTGGAGATGCCCAAGGCAGCTACATCTAAGAGGCACGGTACCACATGTCAGTGACACCATCCAGTGCCATGAGGATGCCTTGTGGCCAAGAGGGCAGCTGATCTCATAGAGAGGGCGGAAAAGGAGGCTTTCTGGAGCAAAGCAGGGAAATTGGTAGCTGAACAACACATGATCTCAAGGGAAAAATTCAACCTGAAGAGGTATCAGGAAGCTTGAATACTTGTGCTTACATCTTCCTCTGGCAGATGTCTGGAATGACTCTGGATACTCCTTTCAGTCCTCTTGCCTCAGTTTCCCCACACCAAACACCCACAATATATATCTACACATCTACACCATCCCCGAGTGTCCTTGTGGGTTAATTTGCTTTGATAGTACTACTATCCTAACTCGTGTTACTCATCCATCTGTTCCTGTTGCTATCATCTATGAAAGCAGATTAAAGCATTTTTAGAACTTAAAAGTAAACTGTTCTGAGGCCTTTTAGTGAAGCTTCCCAAAAATAACACCCTCCAAGGAAGGGCCATGTCATGGTAACTGTGGATCCTCTTTAATATTCTAACACCTGCAGGTAGACTGTCCTTAGGCACCCTCCTGTAATTAATGTGAAAATCCCTTGTAAGTGTGAATCACATTGCTTGTACTCTCTGCTGCAAGATCTCCCACACTTCTTTTACAAGGGAACACTCTTGACTGGTCAGAAATTACAATGGAGAATAAAATAATGCTGACAGGCAACTTCATTTAGCTGTCAAGCTCGTTTGATTAGGTCCTGTCAGCTAACTTGCGGGATAATCCATCTCCCACTGTTTCTTCATCAAGGACAACATAACTCTACCCGTGACACAGATGCACACTCTGGAGGCATGACATCAGCTGCCAAAAGCTATTTCCTGGCCTGCCGTGCTTTCCCAAGAAGATTAGTCAAATCCTGGCTAAGAAGCAACGGGGAAGCCCCAGCAGCATCTCGACCGGCAGTGCGGTGACAAGCCACTCCAGCAGTGCTCCAGAGCCTGGCACTGGCTTGAGGCTGACAGTGACTGGCACGAGGGGCAGAGATGGGAGTGTTGGGGGTTAGGGTGAGGGACAGAGAGCCCAGGAGAGCTGTGGTGGGAGGAAAATGACACCCTTCAAAGCGAAAGGGGAAGAATGGCAAGAAGTGGCAGAGGGAACAGGAGGAAGGAGGAAATCTGGTGAGAACAGCTCAGAGTAAACCTGCTCTGAGTCTGACACTGCATCAAGCAAATTGAGCCTGGAAAGTTCCCTGCCATGTCATCCATTCTCTCTCTAGAAGGAACAGCACCAGGACTGCATCTGTCTCCAGGTCCCCTGAGGCAAACTTACTAATTTATCTTCAAACTTTGAGGTGCTCCTAGATGCTAGCAAGCATCTAGGAGACAAAGATAACAGACTTCAGACTGATTCTGCTCCCTTTGTCGTGCAGCTGGGCTGAGACTCCAGCAGTCCCTCCTGTCCTTCCCAAAAGGGACCTCAATGGACTTGCTCAGCATGGATTCTGTCATTAATGGGGTCCTGACCCAAAGGCCACGAATTCAAAGTGGGGTGGTCTGCACTGGCAGGAGGTTGGACTTTTAACAGGCATCAGGGGTCACACAGCCAACTGAAATAGAGAGTGTTAGCTAGATCTGTGCCCTTTCTGTGGCACTTGTGTGAAGGTATGCTTATCTGTGGAGTTTCACAAACTTCCATTCTTGATTCCCTGCATCCCTGCAGCAGACACTATGTCCAGAACCTTGTATGATTTAGCTCAAAACAGTGAAAAAAGACTACATCTTACTGAAGAGATAGTCCCACTATCTGCAACAAAGTACTTTTAATTATAGTAGCTTAATTGTATGCCATATTAGACACAAACTCCCTTATTAATGGAGGGTGAGTGGGAAGCATGTTATCTTCTCACTGATTTTGGCATGGTGCTCTCCGCACCTTCCTGAAGCAGACACTCCTGCTTTTTACAGGCATTCACCATTACCCTCTGTGAGCTACCAGTCTGGTCCAGTATAACACTTCCCCTGCTTCTTTTCTTCTAGCCTTGACTTTATCCCCTTTTTGTAAGGCAGCTCAGAGGGCTTGCATGAAGGTCAGTTGTCTGGTTCCCCATGTTGATAGATCAATCACTCCTGCACATCACTCCTGGAGAGAGCAACTGAAACAACCAACCACCATCACTTGCCCATCACAGCTTTTTTGGAGGCCTGGCTCATCTGCAATACTGTCATGTGAAGCAAAAACATTAGAAGATACCAAAAAGAGTTCATTAATAGTGATGGGGGGAAAAAAAAGATAACCTGAAGAGGCCTGTTCCAAATAATTATCAATACCTCAAAGAACAATAAAGAGAGGAGGTGCATGGAGCACAGCCCCCTGTGAAATACTCACTTCCCCCAGGGAGGCTGTCTCTGTCGAAGATACACAGCTTGTACCCAAACTCATTCTCCAAGACTCCCCGCAGCGTCAGCAGCACAAATTCCTCCTCCTCCGCGTTGCGCGCGTAGGACACGTACACGTCGTACTCCTTCCCATCTGAGTATTGGGAATACAGAGAGACACAAATGGCAGAAGAGACACCTGTGATACTGCACATGCTGGGCCTTTGACTTGCTTCCTGGGAAAAGCAGGTATAAAGGCTCACTTTGAGCCCAGGCGCTGCAGGTTAGGACACATCAGTTTCCACAGTTACCAGACAGCAGTGCTGCCTGTTTGACTATCCAGCCTGAATGTGCACGAACTCAGATACTGCTGGGTCGCTGAAGTTAGAAAATCAAAGCAAGATGATCAATCTGTTCCGTCCAGGCTCCTTTTGTCTTTTGACATCTTTGACATTGCTCCTTGTCATTGCAGTCTATCCACATGAGCAGTCCCACCAGACAGAGGCTTGCACCCTGCCTACACCCTACGAGAGCTGCTGCACCCCCATGGCAGGTTCACACCCCAAGCTGTGAGGGCTCGAACACCCTCCTCCTCTTCCAGAGGAAGAAATCTCACCTCAGAGTCCCTAGCGATGAACTCCCAGTAACACAGGGAAGCTGTGGAAAAACTGAGTGAAGGGTGATTTCCAGATACAACCTTTTGGATGACTTCCCACATTTTAAAGCAGATCAGTCTGGATCAGATCATGAATTCTTACACAGAGTCACCAGAGAAACCAGGGACATACTGAAATTTGGTGACTTGTCTTTACTGACTAGATCAGATGAAATAGCTAGCCATCAGCAGGGCAGTGCCCCTGGGAGCCTGACATGTCCACGCTTTGCCTCTGCAGAGTATACAGAGGATTTCTCTCTCCTTTCCCTTGACCCAAGCCTGACTCCTCTTAGTCTAAAATGACCCACACAACTGAATGTAGGTATAGAAATGGAAGGTCAAAATGACATTATGCTCTGAAGAGGGTTAAAAATAGCTTACAGGAAAATTCCTGTATGAAAATGAAGGGCCTGGTCTGTAGCAGGATAAAATAAATGTAAACTCTTTAATACCTTACCTAGAATGGTTTCATCTGTTCCAAAATGAGCCCGATAGAAGAGGACCATTTCAAGCCAATACACGTGATAGATGACAATCAGCACCACAACAAGGAGGATGGTCGCCCCCAGTCCACAGGCCAGCTCCACGGTGTACTTCGGTGCTACAACTGGGTCCAAAAAGAAAGAGATGGTCAGGTCTAAAGAACAGGTTGGGCCTTCAGCTAGGCAGGAACATGTGTCACATGCAGCCAAACATCACAAAGGAACATCCAGGAGCCAAGCTGGCCCTTCAGAGTAAGGTGGCCAAGCCAAGCCTCTCTAGCAGGACACATGATAGCTGGCCACCCTGGAATGCCCATTCTCAGTTGTTAGGTCTGGTTGAGCTGGCAGAGCAAGTCATAGCACAGGCTGGACTTCTGTCTCTGAGCAAGATCCCAGGAGCAGCCAGGTGGCAGAATGACATGTTGATGGAAAAAACCTTCATAGTCCAAAACCAACTCATGAACATAACCTTCTCAGCAGCACAGACACTCTTGGGGCAACACAACTGCACTTACTTCTAGGACTGCCAGATAAAGTTCATCTGCAGCAAAATAAAGGCAATGGCTACTATTTTTGCTCCCCATCAAACAGACACAGGTCTTACGGCTTGCCCCAGACTGACAGCAAGCATATAACTAGCCATGGCCTGATTGTTTTCTACCAGGAAAGAAGAATCAGAGTTCATTAAAGAAAAGCTGAAATGCTTGCAAACAAATAGGACAACCTGTGGACATCAAGCCAGAACATCACAGCTTCCCTCCCAAACTCATACACTATCTGTCACAGCACTGCTGCTTTTTTGTACTAAGGACAGAAAATAGCTCTTCTCCCTGTATCCCTGGGCAACTCTCCAGGTGGCAGTTGACATGCACACTGGCAAACTGCACAATAAAAGAACAGCAGGGAGTGGAAACACCACCGAATTCCAATATTTAATAAGTTTTTAATAAAAGTGAAGTACAAAAAATAAAATTGAAAGAATTTATCAACTTTCATTAAGTGATGAGCAACTGAAGTACATGAAAAGCAGAGGGAAATAATCCAGAAAAAGCAAGAAATGTATGCAATCTAATGTAATGAAACAATTGGAGCCAACATATATAGCCACTTGCTAAAAACTGGAAGATAAGTGCTGCAGGGTCAAGTTCAGGCACTCTTAAGGTTCCTATGCACAGCAGGATGGGCTGCAGTGAGCTTAGCCTAAGGCAGCTCTGCCAGCAGCAGCTAGAGATTGTTCTTGGATTTTTCTGTGGAACAGAGCAGAAAGAAAGGGTTGTGGGTAACCATATCTGCTCAGAGAAAAGCCAGTCAGCTACCCAGGAGCAGATGGGGCAGGAAGAGAGAGGATGATACAGATCAGTCCACTAGAGAACAGCGTTTAGGCACTGTTATATAGAAAAAGAATCTGAGCATTTTAGATTCACTTCTGCTACATGTACAAACATTATCACCCCAGAAGAATTATGTATGGAGTATGAACACACTGGCAGATGGTTTCGGCCTTTCTCACTTATGTGTTCCTTCCCAACGATCCAAAAGAGGTTTGTCTCAAAGGAATGGGACTAAAAAAGAGGGAGGTCAAGTATCAAGAAGAAAAAGATCTTCCAATAAAAACCTGTGTGAGTCTTCCAATGCTTGTAGGGCAGAGTAGGGGGCAAAGTAGGTCTGACATGACCTACACAAGGCAGGGCAGCATTCCTTATGGGAGAGGGGAGGTCTAACTTATAGTAAAAGCAGGTGTTAAAGATCTAGATGAGGTTGATAAGGAGGCAGAAAGATCCACCTCAATCAGGAAACCTCACATAGCTTTTATTACTGAGAGGTGGGTCTGGGAAATAGGAACAAAATCTTTGATGAAAAAAAGATGTAGGAAAAACTCACACTGAACAGAGCTGAATCAGTCCATACCATCCACGCTGAGGTAGCTGTATCTAGAGTGAAGAATCATCACAGCAAGGAGTAAACCACAGAGCACTGTGGTTTGACCATCTCATTCCCTGAGCAATGCCAGCCAGTGCAGTGTGCCTTCTGGAGGATGCAACTGTGTCACACAAAACCCTCACCTAGTCAAGGTAACCTGAAATCACTTCAAGCAGCCTGTCCCACCCAGGTCTGCTTCATTTGTGGTACATGGACGGGATGAAGACCTATCCACCCCACCCCTCTCTCCTCCCAGGCACTTGACCACGGTACCCTGTCTTGAAGAAGTGGTGCAGTATGACAGCAATGATGCAGCAGTGTGTACAGAACAGACTGTGTTAGGCAAAAAGTCCTGATGGAATTCTTTGTTCCCTTACTGTTTTGCAGGGCAATGCGAACACTGAAGTTAGATAAGGAAGGGGACTCCAGGATTACCTGGAGGGGAAAGTGCCCCACCCTCCCCCCAGCACACGGTCCCCATGGCAGAGACCACAGGGCACCAGCAGGGAGGAGTGAGCAAGAGAAAGTTTATTGTTCTGGGTAGCGATATAATTAGCTCTTGGGGGGATTACAAAGTAACCATTAGGAGTCCAGGAGGTCTTACAAACCCACCAAGGACAAGCAAGGGTTAACAAAACCAATGAGAGAGCTTCGAGTTATCTCCCAGACATTCCTAAAGTAGAGATAACACCGGGGGATTTTGGGAAAGAGAAGGTGAGTTCAGCAAAAGAGTTACAAGAGCTATTTTGGAAACACGTTCACTTTATCAACATTAAAAACCTCTGTCTTCTCTCATACACTGCAAGCCCACTGCAACAGGGCAAGGCTCAAGGCAGGACCAACAGCCCCCACTGAGAACACCTCACTTCACACCCAGGCTCTGCAGGTACTTTACCTTTCATGCGCACTATGGCCTGGCTCTGGTCCTCGCCTTTGGCGTTCCTGGCATAGCAAGTATAATTCCGTTTCAACTCCTCTGGCGTGGCCTTTGCAACTGTTAGAGTCCTTATGATAGTTTTGTCTTCAAAATCTCTAGTAATTTCACTGTAAAAGAAAAACTAGAGCATTACATATGTGAAGCTGCAGCAAGGTCTTAGTGACAGATATTCCTTTCCCTGATGTAACCTCTTTCTTTAAAAAGACCAAAACACATAAACTGATATTTATAAATCAATACACACTTCAGACTTTAATACAGCTGCAGCCCTTCCTTTATCTGATTTCCCTTAATAATTATTTTACCACTCATAATTTTCTCATTGCAGCTGTGTCACATTGCCTTTTAGAGAAAATGGAAGTTCCTGCCTATAAAACAAGAAGATCTCAGGAACTCAAGATTCAGAGCTCACGTCACATTCCGCATACAATCCTGGATGAGTCACTTTGTCTCTCTCTGCCTGAATTGACCATCTGCAAAATGGGGCTACAGTATTTCCTTTTGCCTTTCCTTTTTCTACAGTGGTTTGCAAATCAGCTGGGGCAGTGCCTGCCTTCCACTTGTAATTCAGCATCCAGCAAATGGGGCCTCGTTTGGGTCCTTCATGTAACTGAATGTTTATTCCTCCTAATCAAATATATGTATAATACTATATTTTTGTTTTCAGCCTCTGTTTTCTTGAATCATTTTTATCACTTATGCTATTTTGGAATATTCCTCTAAATATAACTGACTGCCCCTGTTTTGGAAGGCACATAATGGCACCAGCTACTGGCAGCACTTCCAGGACCTGAACAAGTGATGATGTGAACTGGATAACAAAGCTCCCTCAAATCCTTCTGTAAGATATGAAACTGTCTGGAGGCCTTCTCCTTAGAGCTCCTGGTGTTCATCACAGCATGGTGTAGACACAGGGGTTTCTGATTAACAGGGAAGCAGGGGACTCCACACTCCCTTGGGCCTGTTGCATGCCTAGAGCCACACCCCTCTGCAGGACCCAAGAGAGGATTAGATTCCAATGAAGGTTCACATTTTATGTTACCTTTGTGTGACTTTTATCTTGGGGTCTGTGATGTCATCTGTGTTTTTTCCATCTATGGTCCACCACACCTCAGTCCGGGAGTCCTTCAGGAAGGTGAAGAAAACCTCACAGGGCAGGATAAGGTCATCTCCTGGAAAGAAAGGACCACCGTGAGGTATTGCAAAACAGAAACAGCACCACCCATACTTTGTGCTATCCAGGGATCCTACCAGCCTGAGCTCTGCCTCCCTTCAGGAGGGAACGAGGCATCCACTTTCCGACATCTAGTAACACTTTAACATCTCGGACATGATGATTTGTGACAGACGCATAAACAGAAAAAAATATCCTGCCTTCTCAAATGTGTTACAAATTTTTTGACTTCACAAAGTGACCCACCCAAGGGGAGATGCTCCATGCCAACCACTTCCTTGGAAAGCCAAGCAGTGTTAATCATCCCCACTGCACACGGGGCAGATGCCAAAATGCGAAGCATCAAGCTCCACAAAAGCATTTTGATGTGGGAACACTTCTTCAGGAATTTGACTTCTGCTCAAGATCAGACTTGGGAGTGTGAATATCTTTGCGATCAGCACATAAGTGATTTTTTCTTATAAAGTAATTATTGAAGAAGTCTGACCTTCTGAGCCTAAAAAGCTGTACTTTAAAGTGAAGATTCTGAAGCTAATCATAATCATTGGCACCACATTTATTACAGCAGTCTAATGGAACACAATCCATTCAATATAGGGAATTGCTCCAGGGAGCTGTAAGTTGAAACTGATGGAGTGGGGGAAGGGGTTGAGGAAGGGGTGCAGTACCCCATTACCCAATGCTGCGAGGCCAGCAGAAGGAGAGCTGTCGCTAATTAGGAAGTAATCAGCCAAAAAGGGAGAGATGAGCAAGAAGTGGATAAAAGGCTGAAGCCACCATGGGGGTGAATGAGGGAGTGTGGAAGCAAACCACAGCCAGGGCCAAGACAAGGTCCTACAGAAATTTTCCTAAGCAGCTCAGTGTCCCCATTTCATCTGTTTCTGCAGCTGCATCCTGCATCTCCATGCCTGAATATCTGTCTTTATTTATGCCTGCAAAAAATCAACTTTTAAAGCTGTGCTTTCCTATTCTGGCATCGAGAACTGGCATCCCACGCTGTCTGCAAGGCAACTTGTGGCAGCTCATGTGCTCTGGGGATGTGGTGGAAGGAGAGAGCTGCTGTGCCTGGCTGGGTCTCCCTGACCCACAGGCAGGTTGTCAGGGCAGCAACTGCAGGCAGCAAGCATTGGAATTTACCTGCTTCCAGTTCGTACACAACTTTCTCATTTGGAGAGATGAACTGTGGTGGCAAGGCCTTGTTTGGAGATCCTGCAGGAAACAACAGAGAGCCCCCCACAGGGACCCAAACTTCATGAGAACCTGGAACCCTTTCAGCTTCATTTATGATGCCCTCGCACCCCACTGCACATTCCCCAAACCAATTTGTGATACAGTCCTGCTTCAGAGTTCCATGCACAGAGAAATCTAATTTTAGTCCCCAAACTGAGGGCCAAATATAGATTTTGAGGCTTCTCCGAAGTTTAGGTAAGCTAGTTTGGGCCTCTCACATCAGAAGACCTCCATACCCTCCTCCTCTCCCACAAGATATAACCTGTACCACTTTCTTTTTACTGCTGCTTTTAAGAACCAAAATACAAACATAATTTCCTGTCACAAATATTTAATTCAGCTCCTAAAGCAGCTGTTGCCACAGGACTCAGAATCCATCCTACAACTCATTAGGTTTTTAAGCTCTGTCTACAACTCCCTGGCAGGTGGGCTGAGCCCTTGTGCCTGAGACAGACCTGTCCAAGCAGTGGGTACCTGGAGCTCTGCCTGGGTGATTAACAGTCCCAACCTCAGCACACAAGGCTTTGAGCTTCCAAGAAGATCTAGACAAGTTGGCTATAAAGGGACAATCTTACAAAGATGAGCAAAGGGCACTGGAGACAAGAATGAGCAGGAGTGCCAGGGTTATGCACTCACATACCAGCAGAGGGTACCCCTGGCCATCTCATGGGCTGAACCTCACCAGCCTATGCCTGGCCACTCTGTGTTTGGGGGCATTTGATATGGTGGTGGGTAAAACCTCTAGTGCAGCATGTTCTGGGAAGTCACACCAAGCTGACCTCAGCAAGAAAAAATACACCAGGTCAGTTGAGTAATGCAGATTGAACACAACCATAAATGGATCCTGTGGCAGACTCTTCTAGCTGTTTTTACCACTTCTGCAGTTATCCACATGCATTTTACATATTTTAAAGTCATTCTTACCCACCACCTTCATCTTTATGGTTCTGGTGAGATTATATGTTCTTCCATGGTCCTTGAATGTCACAATACAAGTGTAATTCCCTTTATATGCACTGCGGACAATGACGATGACAAGCCTGGGCCCCTGGGGATATCGCTCATTGAAGCCATCCACCGAGTTGCAGTTCTGGAGTCAGGCAGAAAAACACTTGAGTTTGGGATTCAAAAGTAAAGACATTGGTTTAAATGCTGCTACAGAGATCTGATCCTCAACTATGAATATGGTACTTGGGATCATGATGTAGTTCAGACCTAAATACCATGAACTTTGAGCGTGCTGGAGTACAGACTGCTATGTTCACCTTGAAAATGAAGTGATAAAGCAGATGACCCTAATAGTTTTATCCCACCTTAAATACAGGCAGTTTTATGAGAGAGAGATCTCTAATCCAGAAGTACCTTTGCAATTATACTGAGCATCTCAGCAAAGAGATGAGTAAAAAGTAAGAAAAGACAGGAAGAAAATGATGATGTATTCACAAATGGATACCAAGGGACATGTCCCCTCTTGATGTCCATCTTTTGGGACTAATCAAGCTGCCCTGACTGACTTCAGCTGAGGCCTCAAAATTGGCAAACAGCAAATGAGAATCTGCAGTACAGAAATCCTAATAACTCCTCTCTTTCTGTCAGGCAAGGCAAGAAAACACTGCCAAATACCAAGCTAGAGATCCCTTTTCAGAAAGGGGTTATGCAGATAATATCTTGATTGTCATAAAACCCTAAGATGTGCACATTTTCTAAGAGACTATTTCTGAATGGTACATTTCCAAATCAGATACATCCTAATGGGGCAGTTTAAGACAGGGGTCATATACCATTTTTAATGATTTTTATTAGGTATGAGATGACTTGCTGTCTGAAAAATCACTTCCAAGGGGCTTTTTGTTTCATTCTGCTAATTGATTGCCGAGATGTGAATTTCAATGAATGATACAAGTAAAGCATTTAAACTACTGGAGTGAAACTGCTCCTCTTGGATACAAAAGCAAGTTTTTCCTAAAGGGTTTTAGAGTAGGGCTTTTCTTTTGGGTCTTTTTTTTTTAATTATTTTTTAAATGAGCAGATATATTTGTTGACAGCTTAATTATTAATTTCACTTATCCAGAACCTTCTATCTAGAAAGCCAAAAGCACCTTCTAAGCAGTTATTAAAGAATTCACTCCCATAACCCTCTGGCTGTACATCCTCTAAGAATTCTTATTCTCTATTGACCAAAGGCACCTGCCTAGAGAAAAACAGTGAGGTCAAATTTAATGAAATTGAGCAGTAATTCCATAGGCAAGAGCCTGGGGATGGGTAGAGACAGCCTACTCATCAGAGCAGTATGGAGGGTGGAGTAGGAATGTCTCAATCTTCAGAAAAGAAGTTTGCTGAATTGTGTCAGAGTCACCCATGGGCCTTGCAGAGGCCTCATTTTGTGACCTCAGAGGATTTTAGAAAGGGTGTGATTTTCATTAACAGGTGGGGTTTTTTTTAAAGAGTGAGTATGAATGAGTTTCCTTTACAGGGACAGTAAGAGGCTCACACAGCAGGTCAGGCATACTGCCCATAACTGAACTGAGGCTCCTAAATCCCTGCTACAGTATTCTCCACTTGTGCACTGAGGTCAAAAAAGCTTCAGCATTAGCTCTCAATTCCCTTCCAAGAGCAGTTTTACTGTCGAACTCAATGGAAACAAAGCTCTTTAAATCAGTAAAGCTTCATTTGCAGCATCATCACTGGGAAGACTCTCAAACACAGCTCCATGATTCTCACATCAACCACTGTTTTTTCACATACACCACTGCCCATGTAAGTCTTTCTTACCAAGTACCACTTGACAGTTGGTGTTACACTGGCAGGGTAAAACCCATCAATATCTGGACATATGATCTTCTGATTGGTGTGCTCCAAGTAGAACATCTCTTCAGTGGGTTTTATTGAACTGCTCACACAAGAATTCTGGTCTTTCGGAACAACCTCCAAGGGAAAAGCAACTTTGCTGCAGTAGGTTGTATTTCTAAGGACAGATAAGAATAGGACTGATTAGTTGAAACTTGTTTACTCCTATAGCAGTGCAATGAAATTAAAATTACATCTGCAGTAAGGAGCATCATAGCGCTGATGTGTTAGATACAGCCTTAGCTGACTCATTTATAAATGGGCAAGAAAACCCCATCAAAGGTGGCCACACAAGCTCAGAAAAGCCTATAAAGACGACTAACAATCAACATCCACTCCCCCGCTGGTAAAGCAGATCATAGGGTCAAAGACACAGACAAGAAACAACGTAAGATCAAAAAGAGCTCTTGCGCACAGCAGATGCTATGTTCATTTTCTACTATACTCAGAGACACTTTTAATTTCCTAGAAGTCTGAATCTCATGAATCTTTGCCAAATTAGTGTGCAGTCAAAACATTACCCCTGCATCTGAAGCTATTTTTACTCTAGACGTCCAGATCACTTCTTAATGGTGAGTGCCTGTGGATTTTGCCATGGGCTCAGCAATAATATTTTCACGGACACTTGCAGCAAGCAAGGAGGGGCACACTCATTAACGCTCGCAAGGCTCCAAGCATTACTGCGATGTAAATTAGCTCAGCACTGAGCCATCTTACAATTGTAACATTCTTTTCCCATTAATGCTTATGCAAATGGTCGTCTCCCTACAGAAAGATCTGGTCCTAACAGCACAATTTCCCCACCTTCACAGAAGTCCTTCGATTGCACCGAAGACAGGAGCTGCACCACACAACCTACCTGAGCATGCAGGTATAATTCCCAGTGTCATTGAGGAGAGCAGGCCAGAACCACAGGGTGTCTTTATCCTTACTGATGTGATTGTCTGGGAGACGATAATTAATGGGTTCCTCCAGATCCCGGTCCTGCGCGATCCTGTACCAGATCAGGGTTAAGCCAGCAGAATGGGCTGTGCTATAGTTGTACTTCAAGAAGGTCTCAAAAAGTGGGCATTTGATCTTGGCAGGTTCCCCATCATAAATCTGGATCTGCTTCATGGTATCCACACCCCAGTCATCACAGCGTTCTGCAGCCAGGAAGAACAAGGTGGCTTAGCTTGCAAATCTGCAGGACAAAAAACAGTTCTGCCCATGCTCCCCTCAGCCCTTGGTCCTGTGTCCACTAAAATCAGAGGTAAAAACACTGTTTTCAATGAAAGCAAACTCGGCTTTTATAAAGCAGAGCAAAAACACTGTGTTCATTTCTGGAGAACCTGCAAACCTCTGCTTTCACTTGTACACCTCCTACACTTCTTCCAAGCTATTTATCTCTCATCAGGACAACAGAATAGGATATTCCTGCACAAAACCAGGCTTTCTAGAGAGCTTCAACAAAATGTAACACAAAAATCTTACGTGGGAAGATAAAGTTTAGATGAAAACAATGCCAGAGGTGTGTGTGCATCCATAAACAATGGTAGGGAGGATGGAAATAGACATGTTAAAATGAGAGGGAAAAAAAAAAAGTAAAAAACCCAGCACAAACATCAACCCTGCCTTAGAGCTATGGATTACTGCCCCCGACAGAAGCAGTTGACTGTGGGTTCCAAGAGCAAGAACTATCTTTTCTGTGATGGATTCATGTGACACCTGTGCACACTATGGTAACAAGCACTAATAAGTGACACAGAGCAACTGTTTATAGTGAAGTTTAAGAAGGGAGGATGAGGGGCAGAAGAGGCAGTATGGAGAATGTAGCAGCAGGCTCTCTGAGAATTCCCAGGCACCGCCCAGGTGTAATTCCTCAAGCACAGTTCAACAGGCTCAGTGTGGCTCACAGCAGACTTGGACTGACACAGAAATTGGTCAACGTCAGAAAAAGCTCTACAGTGCCTTTTTTTTTTTTACTTACTTCTTTAAAAAATTTATTCTTCTCATTAGCAAGTAGTTTCAGGACAAAAGCACAGTTCAAACCCAATTCCCTTCTGAGTAGTCCTTTCCATTCAGTTCCTCCTACCCATCAGGATGTCCAGTGAGGAAGGGACTCAGTGCAAGCAAAGCACAGTACCAGGGTGTCAGCAAACCTGAGAGCAACCTGCACTGTCGGTGCCAACGGAGACACACGGAGAAGCTGCTGTCACTGCATCTCCTGTCTCCCCACGCTGACGAGGCAGAGCACAGCATGGCACGCTTCCCAGTGCATCTCTTGAAGCTGCTGGGAGGTATTTGCCAGGGCAGCCTGACGTCTGAGAACCCAAAATGAGTCAAACAGGAGAGGGGTGCGCTGCCTGCAGCAGTCCCTGGGAGCAGTGTCTCAGCACATTACAGGCTTAGCAGAGACAACACTGCAAAGCCTCTCCCGTTTGCAGATATTAGAACAACTCAGACCAAGAGGAAAAACAGAATACAATATGCTCTTTGAGCCAAATTCTTCTGAACTGACTTCACAGGCCCAAAGCAGGATTTCTGGCATTTATTCTTCCTTAAATAGATAGTGGGATGTAGCTTGGCCCCAAATTCATAATTAATTAAAAAAAGCAAAGTGATAAACCTTTGAGAAGATAGGCCTGCCGCACTTTAAGGCAGCGATGCTAACTCCTGTGGCTGAGCAATGGTTAGTCACGGGGAGGAGGAATCTGGGCCAGTAAGAATAGAAATGTTTTCTGGCGGGTTTGCACATAAATGTAAATGCAAGCTGCACTGCTCCTCCTGTGGTATGCTGAACACCCATATGACAGAGCGCTACTTCTGGAAGAAGAGAACGAACTGGGCTAGGAAGAGGCAGTGAAGCTACCGAGAACACAAATATTTGCCTGTAGAAACCACAAACCCAAGTGACTGGAGAGTGCCATTGCTTATTATCTAAAAAACACAGATCTTTCACAACCGCACAGCATCTGTTGTAGTTTTAGTTAAATGGGAAAGATTTTTAGTGATTTTTTTCTTACCACCACGTAATTTAGAGCGTGGGGGACTGCCCATCCCCCCAATCTGAGCTTAATCAGGGAAAGACTGTCCCCAGCATCTTGGGACCTGCTGAAAAGGTAGGTCCCTAAAGTGAAGCATCTCAGGAACTTGGGAGACAGGAGATAAAAACAGGTGTGCCCCAGAACTCGCTCTCTCTTGGTACCTGGGTTTTTGCTCACTGGAGCACTGCTGACCTTTGGAGCCTCTTCCCTGGGGACTGACCTCTCATTAGAGGTCTCACCTTCCAGACATCCTGTAGCTAAACCAAGACATCATCACACATTATGGCTGCTACCACAGCCAGAGCCAAGGCTCATTCTGAAAGACCAAACCATTGTTGGAAGCCTTATACCATGGGAAGGTGTATAGTTGCCAGTCACCACCATGATCAAGGCCAACTGGAACCAGTATGCTGCTTTATGCTGGTGAGGTCAAGCTACGGGATTAGGTATGGTCAAGTGTCCATAGACTGGCAATGAGACAAATGAGCCTGCAGAGACTGTCTGCTAACTGCATGATAAAGCATGGATTGCTACTCATGGAGAGGGGACTTTTTTTTTGTAAAGAAAGGCTCTGCCTCTGGAAGGAGCAAACCTGGGTCTATAAATCAAGACACCTGAGTTCTCTTCCTGGCATTTGTCTTCTCTTGGGTTGCATAAAGGCAAACTGTCCTTATTATTTCAAATGGTAGGACTGGGGAGGGAGAAAACTACATAAAACATTACAGTACAGAAATTCTTAGAGTCAAGATCAATTAAATTTGCAATCCTGAGCAGCTCTTGCATTTTGCAACAGATCATAAATCGGCATTGTAAAACTACTTACCCATTCTACCTGAATGAGTTATTGAAAATAAATACAACTATTCCATTTTTTTCTTCCTACATTTCTCAAAAGCAATGCACAGGCCTTGTCTTCTTGGCTTCGGCAGAGGTGACTGTTATTGTTTTACTATAAGAGCTGTACCTGGAGATTTTGTCTCAGAGCTGGCTAATTAGCCTGGCTTCAGGAACACTGTCACAGCAAAGAGCCAGTGCTAAGGCTCCCCACGTGCCCTTACCTTGAGCTGCAAGCTCTGAGCTGAACCCCCAAAAACAGCACATAACTGTGCTGGTATTGAACAGCTACATCCAGACCACAGGAGCAACCATGCAGTGTGAGATCACGGGCTGTGTTTGCCACCTGGCTGGCAAGGACTCCTCCTGGCTGCCAGGGCAAAGCCACCAAGCACGGCTCCAAGGGCTCAGGGAGCAATGCCATTATATAATCAATGCCAATCACTTACAGCAGAGATGGAAGAAACATCCCAGGCTGCAGCAAGAGCTCCTTCAGACACAAAACACCAAGGACAGAAGTTGTGGTCCTTCGCACAGCTTCCCTCCTCCCTGTGCTATGCTGACAGTAGCACTGCTATTTATACTTTTTGGGGTGTTTATGACCAAGATAGATGGGCCCTGCCTGACATAACGTGTGAGGACTGCAGGGCATCCCTCACACACACATTTGTAAGCCTGTTGCTCCCTAGCTGGGAGGGTGCTCTTCTCCCTGTGCCAAACAGCAACCTCTGCTGTGGGGGCACTTCTACAGCAGATCCCAGCAGAGGGATAAACCCAGACAGCTGGCTGCACTCTACAGATATGCATAAAGAGGATGCTCACATTGTTATTGCTATAATTTTATTGTATCCAACAGCTCCCTGCAAAATTTTGTGCCCCTTCCACTATTTTTAGCTCTACTGGATATTCAGAGCCTATTTGCTGCTAACATCAGCATGCAGCTACTTGGATGTCAGTCTGAACTGGAGATAGCCAGAAAAAAATGGCATGACTCTACAGTGACCCTTCACTGGCATAAAGCTACCACTATGAAAAAGAAAAATCTATATAAAATATATATACACACACATTGATATATCCTGACTCCAGTAACAATATTTGAGGGAGCATTGCAGAAAGAAGATGCAAGGATCCAGTTCTCATTGTGAGAAACAGCACTAACTTCTGTGGTGCTGTGTCCATTTGCAGCAACTCACACTTGTTTTCACTGGCTTAGCCTAGGAAGCAAATTTCTTCTCTCCTGAAACATTTCCTGCACAAAACACCTGCTGGAGTTAAGAGCAGCTCCTGATTAAATCAAGGGGGATCAGCATTCATGCTGTGACTTCAGAGGTTTGCTAACAAATGGAAACCAGCGAGGAGATGGAACTATAGTAACTCACGGTCCCTTCCATGCTGCAGCAAATGGAGCACTACACACATACCTGAGGGACACAATAAAATTCTCTAAAAATACACCATCCCACAAATGTATCTTCCTAGAAACATCTCTGCAAAACACTTTGGGAAAAAAAACACCTTGTTCTCATTATCAGTGAGGTGCACTGCAGATGCCTCAACTGACCCCTCTTACTGCTGAATGCTCTGCAATCACACAGCAGGGCAGCCTATGACCCATAATACCTACTTCTGAGAGACAATGCAAGAGAAAGGCAAGAAATGATCCTGCTTGCACAGGAACATTTTTCCTGCTTCAGAAAAGGGATGAGGATTATACAGGGTGGAAGGAGGCTGAATGGTGGAAGGAAACACCCCCCCCCCGCCAGCATTAAAGACAAAGTGCAGGCAAAAGGCTGATGGTAAGGATGCCTATCTTGAAATCATGTGCCTTGAGAGGTGCTCCAGCTCTCAGATCATCTTTGTGCCCTCCTTTGGACTTGCTCCAACAGGTTCATGTCATTCTTATGTTGGGGATACCAGAGCTGGACACAGAACTGCAGGTGTGGTCCCACAAGAGCAGAGAGGCAGAATCACCTCCCTTGATCTGCTGGTCACGCTGCTTCTGATGTGACTCAGGGCACAGTTGACTTTTCGGGTTACAAGCCCACACTGCGGGGCCATATCTCAACAGCTTCCTACTTTCTTTGTCTGCCCCTGCTGCATTATCTGAAAGTAAAGCTGGTATGAGTCAGCCTCCACCCAGGGAGCAGAGCAAGGCCAGTGGTTAGCTCAATGCACGAATCAGCATCAATAGGGCAGAAACAGCTGATCACACAAAGCAATTAAGCAAGAATTAATCACTACTACCTTAAAAAAAAAAAATTTCCTCTCCACCATCTTTCAAGTTCAGTCAGTGAGAAGGAAGCAGAGGAAGCCAGGCTGAACGGAGGAGCTGCACTGTGGGCACAGGAGGTACCAGGTGTGGCCACCATCACGCGTGGGTGCGCCTTCCATTTATGCCAGTGCCAGGAGCACCCTCTCTTCTACTGCAGTTTTCCTTTCATACATCCACCCTGCAGAAGACCACACCACGCTCCCTGGCTGTGTTCTCTGCTCAGCAGCTGAGCAGGGCAGTGTTCCTTATGCTGCCTGTATCCCATCTGACCATCCAACACAGTGGAGGGAGAGAAGCACGGAACAAAACAAATGAAATCTGACCTTAAATGTGAGAAGACGCACAGACTCAAACCCACTGAAATTGGTGGGAATGACACAAAACTAGGTTAGACATAGCCAAGATCAGCTAGCTGTCACCATTTGCTCCCACTGTTTCTGCAGCAGTGACAGTGGCCAGAGACTGACTAAAAACTGGTCACAGCTCAACTGCCTTGGGGCCGTAGCTGCCTTGGAGGCTCGGCATAGAAGCTGTGTGAACTCTGCAGAAGTTTATAATCTGACTTCCAGTGGAAACACATCAAAAAAGGCTTGTCATAACCTCACTGCCTTTCTCCCACTGCCTCTCCAGCAGAACAAGTAAGTGGAAGTGATCCTGGCAGAAACCTCCCACCACAGCCCAGCCCCATCCATGTGGTTCTGCTGTGATGGCACTGGTGACATGGTCTTGCACTTCTCCCAGCTCTCACCATATCCATCTTGTTTTGCCACTGAGCTGCGATGACCTCACAAAAGTAGCTCCTCTGGATGCTGCACACAAGGATGGAGTCTCTCTCTCCCTACCCAAGTGCTTTTATCATTTAAATAGGTAGGACAGCTGAGAAAGGGAGAAGGAAAAGTACTTTCTGTTGCAGAATGGCTCATCGTTTCAAAAAGCACTTGTACATTGTGGTAAATTAACTTTAGACCCTGAAAGTCTAGTTTAAACAGGTGTGACAGCCTGTCTCTCTGCCAAATTCATGAAAAACAAGCTGATTGCATAAACTTGTGACTTCAGAGGAAGCAGCCAAGGCATGACATCCAAAAAAATATATGGAGCCCAAAGCTTCTGACTCTGAATCGCCTTATCTCATCAAGCACAGCCTGTAACATGGGGTAGTTATTTGTGTCTTTTAAAACTCCTCCACAGTGAGCTTTATGCCTTCACTCTCTATCTGTGCATAAAGCTGTTTACTGTATGTGGCACAGAGTATTTTGGTTACCTCCAGCAACTGGGCCAAAAGAAAAAAAAAATTCAGATTCCTCTAGCAAGCTTGATACATTTTCCTGAAGGCTTTCTTTAAATTTGAGATCAAAATGATAAAGTAGGGGTATGAACTGATTTCCTGAAGGATAAGAGGAGCAAATAGCTACTTTCCATCCCACTTCATTGAGAAAATTTTTGCGTGAAGCAAAGAAGAGCAGCATGGGAGGAGGAGAAATACAGGAAACAGAACACCCCATTGCAAAATCATCTGTAGGAAAGGCAGCACGAAAAGGGAGTCCACCCAATTAGCATCACCACTGAGCTGTGCTCAAGCTGGCAGGGGCTATTCTGTGTGCCTGAGACATCAAGTTGGGGTTTGACAAGGTCCAGGCTAAATTCCTGGCTCTGCCAACCATGCAGCCTAGTTCTTGTGTTTAGCCAGGTGCTCTGTTGCCTGCTTTAAAATAGTCAATGATTCTGCACTGTCCATCTACAGGGATGTCTGCATGACAAAGGTGCTGCAGCAACTGTCCTCGGGCGAGGACGGAAACTGAAAAAACACAGCAGGCAATTAAATGCACCACAGGGGTCTACAAGCCAAACAGTCACTTGTGTGCAATAAAACATATGAGACTGGGCACACAACTGTGCAGTGTGGGAGAGGGACCTGACGGATAAGGTGGGTAGGAGACAGGACCCCAATGTCCCCTGATGCCCTATTTGATGCACACAGAGGAGCAAAAGTGACTATTCAATACCAAATCAGCAACACACCCAAAAAGGGCTGCCTTCCTCCGCACATTTCTGCACTTCAATGCAGATAGGTCACATCGCGTTGACGCCTGCACAGAACTCACCGCTCACAACCTATTTCCTCAGCTGACAAGAAGCAGACTGAGGTCTTATCTCCTCAGCGGGCACGACTCTGGCTGGTGCAGAGGGAGGCTGGCAGCTGCACTTACACGTCTGCACCCAGGTCAGCTCTGCTCTGCAGGTTTTATCTTCATCCACTTCAGGGCTATGCACCTTTCAACACCCTCGGTGTCGAGTAACTTCATGCCCCCAAGTGCCATAAACTTCTACAACCACAGTAACTCACAGATGGGTATGGATGGTTATAAAATCACGTCCTAAATTAGGACAGTAAGAGACTGAGATTGGAAGAGTAGGAGGAAGTCAGGAAATCCCAAGAGAAGATGATGGAGGAGGGATTTAGTCTCTTTAGAAAACAATAATGCAGTTTAATCTATTTTTCTTTTGACTTTACACACCAAAATAAGCTTCTCAGCTTCTGGGGCTGTCACAAATCATATGGAAAATAAGGCCACTGGAACCCCATCAGTAGAATAAGACCTATATAGTAATAATCCTGAGGAGCTGCACAGGGCTTTCCATCTTCAAAGTGTTTTACAGACAGTAATTTATTAATCTGCAAATTTCCCCCGGCCATCAGCAACTGCTCTGCCTCTGCTCAGCACGACAGACACGGAGTGCAGATCGGCCCTTGGGAGAGACAGCTCAGGCGGCAGCTCTGACCTCTGGAGCCTGACCTCTGTTCTTTCTCTCTGTAGCTGCAAGTTCTCTGCTCCAGTCACCACCTGAATCCAGAAGCACCGGTGACATCTGGCACCTTGGAGCCAACTTCAGAGTGGACAAAAGCAGTGCCTGAAAGCCTCTGACATGGGAGAGTGTAAAATACATGCTCACAATCCAGCAAATAACAGCAGAGCCTGAAATAAAGCTCCCAGAACAGAAGCTCCTGGCTGCCTTACAGTCACTGTGCTGGGGTGTCATTCTGGGTAGAAGCTGACCTTAGTCCTGGGCTCATCCTACCACACAGCCTGTCTGATAGTCTGATGGTTCCCCAAGGGAGCTATTAGAGGCGTTCCTATGCAAGCACGATGATTCCTCCCACCAAAGGACTGCACAGCAGGTACCTGCTAACACTTTATACATGTCCTTCAGATAATCAGCATGAGGCTGCTCCTCCTCTCATGGCAGCAACATTCTTCTGCTTTTGCAGTTCCCTAAGACAATACTCCTAACGTGGATCCCCTCCCCAGCCCTCCCCCTGCAAGAGGTGAGAACTCTTGGAAAGTAAGAGAGCAGCCTGGTTAGCAGAGAGGGAAAAATTGAACAAGGAGCACAACTACAGATATATCTTCTACATAAGTCGGTATCTAACACTGGCTAGCTTTGTTCAGAAACAAGAACATAACATTATTTTGTATTCACACTGCCTGTAGTGTTCTTTGTCCAGCTGCTTCTGCATCTCTTTTAAGCCAGTGTATATTTATATAACTTCAGTAGTGTCAAAGAAATAATTCTAAGACCAGAACTGGGTCCTTTGGTTTTTGCAATGCTTCTCTGGATATCAAAACATTGGGTTCACTAAGCATCCTACAACACAAGTGCAGAGCCTTATTTCCATCTAAGGATGGCTCAGCTAGGCAGTGAAAGCAAAAGACCCCAAACACCATTGCAAACACTATGCCAAAGGTCACAAGTAAGGAATTCAAACCCACGCACTGCAGATCACGTACACTCTCAAGACCAGAAAAGATCTACCCTCGCATACAGTATGAGCGAATAGAAGACTTAGGCACCAATTCAGTCTCAGACTCCACATCTTTTACTCTACACTACTCAGATCACATTTCTTTCCTCGCACAGTTTGCACCTCCCTTCCAGCAAGTGATTTTGTTTCAGCACAAGCCTCCATACGCAGCAGAAACAGCAGAGCCCAAAGAACAGATGTTTAGAGCCACAGTGCTGTAGGCGAAATCTGGGGGGGAAATAAAGTTTATGGATTTGTCTCTCCAGTAAGAAGCAGGGTGAAGTACAATGCTGAAGCTTTCTGACACATTGCCAGGGAGACTGTCAGCCGTACTGGCTGAACTGGATGGAAAGGCTGCTTGCATCACAGCCAGAGCAGTGCTGGTATTTTAAAGCTGAAATTTAGCAAGTGTTGGCTCTGTGAGGTTACAGAGCAGAGGAGGAGCCTGGGACTCAGCAGAACTGGTACCCCTGGCTTGGGTAGTCCCTGGTCAGTGTTGTGGACCACAATGCTCCACCAAGAAGGATGGCAGAGGCAGGAAAAGTGGCAACAGAGCACAGGAGGACTCCTGTCACTGCCTCCAGCCTTCCTCAGTCCAGCCTCGGCTGGAGAGAGAGCTTGTCCCAACAGTGCAGCATTACATGACTTAATAGTCAAACCACAGAAAGAGATTAATCTGAAATGACAAATCCCTACCTATGTTAAATATCCCAGGAGCCAGGTTCCTAACTGAGAGCTACCCATCTCCTTGGCATTGCTTGGCTTTAGGTGGCCACCAGGGCAGCTGTAGACAGCCCTTCTGCATTCAGCTCTGCTCCCCCCCCAAGCTCCCTGCTTCTGAAAGAAAAGGCAAGCTCAAATGCTGCAACATTACCAGAGCAAGTCTGGTCTCCCATACTGCTCTGTACTTACAGCTTTGCAAGGGTAAAACGAGCTCCAGTTGCCTTTTGGTGTCAGCCCCAGGAAACCCTGCAGTGTAAGAGAGGGCTGCACAGACAGCTGCCCCTCCATCCAAGTACAAACAGCCATCCAAGCCCACCACAAATAATGAAAGACATTTTGATAGCCCAAACTGGTTTATGATGTCCATGGCATAAAAAGGAAGTTCTGAACTGAACAGTGTGTCTGACACCCACAGACCTCCAGATAATTAAATGCACGTAACTGCATTGGATTTGCAGGAGAAATGTATTTTAACTGATCAAGTGTCTCGTGCATCACCCTTTGACATTCATGTTCTTGCAGCACTCTACAAGGGCTCTGACCATCCTGTACAGAAAACCTCTGCTAAAGGAGGAATATTTAAATAGTACTAGACACCCTACAAAAATGCATGGAGGGTTCTGGTTCTGCCAGATCAATTGGCATGAGCCTGTGTGTCCCAAACACCAGGGTACTCATTTCACAGCTCCCAGACAACTGTATCAGCTTTTAGAGTAGCTCTAACATTTCCTGGGCAATCCTGGTTCAATTGCACCTACCTCCCATTTCTGAAAAAGCCCAAGATGACTGCATGTGGGGTGTCGAAATGCTGCCTCAGCAGGAGGAGGATATTGCGTTGGTGGAGAGCAGAACAGCACGTCCAGAATCACATGCAAAGCAGGGATTTTCCCAGCAAGCAGCAAAGATCCCCGTCACTGGATCCCTCCTTCCCCAGGCGCTCCTGCTCCCTGGGGTTTAGCAGAGGAGACCCAGGCCCATATATTCTTTCTCCTTTGCTGTTTGCCCACTGCTCACCACTTCCACCCAGCCCATGACAGCCAGGATGGGACATCCCCTATTGAAGACCACAGCCTACTGTGAATGCCTGCAGCCCTTGGGCAGCCCAAGGAGGAGAAAAACCTCACACTCTGCGATGAACACTGCACCGAGATGAACCTTGCTGAGGTGCATGATGTGAATTCGGCCATGATAATTCAGTGTGGTCCAAGAGGGAATGACACAAGAGCTGTTCATCTGCTCAGGGTATTTTAACTTATTGTTTGCCAGCGCTGCAGAGAGACAAAGGTTCATGGCGGGGCTTGTCAATCCCTTGCACAGCCCTCATTTCTGAACATTTCCCCCACAAAACCAGTGCCTGTTCTTTCCTCCCTCCCCCTTTCCACTCGCCTCCTGTAAATCATGCTGTCTCCTTCCGCCCCCAAATAGGAAGTCCGGAGCAGAGACATGCACAATCTGCCTCTTCAGAAGAGCTGGGCTGAACGTGTGCCAGAGGAGCTGCGAGCATGACAACATATTTCCTGTCAGGAAAGTGACTCAGTGAGACGGGTATCAGAGCTCCTCTTACTCCAGAAGTTCCCCTCTTCCCTTGCATTGCTGAGGCATGAGTCAGAATTGGAGACCCAAATCTCAAGCCCCTCCGGATCCAACCACGAATAGCAGAGTTCAGATTCAAGTCTGGGTCCTGTCTGCAACTCAGTGACAAGTCAACACCACATGCCAAGCCCTGGTTCCACCCCTCACAGAAGGGGAATAAAGATAATGACCAAGTGGGCACCTTGAATTGGCAAAGCACTTTTAGGTCCATGTGGTGGTTACTGCTGTTTGTTAATGCACCCATTTACACCATGCTTGTAGCCTCTATATGTGAGCATTGTACAATACCCCACAGAACTAACATTGCTGAAGCATTTTGCACACACCCTTTAATCCAGAAATGCTGTAAATTCTTAAAACTCGCTGCAGACAGTTTTCTTCTCTGGCCTCAGGCCAGCTCTTCCCACAGTAAGTGGGCAGACTCATTGCATGCCATGTCCTTACCCGAGCCTCTGCCGAGGGTGACCATGGACAGCCAGAGCGTAACCAGCAGGACACTGACCATCTTCATCCTGTGAGACAAAGCACAGAGTTTCTGGTTATCTGACCCTGTTTCATCACTGCAGGCAATTTTTCAACTCTGAGTGTGTGTGTTTATCCCTCCATCCACCCAGTGATCCTTTAATTCTGGTATGTTCTTTTTTTTATTTCATTAGGATTCCTTGACAATAGTATCTGCGTGGCAGCGTTGCTCCGCCTGCAGGCAGCTTGCCAAGCCTGGGAGGTGACAGCTCTGAAGAGGACAGCCCAGATCACTGACTTAAATCACTGGAATAGTCTGTATCCGGGATCACAGGGAGTAAAATAGACACTTGCAGGCTAGAAATGCAAAGCTTTTACTCCCAAAACACCAAGGTACTTTGCCAAGACCTCATTCGGCTCATTCCTAAGAATAAGTGCAGAAAGCACTTGCGACTGAGCGGCAGGGGCAGCACAATTGCACTGAATATGTGTTTGACAGTTCAACAGGACAACCACACCAGTGCAGTCCAAATTGGCTAGGTCTGCTGCTGCTGACCTGCAAAGAGCCTGGTTGCCAGAGTCCCGACTGCTTCACTCTGCTCCTACAGGCAGTGGAGGCGACACAAGGCCTCACCAGCCCTTTCCAGTCAACCCTCCTTTGAACAGCCACCTCACAGGAGTAAACAAGCATCGGGGTTGTAGGCTTTTCAGAAGCGATCTGAACAGAGGCTTATACTTTCTAAGCAGCTTTGATAAGCAAAAAACAATCCCAGACTTTTCCATTCCTGCTACAGAGCACAATTTCCTGTAATTTGAGATAAATGTACATTGCCAGAGTTTCACTGGCTGGCTGCTCTGGTATCTGGCATTCAGCTCTCAGAGCTGCTCGCTCACCGGAATTAAATCTCTCTTTGTTTCTAGGTTTTTCAGGATGCAACTTATAAGCTGGTAGTCATGAAAACTGACATCTACTAGATGCTCTCATTAAGGGGGTGAAGGTTGCATTTGATATTCCTGGGTGCTGTCAGATCACAAAGGGAGAAGAGATGGTTAAAAGGCTGAACTTCATCAAAGCATCTCAGCTCCACCGGGCAGATGCAGTAATGAGCCTGGCGATACTGTCAGGAGTGTGCTCACGAGACGACAGGGAAACCTGCTCCATCACGGTAAGTTAAGAGTGTGGGGAGAGAAGCCACAGAGCTCCTTTAAAACTGTCCAGAATATATGCAGTACACAGAAGGGCTTTAAGCATAAGCAGAGAGCACCTAAGACTGCACAGATCACAGAGATTAACAAGAATGGGACACGTGAACTGTACTTCTCAAAACCCAGCAGCAGATATTGAATCCTTCCTTTTCAGTGCTTACATCTGAAAAGCCTTTGTGCAATGCTTTCCTTTGCCTGGGCTCATCTCAAAGAGACAAAGGAAATCCGGAGCAAGCCTGCTCTTCCCTGCACAGTCCATGCAATGGGCTGCAGATTGCCTCTGAAGCCATCAGGCTTTTAAAAATGGGCAAGAAGCAGGGAAGAAAGTCAATTTTTTTCCCTGAGGTTCAGTTGAGAGGGCTGGTCACCCCCTACTGCCTTCCTCCAAACTGAAATGCCAGCTGCTAATCAAACCCTTCTCCACTGCCACCTACAACCAGCTCCCAATGTTACTTAAGAAGACTCCATAGAGAAGAAACAGCATTAAGTACTCCCAGCCCCCAGAAATGCTGAAGAAAAACAAAACTTCTTTACACCATCATATCAGACAGAGAGAACCAACATGCTACACTTCTGGTAGGAATTTAGGATCTTCTGGTAATTTAGATGCTTGAAGAGAGGGGGTGTAAACAGTAACAGGGAATCATTCCCATAATAAAGATCCCTCATGGTTCCCTCTCCATTTGTCATTAGCTAAATGCACAACGTGTCCTAACTCACCCTTATTTTCCAGTGATTCTCTCCTGCATTTTGCATAAATCAGACTGAATGCAGCCCTGAAGCAAGCAGGAACAACTACTGACTTTGGATGAGTTTATCTTGTATAGAGCAAGGCCATTTATGTGGCCAGAGGCCAAAATAAACTACTACATTTCACTCAGTGATACATGAACTCTGCAGTGAGCTAATATTTACATCCATTAGCTATGCTCACAGGAACATGCTCCTTTCAACTGTCTCAAAGGTCCACTAAGTCCCTGTTCCCATGAGCAAGGTATCCAAGATTTCCATGCTCTGCCTGCTAGTAGGAAAATCCTTGCTTCTTGCTCTACCTAGCTATAAAATCAGAAGCCTTACACAGAGATTTACTTCTGGTTCATTCCAGGCTTTCCAGAGATCTTATCAGCAGAGGCAGATGGACACAGAGCCTGTCAGATTACAGCAATTTCTCCATTACGGGAAAGGGACGTGCTTGACCACGGCCCTGGCTGCTCTCACAGTGTACAAAATGCAAGGGGTCATGGAAGGTACATGTACAGAGTCAAGAGCTAGTCAAGAGGAGCCGTCACAGCCTCCTGGATGCCCTAACTGGGCCACCATTTGCCAGCTGAGATAAAGGAATAGGATACTCTCTGGTAAAGAAATGGAGAGCTCACACACTCAGTGAAGAAGATAAAGGGGACAGTAGGGCAGGATGGCTTCTGCAGTCCAGCTCCATTCCTGTGATTACTCAAAAAAATAAAACCCCAAAGCCCCAGAAAACAAAGCCACAGGATCTGATGGTTTGTACTAACACAGGTTCTGTGTACTAGTTCTGCTAGCACTGGGATGCTTTGCTTTAAACAGCCCCAAATCTGTGATCTACCCCAAACAGAAGGGTCTTCCCACAGCAGTCCTGTGGTCAGACAGAAGGACATTGCATCCAGTCGCAGAGAGAGGGGGTGGGTTCTGCAATGCCCTTTAAGAACCTGACACCACAGGACTACAGCACACCCTGGTTTTGCCAGGAACGGAAGAATATTCTCAACCTTCTTCGTTTCGTGACATAAGAAAGCATGTTGCCATTTTGCCTGTATATAATGATGCAATTCCGATGGTGTCTGATGAACTTCTTATGCAACTCTGTAGCACTGTGCTGAAACACCAGCATCCGTGGCTGCAAGCAAAGGAGCCAGAGGCCAGGGAGTGCAAATCCAAGTGGCAGCAGAAGGGTTCACGCAACTGCATCCACACAAAGCAAATAAAAATAAAAGCAAACACTAAAGAGAGCCAGGAATAAAATCAGTGAGCAGAAGAGCTTACCAGCTCAGAAATCACACCACAGCTAAGAAGCATGCAATCAGAGCAGCCAGAAGACAGCTGGAGAGCTCTGATACATCCTCAGCACTTCAGGAACTTCTCACGAGACCAATATACTCTGAGGTGTTCTTAATATCTACATAAATTAACATTTCAATAATAATAATTCATAGAACAGTTGGGGAAAATGATCCATCACAGCCACTGTTAGAATTTTTTTAAAGGTACTTACTTGATATGTTCACCTTGTTTCAAATCAGAAATTGTTCCCTGAGCACTTTCTTCTTCAAACTTTCACCTTCTGTCTACTGAGGAGCAAAGAAAAGTGAGGTGGGGGGAAACACAGTCACAGAAGTGTCTCCTTAACAGCAAAGAGAGTGGAAAGTCTGTGGTTTTTTCATTTGGTATTGGTCACAAGTGGCATTTTTGTCAGAAAAAAAACCCATGAATATTTTCATATAAAACACCTTTTATTAAAACACCCTTTCCAAACAGACCTCAGCAAGGAATCATTCACTCCTGCCTTTAGCAGCACGGACCCCATAGAGCCTATGCACTTTCTAAACAATTATAAAACCCAAGATAAATGTCAAATAATTAACAAACAGATGCATTCTAACTACTGCACACCTATTCTCAAAGACAGTGTACCAATTCTACAGAACAATGCTGCATTTTCCAAGAAAAATGCCTTTGTCCCTCCTAACCACAGGCATCTAGGGAGGGCTGGTAGGTTTTTTGCTTTTCACTGAGAAGTCACACTATGGCCTGCAGAACAAAAGCACCCTTCAAAACCTTGCCACTAAGTGCTCTGGCTGAAAGGGCATTTAAAATAAAGCACTTTGAGAAAGGGGAAAAAAATAACTTCAGCCAGAGCAGCTTTTACTATTTTCTTTCTGTAATTCTGTACAAAGTCAGAAGCACTTGAGAGCATAGGACTGGTCCAAAAAAATGGGATGCAGAGAGAGGAAGGCTAGCAAAATGCAGGGTGGGCTAGCTTTGGAAATGCTTTGTTTCTAAGCCACATGGACTTGAGGATGAAGGCTGAGTGATGGGCTGCAGAGCTGGGCTGGTGCTCAGGAGAGAGGCACAGCTCCTCTGCTGCTACATCACAGTGGGCACACAAGCCCTGGGTCCCTGCATCACCATGCAGCAGCACTGGAGAAGGCTGCTTGATAAGTTTGCTGTGTTTTCTTATAGGGAAGAATAAATGTACAGTTCAAATAAATTCAAAGAATCCAAAAGGCAGACAAAGGGCAGCCTGCAAAAGCAACTGCAGAAAAGTAATAGCAAAAACACTAATGGAAAATGGGAAAAGGCTCTTCAGCCCTCTAGGAAACACTTTTGCTTTTCAGTACACGCAGGAGTAAGTCAGACAAAAGGGGGAATTACTGTAGCATAAACCATCTTGGTGCCACTTACCCAGGATTTGCGCAGTGTCTCTCTGGCCCTGCCCCTCCTCCGGAGGCCATTTGGGCACTACACGGCACCACCCTTCGCTATGGTGTCAGCAGTTCCACTCTGCCCAAAGGGGAGCCACTCCTGCAGGGAGCTGGCCAGTCCTATGGGCAGCCCCCCACAGGAATGGAATATTACATCGAAATCTCTGGGAATGTGGGTAGAAAGACAGGCAATGGGGTTCAGAAGTCCAGCCTTTACTCCTCAGGAGGAATAAACTCATTTATCACAATTTTCATTCCCAAACAGCTTCCAGGAACAGAATGGGGAAGAATCAAGCAGCAGTTTGATGATGAAAGCCATAAGCAGCTTGGAGCACTTTCCCTGCTCTAGTGCATGCTATGCCACATTCATCACTTCAAACACAGGCACGCTGACCAAAGGGCCCCCAGCGCTGTCCTCGGAAGAACATTTGCATCTCCCCTAAGGGCAGGGAGCCCAGTTTATCTTGGCAGGAGCTCCCTAACAGCCAGGCACATTTCAGCAGGAATAAACCAGGGCTGAAGCCTGCCCGGCAATCAGGGATATCGCAGGAGACAGAAGTGTGACCCAATCAGCAAGTCTAATGGTGACACATCCAAGGGATGTGCAGGGACTTGCAAGATCAACAATGAAGTCCCACTTCTGCCAGGGTAGCTGCACTCAGCACGCTATCACATGCCTGATAGCAGAGCGGGCTGAAAGGAATTTGTTCTGAAATGTTTCTATTATAAAAGTAATTTATGTCATCAGAACCAAAGGAAATGTTTCAATTTGAGCAGCCTGAAAGTTTTTCACCAGCTAGAATTACAGCAGATATTACACACCTACTTTTGTAGAAGAAAAAAAAAATATTAAACTAATGGGAGTCAGATACAAAGTTGCCCTGGTGAGAGGTGTCCCCTGTCACTAGCACAGAGCATCTCCTGTCTTGCTTGGCCAGAGCTGGCCACTTGAACACAGGACCTGGAAATACTGGCTCCCAGCACTGGGGAGATATAGTGCCCACATACACCTTTACACCGAGGTCTACCAAGTACCCTGAAGAGAAAAGGGGAAAAAACCCAAAACTAAAACCAAACACACAACAAAAAAATCTGGAAACAGTCTTCTCAGTCAATGGCTTAGCCAGCTCGTTGCCAGCCAATGACATGACACCAGGCATCCCAGATGGCTCCATTTGCCTGTCACCTACCACAGCCCCTCCCTGGCCTCCTGCCTGCCCATCCAGGCCAAGGGCTGCAGTCTGATGGCATTTTAACAATTAATTTTCACTAAATCCCTAACATAGGAAGAATAAAGTCAGCGGTGTGCCACTCCAGAGTCACCATGGGAGGTGGTCCCAAGCTATTTCTCCTTCAACAGAGCAGCACAAACTGCATGAGCAAGGCTGCCTTTCCAAAAGCACCAAGAGCTCCTGAGGACAGAGCAGGCAGCAGCCTCACCTCAAGCTCAGAGGCTTGGGGAAAATTGCAGAGATTTTCATTCACAGTGAGTCATTTCTGGGAGCTTCCTTCACAGTGCAAGATTTGCCTCTGCCGGTGCCAGTGTTTGGGACATGGAAGTGATTGCCAGGCAGGGAATCTGTGATTTGCTATTGGCATTTAGATACCATCTCCTGGCATCCTTTTGGCTCCACGGATTTTATACTAATAATCAGAATTCAGATGAAGAAACTATTTTTCTCCCGCTCAAAAGGAAAAAAGTGCAATCTAGGCACGTGGAAAAGCAGGGGTGGCTTGAAAATACATCTAAAGAAACTCAGTACCCCCTGCTTCTCTTTGCAGTTCTCCTGGGGTCCTCTCAGGACTTGGCAAAGCAGAAATCCTACAGATCTTGCACACTGCTCTGCTGGAAGCCAGGGTGCCGCTGATTATACTCTGGCAGCTATTTAGCAGGCAGAGCACGCTGCATTTCATACATCAAAAATAAACTAGCTCAGTAATCTATCACCTCTACAAAATATGCACACCTGGACAAGACAAATAAACAGCTGGGGCTACCACCCACTGATGTGGGCTGAAGAGGGGCAGGTAGAGCCACAGCTATAAAATCAAACAGCACAGACTACAAATGCATACATGCTGGCCACCAAGCAGTTCAAACACCAAGATACAAGAGCACTTCTGTGCTCCAGCAAAAGGTATCCAGCCAAGATAGTCTATTTTTTAAGTCTGAATAGCCAGGGAATGAAAAGTTTCCAACAGAGCTTCAAAGAGAGCCAAGATCTTCCATGAAGCCAGACACAATGCTTCTATTTCGGACGGCGATGTTATAGTGAAAGGAGAGTTCTGAAAAAAACCACATATTCCACTACCACAAAATAAACTGACAAACTAATCTTTGCACAGAAAAAAAAATAAATCTGTAATCAACATTGCTCAAAGACTTGAGAAGACTTAAGGAATCCAGAGTGAAATTCCTCCCTTGCTGGAAAAATTCCAATTAGCTCTCATGGAGCACCTGGAGACATCTGATGAGCATTTAATTTATACATTCTGACCTTTTTAATGGTTATTCACTGTAAGCAGCTTCACTATCCTCTCCGAGAGGTTGTTCCACTGCTGTGGTGGACACAGCAGCACGTCCACATTGTGCAACAGATTGCACAGCAGCAACCCCAAGTTAGCTCTGCCCAAGTCTCTAAATCCAGAGAATACAATGCAGATTCAAGCAGGTTTATCAGCTGGGCTTAATGCCTTTCACACCACCAGCCTGTGACTCTTGAATCCCAGAGCAGCTTTTCCAGGAGAGGTATCTCTTCATAAGCCCAGCCTGGCACAGCCAGTGCTCTGCCCACTCCACATCCCCACCATCACACCAGGGGCTACACCCAGCCCTGCCCAGACCTAGCTGCAGTAGGGTCTCAGTCTCAAAAAACACTCCAAGAGTTTATTTTCCTAAGTTCAAGCCCTTGCTGCCAGCTACATACCTGCTCCTTCATTTCACCTCCTCCCCTTATAGCCCTCAGTGCTTGCAGACCAGATTCCCACACTGGCTGCTCTATATTCAGCCATCTTCCCCTTCTTGTTCCTACAGAGAGGGACACAGCAGGCAAAAATCCTCCAAGCACCACCATGCTCCAGAGCACATCATCACTGTCTTTCACTTCCCTTTCCAGAAGTGCCACAAATTCCTCAGGCAGCCTGCAATGTCTCCAGCACCGCAGCAGGTTTGCCCATGCTGTTGCCAGTGGAGAAGACCCAGCTCTCCCCACAGCATAAGAGAAGGATCTCCTCAAGTGACTCTGGGTATGCTGGGATAAGCAACATATTTAAGGGTAAAAGCAAGTCAGATGAATTTTTCAAGTTTGGGCCACACAGTATTTCCAGTTACTTATATTAATCACGTTAATTTAATCCCATTTAGCCTTATACGTAAAAGCAAACAAGAATAAGAGATCAAATGCTTCTATCCCTGTCCTGCAGCTCAGACAGGCTGTTCTAAGTGTACTTTACACATCAATCCATGGCAAAATTTAAAGCAATACTAAAACAGAAAGCCCAGGAGCTACTGGCCTCCCACAGGACAGCACCTCACTTACAAGCAGTTCTCCAGAGGTCCTTCCAGCCCTCCACATTCCTAACCCACCCACTTGGTCCTCCTGGTGACTATTAGAGCAGCTTTCTTTTGCATACTCCCCCTTCCTGGTAAGCACAGTACAGTTGCACTCTGCAAAGGGGACTAGAAAAAGCTGGGTACACACAGAAAAAGAGGAGGTAAAGAGAGACAGAATGAGACAATCCTTCCCCTGAGATGTGTACTGGATTTGCTCCCCATGTCTCTAACATTTCCTTCTGCAAATATTCAGTTGCACCATAACAAGGAACTTGCTAAGGCTCTGCCTGCACTGACCCCATCAGTGCAGCTCGAAATTCAACCTTCAGACACCACCACCCTGAATTTTTAAGTCCTGGAGCCTCCTTTGAGAAAGTCTGCTCTCTGACCCACAGCATGTACACAGTGCGAAGGCTGAGATGGAGCTGCAGGCAGCAGAATGCTGTGATTGTCATCAATATTAATTATTTGGGGAGAATATGATTGATCTCATGAGGGCAATGAATTCGTTTCCCCAGCTGAATGACAAACAAAAGGCAATACATTCGCTGCTGACATTTCCAAAGGCTACAAGGAGCAGCGACACAAGGAAATACTGCTGCACATTAAAACCCTGCTGCAAAGGGCCAGAAATCTGAAAAGCCTCCAAAATTTTAATTTCTGAACACTTTCAATGCCAGGAAGTGGATGCCTTGATATCCTGAAATCTGTGCTGACCCCAGCCCTGGGCTGGCTCACTTCTCTGCATTGAGAGGAAGTAATCACTGAGTGTCTTTGGAAAGCTGGGTTGAGTTTCCCTCTTTGACATTTTGTCTCAGCAACTACAGTCATTGCACCTGTTAGACAAGGGGGGGGAAAGTGCTTATAAAAGGGGAAACATTACCTTCCTGGGTAGTCACAACCTAGGGCTGTTCAGCACTACTGCAATGCAAGATGCAGCTCCCCTGTGCAATGGGAGAAAAGGAAAACACACTAAGCCTGGAGCAAAACATTTCCATCTCTCCATGACCTTGAGTCAGGGTGTCCATGTGTGTGCAACCTCCCAAGAATTCAACTGGCCTCCCTAAATTCTTCATAGCAACATGAGAGAGAACAAAGAAGGTGGAGAAAGGTAAATTGCACTAAGACTGCAGTTATTTTTTTCAGGAGAATGGATATGGGGAAACCCAGTCTGTGGGCATGTTACTCCAGTGGAGTCTGAGTTTTGTCATGTCCTTCAGTCACCCCAACATATCAACCCTGTCTGGCTCAAATGAAACCAGCACAATTTTACTAGAGCAACACATTTTGGGATCCAGCAGCACATCTGCTCATTCAAAGAGGGTGGGTGGCCTCAAGACCTCCACAGCCTGCCAGCTGGGCAGCAACACATACATTCTTGTCCCATTACCAAGACCCCTTCTTAAAAACAAGGGCTGGAAAGTGCCTGTGTCTTGAAGGAAGAGGGGGGAGGCAGCTATTTCTATACAGAACAAATCCAATTATTTGTATTAGAGTGAATTTGCATGGTTCTTACTGTCAAAATCAGTATTTTCTAATGATCTGAGCTTTGACTCAACAGATTGCTAATAAACTTATGTAGGTGGGGCCATGGATGGTACTACGGTGGGAGGGAGGTGAGATTGTTGTACTTATTGCAAACTAACCTCAGAAAAAAAAACCTAGAAATTTGGACTATTTACTCTGCCATTTACTGTGCTCCTGTAAGTCTCCAAGGCTGACGACTTTAAAGCTGTCTACTAGTTAAGGGTAGAAATATGAGTTTCTGTTAATGTACATGAAACCTACATGTAGGCATCAGTCACCAAAAGCAGTGCAGGAAAAATTGTAGTGCCTTCCTGATAATCAGGCATTAGAGAACTTACAAATGGCTGTCCCCTGAACTGAGCGCATTAGTAGAGGCTTCTGAAATCTGTGCCTCTGTTTCCCCAGCCACATTTATAAAAGCCTCTCCCCACCTCACACCATAGTCGTGTGTCTTAATGTCTCTAAAGTGCTTAGAGACGCTGAGACGAAAGATAACATACGAGTGCAAAGTATAGATTAATTCCCTGAGCTCAACAGTCAGTGGAGCTGATGGGGCTAAATGTGTAACACACCCATCATACAAAACTGAGGTTCTGAGACTGTCTTAAAATAATAACTACTTAAGCAACAGTTCCCTTAGAACAAGTCATTTTGGGGCTGGTTACTTGGGCACATGGAGCCCAGCAGAGGGGAAACACAGAAATGCAGTATAGTAGTATGAAAAATAGATGCTATTCCGTAAGGTCTTAATCATGTTCCTATAGAATTTGGTAGCGGGATTTCAACTCATTTCAGTTAGAGCTGTTCACGTTTTAGCTACCACCACATTAAGCACATGGCCAAACATAATATGAAAAGCTTTTTCCATTTCTGTTTGTTCTGTAAATTATTAAAAATCCAGTTTAAATAGTGCAAAGAAAACTTCAAATTGAGCAAGATAACTGTTGGCATCCTTCCAAGTAGACGGCAAACCCCAAAACATTACTGCAAATCCAACAGATGGGAGTTATTTTTCACTCTTTAAAATTTCATTCCTTTGCACTGAGATTAACTGTAATTAGCTCTTTATTTACATCTAACACAAAAGGTAAAATGACAGAGAAAGGCAACTATAATCACAAATCATGAGCAGAAAAAGGAAAAAAAAAAAAAAGGCAAAAATTTCCTCTGAGAAGGAAACATATCTTTCTCACCAAGTAGGATAATTGTTATAACTATACAGTTAAACAGCTCCACAGCATCCTGTCAGCACTAAGGATAAACATTTAGGTCACAGTTTTGCAAGCTTTTACACACAAATTGATCAAATATCTAAGAATCATCCTCTGAACATCTAAAAAATCTCACACCCCTATAAATGGTCAGCATCAGGCCTAAGAGAGGCAAGATATTCCATGTCACTTTTATTTCAGTCACAGAAGGGATTAAGCAAAACAGTGAGGAAAACAAACACACAAAAAAATCAAACCTAGTAGCTTTTCTAGATAAAGGGAGAGGTATTAAAACTTACTTTACTTTTTTCTTTTTACTTTTTTTTTTTTTTTTAAGTCCTCTTCTAATTCTCATAACCCTTTGTATTAGTAAAGCTGAAGAGGCCTCTTAAGAATTCGTGTAAGTATTCATATTGTATCTTTGCCTTTCAGTTGCACAACAAAGCTGTCCCTGAAGCTGCATGTGGAGCCCACAACCAGCCTCCTACCGTGGTACTGCCAGGCTGCACCACGGAGCTCCCCACTTGCACCCAGACAACGCACTGACCCGAGGCCACACTGGCTCAAGATAAAGGCCAGATCCAAAGCTCTAAGGGTTACAGAGCAAAGCTTGCCCAGCCATGCCTAAGCAAGCTGTTAGCAATAAAAAAAAAGAGTGACCAGGCTTAAGGGCAGTCTCAGATGCTTCTGAACCAACTGGAAGCTCTGCCATGCCAGCTCAAGGACCCCAATACCCCTGACAGACATGGGACGGGAGTGCTAGACCATTCAAGTTCTTCCAGGCATAACAGGTCTCTTTCCATGGACACCAAGAAAGAGCTGGGAAGAGCTGGATGGCCCTACTCAGAGTGGAATTTCCAAGGTAATGGCTCCCTAGCACCTCCTTGGTGTTCCCAGAAGGAACCACCTACCACTTCCCCCATTCAGCCCAGGATTCATGGCAATCTCTTCTTCTCTGCGGCAAACAGAGCGTTTAAGTTAACAGTCTCTTTTTGTCAACACATGTAAATGTAAAAAGACTCCATAAGAACTAATGTAACCTTTTCATATAAATATGGAGTCAACACATAAGTGAGAGTGCAGAAGCAAAGAAAGAGGGAAAGACAGCAAAAGACTCATTGCAAAAGGTAAGGGCTGGAATAATTCTTATTTACTCATATGAGAAAGGGAACCTCTCACACTCTTTTCTTCTCTTTCCCTAACGCTCTCAGATACTTCTATCTTTAGCCAATTATCCTTGCTGTAGTTTTCTTTAAATTGTAGTTGGATAATCATCCAGACTCAGGGGACACCTCTGTCAGAGGAATTCCTGGGGATATATCCCCATTTGATGAAACTGAGGGTTGTTAAATTAACAAAGGACTGACTAGAGATGTGATTCTTCACTTATAGTAGAAATACTGTTTTATAAGCAACTATTTTTAGGGAACCCTATAACAAAATACATACACTTGTACATTCATGTTCCTGCATTTTATTTTCTGTCAAATAAGACTCTGAATTTATGAGTATCATGTTCTCTGGCTGTGTCTTATTGGGACCTCTGAGGCTGAACATAGCAAACACACTGGCCAAGCTCGCAATTCCCAGAAGTGTAGGCACCATATGAAGTAATTTCCCCAAATCAGTTCCCTTCCTACACTCTCGCCGAACATACATGTGGGTCAGTCGCGTGCAGAAGCCCTACACATACCAACACTGTGGCTGAGAAATGGAAGATTAGCCTTCTGCTTAGCAAAAACATTGGGGTGGGGGGATAAATCCTAAAATACCTCCCAGAAGGAGAAGCTGTTTTGTTCCAGTTTAGCACCGACTGAAGCTCAGCCACACGTTTTGGTGACGGCAAAGCAGAGCAAAGCAGTTACAAACCACGGAGGGAAAAAAACACCTGCACATGGGCCCCCAAGCTACACACAGGGTGCAGAATTGGTGTGGAGAAGGGGTCAGCGTGGAAACCTGACAGCCAGCTTTGCCTTCCTTCTGCCTTTGCATCTGTCCCACTTTGCACAGCCGGAGGAGCACCAGCTCTCACGCACCAGGTACAGAGATGCTACCAGCCCAGTCTGCATCAGAGGAGACAGCTCTTGGTTCTGCTTCTGGGGGCAGCGAAATCCATGAGCTGTGTCAAGAGAAAGGCTGGGGAGGAAGGAGGAGAGCAGGCAATGTCTGAATTGTGAGATCCACTGTAGAATGTGTTTCAGTTCCCAGATAACGTGGCGCTGTTCACAGATTTCAGCTTATACAGGCTTTCCCATATATCTATTTTTATTCCTGAAGCATTCCCCATTACTGTATGATGAAAAAAAAAAAAAGACATGAGTGCTCTCACATGCTGATATGTTCTTCCTGACTGTCCACCTGGCTAATGCAACCTGTCCTCTGAGAATCAAGCTGGGGCTCTCGACACCACCAGCCACAAGGGTTACCTCCAAGGCAAGTTTTTTCAAGTCAGTCTTGCTGAAATGAGAGGTCACTTGACAAGAGTAGGGGACCCTGGACAGATGGGGAAAGGAATATGAATCATGTGCCTGCCAAAATAACCAACACAGAAATCCAAACATAACAATAAATGAGAAGAAGGAATAAAAACACAAGTTCTGGCCTCTTATTCTGAAAGAGTGTCATGGTTCCTCCTTCGAGCTGATATCTGGTTCATGCAGGTCTTGAAGGAATAAAGCTGGGACAAACTCCCTCTGCCTTGTTCTTCTTATATGCATATTTCAGAGCATAAAATCACAGCACTGAGGCCAGTATCAAGGCACTTCCCATACCTTCCTGTACCAGGAACCATTCAACCTGCTGCCACATCACTCTCTGTGTCCTCTGAAGTCTGTCTTACCTACATGTTCCTGCCAGATACTTCTGGGTAGCCCTACCTGACCAAGGGTATGAGTGTGCTGGAGCACAGACCAGCACAGTACTTACCCCCGCTGCATGCTCACTAATGTTTTAGATGCAGAATACCTGCACAGAGCCACAGAGTCTGGAAGGAGAGAGCCTAGATATGTTCAGACACAAGCTTTCCTTCCACACTCTGGAGGTATCAGAGGACCTTCTGGACTCTGGGGAGGAATGGACAGACATGAGCCAGCACTGCTATTCCTATATAATACGTAGACACTTTGAACTCAAGCTACAACCAGAGACATGGAAAGCAAGTCACAGGGCTGTGTGAGTGCAGACCTGCCCTCTGCCTTGCACAGAGGCATTGCACAAGAAACACAACCTCTCACCCCATGGCCCTCTGCTTCACCTCCATGCCTCCCACCTTCCCAGCTTAATATTTCCTGTCATTTCAGTGCCCTGCATGCTTCCACCACCCCAGGTCCTCACAGTCTTACTCTCAATGTCCATCATTATTCTGCATCCTTAAATGCTCTTACAGAAAAAGTGTTCCCAGGGACAGCAACAACACCATACCGACTTCCAGGGAAGGAAAATATCTAGGTATTAGAGCTTAATCCTCTGCTTGCCCTCTCCTGCTCACCAGAGGCAGGCAATGGAGGCAGAAAAGAGGACCCTTTCCAGCACCAAGCCTGCCCACCAGAGAGCTCTTGGGCTGGGGTGATGCTCTCCATGCAAACAAGGGATGCCTTTCCTGCAAGGAACACAAGACAGCAAGTAAATCTTCCAGAGCTGCCAAAAGCAACCTGTTATAAATGACCCTCTAAGTTATGAGATATGGACTCTCCATAGTACAGTCAATAAATAATTCCCCCAAATCCTTTTAGGTATAGAAGTGTAAGTTCTTCTTACCCAAAAGAGGCACTGCTAGAAATGGAGTGTCAGGAAAATAATACTTCTTAATCACAAAGGAGGTAAATTTTTGAAAAATATAAGGAGCTTGCTGCAATCTCTCAAATCCAGAAGTAAAAAGCCTTTGCTAGGACAACAAAACTGAATGCATGGAACAAAAGCCATCATTTTATAAGAAAAAAATACCAGTAAAGCAAACCAGAATTTTATCCAAGCATTATAATCAGCTATTCACAAAGCAGAGGTTAAAATAGAAAGAGAGAGTATGCCTGGGAGAGTGCATTTATGATCCACTTTATTGTACCGTTCTAAGGCCCGAGATCGGGATTCTGTCGGGCCAAGCACAGTACAAACCCAAAGAAACCAGCCCAGGCTGAGGAACAAGCACTGCCACTGTACCGGGGTGAAAGCAACACTGCCACAGAAAAGAGACACCTGAAACAGTGAAGCCCTGACAGTCTCCTTTTCCCCCACCTTCTTTTTCAGGAAATAATTCCCACCATCCCGTTTCCCTCAAGGTAACCTCCCAAAAATGCTTCTAATAAGGGGGCATCTGTCCCCAGCAAACACACACCAAATGCCATCTTGCTGACAAGATCCAGTCGCTTCGAGTCGGTTTTCTTGGACATGTCTCTTTCAGTTTATTGCCCTGCTGCGGCTTAAGCCTGACCCCTTCCTCTCCCCTCTTCCTTTTCAGATATCTGACAGGGGAAGGGAGCAAGTAGCAGAGGCGCCCACATTTGCAATACGGATGATAAAAATTAAAGTTGCATTCGTCAGTGCGTGTAAGATCTCCAGCCAGAAATATCTAGATTTCCCTGGCCCAAAGGAGCAAATTTAAGGAAACCGCTCCGTATTTTGGAGACCGGAGGTACGGCCAGCAGGAGCGCCGGAGACACAATCCGCCGTCCCGCAGCTCGGCTCGCCTCCCGCACACGCACAGGCTCCTTCCCGAGGGATCGCGGAGGGTCCCCCGAGGATGCGCGGGGGTCCCCGGCCCTGCGGTGGCACCGGCACGGCCGCGCCCGCCGCCTCCTCCGCCCCGCTCCTCCCGTCACCGCACCTCGCTCTCACCGTGCCGACCCGCCCGTGCCCGGGCCCTCCAGGCACTGCTCCTCAGGCTCTCCCGAGCGCTTCCTCTTCTTTCTTTTTTATTTTCTCCCCCGTGCCAGCCGAGGAGCGGGGACTGCGGGAGCTGCGGGGCTGCTACGGCCGCCGCCGCCGCCACCACCGCCCGCCTCACCCCGCGCACCCCGCACCGGGGCTAGCAACCTCCTCCTCCGACACAAACTTTCCCTTTGCGTGCCGGGAAGTTCACGGCCGGGGCGGAGCGGGGCGGGCCGAGCTCCCTACCCCTGTCCCTGCCCACGCCTACAGGAACACGGGCAACCCTCACCCATCCTCACGCACCGCGGCTCACCTGAGGACGCGGGGAGCGCACAGCTGTGCCCCGCGCCGCGCTCTCCTCTTCCTCCTCCTCTACTTCTTCTACCTCTTTCGTCGTCCCCGATCCGCGCCCCGCGGCTCCGCTCCGCCCTGCCCGCCCCTTTCCCCGCGGCCGCGCTCCGTGCGCGCACGGGGAGGGTCCCCCCGCCCCCGGCGGGTCGCTCCGGGGAAGCGGGGTCGGAGCCGGAGGGCGCTGTGTGCGGGGGAAGCGGTCGCGCCGTCCCTCTCGCAGTTAGCGGGGTCCGGCCGGAGGAGGCGGGTGCGAGGCGGGGTGTGCGGGGCCACGGCTCCCTCTCCTGGCCGGAGCTGTCCTGCCGGGGAGAGCTGCCTGCAGCCGGGAGCCAGGAGCCGGCCCGAGCCCTCGGAGCCAGCCGGCTGCCTGTTTGGGTGGTGCCAACGCCGCAGCTCCTGCGCCGCTCAAGGGGCCACCTGCCCCCCGGGAAAATAAAGTTTCTCCTTCTCTCCTCTGATGTGCTGGGATTCCCTCCCGGGAATTTCCTGCCTGGGCTCGTTGGAGCGAGCTGGCAACCTGGGCGCTGTGATGCTGCCTCATCCCAGAGAAGTGTCACCTAGTTTTGCTGGATCCCTGCCACAGATGCAGCCCAGATGAGGCTGAAATTGTTGATGGATGAGGAGTGGGCACCTGAAACTGCAAGGGCAGTGTCAGTGAGTCTGGAGAGTGGAAGGAGAATCTGATAGATTTGGGCTAGCACCTGCTCCTGAAGAATATGGCTGGAGATAATCAGTGCAGCCCCTAGTGCAGGAGTGCCCTTGCCCTGATCCATGAGGAAAGCTAATTCTCCTCTCAAGTTGGCCTGGAGTCTCTTCCATCTTGGCAGTGAGTGACCTGCCCTTATTTGTACTTTTATCACTTCTTGTCAGGCTGACAGCAAAATGAAATGGCTGGACAAAAAGTCTTTAGGGCTAAGGAGACTCCTGTCTGCTTAAAGTGCTGCAGCACTTCTTAGCACTATTGGCTACAACACTTGGACCAAGTTCAGTACTTTAGTTGTTATCCCCAGAAGGTGAATCCAGGATATCTAGGAGACCAAATTTCACTCCACCATATGAGACTGGATGTGACACTTAGTGCCATGATCTAGTAAGCAGAGCTGTGTTGGATTAAGGGTTGGACTTGATGATCTCAGAGGCCCTTTCCAAGCTGGCTGATTCTATGATTCTATGAAGCTCCTCTGCAACAAACCTATTCTGGAGAGCAGGTTCTCGCCAGAGCATCTGGCACAACCTCTCATAGCCATTGCCATCAGTCATCTCCCTGTTTCCTCCGCAACGCCATGTGAGGCACCACTGTACTCATGGCTGCTGGGAAAGGGGGTCATTGCCGTCCTCAGCTCACGCCAGCTCACCAAGGTGGGCACACCTGAAGTTCCTCCCTCCTCAGGAAGGGTGGCTGCAGCCTGGCTATGCCACAGGCTTTGAAGGAGCTGCAATAAGAGGCCGGTGCTGCTCCTGCAGCTCCAGCAAGAATTACTCTTCCTCCTGCACCTCTCTCTCCTTCCCTTCACAGGGTTCTGGCACAGCAAAATTAGGCAGAAAGTTTCTTATCTCAGCAGCTTTCATGTCCTGGTGGTGAATGCCCTTGAAAATCTGCCTACTTGGCTTGTGCTTAGAATCAGCTCTACTCAAGCCATCTCTAACCCAATTCCATCCAAATATTAAAGTAACTTGTTAAGGCAGAGTTCTGTGTAGACTTATTTATTCCACTCTTAGGGCAGATTAGTCTATATTTTGCTCCATGTTACCTGCACAGCTCCAGGACCCAAGCTATATTGTCTGGAGCTACTTTAGGTAGTGTTACTGAATATAGGCAAAACTGGAATAACAGGGCACATTTTGTGAGCTGTATTTCCCAACATACTTACTGAGAAATATGTGCTTAAAATTGTCTGTTGAAATGTGACAGTCCACTTTTCTCATAAAAGATGAAATAACAAAAGGGTTGCATATTTTAGTCGTGATATTTAATGCAGCTGTGGGAGTAGCTCAGCTGCTCTGGTGATTGCAAGAATTAAATAATAATAATGGTTCCTTGTTCTACGTAATATCTGCCATCCATAGATACAGATCTGGGATAGGACATGTCATTATTCTTGCCTGGGAGGATCCAGGCACTGTTGCAATACAGGTAATGCAAGTTAACAGTCATCGACACTTACGCCCTAGGAAATTCATACCATTCCAAACTCCAAGCCTGCCAGTGCATATTAGAATCTTTAGGCCAGGGTCATTAATTTTCTGTGATTTTGATGAAAAGCCAGAATTCAACTTTAGACTTCTTCGAAAAGGTCATGAAATAAGATTCAAGACCAAGCTTCCAGAGACTGTTTAAAAGCTACAGCTGACAGCAAAGCCCCAAATCACACCTGCTTTTTGTGTTTTCATGGCAAAGGTTTCAAACTTTTTTCCTTATAGATTAAAAGGATCAGGAATTCTCTAATGTAAAATAAGGGTAATATTGCTCACTTGGGCTCAGTGCTGTCATAAGGATATTTTTATATTGCTATTTTTTCTCCCATCCTCTCTCCACACTTGCACATGCTATTTCTGTGCAGGTTAAAATGCAACACAGTTACACCCTAGAGTGAATTATACTACAGTTTGAAGAGCAATTCAGTAAACAGAAAACATCTTTAAAGCCCAAAAAGGCAGCATTGTTCCACAATTTTTGGACTGGGAGCAAAGAGTAGCATTACTAACTGAAACCACGGGGGGGACTTAAATAGCAGAGGAATGTCCTGGTGCTTAGCCAGGACACTGGAGCTTCTGGCATTACAGCTGCTGTGAAAATATTCCACAGATCTCCAGTAACAAGTGGCCGAAGGCCTTGGTTTGCTGCTGTTCTATTCCCGTTAGGCAATTTAGAGCTAGAAGCACAGGAGGAGCCTGGATCACAGAGCCCACTTCTCTGCTGTGCCAGGAACAATGTTGTTTATGGTCTTTTTCATGAAAAGACTATCATTCAATTTAAAACAATTTTGTGGTTTGTGCCTGTTATTCCTTCCGTGATATTCACCCAGGCTGTCCGTGTTCCTGATGGTCAGGAAGTTTCATGTCATTTCCATCACCAGTTTATTCCCACATGTTCTGGCACCAGCACTGGCTTCCATTTCGGTAGCTGTTTTGCTCACTGCTCATTACTCAAGTATTTTTATGGAGATGGTTCCTGTCTCCTTTTACCCCCTGAGCTACACAGGACTGGCTTTTCAATCTTCTTTCCTAAATGACTCTCAATTCACCTCAGACCTCTTCCCTCCATCTACTCTGGTTTCAATTAATCTTAAAGTGCATATAGATGACCAAAAGTAGTTAGAGTATTAAATGGGAGGAGGTCTCACTGATGCTTCATACAGTGACATTAGAGCCCCTATTTCTCACTGAAATATCTCACCTGCTAATCCCAAACTGGCATTTATCTTTCTACAAATAAGCCGTGCTGGTGACCTCATATTTCTCCTCCACTTTTCCTTGCAATGCTAAGTTCCCAGGCTCAATCAGGAACTTGTTACTATACCCTTGTCACTTCCCAATTCCCTTGTTTTTGTCCCGACTCAGCCTGCACACAGTTTTCCAATTTGTTTGTTCTTAGCCAGCATTTCTCATACTGGGAGATCAAGGTAGTTTCATAACCTCTAAAAGGCATGTTCTTGCTTGCTACTTTACTCACACCCACCTAACCCATTTTTTCTTCTTCCTAGTTGAGGAAACAAGCCCTAGACTACATATAATTATAGTCTGTGTAGTTATAAATGAACGTGCCTTCTGTGTTTGACACCTACGTTTTAACTGGCATCGAGAGGAGCACGCCTGATAACCTAAGACACAGGACAGGAGAAATGGGAGAATGACAGACATTTCTGATGCAGCAGCACACGGACCTCCCATCTGCTTCTGTCAAGGGAGCTGAGGTTACCCCCACACGGGTGTAAGGGCTGAATATTTTCTGCTGGGACCATTTTTCAGCAAGGAACCTGAGCTTGGCTGAACAGACAGGTATGAGCCTGCTCATTCACCAAAATGCACGAGGAATTGCAATTGTATCTGTGTCGGGTGAGCTTGACTGGCACAGATTGTGTATTCTCTGCCATATTATGTCCAAACTAGATCTCAGATCTCACTCCCCAGTGAGGCATGTTGTGTGAACCTCTATAAAAACCCTGCACAACGAGGAGGGATTAGAAGCACAGCTTCATTATGAGTTCATCTATGTTTATTCCTGAGGATGTGGCAAATAGCTGTTGTCCATGTTAATGTGCTAAATATCGTTAATGTTTCTTCCTCTGTGTTACACAGTGGTAGGGCTGCTAATGCAAATGGTTCTTAAATGGAAACTTGACCTTACATGACTTGCATCTAAGTCCATTCAAATCTCTGTCACACATGTTTTGATACAGCCTAAGGCCAGAGATATTTCCAGTCCTATGAGTCTGTGTTTCATACAAGCTAAAGCTATTTCAAATCAGCAATGGAGGGGAATATCTTCTTATCCTGCTAAAGGCTTTGACTTTTGGCAGATATCTGACCCACAAGTACATACGTTGCACATGGTTTGTGTTTCCGATGCCCGAACATCCTTCTGCACAATGTTTTCAAACATACCAAATTTGTATAAATTGTTTGACCATGGAGGTTGCAGGGACACTTAAACTGGGTTGGCATTTCAGTTGGGCAAGACCAGTGTCTGTCTCAGTCAGTCTTTGAAGAAAGCATCTAGCATGGCCATTAATTAAGCTGCCGCTTACCTCGCTTGCTCACTGATGCCAGTGGGAAGTGGCAAGCTGTCAGCAGATTAATAAAGCTAGATAGGCTGAATACAGCCTTGGTCATCAAGGCAATTCCCTACTGCTGGGTATTTCTACATGGAGTGGTCTCCGGGGATGATTTCAAACACCTGCCTTCTATGGCTGATGGTTTGCTGACACCATTGCAAATGGTAAAAGGCACTGAAGTAACACACTTTCCTGGGAGATAAGTAGAAGATCTTAAGAAAGCAAGAAAAGCCTTAATACATGATATTTTTATCCTACCTATTTGTAAAAGCTCTTCCTGTCTTGACAGACGTTTATACAGATGCTTTGACCCTTTGATAGTTTTTTAATAGTCTTTTTTTCTGAACAAAGCCCAGCTCTTTTGGGTAACTGATGATAAACCACAATGATTATGGAAAGAAAGTATCATATCTGGTGAATGAAAAATATTCCAGAAGTACATTCCAAAATCTTATTATTATAGTCAGTAACAGTTACTTTTCCCCCTAAAGATGCAAGATCATTCTGCAGAATGGCTTTTAAAATCTCTGGTTTCACTTCAGCAGTGATGAAGCAACATTAACATTTACACTCTGGGTTTATCTGTGCACAAGCTAAGGATTCCTTAAGGAAAACAATTCTTTTGTGTAACACTTAAAAAGGTTGCACAAGCAACAGAAGATTTTAGGAGCAAACTCAAGAAACTGCTGAAAATATTACACAATCCCTGGAAATGGCAGTTGCAGGTTAGCAAGACCTTGATGTAGGGAGATGATGCTATTTGCCAAAATTGGGAATTCCTCCGTAACAGGCTGGCACATTTTAACCAAAAGGCAGGACCCTCTGCTCCTGTTAATCAGTGCTGCTGATGGAGTTGTAGTTCATGCTGGTGAAGGTTTTTGGCAATGCTGATTGCTGTGGTTAGGCAGAATACCCATCTGCACAAAGAGTGATCCCTGGCATCCTTGCAGCTCATTTTCCCAAGTTAGTGTATTTCCAGGCATTTGAAAGTTCCTTTCTCTTAACAACTGCTATCCATCTTTATAAAAATGAGCGTAACAGACGAAGCAGAATGGCCAGTTTTGCTCCAACTCCACTGACCTCACTGGATTTATATTAGAGAAGATTTTGGAGTGATAAATTTGCATTTGCACAATTACTAGGAAAGTGCTGTAATTCCTCCCACCCCGAGTGCTATTGATTTCCTGGGTGCCAGATCAGCACAGTGCAGCCCCGTGCCGCCGCAGGGGACCGGCTCTGGTGACAGGAGCAGGGGGACAATGCTGGCCTTGCTGGCACTGTGTCACAGCCATGGTGCTGCTCGGATGTGGGTGACTTCTGCTAAAGGCCCACCCCACTTGTTCATCATTACCTCTTGAAGTGCCAGGGAGGAAAGTTTCTGGAGCAGCCTCCTGGCAGATGCAAGGAGGGTAAATTAGCCTAACAGATAAATCAGTTTTTAAATGGAAATCAGTACGATTATAAATGTCATCATGAGTCTGTGAAAGCAGAGGGCAAGGCCCAGGGATGCTCCTGATAACTTCTAGTCCTGGGTTCCCTCATCTATCTTCAGGGGAAAGTCAGAAGCCCTTAAAACTTATTTTCTTCCCTGTGGCAGAAAGAGGGATTGAGCCAAAATTTGCAAAGGTGCCAAAAATACTATGACTCCTAGGACATAACAAGCTTGAACAGAGGTTTTTGAAGCAATAGGTGAACTAGAGGAATATTCCATTAATTGTGGATAGTGCTTGGAGAACAGCTATAAAAGCCAGCAGAGGAAGTATTCAATTTGTATGAAGAATACTGAAAGGATGCTGCCCACGTGTGTGGCTACAACCTACAGCTCTCACAGGAATGTGGGCACCTTGAGGAAAACATTTTGGTTAGGGCAGTTAATTACTGCTATGTAATTTGACCAAAAAAGACTGAATTAAGCAAATGGAAATTGGACAGATATATAGGCAGCCTTAAGACACAAGCCACGCTTATGGAAACTTTTTTGAAAGCAGATCACCCACCTGCCTCTTCCTTATAAAATGAGAGATCTTAAAGATCACTGAAGAGGAGGGAATCAAGAGCAACACATTTGTTAGCAAGTCATAAATTTGCAGGGAGAAAGCGAGGGGAGCAGAAAAAGAATGAACTTGAATTTCACAAGGGCGAGAGGCACCCTCGAACCCCGGCAGTTGCTCGGCTCATGGCAGAGAGCCATCAACAGGGAGATGCAAAGTCGCAGAGCAGCATCTGACAATGAAGTTCACAAGTCGTTAACCAGCAATGTAAAGACGTACTCGACAGGCTGCAAGTGAAACGACCTCCCAGGTTTAGCACTTAGTCTTCGTAATATGCCAGAGACGTTTCTGAAGAGAGTAATTGGACAAAAGGAAATGAACAATAAACCCTATGATGGAAGTCAATGCTCCTGGGAACTTTTTTTTTTCCCAGTTAAAATTCTCTGTATTACTATTTCTCTGTGTATAGCATGGATGAAAGATCCTGGGTGAGCCAAACTCCTCTGCCCATCCTTTAAAGGATGAAGTTAGAGGACATTTCGAATCAAGGTTGCTTATCCTGGTAAACATAAAATCTTCATCTGATCTGAAACAAAAGGTGTCCTTTCATGTTTGAGCCACTCAACTTTTTTTAAAACCACTTAAAATACTTCAGATTTGCATTTTTTTCTTTAAGATTTGACTTCTATTTCAAGCACATTAAAATTCTCCCCTCCACTCCTTTTTAGTCAAAACTCTTCACTGAATTCTTCTTCAGTTTATAAATAGTTTTGGTCCTTCTAAACCATCATTTTTGTGACTTTCATATTTCTGGAAAAAAAGGCACTGCTATTATTAGTCATCTACAGCCTTCAAGACATTACCCAAAGTATTGTCAAACAACTTCTGTTCCACTATTACTGGGAGAACACCCTATTAAATGGATGTTTTTTTCCTTTGACCAGTCACTTCAGACAGGTTTCTCAACCCACAGTTGTGCAATCAGTTAGCAAATTATTCTGAGGTTGAAAAATACCCTCAGAGAAAATTTCCAGTTTGTTCTCATGTGATTGTGTGGTCCCAGTAGCCTTTTGACTGAGCCCAAGCCACCATGTTCAGGTTCACCAAGAACAATCCCTGTCCGTAGGATGGGGAATACATGTGAAATCCCACCCTAATGGACAAAAGCAATGTGTTGGGTGTATTAAGTCAGGAAAAAGTCATGTACCTGATGCTACAGTATAACATAAGAAATTAAATGTTTTGGGTACAGATGTGGGTTTATGGGGAGGAAACTGTTTGTAAATAACTGTAACTCCCCATCACTTTCTAGATATATTTGTACATAATGTCTGTCTGGTGCTTCCCTTTAGCTCCACTTTCCCACTCTTGCCACACCTGAGAAATAATTACAACCTGTGTTACCTGTACTTAAGTCAGGTTTAGAGTATAATTTTTAGCACATCCAAGATCTAAATGAAAGGTCTCCCTTGCAATGGGTGGTAGAAGAAAAGGTAATAGAAAACAAATGTTACCTAGCAAGCCAGTTGAATAACTTCAAATCTGGACGTCCTAGTGAGGAAAAATATGGGGCTACAACTCTTCCCTTCCCCATGAACATTCTGCTTTGCTGGTGAAAAGATATCTCCTTAAGCTTTTTACCCGGTGAAATCACCTAACCTATCATTTTCAGCCATGGAATTTTTCTGCTCACACATGCTGTCAGTTGTTCTGTGGGGTTATTTCTCATGCAAACCAAAATAGTTCCTGATTTAAAATGTTCCTCAACCTGACTGTTCACATGATAAATGACATAATGGAGTCGCATTTGTTAGCACCAGAAGCAAACTCCAAAATAGAAGCAGACAATTACTAAACAAACATTCTGTAATTATCTTTTCTTTCCTGTCCAGCTGAACGATGAAGAAAGCAGCAATGTGTAGAGCTCATGATTAGAGCTGGTCATTTAGGCAAAAAAAAAATATCGGACTCCAGTGTATTTCATCAATCAGAACGTGGAGGGAGCTGGTTACAGCTGATGGAACCAATATTGTGGTGGATGTTGATCATTTCCCCAGTGTTGACTCCCACTTACTTCCCTTTTTGTATTTTTAATCTGTCTCCTAAATCACTTCATGCAGCTGTGTCTGGCTTATTTTCTTCTGTCTTGCATTAATAATTAATTGCATTGCTTTTGGTATGCCCTCGACCTTCAGCCATTTCCAACACCTTGATATAAATCTTTGGATGTATCACACTATATATTCCATTATACATGTTTGAATACTACATGGAGGTGTCCGCAAGCAGGCATGTCCTCATAAGAATTGTGAGAGTCTTTTGCAGACTCTTTTTAGTACTTCTTTGGAGCTCATTAGTCCATTATCTGGCAACATAATAGTCTCATTCTGAGGCACACCATTATTTCAATTACAGAATGATCATAATTAAACTCTCTGCTCATTAGGACTTCATTGCTTCATGTACATATGGGAACCTGTATAAATCTTAATTAAAAGAAGAAGAATTGCTTGTTGTTTAAACATGAGTTTAACCTTAAATACGATCCTACAAATTAGGGACAAGCTTAAGTGCTCTTTTGTGTATAGTGAGGGTAACATTCATTGATTACTTGCCCAAGCAAAATAGGTATTCCCGACGTTCAAGGCAAAACAATTTACAGATGTTGCATCTGCTTGTGAATGAATTCATGTGGTTTGTGGTTTGGACTTTGGGCTGACACCTCTGTTCTGTGTGTCTCAGGTTCAGTCCCCAAGGGTCATGGTTACCTCGGAAATGTTGACTGTGGGGATATTTGTTGGGGATGGGAGGAAGGCTCAGAGAAGTTCCTGTCTGATACACTGCTGTGTTCCTTCCACTACCTGGTAAAGCCATGTCTTGCCTGGTGGCAGAGGGGCAAAGAGTTTAGTTTCTGTTAAATGTTAGGAAGCAATTCTTCCCTGTGAGCATGGTGAGACACTGTCATGGGTTGCCAAGAGAAGTTGTGGATGTGCCATCCCCAGAAGCGCTCAAGGCCAGGCTGAATGGGGCTTTGAGCAACCTGGTCCAGTGAAAGGTGTCCCTGCACATGGCAAGGGGATTAGAAGTAGATGATCTTTATGGTCCCTTCCAACACAAATCATCCTATGATTCTATAATTCTTGACATGTCATTCTGGCAAACATTTTACTTGTTGAATGAAGAATCAGTTTCTTTCGATGTGAAGCAAAAATTGTCACCAAGGAATATCCTGAAGGGAAGAGTCTGAAGTTTAGTAATTATTTGTTCAAAATATTCAGCATGTCAAGGCACGACTCAACCACTGCAATGCACGGTGATGTTTTGTTATTCCCAAAACTATTTATGACATATATTATCATAAGTTTAACTCCTGATGAGCCCTAACAAGGTAGAGTTTGGCACCGTCAAGTTTTGTGGCTCTGTGGAACAGAGTCTCAGAACAACCATGGCCCAAGTCCTCTCTCAGACTTGTTCCTCCCAGTGAAAAACCAAACCTAGTGGACTGCTAGAGACTTGCCTAGAGCAGTAGAATGGGCACCCTGTGTAGCAGAGCTGGTGAATCCCACAGGCCTCCTAAGGGCCTGCCTGCAGCAGAGGGGAGCTGCTGCAAGTCCCCAGAGAGCAGCTCTCCATTTTTCTCTCCTGCTGTAGCCAGATGTGCTTGTACTCCTGGAAGTAGCGAGGCAAGTCCTTTGCATTTCAGTTACATATCCAAAGGGCATGTGGTTTTGTTATTGCTGGTAGCATCTGTCATCTCTTCCTGAAACAGCTCTCTAGGCGTGAGGTAAATAAAATTTGGTGGTACTATGGATAAAATCAACTACTGCTAGTTTCTGTAACAAAATAATTAACACTCCAGCCTTGCATTCAACAAAAGAAGGAAGGTTTAATATGCAAAGCAATAATTCACAAAGCATCTGTTGTTCTCTTTCTATTAACCCTTAAGATTAGCCTAGAGAAGTGTGTAAGATCAGTCCTTTTCCTGTACTGGTACAGTGCCTGGGGCTTTACCTGGTAAAGTGCTAGCAGGTGAAGACAGCTCTATTTTATGTTTTTCTGTAACAAGGAGTGGATTGAAGATACAAGCAGAGCTACTTCATCACCATGGCCTAATGATATTCAGTATATAAAGTGCTTTGAACCACTTGAATTCCAGAAGCAGAAGGAGCAATGATTAATTAAACCTCAATGTTCAAGATCAGAAATAAAGTCAGGGGGATGCTGCAAAAGGGCAGGAAAAAACAGGAAATATTGATTGAAAGTCACTTCAAATGTTAGGAAACATCTCATCCTCCCAATGTCCAGGGAAAACATCTAATTTTTTTCATAGCTTTTTTTTTTTTTTTTAAACCAGTCAATATCACCAAACTCATTCTGCTGGGAGACATTATTCTAGTCTTCCCCATTTTTATATGCTGAGCAGATTATGCAGTATCAGAGCAAATATTATTGCTCAAGGACTCGTGCCTTGTGGTTTAAAGATGCAACACACAAGTGGAAGTACTGGAGCAGAAGTGGGACTGCCTGTGTCCACCATCACCAGTAGCAGGGCAAGCAGAGGTGCTCACTCATGGGCCACCTGCCCAGTTGGCAGACACAGGAGTTTGCATGGGAACACTGGGAATTTTTTGGCTTTGAAGATGAATCAGAAAAGTGTAATGATTGTTCTAAGCACTCTTAAAATCAAATTTGGGGAGTTTTACCTTTTATTCTGAGGAGTATTCCCCACCCTTGTGTCTGCAATACACACTCAGTTTTCTAGAAGACTCATTCAAGGGTTGAATTGGTCAGGTCTTGAGAACAGTGTTATAGGATTAAAACTTAAGAAACTGAAAATACAAAAATCAATCAGCTTTTTCATTTCCTTACTTTTTGAAAATATCTCTTTTGCTAATTGTTTAGACAAAATTATTCAGTATGGCCTACATTAATTTATTGGAGTTTTTCAAAAAAGTATTTATTGTCTTGCTAAGAACGGAAAATTCTATCTATCTATGCTATCTATCTCTGCATACAAGCGATTGTTTTTAGCTGTGATTTTCTCACTCCCAAAGGAATTAATGAGTAAACAAGAGCTCTCAGTAATGCATGCATATGTATACGACAGTATATAGATTTTATATTGCTTATTTTTTATTTATGTCACAGGAGCTTATTCAAAACATCTCTGTATATTTGTCTTTGACGATATTGATCTAGAAGAATTACTGACCTCTCTCACTGTCTTGTCCCTCCCAGTGCCAGCTCAGGTCCCTTTTTGTGACCCCCACGGTGGGTTCAGTGCAGTGTCCCAGCCTGTTCCATGCCTGGGCTGGAAGCTGGAGGGCCTGAATCATTCTTACGGTTCCAGTTGCTGGTACATCTGAGACCTGCTGTACAGCACTAGGGAAGTCCCCTGCAGTGATGGCAGTGAGGAGAGGCACTCTGAGAAACGTGGCATGCAGTGCATGGCCCCCGTGGAGCAGACCCTCCTGTGTGCTGCACTGCACCACGCTGCCCCAAGGAAAGCCTCCATCACCCCCCAGTGAGCTGGGACCTGAGATTTCTGCATCCTGCTGGCAATGTCAGTCTTCTGAGGCAGAAAGACACAGCAGGCTCTTTTGATTAAAAATAGGTCAAGATTTAATTGAAATGAAGAAACATTTTTGGTTGTGCAGAAATTTGAACTGGCATTGAACTTCCCCCCCCCCCTCCATGTCATGCTCATTATTTGAAAGACATGCAAAATTTCTGGATTTCTGGAGTCAGTGGTAATACGATAATGTAGTAAAGCTCTCCCCTCGCTGTCCTCTCCCCCAGAATCATTCCCGAAGTTTTAGTCATCATTTCACACATCACTAAGTAAATATTCCCCTTCCCATCACTGGCCTGATGGAGACTTAGTACATTATTTTGTAAAGCAGAGCAATCATGATATGAAATGCAATACACAGGCAATTTCAGTATCCTTGAGGTATCTCTGACAGGAGCGTGGAAAGCAGTTCAATTTCAAGAGTAATGAGATTAATTTGCAAGTCACTTCTATTGAGCCTTTTGTGATTTTGCTGTTCTCTCCTACAGTTACAGGTCTTGACTAATAAACAGTGTTATTATATATAATAGAGAACATTTCCCTGTCTCAGAGCGCAATGTGGCTGGAGAGAGCAGACTTCAGCTTGATTTTTGTAGTATTTTCCAATTAGATGACCAGACATTAGTGTTCAAAATTTCTGTTTAGTAGAGGTTTGCAATCATAGCTCCTTAGCAACTGAAGTAACATTAAATTAAACCGATAGATTATGCTCTAAAAAAAAAAAAAAAATTAGGAACTTCAGCAGAGTGATTAATTTTTTATGCCCTTTTAGGAAAGATTTACAGGATGTGATGTGCATTTGCTACCTGCCAAGTGCAGTTCTTCATCACCTGAGTACACAAGCTTTGCAAAACTCTTTTTTGATGAAGTGTAGAGTAGATCGATTCACCCTTCCCAGGCGATGAGGAAAAGATCTACCCCTTTGTTAAAACTTTTCCTTTCACCCTGGCTGCAGCCCTCCAGAGTCCTGGTCAGTGTGGGAGATGGCAAAGCTGTCACTTGAGGCATGGGCCAGCCGCAGCCACCGTGGTGTCCCAGCTCTGATGTTATGGACCAACTCTCTCCAGCACCTCTTTCTATCCATGCTGTGCCACTTCTCTTCATGCACAAGATACTGAACTTATAAACAAAAGAAAACCACAACCTGCACAACTCAAACCCTGTTTGACCATTTCACCTCTTTCCTTTCCTCCTTGCTTTTATTAAGCCCCCTGTTTTAATCCAGCACATGGAAGATGTTGAGACCAAGCCCATTCCTTTCTTGGTGATGAGAAAGAGCCTGTTCCCTTCACTCAAAGGGACAGACAGCATGTCCTGCCTCCTACAGGCTCCTCCTCCATATAGGCTTTCATGTCAGGCAATGCTGAGACCGACCTATGAGGGGTGGAGGCATTAGAAATAAGGTTTGGGGTGGATCTGTGCACAGTGAGGTGATGCTGTGCCTATGATCCCAAACTCACCCAGGGAGTCTGCCTTTATGTACTTGGAGAAAGGATTCAATGCTCAGGTCAAGGGAAGGTTGCAGTCACTTTTTCTTGACTAAGCTTCCCAACCATTTCCATGTCTTTCCTCTGGACTATCCTGACATGTGCCACTGCCCTGCTGTGACTTCCAGCTCCTTCACAGTGAAGTTGCTGGTAAAAGGCTGCTTGTTTTATACCCTCCAGTTCTCTTTTCCTTTCCACTGATTGCTGTATATTGCAGGCAATCCTTCTGACATGTGCACTTAATCAGTTTGTGACAGGAAGATGGGTCAATGGGTGAGCTCTGAATAAACAGTTAAGAGCCCAAAACTGGAAACAGGAATTGCTCTGCTGAGCACAATTCTGGTGCCCTGGCTCCCACTACAGACAGATGAAAGTAAGAGAGTAATTATGAGTTATATTTCTTCTGCACCTTTGTTAGTGTGAATCTAGTTTATGCATCATAACAGAAAGGCTTTCAAAAAAAAAATTCATTGTTCTGTAAATTCTCCTTTTCCATGACGATGTCCAATTTCTTTCTGAGTTATGTTTGGCTCTTGCCCTCAATAATTTCCAGCAGCCTTGTATTTCACAGGGCATTTACACGCTCTCTGTAAAAATCTTTTGATGGGCTTTAAAAGGTTGGATTAAAGAATTTGACACCCGTGAACTACCTGCCAGTTGGCTGACAGTGCCTTCTAGCTTCACTCCCTTCCACTGTTGCTACCAAGAAAATTCTTGCCCAGAGAATGTTTCCAATTTGCCTTGATATTGGCAGTGATTCTCAAAGTATTTTCAGGCTCTTCATCTTTGGAAAAGACTGAAACAAGAATTCCAGGTTGGCCTCCATCAAATCAACAAATCTACTCCCAAGGGATTGCACAGTCTTGAGGCATGCCCCAGTCCTTTCCCTGGAAGCCAAAGATATTAGAGATGGAGACAGAAACCTCCAGGTTAGTTATTCCATCTCCAGATGAAGTAGTCCACTCAGGTTAAGTGGTCCAGAGAACACAGAGCTGAACTTCACAAATTCACGACATGTTCTCCACTCCCCACTTTAACAGGTTTTGTAGCAGGACTCATCCTTATTCTGCAAGCATAACCCATAGACAATGAACAGATTAATTGCTCCTAATAGTCTCCTCTTGCCTCTCAAGACAGTCCTCTGTGATCTTTCCCTGCTATGAACAATGACTTACGTTTTCCAGTGTCTGTGCAGAATAATAGATGTCCATGGAGTTTATGCAGCCCAAACCTTCTTTCTGGTTAGAGAACAATCTTTCTTGCATTATTTGCCCAACAGTCTGCAAAAAGCCAGACTGTGGGTCATCAGAGAGGTACAGAAAGCCTAGATGACCCACTGACTTTAGTGGAGTGGATCTGCGTCAGTGCAATGCTCCTACTGTTCTGTTGAGTTTCAGAAAATGACATTAAAATATTCCTAGACTTCTTGTGAGTGCCAAAAAACCAGGTGTTTTTTCATGGAGCACACAAGAATTTGTGGTTTCCTCTTACTTTTAATGTCACCACCCATGAATTCTGTTTATAGTGTTTTGGATATACCATTGTGTTTCCCTCGCTCCATGCTGTCCTCCAGCTCTTCATGCAGACAGGAGCTCTGTCACTACTGGATGTGATGCTGGAACTTACCTTCCTTCAAGGAAGATTTCCAAGAAAGTTACTCTAGATTTATTGGATCAAGTCTTAAAACTCAAGAGGTAACTTGGGCTGTATTTTATATATAAAATGGTTTTCCCTGCAGATGAAAACTTATGGCAGAGTGTCTCTTATTTTATAGAGCTGCTTGGACAATGTACATCTTGGGATTAATGGTGATGGGGTAATTTAGATTCTGTAGCAACTTGAGACAGATGGATTTACAGAGTTATCAGTAAATCTACTTACAGGCATCTTTGCTTTAATTGAATTTAGTGCCATGGAAAAGATGAACTTGATGAAGGAAAGCCCCTCTCCACCTGCCTTGAGAATAAAGTTCCAGCTGAGGCAGAATCAGCACACTTTGCCTTTATTGCCCGTGCAGGCAGTACCCACAGGTGGGATGGCAGAGGAAGGCTGTCTGGATGTGCTGTCACAGCCTGTGCAGAGGAGGGAGGTTGGCAGCCTTGTGGTGCCCAGCCCAGGGCTTGAGCTGAATGGCAAAGACTTGTGAAGCCGATCAAGGAGAGCTTATAGACCACCTGGCAGATCTGCATTTGAAGTGTATTTGTTTGCATCACCTAATCTCCTAAAGAAACAGGGCAGCATGATCATATTACTGATGGACTGGTGTCCGACCATCTCTTTCCTCTGACTCCACAAATGCTGGCCATTTTTAGCCTGATTTGAATCATTGCAAGCCAACTCAAACCTAATCATTCCTACAGGTTTTTAAAAAAATAACCACCAGGTAAAAAAGAGAGAACTGCTAATGCTTCCCTGAGGAGAAGGACACACCAAATACAATAATAATATAATAATGGCCAGACTTCGCGAACGAAGAACCGGGGAAGGTCTTTACACCTTCCAGCCTGCGCATTGGA
>JAYRBT010000010.1:11078789-11150256 GCA_036023395.1 Myiotriccus ornatus | reverse complement strand
TGGATTGCCTTATAGGGCTAATGAGCTCCATCTGCCCGGGGAGTGGCCCTGACCAGGAATCGAACCCGGGTCTCGGCCGTGACAGCCTCTGGTGGTCTAGTGGTTAATCAAATACAATAACGTTAGGACAATATGAATCTAGAGCTGTCAAGCTGAGACGTCAAGTGGGAAAGGGCCACCTCCCTAACCAGGACCAGCTTCTCAGCTTTACCCAGTGCAGCAGAAATGCCAATCTCCTGCTGCCTCACTCAAAGCCCGGCCACCCTCTCATTTTTCTCACTGTGTTGGCAGGAGATTTGTGAGTACATCACCATGTGCCATTTCAAGCTTCATTTGAATAAGCGTCCCATATAATAGACTTTTATAGCTCTCTTCTGTGAATTCTAAATTAACACAACTAATTAAAATGTTCCAAAGTTTTATGTAAATAACTAATTAGCATTTGAGAAGGAATAGTAAATTCACAGATGGTCGTGCTCCACTCAGGGCCCACTCTGCACCAGTGTTGGGCCCCCAGTGTAACATCCTGCCTGGCAGGAGTGGACAGCCCAGGTTTCACCCCAAGGATGATCCAGAACCATCCACCCTGCCTGCAGGCAGTGGGAACGCTGCATCTGGTAGGATTAGGCCCATTCCTTCTGTCCCTGACACCAGGGCTTGCAAGAATAGGGTGATCATGGGACTGTGGATGAGAACATCAAAGAAGAAGAGATCTCTGCACAGGAGATGATGTGAGTGTCTCAGCTGCCATTTTCAGTAGATACTTTTCAGAAGTGGAAGCTACTATACTTAACACAACACAGCTGAACCTCATCACTCCTGGGTTCCAGCCCCAGCATTCCTACCAAAACCCTGGAAGTCTCTGTTCTGTCACACAAACAATGTGTCCAAGCATCACAAGTGAGAATGAAGCTAAATATTTTCTTCTTCTCTCATAGTATTAGAGCTCATTGGTATCTGTAGCACACTGGAGAGACTCAGGAGAGGTGGTGCAGAAGTAATATCTTGTAAGAATGAGGAAGTTTAAAAAATTAGATCCACATCTAATGTTGACTGCCATCCTGGTGGAAGTGAGAAGAGTGTCCCTTCTCTGACATCTAGACTCTCATGTCCATCAGGAGGCTTACATTTATACAGCCCATTTAAGTGCTATTACAGCACAAAAAAGACTTTGGTAAATACAAAGAAGGAATTGGCCAGTAGAAAATTGTTTGCTCCAGAAGAGGGAGATTATCACTAGAGCAAATTAAGGGAGGAGGATCATTTTCCCTTCCTATTGAATACATCCTACACCATTACCCTCAGCTGTTTTAAGGGCAATTCTGAGTGTTTGCACCTTTTCCTTCCAGAGCTTCAAAGACTTGTGGGAGATGGTGGGGGTATAAAAACCTGCTTCAAGCTAGGATAAGGTTTTCTGATGAATTTGAACAGGTTTCTAGGGAGGGGAGATGAGCTTGGGAAGATTCATATTGCTAGGACAATGCTGCTTAGACAGAGGGAAATTGAGGGGGCAGAAGTGGGAGTCAGTGGGGAAATCAAAGTGTGAGTTAAAAGAAAGAAGTGTGTGGTGCCTGGCTGTTAATGTTGAAACTATAAACAGGAGTGTGTTCTTCAGATATGTTGCAGGGGAAGATGTAGAAGTGGGAGATTAAGTAAAATGGTGAAGCTGTTGAGGGGGAGAAGAGGCTATGCTAAGCATTCCTCTTGCATGATCTTATTTGCAATCCCTGTCTGCCCTGGAAGCATCCCCCATATCTCTCTCTGTTTATACGTGCAACGAACTCCTGCAGAACAGGGGGAAGATGAAAGCTCTCCATCTGGTCTTCCAGACATTGTTTCTCAGCCTGGCACCAGCCTGGAGAGGAGGTAAGATGGGTGGCTGGAGGGCAGCCCGGCTGTGCTGCAGGGCTCTGATGTGAAGGAAAAGCAAATGCAGAGGAGCCTCATTGTCTCATCTCTACCCTGATCCCAGGTACACTGCTGCAGCAGGCACGGGATACAAGGCAGGTGGGTACACATCACACCCTAAGCATCCATCAGCTCACCATGTTCCCAGGCAGAGCATTTGACTCTTTACCTGTCACAAGAAGAAAGCTGGAGAGTAGCCTGCTGATGCCATGTTTCTTGAATCCATAAGTGCTGATATCAGCCCTCACTAATTCTGGGCACACAGGTGTGTGGATGTAGCCTGTTCTGAACTGACTCTGCCTGCAAGAAATGAGAGTCTGAAATCACTGCCCTTCCCTGCACGGAGCCCAGGTGGGCTGGGGGTACTTGGCAGGGGACAGGCTGCAGCTGAGGCCCTCAGCAATTCAGAATAAAGCCAGAAAGAGCAGCTGGCAAGAATTCAAGATGCAAGGTAGAAGGTAAGCAATCAGCTAGGGTAGGAGTCAGTAGGTATTTGGATAATCAGAGGAAGCCTTAGGCTGAAACGTTAGCAGATGTCTTCGCTTAAGGACAGAGGATGGCCTTTGGTGCCTGGAGTTCACGTGTTGCAGGAGGCACCAGGAGACATGTACATGTGTCCCTGTGCCCATGTGGTTCCTCTTGCAGAGTTAACCCCTGGTACACAGGGTTTCTTGGTGAAGTAACACATGTGCCAGCTGACATAATGACTGGCAGTGATGTATTTCAGCACTCATTGCTAAATGGTTCTGCCTGGAAAATTGACTTGAAAATATGTTTCAGGATGTGCCAGATAGCCTAATGTTAATTTCTCAGCCAAAACCTCCCATGTGGTGTCCAATGTGGTATCAGTAACTCAAAAGCAGGGGAAAATGAAGCCTCTATCTGCTTTCAAGCAATTTATTCTCCTTTTGCTTTTTTACATCCAGCAGCTAAGTAAATTACAGGGATTAAAATACTAAGGGCTTTTAATTTTTTAACTGTAATTTCTTAGTTCCTGGCAACAGAGTAACAAAAAAAAATGAAAAAGTATTAAAAACCAACTATAATTTTGAATGTTTAAAATACACATACAATTTTAACTGATTAAAGGTAAGAGGACCTGCTTGAGCACAAAGAAACAGCAGCAGGATTCAGGGTTCGAGTAGCTGTAATCAGCTTCAATTTCACATTAGAAAACTGAAAGGGAAAAATTTCTGCTGATGATTACTTTGTATTTCTGGTATGCTTCATCTTTCTCTTTATTCAAGCTGCTTTTAATTTTATCAGCTTTATCCTTATTTCTGCTTTTCTGTTCCTCAAGTCTTGAGGGTTATCCAGCCCTTTGAACTGATTTCTGACAAGCTCTGTGGGAGGTCTAGTGGTATCTAGAGAGACTGAGAGATGAAAGGTTTCTTAAGCTCTTTTTTCAGGTGGGCTGTAGTACACAGAAGTTCATGGGTATTTGGGAAGTGGTAGGATTGGGGATTATCTCATGTCCTAGTGTCCAAGCCAGAAATAACACAAGCCCAACTACCATTTATTTCTCAGATGCAACAGATCTTAAAATGTAATTCTGAGTGCTGAATTCTCCCATAAAATTAAACAACTGCTAGGCTTAGCCCAAATTCTGTTATTTAGGCACTTTTTTTTTTTTTTAAGGACCCATCTTAAGTTTCAAAAAAACCCATCAACTTAGAGGAGGAGGGATAATCCCCACTTTCCTAAATATTTTCAGCTTTCTCCTGCCCCATCACAACACTGCTCTCAGCAAAACACTACACACCGATTTCTGTATTTAATGTTGAGAGCAGAGTCAGTACCAGTTGTCAGCATACACAAGATGGTTGCTAGAAAGATGCACTTCTCAAAGTCGCTGTGAATTCCAGAGCAAGAACGCTCCTGCCCAAATTCTTTTATATAAGCTTAATGTTTCAGTTGTCACAGCATTTATTTCAAGTGTTCATTATAGGGTTGGAACAGCAGTATTTGGATAATTCACAGTGATTTCTCACAACACATCAATGGACTTTATTCTTTGGGTAGTTTAAAAGTTTTGACTTCCCGTGAATGTATGAACACTTATGTATTGAAGAGTTTTCTGCAGTTCTCAGTCAAGGATATGCATGCATATACAGGAGAAATCTCTTTTACAAATTACTAACCTAAAGGAGATTCCTTTTCCTTTAGCTTTCTACCAGGCAAAGGGCTTCACTGACCCCATTCTCTGCTGGATTTTCTCTACTGATACACCAAAACAAACAAAAGGGCTCTCTGGACTATCCAGAGCTACAGGGTAGCTGCAGTTGCATCAGATCTGAGGGGTGACCTCTGAAGCCTCCAAGCCTTGCTCCTGGGGAGGATGCAGCAGAACAATGTCATCCTTGTTTGCATTCATTTAAATCAGTGCCCGAGTCTTTCCTTCCTCCTGTGCAGCACGTCCCCCGCACAGGCTCACAAAGGGCCGTATTCATCAGCGAGCAGCAACTAATTATAATCCTTTTGAAAGACAACAGGCCATGCCAGCTCTGCCAGGGCTTGCTTTAAAGTGTTCATCCTTCCTCGCTCACTTAAGCCTGGGGTCATGTTGGCTGACTCCCGTGCATGTGGATGGGTTTGAGGGTCTAAGAACCGACCGCAGTGGCTCCATGAGGTGGGAAAGGGCTCCCTGGGTCAGCAAGTCCCACTGAAGTGGTTACATCTCCTGTGGAAGCTCGATGACTTGCATCCCGGGAGCCATTTGGTTTCATGCCTACACTCTACCCACAGACAAGCTGCTGCTCAACCTCTCTGCTCCGGATGGGGTGAACCTTCTTTGCATTTCCAGCCTCAATTTATTCATGGCTGGTTTGCTTCCATTTGTTCCCGTGCCAGCATTGGCCATTAGCTTAAATAGCTCTCCCCAGTGCTGGATTTAGTCCTCTCAGTGTGTGCATGGGGAGCGAGCAGCTCCTTGCGGCCTTCATTTAGTGAGGATGAGACCAAAGCTGCTTTAGTTCTCCCGTTGCAGAAAAGCAATGCTCAGTCCTCAGTTCTCCCTATTACCCTGCTTTTCTCATTGTCTAAACTGAATTTACAATTTACATGCCCTGAGTCTTCCCAGGACAGGCCAGGAGGGATGATGGCAGCCTGGAAGCATAGATATCAAGGATACAGGTGAGACAGCCATGGCAGTGAAGTCGAGCAGGGAGGGGAGAGATCCCAGTGGCCTTGAACTGGAGGAAGAATTCATTGTGGTGCTGATGTGAAAGCACTGCAGCATAAAAAAGCCAGCACATGCTTACTTAACTCTAGTCAATTGACCTTAATTTAGAGAGCAGGGCCACCCTCCTGTATCTTGTCTCCCTTCCGCATCACATCTCTGCACATTCTCCATTCTGTTCTATGTCCTTCCCTGTGTCTGTCCCACCTCTCCTCCTGCCGCTCTCGTTGTTTGCCTTCTGAAAAAGTCTTTCACAATCTCATTCTGGACTGTACTGGGAGGCTGGTCAGGGTTAGCAAGGTGGTTGCTTTCCCCTAAAGTCATCCCAGCATCCACCAAATGCTCTGAAGGCAGCTAAGGAAGAGTTTTAAATAGGTTTAAACTGCTAGCTGGGCTTATAGGGTGCCAGGGGCTCTGTGTGGACTCCTGTTTGCCAGTGAATTGCTTCCCACTCTCATTAAAATCGAGAGGTTCCCTGAAACTTTGTCTCAATCTAAAAGCATGTCTGAAATTAATTGTATGACACTCAAGCAATTAAAGACCATCACTTCCAGTGCACATAAATACAAGTTAGAGCTCAGTTCCTGAAATTCAGACCCCGAATCCAACCTTGACCCTGGCAGACTTGACAAGGTAAATCAGCTTCTCCAAATTCTTACTGTGTCACAAGTTTTCATCTGCTCCAGTGAAGCCTAGCAAGAGCCAGCCCCTCAGTGGAGGTGGTTTCTGTAGCAACTCTAGAAGTCACCCTTCGGATGATCCTAGAACTGCACATCTTCCTCCCACTGAAAGGACTGGGCACATTAAGCAAAGAGATAATGGACAGTCATAAATTGCTGTATGTTGTGGTAGTCCCCGTAGCTGCCTCAGAGATGCATTTGTCACCTAGCAACGACATAAGGTGATGAGGAAATAACAGAACGTTAATGTAATGGCCACGAGTTAAAATCTATCAGGCAGCAGCCTCCCAACTCCACAGATGAGGTGGATATAAATGAGGAGGGAAGAGTTACCAAACTTTTCATCTAGTAAGTAGAGGAGGAGGGAACAAGTGCAGTATTTGTGTATGTGTGGATATATCTCCTCATGGAAGGCATGAGAAAAAAACTAGAAAAAATTGTTCAGTCTGGAGCTAGCCCTTGGACACAGAGCTGCCCAGAGGGTGGGTCTCTCAGTTTTGCAAAACCCCAGAGGTGGAGCTGCAGCAGGAGGGGTCGCAGCCCCCCGGGAGTTTCAGTGCAGAGCTCCTCTGGGTTTTTGGTGTCTGCTCCTGACTGCCTTAGAGCAAGTGTTGGGGGCTCTTTATGATATTCATGTATTCAAGCTGCTCATGGACAGGGAGAGTTTTCCTGCTGAAGCAGCAGCTCTTTTCAATATCAAGATCATGCCTGAAGCAAAAGACAGGGCTATTCATGGACCCCCTTTAAGCCAGCTCTCTCCTCTTGACATCATTACAGAAAAGGCAGGGACAGGCTTCACAAATTGCCATCATAACTTGAAACCTCTGTATGGGACCAACCAGCAGAAAACATCAAAGTTTGCCTCGAAGCCAGGAAGCTGAGCAGTGGCAGAATTCAATCCTTTCCTCTTTTTTTCTAGAAATAGACCCAGAACAGATGCTGTGTGTTATTTTTCATACCAGGAGCTCATTGAGATACCTGCCCCCCAAAATACTGGGGATGATCCATTTGGTGGCTCTAAATTGGAAGTACCCTTGGTGCTGGTGCTAGGTTGTGAGAGGAAGAAATCTGAAACTAGTTCAATGATGGATGATCTCTTTGAAGCCTGAAATTGTAAGAGTCACACAGTTTCCAGCAAGGCTGTGCACATTTTTATACTGCAGGAGCTTTTTCTTTTAAGAAAACAGCTAAGAAATTGGTTTGGCAATTTACTGTTGAACAACACTGAAAAGGATTGGTCTGAAGGAAGACAGCATGTTCAGACCACTTATTTTGCATAGCACATGCACTTAGCAAAATCATGAGAGATGCTTTCTCAGAGGGCATGGTTTCAGAGGCTCACCTTTCATTAGTACTGAGCTGAAAGTAAACATTTGAGAACACCAAGGCTTATGCAAAACTTGAACGTTAAATAACAAACCTTGGTTGAGTATGTATATCACAGTTGGTTAGACTTCTTGACCTTTCAGCTGAAGCAAAGCCACAGAGGTACATCTCAAGAGCAGCTCGGCTTTGTCAATCATTACGGAAGTAATGGCATCACAACGTAATGCTTAACTCTGGAGTGAAGACTAAACATATTCATGGCAACACCCTTTGTGTTAAATCTGGAAGAACTGTAGTTAATGGTGCATTTCAGCCACGGGCTGTAAACTCCAGTGACAACCTATTACTGACTGCTGAACAAACCAGGATTGTCCGTTCTGAGGGGATCAGAGCTCTGGTGCAAACCATCTTCCACCCCTGTTTAACCACATCACCTGGATGTATCTGCAGGAATATAATCAATCCTTATGAAACCACCAATGCACAATGAAATGTTGTGTCCCTTGTGAGAATCACTGGGTATTGTGTGGGTTTTGTTGGCTGCACTTGCCTAGCAAACCAAACTCTGGAAGCAGGGAGGGTGCTGGTGGTGGTTGTGTCTGGCTGGGAAGGGTTTCCTTCAGCCTTGGTGCACGTTTGAGGTGGTAGGCACAGTGCATAGGATGTGGTTGGAGGTAGCTTCCCTTTTCCTGTAATGCCAGTGCTCCAGCTGAAGGCAGCATGAAATGAAAGCGTGGCCTCACGGTACGGACTCCAGTGACTCTTTGTTTGTAGCAGGTCCTGTTAAATGCAGACGTGGGTTAATATGGAACTAAGCTTCAGCAGCAGGAATCTGTGAACAGCTATGAAAATACCGAAACAACTGCAAGGTGCTGACCTTAAACTAGTGTTCCTTTAACTTCTAGTAGCTGTTTGTGTCCATGCAAACCCAAATTCACTCCCTGGCTAGCGGTAATTTCTGAAGAGCAGGAAGCCATTGGGTAACGTGTTCTCTGGCTGAAGGCACAATGTGAAGAGAAGTCTTAAAAGCACCAAATTACAGAGGGCAAAACACTGCTGCAAACAAAGCTCTTCCAAAGTTTCTTGCACTGGTAATGTGGAGACCAGGAGCTTTGTGTTTCACTTCATGGATCACAGGAACTGGAATTCTGTGTTTAACCTTCTTCCAGGTAACCAAACCCTTCACTGGGATCAGGCTGATTTTAGGGATTTTCTGGGGGGAAGATTTCAACTTTCATGGAATTTAGTCATCAGCCCTTTTTACTTTTTTTTTGTGAAGGGTTTTTCTTGAGGACCTGATGAATGTGGGGAATATTTAATGCTCACAACAGTTCCAATTAATGCAGAGAAAACATGACTGCCTTAATCCTTTATTCTGTCTACAGCTATTGAAATGGATGAGCTTGGGGCTTCAGCAGCATGGGTGGGTGTTTGGCTGCTCTGACAGATTACTGCCTCAGAGCAGATGCACTTTGCTGTAGTTTAACTATGCTAAGGTGGTTCTGCTGAGGTAGTTTGAAAGATGATAAAAGAAAGTCCAGAGGATGTCATCCAGCCATGAAGAATACTCAGGGTACATGTAATCACAGCAACCACCTATCTGCTTTTGACCTGGTATTTTAATAATCAGTTGAAGCAAAAAAAAAAAAAAAAAAAAAAATTCTGCACCAGGGTGCACGTGTGACATGGCAAATTGGCTCAGTTTTAAAAGGACACGTCTGGAAGAGTTGAAGCTTCTGTCTTTTTCTCTATTGCTCATTTGTGTTTCAGCCACTCATTAAATTTCATAGATAGAGCTTTATATGAACGACTTACTATACCTAAAGATCTCTGGTGAAACTAGGGATGGAAAGGCAGTTTGTGCACAGGATCAGACACATTACAGAGATTTGTGAGGGGATTTCTTGCTGTTTACAGTGGCACAAGCTTTGCATAACAAAATCCCTCCAAAGAAGTCCTGTTAATTAGAAATGTAAAATGAGATCTCTCAATTATACATTTATTTGATACAAATTTATAATTCAGAACAGAGCTTTTTAGTTGGACTCAAAGAAAGTCAGAAATCTCTACATGTTTTGGATATACACAGAGGGAAATCCAAACTAACAATTTACAAATTACATTCTAATACTTTTTTTCCAATAAATAAAGAAATCTAAATTCTTCTATCTTGTTCATTCTGCTTCCCAGTGTTATTGCAATTCTATACCTCATCGGAATTTTTTTGTAGCAACATTGGGCAAACTATTATAACACACCTAACACAAGTCAGCCAAAAACTCTATTGAATTTGATTCAATTATACTGATGAACCACTCTGGTTACTTTTTGCCCAGATAATCTGAAACTGAGGCTAAGATCAACAAGGCTTGCAAAAATAAACTTGCTTGAGTAGAGAGTAGAAAATACACCTGAAAAACAAGTTTCAGGTTCACATGTTTGCAATACCTGAAACCTGACTCTGGAAATGATGCACCACCACTATCTGAAAACAGGGAAATGCTGGGTACAGTACACGTCTGGTCAAAAGAGCTCCTATTTACAGCTGCATTCACAATTATCTGATGGAAAATGAGCCACAGATCAAGAATTTGGTCTTGGGACATTTTCAGCAGACATTTCTGAACAGCAAAGCCCAGTTCAATAAACAGATCTCTGATTCCAGTGGGTGTTTCCCTACTCTTGTCTTTCCCTCTTTCACATCAAAAGGAATGCTTTCTCCTTGGCCTAGCTTTCATCTGCAAACTACTGAATTTATTGAGTTCTTGGTGAAGTTATCTGTTGTTTTTCATATGAGCTGGCTCAGAGCAGAGACCCACAGAGGCAAGAGCTCAGCCCTGTGGTCCCTAGGGAGAGGTCTGGTTTCCAACCCTGCAGGACCAGCACCTGGACGGCTCTTACTCTCGGACTTCCCACTCTAAGAACAGTAATTATACTGGTAAATTGTAAAAAACCCAACACATATCTGCCCTCTCTGATTTACATGTGTGTTTTCAGTTGGCAGACTCTGAGTTGGACTGTGAGCTTGGCGAGAGGTGAGTGTGGCTTCATTCTCTCACCCACGGCTGCCCCCACCCTGGGCTCTTTCAGGGATGCTGTGCTCCTGCCTGGCACACCAGCATAGCAGAGGAATGAACACTTCCAGAAAAGGGCCATTTAGAGTTTTTTTCCTGAGGACGAAATGGAGATTGGCAACTCCTTAGGTTTTTAGTAAAAACGCTGGTGGCAGGTGCCAGTGCTGAAAGGCAAACCAGTTGCACTCTGCTTCGTACATCATCTGCATCTGCTCCCAGTCTACATAGAGAAACTTTTAATAGGGCTCCCTTGATGGAGGAAAACTCTCAGTCTTCTACTTTGTGATGATGCTTTTCTTTGTGTTGGTAGACATGTTGGAGTGGGTACAGTCCTCTCACGCTGGACTGAAAGTCGCTTTTATTTTTCCCTTTTTAGGTGCGTCAGACAGAGCAATGAAAATTTTAGCAGCTGGTATGTATGGTAAGTTTCAGATCTGCTTTAGAGGGAAAAAAACTGACAAATAATATTCTTTGATGGATATACAGAGAGAAAGGCATTGAGAGAGACTGATAGCTAGAGAGCATTGCTCCTGGGCTGTCCCTGTGTTCTGTCTTTACAAACTAATGGGAATCATTTATCCATATCCTCCTCCCTGTATGCTGACAACTGAGCTGGGAAAAAACAATGGATGATTTCAGAGAGAAATATTTGAATTTTCAGCCAGCACTTGTCACTGAGCACTCAGGCCTGAGACATTGGTTTCTGGAGACTTTGATCATGTCCAGTATGCTGGTGGGGAAATCACAACATTTAATGGCTATTTGCAAAAGATGTTAATGAATATGTTAATTTGAAGACATGCAGCCATCTGTCAGTGCTGCCTGCAGATGGTAATGGTACTGTTCCTCCCCTGCTGCCTCTGCCGTAGGTTCCTGATGTTGTTTTTCCTGGCCTTGCTCCTGTCCTGTGGGATCTGCTGCTGCCTGCAGTGCTGGCTGAAACAGCGGAGCTGCCTCCCCCACCAACGCACCGTGGCTGTCTTCGCCCTCAGCAGCTCAGATACCTTTTGTGGTTAGTCCTGTCTCTGCCTGCTGCAAGGTCCTGCTGGCCCTGGTGGGCTTCCTGTGGACCATCCATAACCCAGAAAGAGGTGGTCAGGCTTGAGTGGGAGCTGAGCTGTGTTTCTGGTGAACAGTGAGGTGCGCAGTTCAGGCTTCTTGGGGGCATGTTCAGACCACGGACTGGAGGGGTGAAGCCACATCCACTTTTCCCCAGTCCTACATTCAGCTGAACTTGGTGCAGTCCTTGTGTGTCCATATGTCCCAAAAGTGCTTAGCCAGACTCACACTGGAAATGTGTGGGACTTTCTTCCTCAGTGCTGGGCACTCAGTGGCCCAACACGCGGACACAGGCACTGGGGTGAGGCAGCCCTTTCCAGCGTGTGTCCTGCCTTTCTCACTCAGGCAAGACTTCACTGGTCTAACTTGAACCACCCCAGTAGGCAGCTCAACTGGCTGATACACCCTGGGGTCTGTCAAAAGTTTATCTTGGTGGGTTTTGGTCATTGTGGTAGCCACCCTCGGCATTCCCCCAGGAGCACCCAGCCTTTTGAGGACTGGGCTATAATGACTATGTATAACACCCATAACTGACCTGGAGTATGGTCAGCAGCAGCATCAGGCTGGGCCAGACAACATTCCTCCAAGAAGAATTAATCTCATCCTGTCATTAGCCTAAGCCCTTCCCAGAGAATGTATTGAATGTATTACCTGCTTTCTGGGTGGTCATGGGCAGTGTCTTCACAGAGAGGACCCACCCCAAACCCACCCATATTCCTCTGTCCTGACTTCTGATATCTGGAGTTTGTGGTGAAAGGCTTTGTGATGCCATGCTTCAAAAATTACATCCATGCCTTTCTTGTTTCCAAGTGGTTTGGCAGCTCCTCTGGGGCTCACCCCTCTCACCCTCACACTTGCTCTTCATGCCTGTCTGCTGCATGGTTGTGACTTTGCTTTTTCCCCAGCGAGTGAAGCATCTCAGTGCCCATTCTCTGGATCTCTGAACCCCTGCATGACTGCGGAGATGTCCTCCTCTTCTGCCCCGCAGTTCAGCCTTGGGGGAACTGAGTTGCCTCCGTCCTATGAGGATGTTATGAAGGAAAATAAGCTCTAGATACCACATGTTGGCTTGAGTGATTCCACTTGGCTCTTCAAAGATCTTTCATCATGTTACAGGAGTGTGAGAACAAATCAGCCCTTACCACAGGCTGGCCAAAAGACTGAAAAGCAGCACATATTTCATCTGAACCTAAAAGAGGAGACTAAATACAACAGAATAAATGCCAAAAGCATGTTGTTGAATCTGTCACAGCTCAGCTTGACACTTTGATGGCTCTGGATTTCAAGAAGCTTCCTCAAAGACCTGTCTGTGTTTAGAGTTTCTGTCTCAGCCTCCAGATTTATCTCTCTAAGGCTGCTAGAGCTGGTGCAGCCCCATGTGTTTTAGGACCGAATGTTGATAAATGACTTGATAGTTACTTCTCAAACTTGTGCTGCCTCCTTCACTCGGTGTGGTGCCAAGAAAAACCCTCTGGCAAAGTCATGTTGTTCTAATACATTGTAATGCAATCATGCCACTCTGTGATGAAGGATCATTTGCCACATTTAAAATATTTAGCATGGCATATCAGATTTCTCTAGTGCAAAAGGCAGCAAATTTATGGCCAGGGAAGAGTAAACAAGAAATAGGGGTTATGAGTAGCAGCAGTGGCAGGAGCTGGTTACAGAAGCACAGAAAAAAAGTGAGTTTACTCATCTGAGCTGTTCTTAATTCCATGGTGACTGTCCGCAGCTACTCTTGCCCTAGCACTGCAGACCAGCACGCTTTGAATGGCCCAGGACACTTGTGGAATTTCCCCACAGACATGAATTAGGGGCTTAGATATTTAATACTTAGCTACAGAAATCTATTAGGATAAAGAATGTCATTTTCTTTGAAGTGATCACTGCAGACAGAATGGAAAAATACTTCAAGAAGCCACCCAGACTGCCTTATGCCCAAGCAGGACCAGTGCTACACAAGTCATTCCTAGGAGGTATCAGCCTAACTAGTTCTCAAATTACTGAGGAAAGATGCCAAATTTCCCCCTTAGGCATATTCCAGATGAAAGCAAAGATTTCCTTTTGTTTGTCATGGGCAGGTCACTGAAGGCTGAATTCAGCCTGCCTGACCTCTCTGCCTCTGCTCTCTCAGTGGCAAAGGCTGGGGGGCTGCAGTCAGACCTCTCTCGTTGCAAAAGGTAAATGTCACACCATGCACTGCATGTCCATGGAGCTATGAGCTCATGGTCAAATTGGGCAGCTGGATCCATCTTGAATTAGTACCCGAAAAGATTAATGGAAGCCCACAGCCTGGCCTATGGAGCAGCTCCCTACCTGTAGAGCAAGGTTAGTACCTCCTCCCATGCTCAGAAAGAAAACTGGGAATATAAATCCACTAAGGGTTTTCAAGTGCTCACATATTCTTATAGTGATTCTATGTAAGTACATTTGCCAGATAAAGAATTACAGCATATTTTGAGAGAAAATTCCTTACCAGCGCCACTGCAAATTATCTCTCTAAAATCTTATTTTAGAAACAGCTTTAATGTTTGACTCTTGTGTGAAAGGAAATAAATGTTGTTATAGCCAAATGAATGTTTGTGCCAGTAGGCTAAAGTATTACCAGGTTTATTAATGAAGAAAATTAACAAGCACAGACTCAGCCAGGGGATAAGTCAAGCAAATCCTGAGTGTCCTTTTCCTGGCTGAACTTAGCAAGCATTGCAGGTAATCAGCACCTCTCAGGATCAGACCTTTTACATACATAACTACTACCCCTTCAATTTATGCCCTGAAGCATGAGATTTGATTATGTTTGTCACTTCAGCCTGCATAGCCTGTTAGTGGGCATTAAATCAGCCATCACTTGCTTCCCACCTACGCACTGCGTTTACTTCAGTGACCCCTTCGTGGCAGTGAACTCCACAGGTTGTCTGCATTGTGTGCTGCATAAAACATTACCACCTCCTGCTTATTCATTGCTTGGCTCTAAATACATTGCTGCCTTTAATTTCATTGAATGTCACCTTCTAATGAGGTGGCTAGAAAGGCTAACAAGCAAGGACTGCTCTGGTTTCAGTGCCTCCATCTCTCTGCATCCCTCCTTCACCAGGACCAGTCATTCCCGAGGCTGTAAATTCTTCCCCAGCCACCCAACAGAGGGCAAGCGAAGCTTTCTGCACACAGAAACATTTGTGGAAACAGGTTTGTTTCCCTGCTGCTGGTGTGCATTCAGGTGTGTTCGGCTTCATGTTTGCGGTGCTTTAGTTATTCACAAAAGGAATCAAATTATCCCATCATAATTGTGACAAGTGGTTTGTAGTAAAGTAAGCCAGTGGCTGCCACAAAATCAGGCTCCATCTGGAGTCCTCAGCATGAGAGGACCTGTGTGCTGCAGCACCTGTGCAACATGGGAGGAGACACGGGAACTTCCAAAAACTGCTGAAGGCCAGGAGGCCTCTGCAAAAAAGTGTAGGGTTGCTGTGGGGGGAACATAAACTGACCTTGCTGCTGGCTTGGGGTGGGGAAGAAGACTACCCCAAGAAAGGGATAAGTGGGCAGTGCCCTAGTCCTTGGCTTGATCATTGAAATGGAGAAGAGGATTCATTCCTTCCTTCTACAAATGTATTTGGGGTGGCCCCACTGACCTACTGTTGCCTATGAAAGCTGCTTCCCCCATCTTGCCCCCTTACCCAAAAATGCTCCAGCAGAATGGACAAGATTTCTCCAGACCTGTGTTCCCATTCTTACAAAAGCAGAAATTTTGCCTGGTAATTTATGTTTTTGTAAGCATTCAGACTGTAATGAGGGCACTGGCTGATATTTCCAGAATTGTGAGGAAAGATGAGCCATTCCCTTATAATTCATCACATTAGGAAGAATAAAGTCCACTTTGGAAAAGCACTTGTTCTGCTGCAACTCTCTGGCTGCCCCTCATCCTCTGACTTACACTTCCTGCTGACTTTGACAAGAAATGGCAAAAGGCTCTAGAAAAAAACAGAAAACAGTAGAAAGCAGATGTATTTGTGTGGGAAGTTGTTGTCAGCAAGCCTTGTGAGGGGGAAATGGGAGCAGTGCAGAGGAGCTAATTGTTTGGTGACCATCTGGAAGCAAAAGACAAAGGGAACGTGGTGAGGCACATGGCTGGACTTTCACCTCCACACATTAAGGGCTGAATAATAAAGTCATAAACTGGCTCTCAGGCAAAATAGAGCAAAACCAAAGCCAGCTGAGCCATAACAGTGCATCAGTTTGGAATGCCAGGAGGGTTGGACATGAAAGATGGGAAAATAATTGATATGCTCATTAATCTGTGGGGGGTTTTATTGTCATATAAAAATTCTGCATTATGGGTTGAAGACTTTTGCACAGGGAGGATGAGGATGAGGCCGGGGACAAATGCCCGTCCTCTTCAGGTCACTAGACGGCACAATTCTGGTTCTTCCTCGCTCAGCTCAAAGGCATCTTACAGTAGGGACCCAGGAGCTACTGAGAGAAAATTGTTCTCCGCTCCCTGTAACAGCGGTTGGACAGAGTATTTTAGTCATTAATCACTTGCCCGCAATATTTAACAGATGCAGAAGGGCAAACTGTGGGAGTCCAGCCCCAGCTGAGAGAGAAAACTTCACTTTCTTGGTGGAATTTTACTTTTCTCTCGTGAAAACTTTACAAAATTACTGTAAGTAGATGTATCTAAGCTGGGATAAAGTCAATGGCTGTCTAAGAGCCGCTGCTGTGGGTGTGCACTGCGGCCCGAGGTCTGTAGCTACTAGCAAAGGTCTGGATAGCCTCCAAAATCACTCCCCCTTACCCAAGAGCTGGCCCTGTTTGTGCTGATGCCTTTTGTGTGTCCTTGTAGGAGAGCAGTGATTTTCCTCACAGGAGTCAAAGCAGGTCACTTGGCAAAACACCTTTCTGGACAAAGCTCGGATGTGGGTTAGAAAGACAAGACACTCAAAGGCAACCACGTTTATTATATCTCACTGATGTTACAGTTTGTAAGAAAAGCAGAATTCTGAACTAACGTTCCTGCCTACTGAAAATAATTGTTCAGATCTACTGAATCCACACCAAAACTACATAACAATGTTTGTGAAGGGCAAGAAATCTGTATCTTGGGAAGCATTCATGCAGCTGCAGTAGGAGACAGACTAGTTCACAAGGTCACAATAAGAGTGAGCCCTAATTACTGCCAGAGTTATTAAAAGCCTTTATGAACAAGGCTGATCGAGGCAGTGAGAGGATGTAATGCAGCACTGCAGAAAAGGACAGCCATTGCAGATGTCATTGTTTTATTATCTATCTCACTTGCCTGTATCAAAATGAGAAATCAATACCAAATCTGTAAGGCATGAAATCAACAAAGAGCTTACCTACAGCATTTCACTGTTTTCCACAACCTGCAATCAGCTGTATCCCTGGCACAATGCACCAGTCTGTGTGCTGTCAGTGAAGAGGACAACGGGCAGCCCCAGTTCAAGGAGACACCCTGGGGCAGGTACAGCAGGGAGGCAAGATGGGAGTCCCAGCTAAGTCCCTGACTCTCCCTGTGCTCTGGGAAATGATGACTGAGATGCTCAAACACATAAAAATACTCCCTGGAATTTCGTGAATATCCAGAGAAACCTAAAAAGCTGTTGGAACTGAAGGATTAAATGCTGGGCCTCAGCTGGAAGTTACAATTGAGCAAAAAGCCTTGGTAAGCCATCAATGGCCATCAGGAAGAGAAAATCAGTCTATTGTCATTCCTAGTCAGCTACTGCTTGAATGAAATGTAAGTAGGTATTAAGGAAATACCTTAATAACTCAGCTCACCTGATATGTCTTTAGCCTTAGGGACTGGTTGTGATTTTGAAAGAAAAAATAAGTCCTGTGTACTTTCTGGGAAGTTTCTTGCTAATGAATAAACAACTAAATTAAAATGGATCTGCATTGTGGGATGGTAATGAGCTAATGAGGAGTGAATCCTGCAGTCATGAAACCAGTGTCAGTATTAAATCAAACAGGGATTAACAATTAAATATCAATGGCTGATCAAAACATCAGATGGACTGTCAGCAGAATCTGAATAATGAAGCAGTGTAGCACTGGACTGGTTGTTACAAAACATTAACCTGGCAAACCTAAGGGTTGCTGTGACCTCTTCCTGGTCCTCTTGTGCAGGAGATACATTCTCAAAACCTTTCATAGAGTTTGGCTAGAATAGAAGTATGGATAAAAAATTAACCCTTATTCTACACAAATACTGGAGAAAAGAGGCTCACAAGTGTTTATGCAATATTCTTTTATGCAAGAACATTTGTATGTATATTCTTTGCATGCAAAGTGTATTTGAGGAGGACGGACCCTGAGTTAAGATAGTATTTGGGGTATGCATGTGCTCTATTTGTGTACCCCCCGAAGAAGCACAGGGCTGCAGGGACTAATGAGACCAGTCTTTTATATTCACCCCTGATCAAGGCATAGGTATTAGATCCCAAAGTGCCCACTGAGTCTCTACTGGCTGTGGCCCACACATTGCAAGTCACAAAACAGCTCCCACCACCTTAAATCAAGCTGAAGACCATTAGGACAAAGGCGCAAAATTCTCCTCAACTACTGAACAGGAGAAATCAATGGTCTGAGATCTGCAATTACATCTGCATTTCTCCTTTGCTAAACAAGGAATAAATCTTTGCAGCAAGAAATGATCTTAATGCTCAGAAAAAGCTATTGAAAACAGCAACAAGAGGCTGGAGGGTGTCCCTGAGTGTTTGTGGGGAGGAATAATGTGCTGGCTGTATAGGCTGGGGAGCTTTTGATTCAGGGTTTTGGTCCAACTGATGAAGTCTTTGCTCAGTAAGTCCTGCCCAGGAGCATGTACGTGCTCTGCGTGAGTTGGGCTGAAGTTGCCTGTGGCACTGCAGCATCTCTCCTCCCTCAGGGAGGCTGAGGGAGCATTTGCCTCTCTGGGCAGGAGCGGAGATGCAGGCAGTGGAGCAGTCACTGAGCACAGCTCTGCCTTTAGGGTGTGTTCACCCTCCATCTCATTTCCAGTGTGTCCCTGAAGGAGCAGGGGAGCAGGGGCACAACCCAGGAACCAGACTCAAAAGTGTTCCCAGAGCTTCCCTGCCCCAGCAGAGCATATCAGCAGTGTAAGCTCTCCTGCCCCCAAACCCCAAACCAACACATTTCTCATGTGACTGTGAAAAACTTTTAAACAAACAAACAAACAAACAACAACAACCAAGCTCTGGATGCAGTAACAGGCAGAAATTCCTGTCACCTCCAATCTCTTTGTGCATTCTTGGTGAAATCCGTGAATTCAGCACATCACTCGTAACTCTTGTATTCCTTGTCTCCCAGGACCTTGTAAAAAAGCCTCCATCACTTCTACTACTGTGTTTACATCTGTTAAGTACAGCTCATCTGTTGGCAATAACCTGCTTTCGGTTGGACTAACATAAACATCTGCCAACCCAAGCAGCATGAACTCTGCAGGCACGAACCTCCCTCGGCTGGGCAGCAGCGCTGCCACGAGGGCTCTTGCTGAGATGGCTGCATTATGGTCTGGGCCTTGTGGAGGTGCTTGAGCCTGTAGCAGATCCATACAGACCCGCTGTTGTCCTGTCTGTTCCAGGGCCTGAGTACTCCTTGACTAGGAGCCATGTCAGGACTGGGTTATGTTTTAACAATGCTGATCAGTTCTGTGCTGCACGACAAGATGTGGCTTCTAGGATAATCCATCAGAGGACTCAGCCCTTCATTTCCCATCATAGGGGCTATCAGAGGTGATGTTTGAGACACAGCCCACTCCATCCTTAGCCATCCCATCCCTCTTTGCCCCACATAACATAAGGTTTCACTTCATATTCTCTGGGAGAAGAAAATCCAGTCTCACCACCAAGCAGTCCATGGAGGAAGCCTACCTCTGGTGGTGCCTCAGTACTGATGGCTGTACACACCCTGCTGAGACTCCACTGTTGTTTCTTCATTGCCCCTGAGCAGACACACCTCTGTGCTGAGAGCCACCTCTAGTGCCCGTGACCTTATATGGTGGAAAGAACTGAATATGGACAGTTCCTACCAACTCTAAGAAAATTCTGTCTAAGCTTCTCTTTCCGTTAAAGGCATGGAAGAGTTTTCACATTCATCCTTAGGGAACATGTTAAACTATAATGGGTTTTTGTCATCCACATTAATGAAGACCTGGCTAATGCTCCAGTCTCATCCAGCCTATAGCAGCACAGATTGCAGTAGGTCCTGAACCGGATTGAAATACCTTTTTATAGAAAGGGACAACAGATTTTACTATCATTTATCCTAGTTTCTAGCTAATATAGACATATTGTCATGCACAAGGTCAGATTTTGGATCTACACTCACTTTGTCCAAGCAGTGTCCTTACAAAGCAGGATGAAGCTGGCAATTTCCAGATCTTGGTGAGTTTAGAGCATCTGTAATGCACATTTTAACACTGACTGAGAAGGACTCTATTCTGCAGGGAAGAATGCACCTGATGTGCAGTGTTTTCTCAGTGCAGAGATTCATGAACCAAAGAAAGGGGTCAGGCATTTAATACAACTCTTATCTTCTGAAGAACTCTCCAGCTGCCTATAAGAGAAGCTGACCCCCATGCTGGTGCACAGGGTCCAGCTGTTGGTCAGACAGTCAGTCCCTCTTTTTGACAGTATTTTCTGCTTTGTACTTTCTGTTGATATGTTGCCAGACATGAAACAGATCCATCTTGCAGTCTGGGGTTCTTCATGCAGAATACTGTGGTCTGATTTGGGAACAGCTGATTTATCTCCTTGTACCAATAGTGTTGACACAAATGCTGAAAGAGTTTGTGTTGGTTATTTCAGCCCGTCCAAGTGGCCTCAGCACTCAAGAAAACAGGATTCCCTAAAGCAAGATCTTCTCAGAGATAACTTTCTTGATGAAAGGCTTTTTTGAAGCTCTCATAATGCAAACATTGTAGCATACAGTAGATCCTCGAAATGTAACCGCACCTGTATCACAACCTCAAGAGCTTGGGTCTCTGTGCAATCCACTACAAATAAAAGCAGAACTCTTTCTGGAGCACTTACCTGCTCCTCACACTCTTGTGTCCACTGCATACATTTTGGCAGTGGCTGTTTGTGAGGATGGCAAATGCATATTTGTTACAATGGTCGCAGCTGAGGAATAGCCTTTCCTCAAGGAGTAAGCAGGATGGAATCTTCCAGAACTGGTCTCTGTGAGGCACAGGGAGAGAAATAGGAACTGCTCATGTGTACTTGGTGACTTTCAGCTGCAAAGCTTCATAATTCAGAGAAAGCAGCACTTCAAGATATGACACAATTACAACACATTTTACGTCATACTTACACCTCAGCTCCCACCTGAAGACCTTGGTTTGCTTTCTAGAGATGCCCAAGACTACTCCCATTTTACAGCCAAAAATATTGCTACTGGGGATGAACAACGATCCCAAAGGATGTCCTTGAAGGACCTTCCCCACCCTGTGCACCTGCAGCACACTCCAAGCAATGGCTCTCTCTCTCTGAACTGTGCTTTCAGCCCTGCCACGGTTCCTCACCTCTGAAGAGATACATGCAGCAGGTGAGGAGGGACCCAGATAAGAAACAGCCGAGTGACCCCGCCATGCCGAGCCAGCAAGACCAGCCAAACTTGTACTGAATGCCCAGAAACACGTTGTGGAAGACCAGAGAGGAGCGCTCCACGTAGACATCAACTGCATACCACACTGAGCCCGTAATGCCCGGGAGACCTGCAGGACGGGAGCAAGGTGCCACACAGCCCTCAGGTGGACCACGAGAAGATCACAAACAAAATGTGAAGCTGTAACTACTGTCTTCAGGATGGAAAGACCTTCCATGGATGGCAGGTTCTGGCCCCTGTTCAGCCTCAGCCTTTGGCGGATTCCCACTGGCTCCTGCTGATACCAGCCACAGCGCTGTCAGGCAGAAGCTGCACCTCACAGCTTGGCACTGCACACACCACCAGCGCTGGCTGGCAGCGCTCAGGTTTCTGCAGCAAAAGGCAGAAAGCTCCTCCCTTCTCAGCTTCTTTACCAACTTTTTGTAAAGTTGCTTCCAGAATTTAATTTTCTCATCTGTTTTGATTTTCAGAACTTTGATGGCATTTGTCACACAAACTTTGAGGACTGAATGGAAGATGTTTAAAAGAACCTCTCAAAGTGTTTTACATGTGTTTCCAGTAGCCAGGGTGATTTATGTATTAAATCTGCTCACACTCAAGCAGAGGTACCCGCTCGATATTGACGTGAAGTCAAATGAAATTATTTGGTAACTAGTCAGATATTTAATTCTGTATTTAAAATTCTCCCACTAGCTGTAACAGTAAAGTACCTCAGACAGCTGGGTATTTATCACCTAGGAGAGGCAGACATGTTATTATCCTTTTATTAGAGATCAGTTGCAGAGATTTCGGGCTAAGTGACTTGCCCAAGGTCACACAATCTGTGGCAGAGCCAGGAACAGAATCAGGATGCCAGAAGTTTCTAGTCCTTCAGCAATTCAGTCTCTTTGCTTTATCAACAAGGCTGACTGCTTCACAGTAAAATAGCAGTAAATGGAAGTCAGTCACCTGGTCAGTACATGAACTGAAAGCAGATAAACTCAACTACGTGCTGTTAGGGGCAGGTGGTGAACAGAGGAAGTTATATTGCACAAATAAATCAAATAAAGATTCTTCCCATGTTTACCATACAGAAAATCCCCAACCTCTCTCCCTAAGACAAGAGAAGGCTTTAATGCTTCCCCACGTTGTTAAAGGGTTTCCTGAAGAATGGGGGCTCAGTGGGTAATACCTGCAAGGAGCAACATAACTCCAGACACCAGGCAGATGCGCAGCTTGATGAGTGGCTCATCAGGAAGGAATTTCACGCAGTCCAATCCCAGGACGAGGAAGAGAAATCCAAATCCTGCCAGGATATCTGCTGTGATCATCATGGCTCTGGTCAGCACCAGCTTCACTGCAGGACAAAAGCAGAGCATTCTAGTTCACAAGGAATGGAAATGTAAGGGGTAATGGGGTCAGATTCTACGACATTTTTTTCTGGGGTGAAGCTTTCTCCAGCTTCCCCTGGGAGTAGTACCTCACTGAGAAAAGAAACATGCCTCTAATTATCTGTCACTGCATAGACAGACACTCTTTCAGTTACACTCAGGTGGCCCCACCACTTGTAGAAGCATCTGTGACTCTTACATACCAGGGTGCTCAGCATAGATGGAGTCGTACTCATCACAAGTTTGGATCCCATCAAAAACGTTTGTGACACATTCCCACCACAGGCCACGGCATTTTGTACTCACCTGTGGATTGAAAAGACAAAGATTAAACATCCACCAACATAGCAGATGGTCAGCTTAGCCCTTCAACAGAAATCCTGGAGGTTACATCGATGGCAAACCAGAGTGTTTAGCTTGAAAAAGAGAAAGCAGCAGGATGGAGGATGAGGACAATGTTACAAATGTTTTCTGTGTACCTGCTAATGTTTTTACATTAGAGGAAAAGAATTCAGACTAGACTTTAGGGGAAAAAAAAAACAAACCATGCCTATTGTTAAGAATAAAAATTCTGACGGAAATTTCTGGAAAGAGCTGGGGGGTAGCTGACCAGGAAGATCTAAGAGCAGGTTTGATCACTCCTTGCCAAATGCTCAACTATGCTGATCTGGGCAGGGCTATGGACCAGATGACCTGAGACTTTGCTGTCCATGCTCCCCTTACACCATCCTCCTGACAAGAAGGAGCAGCTCAGAGAGTGGGAGAGACGTGCAAAGTATAGGAGTGGATGTGAGCCCCTCTGCAGACACCTGTGCAGTGCTGCCTCCAAATGACTCAAGCGTAAACACTGGCTGGAAAATGAGAGGCAGCCAGTGCTGATCCTGGCCCTGGGGCTCCAGGTGTGCTGCCAGCTCTGGGACCACGCGTGCCCAAGCCACAGTCATTGCTGAAACATCCAGACTGGGGCAGATGTTGTAGTAGCATCATGGCTCATCGTCTCCACTGTCCTGAAGCCGTAGATACCATTCAGAGCCCAGCCTTCCATAAATCACTTTAATATGGGAGGTATTTTCATTACCAATGCAAATATGGCAACAAGCACATTTAAAACATTCCTGGAATTGCTCATACAAGGAGCAGAGGTACTGTTGGTGCAGCTTTGGACTCTAGCCTGCCCACTGCTGCCAGTGACACCCACTGCAGTTAATGGAAGTAGAAACTCTTCCTTCAAATGAGTTTCACACAGGCAAAGGAGACCAGGCTTGCTTGGATGATGCAATAAATTAATTTTTCTTGCACTGTGTAAATCACAAAGCAGATAATAACATATCTCAAGCACCTAATAAAGTCTTATTCAGGATGCACTGAAGTCTGTAGCCAGCCGCAATATTTTCTCCACAATACAATGTCTGAGCCAAACAGTGCAGCTCCTCTGTGATGCTGCTCTGTGGATCAAAGGTGAGTAAAATGACTCACTACTTCAGAGTAGCAAAAGAGATATTATTTATATTTGAATGAAAACAATCTACACGCTTTGTTTCATGAAGATAAAATTTCTGAGAATTTCAGGGCATGTTTAATGAACAATATCAAAAAAATGAGAAGCAGTGGTAAAAAAACTATTTCATTGTTTCTGTGTTTTTCAAGAGAACAGTGTCATGTAAAACGATTTGCCACATTCACATTAGATGTGTTTTTACTGTGGTCCTTTTAATGCAGCTGCAGCTCCTCTCCTGTCTTAACTCACCACTGTTCCAGCTGTGCTTGAAATTAGCTTATTTTTATTAAACTACATTTTCTTCCACTTATATTTGTATCATTTCATGTTCCTCCCAAACCACCACGGGCTTATTCAGCTAATAATGTCAGTTACTTTCTTACTTGGTCGCAATAGCATTGTTTTTTAAATCTTACAAGCAGCATCTTCCTCTAAATCATTTATGAAGAGACTAACAGGATTCCAGGCTTTGTCAGCCTCCATGCAAAACAGAAGTCTTAAGGCGCAACAATTACAATCATGGTCTTGCTTGTGAAACAACTCCCTTCTCAGACTAACAGAAACTTGACAAATGTTTTGCATTTCTTGGGATGTTTCAGTTGCCACTGACCATGGGCAAAGCAGGGATCAGCCCATCTCCATGCAGCCTGTGCACATCCAGGGATAAATGTCTCATTGCCTAGTGCAGGAGCGATGGGAACAGATGTTGGAATGGGGACCTGTGGCTGCCCTGAGCCACTGCTGAGCTATTCTGGTTTCTCTTATCTGCCTTGTAACTTCCTTGACCAACTCTTTCTCCCCTCTGTTTTGTGCACCTGGTTGTTGATCCTTCTTGTTGTTAACCTGCTCCCAAATGACCCTTGGGCATCTGCCCTTGTGCTGACAGCACAAATCTTCAGGCACACGGGAACTCGCTGCTGTAAAGGGCAGAGGGATCAGGGATGGCTGGGGCATCATGTGGGGTTATGGATTTCTCCATCCAATGGCTGGACCTGTACACCATGTTGGTAGCAGTAATTCCCCAACAACTCTCTCCCTCCATAGCAAATCTGCCCCAGCTTTCCTGGGCCCAGCCAAGGACTCCCTGAGCAGTTAAGCATCTCTGCCACTCTCCTCCATCTCCCACTTCGATTACGAAACACATTGCCACGACCTGCTTTCCCTAATGCAAGTATGCATGTAAAACATGAACTGCATAATGACTGTAATATATATAATTACATCCTATTCATAATGTATAATTAATATTAAAAAAATTCTCATACAAATAAAAAAGGCCAGAACAAGCACACACTTCTCCTTCTGGGGAAAGCGGAGAAAACAAACACGCGAATGACATTAGTCACAGAGTTTCAGCAGACTGAAAAGGTGCCAAAATATGATGATTACAAGCCCAGCTCGAGAGTAAAACAGGCAGCATTTAACAGTAGTGGTAATATTTATAATCCACCTGCAACAGGGAGTGCTCATTGGGAAGCAGATTATGGGCTTTTTGCAGTACAAACTGCTGCAAAAATTGACCCAACCTTGTCTCAATGCTTCACAAGGAGTCATCAGCTTAAACCACTTTCTGTGTGGCTCTAACCTGTTGTTTCTGAAGGGGAGGTGAGAGGCTGTGAGAGCTGAGTGCTCTGGCCAGGGCCCCTGAAGCCCCTCTAGAGGTGGCTGCTCCTGGTGCTCCCTGACCTCTTCCTCCTGGGCTGCTCCTCTCCAGTGGGATCACAGTGAGGGCTTCATCGTCCCCATCTGCTGGGGGCCAGAGTCAAAGCCAAGCAACCAGACCAGAACCAGTAGCTACAGCTGCTGGAGGAAGCAGTTCCCTTCTCCTGGAGTCAAACTTGCCTGACTTATCCTTTTTCCAACAGAAAATAAGAGCCATTGTGGACCCTGAGGCCTTTCTGGCCATGGACAGTCCACCTGCATTTCCCTGTTTAGAGAGGCAGTGAGTCATTAGGGTCATTAAGGAGATCAGTGGTCAGGTATTAAGGCTGGGGGCATTTTGCTCCATTGTTTAGTATTCACACTCAGAGCAGGAATGTGAGAATAGTGGCTGCTAATAACCAAACTCGGTGTTAATGGAGCACTTCGGACAGCCCATCAGCAGGTGCCTTTGTGCCAAGAAGACAAGGTTACACAGCCTCAGGGTAACGGACTAGTTCTTTCCTGGACTCACTTTGCTCAGGAGCTGGGTTTTCCTCTTCTGATTTTCCTCACAATCAGATTCACTTGGCTTTTCTGAGTATACTGATATCTTCATCTGACTACAGACAATTCACATGTTCCTGAAAGAAATCTGAAATAGCTCCCAAATTAGAAGTGAAATCCCATCCAGCATCACTGGGTGCACACTATTTTCCCTGTAAAGAGGTTCACTGAGCAGACATGCTGACCATCAGCAATTGCTTTGCATTGGATCTGTGATCACCACCTCAGCATATACAACCACCTTTCAGAGTAGGACTGATAGTCCTACTATCAAGATTTCTTGTGGCATAGAGAAAAAAAAAGTGTTTTTCTTGCAATCAGTTTTATCCTTCTTTCCTGAGATAATTCACCTCTTCATGTGATGCATCTAGATGCTGCATTGCAATCACTGAGTGCAGAGGAGCTCTTCTGGTTTCCTATGCTGAACAGCAGACAGAAAGTTTCTTCCTGATATATTCAGCCAAACTTTCTGTCTTGGAAGGTGTTTCACCTCCTCTACATGGGGTATCCAGTTTGCCAGAGAGCAGATTCCCACACTGTGGATGTGCGGCCCTTAAATGTATAGAAATAGATGGCTGTGCTGGGAAGAAAATTACAAATTTGCAGGACTGAGTGCTGCAGAAACAGTGGTGATTTGGGGCCTGGAGTCTTTGGGGCACACCTGGCATGTAAGCAGCAATCTTCTCCCTTATGTCCAATTTACTTTTGCTAATACCTTTCTCTAAAATGAGAGTGCTATTGTCCGCACAAGTTCAAAAAGGTATTGAGTCCCCATGGCCCCCTTAAATTTCTGCTAGCCCTGTTGCTCAGTGGCTGTTAAGAAAAAGACAGAGCACAGTTGTACATGGTGGATGTTTCCACCAGGAAGTCTGACCTACAGAACCAGAAACATCTCCAAAATATCCATGCAGGCTGGAAACACAGGATAACTGTACTCAAGTTCATGCACATATAAACCTAGAGCCTGTAGACCTTTCCTGAACTTACTGAGCGAGAGCAGAGTCTGGATAATAAAGCCTGGCAAAGGGGACTACATAAAATACCATTTTTTTTTCTGCTCTTGACACAGTAATTAATTTACTTTTCATCTACTTTCATCCAGTACAACAGGAAAAAGTACATAAGAGTGGAGTAACCAAACTCTCCCTAAGACATTTTGGTTTTGGTGATCAGGCTCTCCTCACCCCAGTCTTACCTCCAGAGAGTCATCAGCATTTACCATCCAGCAGTCTGTCCAGGTAGATGTTATCAAAAACCCAGCAGAGAAAAAAGCAAAAAAGCAGCCCACATACTGGAGAAAAAACCTCATGCCAGCAGGTGCTCAGCACATCCAGGGGAGTGAGAACAGCAGTGCCCAGCCTTGTTCTTAAAGCTGAGGAAGAGACAGAGCCTTAGTGTCCCAGGTCACCACCACCCTCTCCCAGTGACCACGAGCAGCAGGACCTTCTCACTTGTGCAGATGCCATCTGTTAGTGATGGCTGCAGGAGCAGCGCTCTCCTGCCACGGGGTCAGGAGGAGGGGGAGCGCGCCCACGGGAGCTGCTGCAGCCAATCCGCCCCGCACCGTTACAGCTCCTGTCATGCCTGACTGAAGAGAAATGGGGTTGTGCAGAAGTGGCATGCAGGTAAATGGAGTCCTGGACTTGCAAGGAAGGTGGGTGTCATGGCAGGTTTTGTCATAGTAGGGATTAGAGAAGAGAATCAAAAGTTATTCTTCAGGGAAGAAGTTTTGGGGACTGCTTAGGGACACACAGAAGAGCTCTCAGGTGCACACACATGTTTATTCCTGTTCTTTGGTTCATGCCTTAGCAGGAAGCAACTACAAATTGTCTTGGTGTAGATCCCAGGTAGCTTGGTTACCGTGCATGCTGATGCAGTGATGATCTAGTTCAGTGCAGGAATGTTACTGAAGAGGGAAGGGAAAAGGTAGCGGTCATGGGCCTTCAGAGCCAATGCAAACCACCATCCCACCTCAGACACAGAGCTCTGTGTTCTGCATTTGAGTCAAACCTCAGTGCTTCTCGTGCTCTGGGCTTCAATTTGTTGATGGCATGAGTACAGTTCCCATGTGGAAATCCTGAAGTTTTCAAGCTAGTGATAGTCCGGAGGATTTCGGGTTTTTGTATTTTCCCTGCTTGCTTACTGTGATTGCAACATTCCTACTTCCCTGCGGGACTCCCCGGATGATCAGGGATCACACAGGCTGCCGGGGGCAGAAGGTCGGGGCTCTGTAAGAAGTTTCTCTATGTCTCCTCTCACGCAGTGCTAAGAAATCTATCAGGACCCCAAGAGCACCTTTCAGGAATACCAGGGGAGAGTGGGACTAGAAATTCCTCCCACCCCAAAGGTACAAATGCACAGAAATCATCGCAACCTCAATGATCTTTTTTTTTTTTAATATGAAGAGAAGCAGCAAAATACTGCCTTGAGTGGGCGAATCTTCAACACAGAGCAGAGGAGCAGATTCTTGCTCTGCTTTCAGCTCTGCTTACAGTCGCTTGCCCGAACTGAAGCTGTCTGTCATCTCAGCTTTCACCTCCAGATGGTGCCACGAGGTACCTTTACAGAACTGCTCAAACCTTCCTCTTCTCCAGGATTTCCCTCCAAATACTGTAGCAATGAGAAGTTTATTATTACTACAATATATAACCCATAGAATCCCTATCATAACTTCTTGAGGCAGTTTTACTGTCAGAGAGAACAATTTTTACCCTTGATCCCAGGCTCACACCATTCCTCAGAGATCACACCATGGAATAGGTCCTCCAAACGTGCTTTGAGAGACTTAAGTAGAGAATAAAAATCCCAGGTCATAAAGCCAGGGCATGCAGGACACTGATGCTTTAGCTTTCTGCTTTCTGTTTCCTAATTCCATTTGTAAAAGCTGACAACTGAGGAACTTTTCTCTTCCTTCCTTACCAGCTGCTTGTCTTGATGTGATTATGTGTATATGATGCTTTCCACTGAGTTTTCTGGTATCCAAACGTCTGTATAAGTCAAATAAACCTTCATGATTTTCACTTCATGGCTTTCTGTGACAAAGATGGATTTGTGTTTTTAACAGTTCTGACCCACGGGGACATGGCAGTGGCCACACAGGTCCCATAAAGGATAATGGCTTTCATTAGACACATATAAATAGCAAACTCCGCTAAAGGATGAAGGCACATGTGAGGTACCAGTGCTGCATGTGCTTCACTTCATCTCTCCATAGCTGTCATGCAAAGTCTTGTTTATTTTCCATATGCCCAGCAATTTGTGTTGCTGTCCCAGCCCCAACCACCTCCCTATGTTCACCTTTCCTGCAGGGCAGGGCAGGAGAGTGACCCTTCCTAGAGCAGGATGCCGGTGCTTCCCTGACCATGAGTCACCAGGGACAGGAAGTGGCTCCAGCCATTTGCATCTAACTCAGGGCTAAGGAGCATCCCGGCCTCAGCAGCAGAGCAGGTCAGGATCCTCCAGTTTTCCCTGGCGTAAGACTGTTCTAGTGTGTACAACACAATGAAGATGGTTTGTGATTTTTCACTTAACAGAGAGGCCAATCCAATATCTGGTCCTTCTTTAGGTCCAAACAGTTCCATGGAATCTGATGGAGTTATTGGAAAGAATACAATATTCTTTATTCAGTAGAAACTGGCAAGGTGCATGTTTAACACTCTTTATTTTAAATAAGTCAGCATCTTCTTGAATCAAAGTCTGTTGCAGTTTCTCATCATAGTCTGCCTTCCTAACTTGCATGACAGATATCCCCTCAGCTTTGGAAAACAGCTCTCCCAAAATAACCTCCCAAGATGTCTTTGTATAGCCTAAAACCTGGCTGACATGACTCAGTGCAGCTTTCCAGTGGATTTGTAGGCTGTACTACATATGCTAACTGTACTTTGACACTAACAAAAGCATTAGGGTATCCTAATACTTAACTGTCAGAGCTTGGCCTTGTCGGGCTTTTACTCTGCATGGCACTGATGCACCAAAACTTTGCTAACATAACAGCCTTATCACCTTGACTACACACACCCTCAGCGCAGCAATGAACGCACCGTGGGTCGATTGCTTTTATTACTCATTAACACAAGGTGGTCTGTGCTCTCTGTTAAAGCCAAGCCATTGCGTTGGAGAGAGAGATAGAAACTACTGCCAGTCTTGGGATGACTGGTTGTCATCTGTCTACCTACATTCCATTCTTGCAGCAACACCTCAGTGAGGCTGCAGTCCCGTGACCACAGAAGGGTTGTGCTGTCCCTTTACTTCCATAGTGTCTAATATATAGTGTAGCAGAGGGCCCTAAGCAAGAAGGAAGTGGTGATGCTTTAATGCATGAAATACAGACCTCACTGCAAGCAGGCAAGCAGCCAGCGAGGTGACTTGTGTTCAGTGCCAGGGGCTTGTCCAGTGGGCATGGCTCAGGAGTCAGAGGTGACAGGTGTGGAAGGAGTTTCCCTAAGAGTTCTTCCTCTCCATGGGCTTGTCTGCCCAATCCTTCCTACTCCTCCCTCATTATACCCTCTCCGTTCTCCTACTTCATATACCACCATCTATGGCCTCAAAGTGTCTTCATCTCCAGAGCAGGGCCCCTTGGACATGAGATGTGTACACACATGAATTACAGAGCAGTATGTGTCAGCTGTAATGTACCACTTCAGCCATGTTCGTATGGTCACAAACCCCTGGGATTTAGCTTGGTGTTGGCTCAGTAACCCCATGGAAAATAACTTCTAAAAAGACTTCTAAGTAACCTGTGACTTCTCAAGCAGGCAATATATAGGATTAATAGAAAATATGAAAGAAAAGGCATTTTCTAGTAGGTATGATCTTAAAGGATTAACTCTGTGTGTATGTGTCTGTGCCTGTTTATACTATACATACAGGTATGATGCTTGTATGCAGACCTTTAAAACCGCTTTTCTAATCACTCCAGCACAATAAAAGCTAAAATAAGCATTTAAATGCAGTCTTTTCAGGCTCTCAAAGTACTGTGCGCCTTCTCTCAATACAATAAATTTCGTTTTATGGCTGCCTGTGAAATCCCACACCTGAGAAACACATAATCTCTACGATGTATTACTAACCCATTTTAGGGCTGGGGAAAACGAGGCCCTGACTAAGTGCCTTCAGATCGAGAGCAAGGAGTCATAGTCCCGCTTCTCTTTAATACCGGGGCAGGACTCTCTGCCTGGGTGTGGCAAGATCCTTATCAGTGAAAACATGTGTGACCACTCGGGTTTCCTGAAAGCAGCCAGAGAATATACGATGCCGTCACTGCATACCAGCTCCACGGGGCGTGTATTGGCAGAGGATCTGGGTACTGGATCAGACACACCTTTTCTCGGCATGTCACTAGTTCCAGTGCGCAGCCCTCGTCCCCAAGCACCCCGGGGGCTGTTGATGTCCTGCCACGTCCCAGCGGCGTCATCCTCATCCAAGCGTGCATTTCGAGTACGAGCCTGAACTTTCTCGTGCCCCGATGCAAACGTGATAAAATGCAAGTGAAGCACAAGGTCCGCACCACTATTAGCTGTCGTGCAGGAAGGGAAGGGAGAGCAGCGTGAATACTCAGCTCTTTCTAGAGTACCAGAGAAAAGCACAGGAAAAAAGGTCCCGTGGTGGGAGGGGTTTGCACTGTGTCTGTGCTTCGGCTGCTCCTCAGGACCTCGGCTCACCTCAACTGAGTGAGGGGGGCCGTACGTGTGCTTCACCCTGCAGGGCTCTCCTGGCTGGAATCCACCCCTCTTGTGACTCACTTCGCAAGAAACATCCGTTTCAGACCTCTGTGCCCCTCACTGCCACTCACCAACTTGCTTATCAGAGAGTGATGAAAGACCCTCCAAGAGACTCATCGAGGAGGGGATAAAAGTAACTACGGGGTTAGAAATGCACAGTCTGATAACAGGATGTTTGATCTACTATAAAAAAACAAGGAGGACAATAGCTGAGGCTCAGGGAAAACAGTTGCTGCTGTGATTCACAGACCATGAGCACAGGACAGTTTTGAGACCTAGTTAGATGAGCTGGGGTCGGGCTTGGGTACAGGATCTGCAAGGAGTTTTTCTGCAGAGCTCTGGTGCTGCAACTCTCTGAAAATCAGTGTCTGCCCGTCTGCCTATCACCAGCTCCTCCCCACACACTCACTGTCCCTTTCTGTTTAATACTCAGAATCCAAATTGCACATCAAACAGTGCCCAGAGTTGATGCAGAGTGACCCCCAGGTCTGCCCCCCCGGGGCACTGTATCCTCTGTGCACAGACAGGCTTGGGCCAGGGGGGGAATCCAACTGCAAACAAAGGCTCCTGTAAGGCCACCCCCTCACGCCAGCCCTCTCCTTGTGCAGGTAGATGACAGAGCAGGGATGTTTTTGCCCCTGCTGCTGAACAAAGTAGCATGAGCAGAGCCCCTCATGGTTCACATACACCTAATCACTCTCTGCCTTCATTGTGCAGGCAAGATGTGCTGTGGGCTGGAGCGCAAAAACATGGAGGAGGAGGAAGGAGGAAAGCAAAGGACAGCCTAATCCCTGGCAGAATCACTAAGGAATGGGGAGACATGGGCAGAGCTGCAGTCCCAGCCCTGGGATAGGGGACAACAGCAGATGATTCTAGTGCTCATCTCACCCAAGGCATTTATACAGGGAGTGTCTTCAGAAGCCTCCTCTCCTCTCCACTCTCGTGTCCTGTCCTCTCCCTCACGTGGGAGCCTCTCTGTGCACTAGGAGAGGAAAGCACAGCATGTTCTTTCCCTCTTTCTCCTATTCTGTCCCTATTCTGCCCTGGTGGTCCTGGTTCATGTAGGGTCCAATTTCTGTTCTTTATGAAGATGTGCTCTTTCTCATCCAAGCTCTGCTTTCATCCCTCCATCTCCTTCTGGCTTAGGCTTCGTTTTCACCTTCTTTGTCAACAGAACAGGGTGTGGGCTCACCAGACTGCTCCCGAAACACCCATCAGCAAAGCCTCTGCGTACATCGGGCTTAAGGAGGAGCTTTCATGAGCAGAGAGACACAGCTGCGAGAGAAACACCCCCAGCCTCTGACCTCCAGCCAGATAACTGGGGTTTTAAACTCCCTCTAGGCACTGAAATATGACCTTGGATTGCCAGTGTGTTCTTCCCGTCCTAACGATAAAGGGTGTGTTAGAAAGTCCTGGGGAGAAACTCCTTCCCTCCTCCTCCTCTGTGTACACACATGAGCCTGCACAAGCTCTGCTTTCAGTGCAGATGGGTCTTTCACTTAGCAAAGGTTTTTCAAGAGTTTCATTCCCACGTAGGCACTAGAATAAATGGCCACATTTAAACACTTCCTTAAATGCTTGACCCTGCTTCCCACTGGAAAATCCAGCCATGTGTGTCACAGCAGCAGCTACTGAGTGCTTCAGAAATACCTGGCTCTGATTTTGATGTCTTAAAGAGGACTGAAGCATATTGCCAATACTTACAAATCCCAACTTTCTGCTCCTCTCAGTTTCCAGAGACAATTCCTTGATGGAAGATGGTTGTACAGGGTCAGCATGTCGGTGAGGATGCTCAGCAGTTGTTAACTGGTTCTGGCATGTCCTAAGATTTTCTATAGCACAGTAATCTTTTATCTTGAATTGTTCCAACATCCAAGGACATCACAAATAGGTTGGGTCATATTGATCCCCAGAGGAATTCCTAGCAACATGTGAAAGGGACTAAGTTCAGCAACCCAAAAAAGACCTGAAACTTCATCTCCTAACCTTTACATTGCCCCTAACAGCCTGATCTAGAAATCTTACAAGAGTTTATGGCAGAGCCTTTCTAGGAAGGACACTGGATCACTTTATCTTCCCAACACCAATTATTTGACATGTCATAAGGGCTTAGGAAATGGACAGAGGTTGTGGTCCAGGCACAAAAAGGTGAGATATAGCCATACCCTGGGATCAGAATCTTTGAGTAATTTCTAAAATGCTGAATACAGCTTGGGCTTTTCCTTGGCATGAAGGTTGCCCCAAAACCAGACTCACAGGTTCTTGATCTTGATGGCTCACTTGCTCGGTGGTTGAGCAATGTAAATGGTGGTAACTCTGACTTCACGGAGGTAACTCTGTCTTCAGTACCGTCTGAACATCAGTTCCTGTGAAGGACTTCATACCTAGTCATTAGGAATCTTCTCTTCTTCCTTCTCCTATCTCTTTGTAATATCAATCCAATGCCTTCTCCTTCCTTCGTGTAATTTCAGGAAGAACAACCTGAGGTTATTCCAAAGAGAAAATGTTTTCAGTGGTGATTCTCCAAGTGATCAGATTCTTGCCAGTCTCAGGAATTTCATTCCATAACTAGGTCATCAAGCTTACAAATGAGCACAGACACCAGCCACCACCAAGTTTCCGGTGGACACCTGGTGAGATTTGGGTAGAAATGTGATTCTTTCTATAACTGGTCCTGGAGGATCAGGACCAAGACTTTGAAGGCATCAGGAACATGGTGAGAGCAAACAGGATGGGTGCACACCAAGGGTTAGGCCTTCACAGAGCACTTTCCTGGAGGATCTGAGACATGTTTTTATAATTGCACTTAGAAAACTCTTCCATGGATAGTACTAGGGATGAATTTTATCTTGTCAGGACCTTGGTGCACATCTCTCATGGCTTATGAACTTGAGTATGACACATACACATGGATCTGCCTCTCTCTCAGTCAGACCTGGGTCTCACTTATTCTCACTGCTCCTCCTCTCCTGCCCTGAGACTCTGACAGCAGGACCTGCTGTGCTCCACCTGATCTGAGTGGCACATGGTGGGGAAAGTGGCCACACTTTGTGGTTGACCCTTCAACAAGGCACACTCTTCACCTGCCACTTCACTGCTGAACCTCTTCCCTAGATGCCTCACCACACCTCTCCCATCATCTGAAACCAGGATTAGTTTCATACATTTTGAAAATGACATTTGGTGATGATATGATGTAGCACTACATTCTACCTACAGCATATAACTCCCTGCTTTTCCCACCATTACCTCTCTAGTACTATGAAACTTATTGTTTCCAGTACTTTGATTGTGTCTGACTTTTGTTTTCTATCTGGCCTCTGGTACAGAATGTCCAGTGAAAGAACAATACTAAAATAGAAAAATTGAAAACAAAATAAATCCTACCATGCAGGTCAAAGCTCATGGCCTTTAAGGGATGGGTTTTGTGCTGTGGAATCTCTGTCAGAGCTTCCAGTATCACTTTGGGAAACAGTATGTGAGCAGCCAAGTGCAGGACCACCTTTATTTCTCAGCAGCTCACTGCCTTGCACAGGCAAGCCTGGCAATCTGCGAGCTGTGTGTAATGACACACACAGTGCAGCTTTACACATGCCAAAACCATTTATTTACAGACGAGAAAGATTTCAGTGTTCTGGGGCATTCTGAGGCACAGTCTTGGGCCTTGCAGTCATTTGTGGGTTGCTGAGTCAGGAGAGGAGAAAAAACAAAGGGAACAGGTGAAAAATGAGAAGCCGGGGAAGAGACTCGATCCCTTTCAGAGCCCTCAGCAGAGGGTGGTTTGGAGGAGAACTCAGGAGTTCAGCCAGCCTCACACAACTTCAGTGCGTTATATATAAGCACATTTTAACTACAGCCAGATGAAACCCATCATGTGAAGAGTAGAACGAAATTACTCCCAAAACTGTAACTTTATTACAGCCGGTGGGGAAATGTGAATGTTTGAATGACTGCGAGAAGAGGGTTGATAATTAGCTTGGTTTATCTCCAGCAGATTAGAAATTCCAGGTCATGTCTGCTGACCAAACACAGAGAAGTTTATGCCGTTTCTGTCCCACAGCATTTGAGAACAAATAATTCATACAGCCCATGTAAAATCATACTTTCAGAATATATTTACTGTGTGTAGTCAGTATCAAGTGAGTCCTGTCAGTCCCTCTAACTGATGCTGCCTCCATAAACCACAAATTTCAATGCCAAAGAGGAAATCTGAGCTTTCCTCCTGGAAATGGAGATTTCAATTAAGCTGTGCATGTAAAAACTCTGGTTTTGGTGTTGTTCACTGTCCTGTGGCCTTTTAGGCAATAAGAGTAATTTGAAGGAGGTCTTCTGCAACAACCTTTTTTTAAAACTTTTTACAGAATGGGAGCAGCAGATGAAGGGTTAAGATTTCTCTGTGTTGCTGTGCTCTGCAGCCCTGCAAGCTGTGATCTTTGGCTGCTTCAGCTGCTACCATGGTCAAACACGTCTGCCCCTCACTGCAGACCGGGCTGGACACAATCCTGACTAATCCCAGGGAAGATTTGCAGCAGTCTTAGATCCTCCTGACATCTGGGCAAAGACATCTGGGCGCTGCCTGCAAAACTGCTTGGAGCTACGATTCAGCAGAGGTGTTTCTCCTGGATGGAGTAACTGGGAGAGAAAGAAGAAAAAGCAGTCTGCAGATAAACAAGAAGTATTTTAAAGTTTTTTCTAGACAAGGTAAACTAGAGCTAAATGCATGTGGTCCCACCAGCCTGCCCTTTTCCTCCAGAACCTTTGGGACATCAAGTGAAACAGCAAGTCATAGGGTTCAAAAGAAACAAAAAGTTGTACTTTCTTTAAAGCACAGAGTAAACCTGCAAAACTGCTTGCTGCAGAACGCTGCAGGTGCCAGAAGGTTCAAAAAACAATCAGCTGAATTTATGGAGAAATAATTGAGTGCGCAAAATTAAAGTTGAAAGTACTGGTACTGGCTCAGGATATATTCAGACATGGATCAGAGTGGGCTGTAACACATTTTTGGGGAAGGGTCACTGTGTGCTTGCATTATTCCCTGGCTCTGCAACTGACTGCCACCAGAAGCAGTGGGCTGAGGTGATGTTGTCTGACCATTCCCATTTTCTCGTCCAGTTGTGAAGCTTGTGTCTTCACTCTGAAACCAGGAAAATGCAGCTGTGCTTGCTCTGTGCACCTGCCCGCACTTATAATAACTTAAAATTAGATTTCCTCCCCTAATACATGAGCTTTAGCTCAAGGATGAATTCAGGGGCAGCCTCGGGGCCAACTTTAGGGGATATGAAGACAGACAACCACGTGAGCCCGTGCTTCCCAAACACGGGCATTGCATAGTGAAACCTTCCCCGAGAAATGTCTGAGAGAAGAGGAAACCAGGCTGCTCACCTGCAAGTCCTGGCAAGTGTTAAAGCTTGTTTTTGCCAGAAAAGGAAACAGGTATCGTTTACTACCCACAGAGCTCAGATCTCTGCTGAGTACAGCGGCGAGGCTGCTCTCTGACTAACAACACCCAAAGGAGCGACATGACCAAGGTGTTAGGCATTTGGCCAGTGCAGCCACGGCTGTTGGACACGAGGACAACCTCTATGAACAATCAGAGGAGTCTGTATAGCTGCAGACGGAAACATTCCAGTTTGATTTCAGCCACTGTCTATGCACACGCCTCTTCTCACTTGATCCTGCTTTGTAAAAGGAAAAAAAATTAATATTGACATGTTTACTTAAGAACAGGCCAATCACTAAGGACTGTCACTAGTGGAGTACCTTTAGCCTAGAGAATACAGAGGAGATTGCAACATCTTGGATAAACCCAGGTCTTTCAGCTGAGATTAATGATCTGAAGGAACGGTATTTCCCATAGTTAGGTAGAAAAACTAGGTGAAAATAGAATGAAAACCCTCTGGGACTTCAAAAAAAAACCAAAAACAACAACACCAAAAAAAAAAAATCTTATGCAGAGGAGGAAAGACAGTGGTTATTGAATAAAAGGAGGGTTTATTTTGCCCACTGAAGCAGTGCAGAAAATCATCAAATAAAAGAAATATTTCATGACTCAAAGAAGGAAAGGAAGTTCAGAAGAGGAGACTAGGTGCTCTTAGGGATACTGGAAAATTCACTGCAAATTCCAGAGCACTGAGAACACTGATGAATGATGAAGGGGAAAAGTATAGTTTCAGTGTTTATCTTAAATTCCATGTGATGATTCGACAGAAATAGTTGCTGGGTTTTGAAATCTTTCATGAAATGTGAGTAATAAGTATCAACCTCAAATTGTCCTTAGAAAGCAAAATATAAATTAGGTGTTCATGAAGCTGGCACTCTGTGCATGAGGGGACTGTGTATGGCTTGTCAGGGATGTTCAGTGGTCAAAGACACATGAGCAACTTGTCTTCAAGCTCTCATTTCCACAAAGCAAGATGCAGCCACCAAATTTGTGCCTAGAAGGTGTGCACAAAGGCACACCTGTGCTGCAGTCTGTGAGGACTCTGGGAGGTCCAAGAGCACATGGATGTATGTCACTATTGCCTTCACTGGCTTTGTTTGACCCAAGGCCGTTCTGTCACCCAGTAACACTGCCCACTGCAGCACCCATCAGGGACAGAGGGGCAATGGCTGTACAGCCCCTCAGGAACACAGCACCCATCTCCAGGCATGTGTAGACCCTAATCCCACAGTATCTCTCACAGAATATGGCTGTCTCCCGTCTAAGTTCTACGGCCTTGCGGAAGGGGAAGAAACTGAGGACACGTGGTGTCCTACTGTATGTCCAAGCAGTCAGACTCACACTATGGACAGATTTGGCACAAACTGGCCCAAAGGATACCCCCTAAGCCCAACTCTTCCCAAGTACAGGGTGGTCATGGATTGCAGTCATCCCAAAAGCCAGCAGCATGGTCAGGGTGCTGCATCATGCAGCATGTGCCTGCTGCACGAGTGTCCTCAAGACCACTCTTGATGTCCCTTCCAGTGCAAGTGCAGTCGGATTATTGCCACCCAGGACTCCTCCCTGTACTTTCCTAGAAGGTTCAGCAGAAAGTCCAAGTCCTTACCATACAGAACAGCTGTTCCCCCTCCTGCCTGCTCAGCCAGTAGCCAAGAGATCTAAACCTGCTAGAAGTGTCTTTGGAACTTGTAACCCTGCCCAGAGCAGACCTTGCACTGCAGGAGTCACTGAGGAGCTGCACAGTCTGTCGAGGGTGGGGGGTGGCAGGAGGATCAGGAAACGGGTGAGTCAGTTCAGTGCTCTGAAGCACTGGGGAAACTGCACATTCCTTAGCAGATAGACACTGCTGGACTGACATGGCTATGCAGATATCAGTGATCAAACCCCAGACACTCTTAACTCTGTTTCCCTCAGGTTTGCATGGGTTTCTGCCCTGCCTCTTCATCAGGCAAGGAATTGTTCCTCACAGGAACCAGCTCCAACAGCCAGCACCATGATGGTTTCTCTGCTCCCTGTATCTCGGGGAGTTCTCCATGAATACGGAGAGAAATGCATCTACTTTGTTATCTCTGCCTTACCAATAGAAAACTTTGCTGCTTTCTTCTTCCTCGCTCCCAGAACTATAAAACCGTGGTCCGCAGAGACACCGTTTCTTCAGCTGCAGATTCACAGCTCCCTGTTCCTTCAAGAGGGAAAAAAGGACATTGCTGGGAAAGTTTGCTACCACGTAACTAGGATGGATTTCATCACACCAGCGCTGCTGCCGGGACGCTGGGGACCGGCAACCGCAAATGTTTTCCAAGCAAACCAGCCTTGCTTTGTCTCTGCCCCATGGGGCGAGATTGCAGTTGCTTTTCTCCCCCTTAACGCCCCCCATCCCCACCCCCGGCATTGCACAGGACGGGTCAGGTAATCACGAATCTGTTTGTTTGTCTGTTTGCAAATCTCGGGAAGCAGCTCCAGCAAAACCTCCTAAGTCATCAGAAAGCAGCAAACCACGGTGTCAAAACAATGCAACCCCATCTCTACCTCCAGCAGGACCTTTATCAGGAATTATCACCTGTTTATCTCAGAGTCTGGGATGACAGCAGGTCCAGGCTGAACGTCCCCTCCATCCGGCCTGTGGTGAGGGCAGGCAGCACCACCCAGCCTATGCCCTCTGAAAGAGACAGTATTTCCTCACTTTGCCTATTCTGAGTCTGGATTTGTCAATATTCAAATATCTACGCAGTAGAAAGGGAAACTATAGTAACTGGACAAACACACGCCCAAGAGAGAGGACACTCCTTCCTTCTCTGTAATCCCCTAGTTTCAATAAACCTTAGTAAATCACTGAAGCATTCAAAAATCGAAATTTCTCCCAGTAATGAGAGGTGCAGTAACGCAAAGGTGTAGAGCACATAGTCCTTATTAAAATGGTTGGTTCAAAAGTTTGGATTTGTACATGGATGATGAGTGTTTGCGCAGCTGCCTCCCTGAAAGCCCTTTAAAATCATAGTACTCATAATTCCCATGATTGTTCTACTGCCTCCTCTGCAGCCAATTATCCCCACGTGTGCTGCCTGTCCGGGGAGCCCGGCAGAGAGTCTGCCAGGTAGGAAATGAGCCCCTGCCTTGCCTGGCAGCACTGGGGTGGGCTGAGGAAGTCTGTCACACAGACACCAGCTGGGCAGGTGGAACTGGCACAGCCCCGCTCAGGGAGGGAAGGTGCCCTACGGAGGGTGAAGTTTGCAGCTCCAACACACAAAGGACAGCAGTGGGCTGCCATTCCCGAGAAATTTGAGAGTGTGTGTGGGGGGGTTCGTGTTCTCTGGACCCTCATCTCTAGGCGGGGCTTGTGGGGGCGTGGGGCTGAGAAGAGACTGCAGATCAGGGTGAAACCCTGACGGAGGGGCGGGAGGTGGTGGAACTCCACGAGCGGGTGAAGTGGGGTGTGAACATCCCCCCCGACGCTGAAACCACGAGAGGAAGGCGGGGGGTGCGGGGGAGGCGCGGGGGGTGCGGGGGAGGCGCGGGGGTGCGGGGTGAGGTGCGGGGGGAGGCTCGGGGGTGCGGGGGGAGGCTCGGGGGTGTCAGGTGAGGTGCGTGGGGAGGCTCGGGGGTGCGGGGGGAGGCTCGGGGGTGTAAGGTGAGGTGCGTGGGGAGGCTCGGGGGGTGCGGGGGCCGCGGAACCCCCGCGGGGCGGGGCCGGGGCGCGGCCGGCAGGGGGCGCGCTGTGCGCGGGCTTAAGAGGCGCGCGGGGCGGCGCGCGCGGCAGAGCCGTGCGCGAGGCAGAGCGGAGCGGGCGCGCGCTCCCGGTCCCCTCACAGCCACTTGTCCCTGTCCCCACCCCAGACATGGCCAGCGGAGGGCTGCAGCTCCTGGGCTTCGTGCTGGCCTTCCTGGGCTGGATCGGCATCATCATCAGCACCGCCATGCCCCAGTGGAAGATGGCATCCTACGCGGGGGACAACATCGTCACGGCCCAGGCGCTCTACGAGGGGCTGTGGATGTCGTGCGCCATGCAGAGCACGGGGCAGATCCAGTGCAAGGTGTACGACTCGCTGCTCAAGCTGGAGGGTAAGTCGGGGCTTGGGCGGTGAGGGAGCCGCGGGTGCCCGTCCCGTCGGGGCCGTCCCCTCCGTCCCGGTGCCCCTTCGGTCGGGGCTGGGGGTACCAGCCCCGTGGGGTCGCCACCCCACGGCGGTGTCGGTCTCGTCAAAGCTCAGCTGGGGTTGCCAGCCCTGTTGCACGTCCAGTGTCCCATCTCCGCCGTCGTCGTGTGTCTGTCGTCCCTCCCACCCATCCCAAGTGCCTGTCACAGTAGGGGTACTGTTGCTGTCGGGTCTCACGGTCTCGGTCCCGCTGGAATTACGCAGCGTGGCCCTTCGGGGTTGAAGGGGCAGGGCTCGGAGTCCCCCATCTCTTTGGTGACGCTTCATCCTGTCTGTGGGTCGGACGCGTGTCTCTTGGGGTCCCGCCGTGGCTCTCCCCGCCGGAGCAGACGGTGACTCTACAGTGACTGTCCTTTGGGGTACCCTGGGCAGTGTCGCCTCCCCGGGCGGGGAGCGGGGGCGCTCGGTGGGGCGATACTCGGACAGGGAGCCGGGACGCCCCGCAGCCCCCTGCCCGCATCCCGGCTGCCCGTTCTCCCCTCGCAACGAAAAAGCTTCCGGGAGGGGAAGGGTCGGATCCTCCACAAGTGTTTGGGAAAGCGCCGTGTTAATGAGCAAGAGCTTTTGGCTGCGGAGGTTCAGCCAAGGACTAGGCATGGCTGAGAGGGAGCAGAGCTCAGCAGCGGGGCCGGAGTGGGCTTTTAGAGTACGGGTCATGTTTGCCTTTGACTGTCTCAGTCTTTTGTTCCCTGGGAAAGTCTCTGCTGCTCCAGTGGAGCTGGTAAGCAGAGGGCTGGCAGGTGAGCTGGCATCCTGCCCAGGTAGCACTGCGTGCAGTTTTTCGGCAGAACTACGTCAAGATAATCTTCAGTCTCTTATGTTGTCGTGGGACGGTGAAGCCATTTCATGAAGGCAGGAGCTGCAGCCTGGCTGGCGGAGGGGTCACTGGGGTATGGGCAAGGCTGGCTGGGGTGTCACTCGGGGTGTTCACGCCGAGCTGGAGCCCTAAGTGAGGGCTATATCTAGAGCGCTGGCGAAGAAAACTTACGGCGATACCCCCAAAAAATTCCTTTCTCAATATCCCTCGCCTCATCCCTAGTCCTTGACCAACTTTATTCCTCCCTAATTAATAAAATAATAATTACCACCTTGGTCACCTTCTCTTTCCCGAAGGATTGAGCAGGCAGTTTCGCGTAAACTGAGGCCCTTGGGGGAGTGTCCCCGAGTCCGATTGCCACCAGCCCTTCCCGTGTGTCACGCAGTGAAGTTGGACACCCCCTCCCCACTTTCGCAGCCAGCCCACATCAGTCCCTCTGCTCCCTTGCTCCGAACGCCTGTGGGCCCCGCAGAGGTGCGGATTGCTCCCATCGGGCGTGCTGCGCACCCCCTTGACACTCGCGGGTTGCGGGGCTGAGCACACAGTCCGGGGTGCTTTGAGTGGTAATTATGTGTAAGCTCAGCTTCAAGCCTCTTATCTCGCACTGGGGGTGGGGGGCGAAGGTGCCAGCAGGGCTGAGGAATCTCCATCCACTCCCTAGATGGGTTGCGAAAGGTAACCTTGCCTCGGGGATTGTGCGCAGCCCATTGTGCTGTTAATGAGACCTGCCTGCGGAATCAACTGCAGAACCCGCCGAGAACAGACTCCCAGAAACCTGCCCCAGGCCTTCCAGACCCGGCCCATTCATGGTTGAGCACCGAAACCAGCTGCTCCCCTCACCTTTGTCCAGCGAACAATACGGGCTCTTCTCTTTTACGGCTACGGGGGAGGGAGGTGCCAAGGACCAAGGCTGAGCTCGTAGCGTGTGTGCCGCCTTTTGTGTCCTCGCAGAGCCCCTGGCCCTGCAGGACAGCATGCTTGAAAATTCCCAAGAAACAGGGAGATCGCAGGGGATGGGAAAATCAGTGAGGGCTGGCGAAAGGACCCGTTGTTTTTTCGGTCCTTCAGCTTGCTTAGGTTGAAAGCAGATCGTGCCGGGGGGCATAAACGTTATCACGTTATCTGCCGTTTTGCCTCCTGGTGTGCCTTCAAGGTTTTACAGCCACATAGGCATGGGCAGGGACCAGCAGTGCTGGTTTGGGTGGAGGTACAAAAAGCCAAAAACAAACAAAAAACCAGCCAAACCAAAACCATCTATACCGACAGCCGCACCCCGGGACAGGTGCAGTGGAGAGCTCCCTTACTGCATTTATCTATGTTCTGGTGAAGGTGGAAGGTGGTACAGCTATGTGAGCAGAACTTCTGCCTGGCCGCGCTTTCCTGCCAGAGCTTCTTCACATGTCAGAGCTTCGTGAGCTGATGGGAGAGGCTCACATCTGTAATTACTTTGTCCCTTCAGAAAGGACTGAACCTTCTCACACCTGCAGTAACTCATGGTTGTGAGAATTCTGGAAGGCTTTGCCAGCAAACTTTTGGGTATCTGGTAGCTGTTGCCATTCCTCTGGATGTGTCAGTGTTTGGCTGCTTGGACCGATTCTGCATCTGTCCAAGGCAGAGGTGGGGTTGGCACAAGCTGATGAGCACCATTAATCAAGTGAGGGGCCTCAAGCTTCCCGTGTGGGCACACTGCTGGAGTGCACCCATGCTGGCACTTCTCCCGCAGCTGTGTTCAGCTGAGGGCTTATGTCACTGCTCCTATTCAGGCAATAGAAAGGCTGCGTTTTGCTGGCTTACGTGAAAAGCAGTGCGTGGCCACACGCAGACACAGAGGCAACAAATGCCACCCTTGCAACAAGGCTTTGTTGCACAGCCTCAGCATTGTTCTTGTGGCCCTCCAGCATGGTCCATGGAGCTTAGCTCAGCTTTGTGCTCCTCGGGGTCTCAGGGGGATGATCTCAGACAGGAGGTTGTAGGGCTCCTGGTACCTGTCTCTGAAACATTTCAGCCCCACCTAACCACATTCTCCTGTTCTGAGCAGAGATGGTTCTGGGTCCTGTCTAGGCTGTTTTAGCTGAAGATACTCATCGCCCTGTTTGGTTTTGCTGGGAGAGGTTCTGTGCTTGAGACAAGCTGAGACTCATCTATCACTTCATCACCAAACCTAGTACATTCACAATGAGCCTTTGTGCCCTAGCCCAGAAAATAAACAAGGGTTTGAATACCCTCTGGGTCAAGCAGCATCGCTGAAATGTGAAATCTTCCCTCCTACACCTTTACCGTTGTAGCTCAGCCTGTTCCAGGAGCTGGGGAAGAGAATGGGTGGGGGGAAGGAAGGGTTCATGCTCAGGTTACTGTAGCTCAGTTGTGATGATGGGTGAGTTGGGAGGGTGGCCCAGGGAGGGACAAAGCATGAGGGGCATGTGTCCAATTCTCCATCTTTAGATCTGGAGTAAGCAGGTAGAACCTGCTGGTATCTGTGCTTTCATGTGGGTTAAGGGTTAATTTGCTACTGTGTTTCTCAATCCCTGTTCCTTCCTCATGAAAAATCATGATTGACTGATAAAACAGTCTCACTTGTGCTGGCTTTGTGAAGGTAGAGGGTTATTTGGAATGCCACCGAGGCTGTTTGTGTACCCTGGTGCCTCTGCAAGAGGGGATGGAAGTCTGTTGCAATACACTGGCTTTATTGCTCTACAAGCAGCTTCTAAGCAGCTTTAGTAGCTGGTGTTACTATGTGTTACTAAATCTCGTGGTAAGGGAATTTCCAGGCTTCGTGGGAAAACAGGCTGCCCAGGTCTCCTTTCACCAGGAATCTGGAAATGGTGGTACCATGTACTGCTTGTCTTAGCACTACCCTTGCTCTGTTAGTGAGTGTAGGAGGGCATTGAACCTTTCCTGCTTTCTGGTAAGCAGAGTACAAGGCCACAGTCATCTGCTGAACTTGCTGCTTTTGCACCGGCCATGCAGTGAGTGCTTCCCACCCTTTCCACTTTGTTAAGAAACATGACCCAGAGTCCCTGTCTTGCCTAGATTCCTCTGTACAGTCTTCTAGACTTGTGGTGGGGTGCTTTGAAGGTGATGGGTATGCAGGGTGGGTCTTTGCAGGGTCTGGTAAGGGGGTTGAAAGCCCCCAAGCCATGAGTAGCTTTTGGGTGCAGTGAGAATGACTGCAAGTGAGAGAGATGTTTGCTGGCCATCTCTGAAGCTGAGATCACAATAGTAACTTTCACATGCTGGCAGGGCCGACCAGCCGGAGGTCGGATCCCACTTCTTCCACGGGATCCAGCTTTCATGAACACTGTTGGGAAGGCTTTGAAGGATGCTGACTGTTCTTGGAGGTGGATGGTGTAACATGTTTCCTACACTGTGGAGCTGGTGTAACGTCCGGGGAACTCCTCTTGCAGATATTAGAGGGAGCTGCACAGCATCTGTTTCATCTGTCATCAGTTGGTTGCATGGAGGCCCGTGGGAAGGGAAGGAAAAGTCCATATTTTAAATACAAGTAAGGCAGTCAATGAGCATCCCTATCAGAGAATAATCTGCACATAGAGCCATTACAGCAATTTTGCATTACAAACAGGCATTACAAAAATCCCATGGCACTTTCCCAACAGCTTTTCTGTAACATAAATGACATAAACAGGTTAAATGAGAAAATGTGATGATGGAAAAAAAACCCCTCAAACATCTGCAGGTGAAGTACTTTTGCAGTATTTTTTATATATGTATATGTATATATAACTAAGCAGTTACCACCAGTTACTTCTGTGTCAGTTAATGATAGTTGTGGGAAGGAAGAAGTAGGCTTCAGGTAAACTGCATCAAGTAGTTTGTGTCCAAACCGACTAAGTCAAAACTGTTTGTTGGCATGTTTTTAAAACAAGTAGGGTTTATTATGTGAAACATGTATAAGCTGCAGCAGCATGTTTGTAAACTTAAGGGGTATTATATCCCTTGCAGAATACACATTTGTTATTAACTGTCAGCAGTAGTTTTAAGCCTCTGTTCTTCAGTCCTTGATGCTTTCTTGCTATAGGCTTTTCAGACTGTGTCTCTCATTACTAAGCAGCAACAAAAAGGCTTGGCTTCCAAGTCAGTACTGGTTTATATTGACAAAATACTGTTGTCATCTGACAGCTGTTGTTGGATGCCAGGCCAGTTGGTCTCACCTTGTACAGGACTGTTTTTTCTCCAAAGGCTCCTGGGCTTTCCCGTTCCTGTTGGTAAGACAGTTGCCACAGCAAGGAGTGTGGGGGAAATCATGTTGTCTCTAATATGGTAGAAGTCATAAAGTTAAATTGCTGTGGAGTACTTCTACTTGCTGTTGGTAGCCAGTCCTGTTTAGCAGGTCAAGACAATAGTATACTTGTATAATTTTGGATTTTTAAAGCACCTGGAAAGGCCCATATGAACAACAGAACTATTATTAAACTAGCTTTCCCAGCCTCTGGATGTGCAGCTTCCATTGACAACACAGCTGTTAATGTGTAGTTAATAACTAGTAGCTTGTGTGATGATTAACTGTGGTCAGTGCACTGCACACATTGCAAAAGTGGTAGGAGGCCAAAAATGCCGCCTCCCAGCCTGTGCTCTGAGCACAGGGCGGGCGGGTGGAGGGTGGTTGGCTAATACAGCCATGTCACATTACAGCTTCTTGGGATAAAGGAACAGGATGTTCTGCAAATGCTTCAACCTGTTTTTCTGTCCTACTGCAAGTTTCCTAAATGCTTCTGTCCCCCTATGCCGTTGAGCTGTGCATGAGGAAGGGGTGAGAGCATCAGGAGATGTTCCCCCAGGCTCTGCTGAGAAGAGGCAGCTCTGGGAAATGCTCACAATGCTGTGTTTTGTTTAACTGTTTCTGCAAAGCTGTTGTGCCGTGGCATGCATCCACTTAATACTTGTGATTTTAGCAGGTTTCATAGCTAGGTCTTCAGAGGCCATAGAAACATTTTCTAGCACTTTCCTGTGTTTGTTCCTTAGCATCGTGTTTGAAGGTGAGAGGTCTCTTCCCACCCTTTTAAATAGTATTCTAGTTTTCAGAGATAACATTGCCTGTTTCCAGCGTCATGAAAGAACTCTTTCAAAACCCTCTCCTATAAAGTAACTTCTCATGCAGCAAGACTGAGCCCAATTTACTTACTGTAGTCTTGATAAAACAGGTTTGTCTTATCTCTGCAGAAAATACTTTTTCCCAAGTAAAAATAATTTTCACCCATTGGCCTCTTCAGAGTTGCTGCAATAGGCCACAATTTAGCCTTAAATGTATGGCAGCTGAATTGGCTGCCTGGGTGGTAATTTGTCAGCTGAAGTCCTTCTGAAAGTTGGCATTACTTTTGTAAGATAGAAATTATTTTTGGAGTGTAATCTCTAACATTGGAGATAAAGTAATTAAAAACGAGTTTGGATACTGCTGTGGTGATTTATGCTTAAGTGACAAATGGCTTTGTTAATGGGTTTCTGCAATCAGTGCAGCAGATGGGTTTTGATTAACACCTGGGCTGTGTGGAGGTGTGTCACCTTCGCCTTTGAAGGATGCAAGAGATAACATTAGCCAAGCTGATTGAGGGACTTTTTTCCCAAGAAAGCCAAGACTCATATTGTGAAAGTGTCACTTCCTATTGCTCTGAATATTGCATTTTAGTTGTATTGTTTGTAACTATTTTCATAATCTATTTACAACACAATAAGATTGTTTGTGAAGGGGCAGATCCAGAAAACTCGAGTCTGACAGCCTGGTGTTGGTGTGTGTCACAGGAATTTTCCTGCACAAGCAGTGCTGTGGGGCAAAGTGTAGTAAAAAAGCTGCAGAGGATGGGTGTGAGGCTTTGCCCCCCTCCTGGCCAATGCCAGCTCTGAATTCCTGAGTTTCAGATTGAGCCAGACAGCCCACTGTTGTATCAAGGACTCAGATGTATTCCCCTACCAGCATTGACTGAGTGTGAAGTTGCTCTGTTACAGGCTTAAATCTTGCAACTTCAAGCCTGAAAAGCTTTTGTGGAGCTCTAGCAGGAGGCAATTAGTGTGTTTTGAGGAGTGAGCTCCAGACTTGGGAAAGATTCTGGTGATACTTTGCTAGTACCTGTGTCACACCTTCTGTGTCAGGAGACACTTGTGCTGCTTTGGTTACAGCGTGCTCCTGGGAGCCTATTCCTTTTATTAACCAGCCCTGTTTGTTCCCAGGTCTTTACAGGACTGTATATTAAAATCCATGCTGTTCAAACAAACCTGATTTGCCAGACGATAAAGCTCAGGCTCTTAGTTCACTTCTAGTCAGATGTTTTGTCACCTGAGGGTTTTTTTAGTAATGACTTAATTATTTTTCTTCTTTGGTATCAAGAAAATCCGAGTTCAATAACTCACATTCATAGGGTTAGTGTGTCTATGCCTTCAGGTCAGTCCTCATAAAACCAAATCTTGGATCAAGTACATCAAGTCTGTCTTCTGAGAACTTGGGCAAATTCAGCACTTGCAGATGGGAATCACCACCCCATGCCCCAACTCTTCAAAAGCACAAGAGGCTCTTAAAGCATTTGAGTCAACTAAGTCAAATATTTTAGGTAGAAAATAACCTATTTTTCAATTGGCTGGGAAAATCCTGTTTTTGTTGCAATTGTGTTTTTTTACCCTCTGGGGTTCAAGCTGAGAATTTAGCACCAAAAAAAAATCTAAATCAGTACTGAGTTATTTGTATAAAAGACAGGTTTTGGAAGTGTTGAACAGTAAAGGGGCCTTGCTGTCTCCTGTGTGACTATTCATATGTATGGCACTATTCATAGTAAAACACGTGCTTAAGTGCTTTGTCAAGGTAGAGCCTAAATCTGAATACTTCTTTTGATAAACAGGTATGTCCTTCCAATTGGGATTCAAATGATCAAGGAAGAAGAGATGTCTGAGGGCAATTCCCAGGTCATTTCCTGCAGAAAGGCTGCATGCCCTTGTTTGCCATGCATTTTAGAAGAGGCCAAGAGTCCTCTGATCCTGATGCATGGCAGTCTTGACACCAGAGCTAAAATGGAATGCCTTGCTCGGATGTATCCTGTGTAATGGGGGAATAGGAGTATTTTGACACATGATTACTGATCCAGTAATTTGAATTTCTATTTGTGTTTGAGTTTTCTTTTTGGTAACTCAATTCCTTACGTCTTCCAGGCAGTCTGCAGGCCACGAGGGCTTTGATGGTGGCTGCAATACTCCTGGGGCTCGTGGGTTTGTTTGTTGCTGTAACTGGCATGAAATGCATGAAGTGCATGGAAGATGACCAGGTCAAGAAGATGCGGATGGCTGTCTTTGGTGGGGTGATCTTCATCATTTCAGGTTAGTAACATACAGATGTGCTTATTATTAAATGTGCGAATTCCTAGATGGCATTTTGGTCTTAGAAGACTTTGGCATAGTAGCTCTGGCTGACTGAGGCATCAGGTGGGTCTATTGGCACTGGCATTACACTCTCTCTCTCTCTGGACATCATGCCTTCAATATCTGTTAGCAGAGCTGCCTTTGACCCTGCTTCAGTGAAAGGCTGTCAGTAGTCCTGCTTTTGGTGCACTGTAACTGTGGGGGGACCTCAAATCCTTTCTTAGCTTTTCTCTCAACCAACACTAACTGGAACAGCTCAGAGTTGCCTAGAGTAGCAGCAGCTGAGCATTATTCTAGATGCTGATTCTGCTGCATGAATACTTTTGCAACGATTTTATTGTGTTTTCTTTAACCATGACATTATGTTCCCTTTATGTGCAGGTCTGGCAGCATTGGTGGCCACATCGTGGTATGGCAACAGAGTGGCTCGGGCCTTTTATGACCCTTTCACCCCCGTCAACACCAGGTACTGACCCTTTGGATATAAGACACTACAGTTTAGTGTGGCAAATGCTCACAGGGCTTAGTTTTGAGTAGCAGTGGCTCAAAAGAAAAAAGGGAATTTTCTGAACTAACTGGGTTGGCTTCAAACTGTGCAGAAAGAGCTGGGACCAGATTATCCGTGTGGCTTTTAGGTCTTGGCTTTCTGTTGATGGAGCATCACTGACAGAGACCTAACTGATGTGACTTCTATGATTTTCTTTCACTACTGGTTTGCATAGAGCTTGGTCTCAGTTCACACCCTGCTCACTTGCAGCTGTGTGGGGTGACCCAAAATACTAAATTAACCTGATGCTGAAGATCTGGGTTTGAGGGTCAACAAAGTCTCAAACTGCTCCATACTGCTGCCTTGAAGGAAGCCATGTCCATCCCAGTTTCTGCTTCCTTCTGTTTTGTGTGAACATGTTACTGTGAGTAATACCTCTGGATTGCAGTGTTATTCACCTTCTCCCTTCTTTTTTCCCCAGATTTGAGTTTGGTTCAGCTCTCTTCATTGGCTGGGCAGCTTCATCTCTGGCCATACTGGGGGGATCCTTCCTCTGCTGTTCATGTCCACGGAGAGAAACTTCATATCCACCCACCCGAGGCTACCCAAAAAATGCCTCCTCCACAGGGAAGGATTATGTATAATGAAACAAAGAAGAGGAGCCACCAGCACTGGTAGTGAAAGCATTTTGGAGAGGACACTATAATGCCACTGTCCTGAGCAGAGTCCAGGCTCTAGGTTCTGCCTTCCTCTTCTCCCAAAAATGTGTATATTTTTGTAATCCTCTTTGCTACTGGACATAACTTCTCCTTTCTCTCCCAGCCCATGGAGGAAGGCTAGCCTAGGTTCATAGGTATTGCCACTGGAAAGATGAAACCTCCAAGCTTGGGTTAAGTTTAGTATTTGGGAGTAAAAGGGAAAATGATACTGTTTTTATAGATGGATGTTGGTGCTTTTTTTAGTTTGTTTTTTTTTTTTTTTTTTTAATAGATGGTAACAATTCAGTCCCATATCCCATTAAGTTAGAGCCCAGTGTGGTGTGTGTAGAAATTAAAGGAACATATATTCTATACAAAATGATGAAACCAATAGCTTAAGGGGAAACATAATTCCGGGGAAAGACTTTAAATGCAGGCATGTTTGAAGAGATGTAAAATACTCTTGTACTGTCTTATTGGCATCATCTTCAGCACAGCACCCTGCTTTCTGTGCAGACAAAGGGTCAGACACTATTAAATTGCAGTGACTTTACAGAAATCCATGCTGTCTGTGCACATGCTGTTGACCAAAGGAAGATGCAGTGTAAGGTAGCAACTACAGAAGTTATCAGACTCCCAAAGCAGCTGCAGGTTTGCCTGGTGCCAGAGAAGAGCTCAAGAAAAATGACTGCCTTCTGTTTTCAGTGTGTGTCTCTGGTGGGGCTGTTCCTTAGACACCGAGTGTTGCCAGTGATTTTTCTCCATGTTCCCACCCTGGTAGCTGAGCTTGAAGCTTTATCCACTTCTGTCTGTTACAGGTCAGCTTTTAACACTTCCCTCTTTCCTTGGATCATTTTGGGCTTAGTTTACTGATCTGTTTGCCTTCTGCAGCTAGTTGTGTTAAACCAAACTGAATGCACTGCCACTCCCTGATGTTTCCCCAAGGATACCTCACGTGCTGCCATTCCATCCTGTATTTCTTTTAAACACTTTCAGTGATGATATGAAGGCAAATTCTAAGAAAACTGATCCAAATCTTATGGCATTTTCTTGTAATCCAAGCTCACCAAAGAGGCAGAAACAAACATTTTAAAGATAAAAAGCCATCCTTGCATATTGAGTCATACGAAAAAAAAAATCATGCAGTTCATTAAATGTTCCCACCTCTTCCCCTGAAACACCCAGTCAGTCACTTGGTGTTTACTTACCCTGGGAGTTAAATCTCATAATTCCTAGAAGGGTGGTACCACCTCTCCAAAGCTCAACCTTCTTGTACAGAAGGGAAATGGTTGCTTCTGACCAGGCTTGACAATTGTGTATGTGTTCAGAGGCATCAGATCTCTTGATTTCCTTCTGTAGACAGGGAGAGCTTTTGGCTGAGCTATGTACCACCGTGGTGTTGGTGGTCTGTACAAGCCTTGTACCTCTGTCTTACCTGATTTTTGCAGCATAAAGTTACTAAAAGAAACCACCCAGAGCATTGGCTTCAGGCTTGAGCTGATGTTGGCCTGTACTTGGAGCTGGCTCACATGGCTTCCACTTCTCCATGGGGAATTGTCCGTGCACAGCAGCTGCCTCGTGAGACCTCTTGCCCTAGGAGGTGGCAGCTCAGGTCACATTAAAGAGCTGATGAAGTCTATGCTTTCATATTTACATTAACCCTGAGCCAGGGAGCAGAAGCTTGTATTGGGAACTTGTATAAAGTGTTTAAACAATTTCAATAAATGGACTTTTTTAAGGAAAATCAGGCTATTACTTCATTTCTTGGTTTTGAGCAGAACTTGGATGGTGTGTATGGAAGAGAAGACTGGGACTCGGGCTTTTGGGAGGCTGCCTGCCAGAATGGAGCTTGTTTAGCTGTGTGTATCTACAGCAGACAGAGGTGGGGACAGATCTTCTGCAGTGAGTCAGGCAGTTGTGGCCTCTGGCAGAAACTCACCCAGTAATCTGCTAGGATTGCAGCCCAGGAACCAGAAGGTCTGCTCCTTGGCAAGGCAGGCTGCACCCTGGGTGGAGCAGGAAGGGGTAGGGGGAAGGCAGATGGCTCCCTTACAGGGGGAGTGGGAGCTGCAGGAATGGGGAAGGGATAGATGGGGTGTGGAGCCATGGTGCTCCCAGGAGAGGTGCTTTGTTTTAGTAGAGTTGTGCTTTCTGTGGCTTTATCTGCCTTAGGGTATGTGTAGGCTGTGGCTACCTGCATGAGGTGCTCTGCCTTCAGTGAGAGACCTGCTGATCATCCATGTGTGTCTCTTAAACTCTTACGTGCACTTCCTTGATATTTCTGGGTTAACAGGGCCATGAAGAGATGGGCTGGGGGAGCATCCCTCTCACTCTAAAGCCCCTTGGGGAGTGTACTATGCTTCTGCTAGTGGTGACAGCATGACAAGTTGGGTGTACCTTTTTGCAGGCCAGGTAGAGAATGGTTCCTGATGGGGATGGTTTCTTCTAACCTGCACTGATATGTCCCCAGGGTAACAAGGCTCTATCCCCTTGCTTCTACCTGCCCTGGAAACCTTTTTCCATTCACCGGGGCCTTTGTGTTCATCCTTTTCATATTTTAAAGTACTTGTGATAAGAGGCAAACTTTATTTAAAACATTTTCTTAAGATCAGTCAAGGAGCTGCCTCCTCTAGTCCCTTATTCTCCAAGGGCTGTTTGCTTTTGTAATTACAAACAAAAGGAATAGAGCTAATTAGGCCTTGTAAAGCTGGCAAAGCAAAACAGCCAGGCATGTGGCTGGCTGAGGGAGCTTGCAGTGCCTGGAGCAGGCTGGTTGCCTGGCATAGTTTGGGGTCTATGGTCATTCTTATTCCAGCCTGTCAATTAGTCAAGGATTTCCATTGAGATTAATTTTTTCCCATGTTTTCATGCTCACTCCGTCTCCAAAGACTTGTGCAAGTTCTGCTCTGAAGTTTCCTGGGCAGAAAAAGACAGGAAAGCAATCCCACCTATAAAATGTTCAGTAGGACTCCTCAGCAGCTGGCAAAAATTGGCCACTGCAGGGGATGCAGATCTATGTGTGAGACTGGCACAGATAAAGGAGCCGGAGGCTACCTTGTTTTGTTTGTTTGCTATACTTTTAATTTGACAAAATTCACAGCCAAACTTTCATTTGCCCTGCTTTTCTTGTGTGATCATGCAATTCTCCTTGGCTGTGTTTTCTACAGCCCCTTGGCCATCTCTGCTGTAGGGTGCATAGGAAAGGAGTTACATGGGTTGAAAGTTGGGGGAGAGTTTCTCACTAGGTTTCAGTGTTTGCATGTGACTGGCTTTCCTGTAACGAAATGATGGCATTTGTGCAGACAATGGGAACTTTGACTTCTTCTTGGCATCTTCTCCCGTACCATATTTATTATTCACATTGTGCCAAAGCTCTGTATACTATGCAGGGAACTTGACCGTCAGTGGGAATTACATGCTCATTTATATTGCTTAGATATTTCAAAGGAGTAGGAGAGCTCAAGATGTTTTTGGAATAGCGTCAGCCTGTTGGATTTCTTGTCGTCTCCAATTCAATTTTAAGAAATCATCCATGCTCATGCCTTTATCAGTTTCAGTTCTGATTTGTACATGAGCTTCTTGTAATAAATTTGGCTGTTTTCTGTAGTGCTCTGAACATATAAAGAGTATTAAACCACTGAAAACTTACTACTAAGATCTCAGAAATAACCATGAGATCTGGTGACAAATGTTTGTGAAATGCTAATATAAGCTCAGAATCTTTTAAATGTAAGGCAGAAGCAGAAATAATGTCAATACTGAGGGACAGAAGTTAATGCAGGACTTCTGCTAAAGAGCAAGCCCCAGAAATGGCACTAACTTTCTGCAGTTCCTCAAAAGTACATTTACAAACCTAGATGAGTAACCAGACTGAAAGCTCAACCCTTTTGTCCTGAGCATGGAGACATGGAATAACTCTGGGGCAACCAGTGAAGTGACAGTGATGTAAAATTATCTCAGTGTTTTCACTAAGGACAGCTAAAAGATGCCAATAGTAGCAGCATCTTCCAAGGTCTTACACCCGAGTGTACTTGAAAATTATTCTGCAGTCAGCTCTAAGCACAGTGTCAGTCAGATCATGGAATAGTCTGGGTTGGAAGGGACCTTTAAAGGTCACCTAGTCCATCCCTCCTGCAATGAGCAGGGATGTTTTCACTGAAATCTTGAAATGCCAGATCTCACAAGTGGCCAGAGTCTTGCCAGCTTGTGTGTATGCCATCGGGATTACTCCCCCACAATGTCTGCCCACCACCTTAGCACCTACCAACTGGCAGAGGAGATGGCTGATGTCACACAGAGCAGAGATGTGCAAGTGAGCCACAGACTTATAACAACCACATATTTCAGCTGGGGCCTTGCATCCAAGTGGACAACCAATCTGAACTTCCCAAACTGGCCTTCTGATTGTAACCCTATCCCACTTCATTAGACTCTTCATTCCTCCACTCCCACTGGTTTTTCAATTTGCCTGATTGTTGTTTGCCTGCTTCTAAAAGCCCAGCCTGCAACAAGGAGCTTGGTCTTTTATAGCATGCTGCTTTTGACCCTTTCTGCAGCTCCTGAAGTCCTGCACTCTGGCATCTGCATCACTGAGCAGAAAGGGAAAAACACTCCTTTGTTGAGCCTCATGTGCTTGACTGGAAAACATCCCAACTCCTACAGTTTTCCAGAAAAGCCCTGCCTGGATTCCTAGCATACTGTGTCTGGGACTTGGTGTTTCTAGGGTCTACATTTCCTACAGAGACCTGCTGCAGACAACAGGAGCCCCTGGCTGTAGAGCCTGTGGGTGCTCCGGCTTTGCAGGGGCTGTAAGCAGCCGTCAGCTGGCGGGTCCTGCCCGGGCTGGGGGCTGAGCACTGGGCAACCCATCTGGGTAACACATCTACTGGGCTTGCCTTGGGGCACAGAAACTGCCCTCCACTCCTATCTGGTTCATCAGCCAGGCCCAGGAGCAGCTTTCATGTGAGAAACATGAACTTTGATGATGTTAAGTTTCCCATATTTTTGCCTTGCTCTGACTCTGAGCTCTGCTTCCCTTGTGGCCTTCTTCACTGTAGTTGTCCAGGTCTTCCCTCCTCCTTGAAGGACCATTTGGAAAAGTGTCCATCTGACCATACTAGGCTGTTCCTGACCAGTACAGCCAGGCTGGGTTAGGTAGCTGTTGGCATGTTCTGGGACATTGCACAAGTCTCCACTGTTGTTCATGGTATTTCTGTACTTCACTCACTAAAAAGACCTGCAAAAGCTCTTGTCCAGGTGAAGGATGTGACTGATGTAAAAAAAAAATGCATTTTCACATCAAGGCAAAGAACAAACCCTTTCATCACAGTTAAGAAACTCCACCTGCATGCCAGCAAGGATCCCCAGGACTGAGGGTTGCAAAGACAGCCTCTGCCCATGTCCTGTAGTTTTTAGGTGGGTTTTAATGAAGACCAAAAAAAAAAAAAACGTGATAAAGACTCTCCTGCAGGCAGCAGGGAGGGAAGAACAACATGAAACTAGCTAGTGCCAAGTTAGTACCTACATCCCTGGCTCCTTGGAAAGACCCAGCTACATGAAAGCTGCTCAGTGCTAGTACCAGGTTCTCCCCTGCCATGGATTCACTTCCCACTCCAGACAAGGGCTTTCATTTTTAATGTGGGAACCACACAGCAAGGTTCAGCAGGTGGGAGGCGTGGGATTCTGGTACTCCCAGCCCAGCACTCCTGGCTGCCCTTGGAGCCAGCTGCCCCAGCAGGACAGCAGCAGGGGAGACTGAAAACAAGCTCAGCCAAGGGAAAAAAAGCGCAAGAAATAGCATTCTTATTACAAGGTAAACAGTATTAACTCCGTCTTGGGGGAGTAGAAACACCGCGGCAGTGATCGGCTTTTCTGCCCACAAGCTGTGGAAGGGCGGTGGAACGCGCTCCACCCTCCCCTTGTGTAACACTCCCCATAGCAGCAGCTGTAAATAATCATTTACCTGTCTCTGATCCTCTTTTGCTGCTTTTTTTTTTTAAAGCCTTTCTTCTGAAATGCAGCTCCCAAAGGGACTGCCCTGAGGTGTGCATGGCAGAGCCCCAGCCTGGCAGAGCTGTCACACTCAACCGGAGCTGGAAGCCCCGGGTTACTCCTGCGAGCAAATCTGCCAGCTGCAGTAAGGGGGATGGGAGAGTGTGGGCTGCATTTGTTGTTTTTCCAGGGAAAAGAGTTCAACGGTTCATTTTAATGATTGTTTTTCCCAGACCCACAATAACATTTCTCCACACTCTCTTCTGCAGAAAAGGTCTGGTAAAAACACATTGGCCAAAACACGTTTGTCAGAGAGCCAGGTCTGCTTGTTTACCTGACTTCAGGATTTCAACACAGGAGCTAAGAAACTGGAGACAGAAAGGGGAAGTCAGTCCCTTCCTTTGTGCTTTTTTTTTTTTTCCCCCAATGAGTAAAAATGCTCCACAGCTGACCCAGACCTACAGGGAGTCGCTTTTGTGGAGGTTTACTTGTCACTGTCATACTGCAACACGACAAAAGCATCCTTTGGGAAGTATGCGTGGGATGGATGCTCTGGGAGCATGAGCAGAAATGTGACCAAGCCCAAGCAGCCCTGTGCACATAGCAGGGGAGACTGAGGACTAATGAAACACTTGGCTGCTGCCTTCCTTAAGGGAGGGATGTGGCCTTGGCCCAGCAAGCAGAGTCTGCACAAGAGGGAGTCTAATTTACAGTGCCCTGTAATTTGCTGATGCCGTAATATGTTTAGCTTGGGGAAAAGGCTCTGTTGATGTTAACGTGTTCGCTCACATTGGAGCTGCGGTATGTTCCATCCACATGGAAAACAACACCACACAGGACTGTGGCTGGACCATCTTGGAGCAAATAACAGGCACTAGCTCAGCTGGGGCTGAGCTGTTGGGGCTTTCATGAGGTGGGAGCAGCCCCCTGAACACTCTAGAACCAGGTACGATGTTACAGCCCAGCATGTGCTAGTGACGCTCACTCTTCGCGGAGAACTACTGCCCAAGTTAATTAGACTTAAGGTGTCAGGACCAGACCAAGCAGTATTTCCCTAAAGCTTTTGAACTGCCCCCTAATCACTGATAACACTGTCAAAAAACATAGCTCCATCCCCCATTTACGACCTTTCCCCTAACTGGTGCTTTTTTGAGTCCAGGCAAGGATGGTGAGGATGTTGTTAGTACCAACAATGACAGCAGAAACACCATGAATGATCTCAAGACGCAGACTGGGGTGCCAGGGTGATACTGGACAGACAGACTTGCACCGAGAGCAAATAATTACTGCTCTGTGATCTGGTCCTGCTTTGGAATACAACATTGTCATTGCTCAAACACGCCTCTCTGTTTGCCTAGTAGATTTGTTATCAATAATTCCTTACACCTATGCAGTGCTTGAGCTCATGGGACTGCTCCAGGCTGTCTGCTGCATGTTTTGGGGTAAGTCTGCAGGACTAAGCCCTGCAGATAGAAAAAATAGTTGTTTGAAATTCAAGCTAACTCCAGAGCAAGTATTTCTTTCCACAGGAGTTAACATGGCTCTTTACACCTAAGTTCTTCATCATCCTCAGAGCAGCCTGGTGAGTTAGGACAGTGTGTTCACTCCGCTTACAAATGGGCAGCGGGCAAACTATAGCCCTGAACCTTGAATGCCTGAAATCAAGGGAAGTACCTACAGATTCATAAGACTCTGGACTTGAGTCTCCTGTCATCTGTGCTGGTGCTTCTCCTCCTCCACAAACCTACCACATGCTCAGAGAGCTCTGTGTGCGTGTGTTGGTGTGGGGCTGACCAGATGTGATAAGTTATTCACTCTGGCTGCAGGCACAGGATAAAGATGGACCACTTTGTCCTCAAGCTGCCCTGGAAAGGGAGACATCCACCCTTGCGAGCCATGTATTCTTAACTCCTCCTTTTTCCCATCTCTGGAACACACTGAGCTGAGCAAATAGCTCACTGCAGGATTTGTCAGTGGGTGGTCAGACCAGCAGAAGGCAGGAAGCAGGGCCTTCAGCTCAAAGTCTGGGGAGAAGTGGAGCAGTGGGGCAGGACCATGCTTTTGGCACCAGCAAACCCCTGGGCAAGGCAGGCCAGCAAAGCTCCCAGGCTTTCTGCAGAATTCCTCAGAAACTGGATCATAAAGTAAATAAGAGTCTGCCTGGCATTTTATGTTTCAGAGGAATGACCAAATTTTCCTTGTACACACCTAATTCTGCTGAAGACATAAATTAGTCCTGATGCAGAGCAGCTCTTATCACTGCAAGACAGTGCTTTAATAGGAATTTCCTTACAATTTGTTCCCAGAACCAGTCTCAGGCCAGATTTGAAAGGTGATAACATCATGACTGAAGTTAGGAGCAGATGAAAATTGCTCTTATAGAACTGCACTTTGTGTGAACCTTTTTCCAAAGAAGATTTATCAGGTGTTTCAGATCAAGTTAAAAACATTAATTACAGCCATAGTAGTGGTTAAAAATGTGGCAGGCCTTTCAGAACTTCTTACCGTAGATCACAATGTCAATATTGCAAAAGAGTGGTTTGTTTCCATCATAATCAAGTTGTCTAGCACTGAATAATGGACTACTGGAGGCTGCCTCTTTATCTTGGCATACACAGAGCTCGGCACTGTGTGTCAACACTGAGAACACTTGAAGGATTGCATTGCTTTGTCTGCTTGGACCCAAAAATACAAGGACTTTGGAGGGGATTCAAACTGATTCTTAAAGTACCTGCTCTAAGCCAGCTTACCCCCTCCTACTATGGGCAAACTTGCTTATCTATGTCCTGGTATTCAGAAGTTAGCCCTCCCTTTCCTCCTATTATTCACCTGGCTAATGAAATCCGTGCTGTGTGAAAGGGGCAGTGACACACTGTGCACACGAACTGGCAGAAGTTTCCATTGGTGAGCTGCTAACCCAAGTTATTTCAGCATTATAGAAATGGTGTCAGCCCTCAGCCCCTCTGAACAGTGGCTTCAGTTAAGCTGTGCCAGCCATACAAATAGCTTGGAGCTTGGAAAAATACATAATGTATTAAGGGTGGGACAGAACCAAATATATACACTTAACTTGTTCATGCATGACTGAAGTGCAGCAACAGCTCTGGGGAAGCAGGCAATGTTGTGCTCAGTGTCCCTGAGCTCGCCTGGGAATTGCAGCACCTGGGCTCCCTTTTTGGGACACAACTTGGCTGTTCCTACTAATGGTGAAGAAGGGATTCCTATGGAAATGGTAGGATAAATAAAGCACAGAGGGTCTTGGCACTGACCACAGTCTTGTCCCTGTTTTGTCCAGTTAAGCATTTCTTGCAGAATAGCTGCAGATGACACATAAAATGCAGGGCATGCTTTGCTCCCTTCCTGCTGGAGCAGAGATGTGCAAGTAGAGCAGTGGATCTGCTAATCTCTTCCATGATGAGATTTAGATAAAGGCTTGTTTGGGACTCCCCTGTGACACGGGTAATTTTGATTTTTATCTCCTGGACAAATGGGAGCTAAAAGCAGTGATTACAAAATCTGTGGCTTTCCACAGGAGATTCTTTCAGGACATTTGAGTTCTTATCTTTTTGCAGAACTGAAAGAAGTCCAGAAAAAATGCTGGTAAAAGCTAAATACATACTCTTTCTTTTTTCCATGGAATTAACTGCAGAACAACTCACCATGTAGCTAATCAAGAGTGGAAAATTTCCTCTCAGTCATAGCTTTTCCTCTTAAGAGCAATTGAGGTGATTTGCTATGAAAGACTGTTTCTGCTCAGTGCCAGTAGCGGTGTTTTTCTTCTCAGGATAGGTGGCTGCACATATCTGTGGAGACCACTGGTGTGCTTGTGGATGTGCCATAACCCCCAGCCTGTGATGGGAGGTCTCTTCCTACAATCCTGGCACATGGGTCTTCTCCTAATACCAATAATTCAGCACTATCTCTTCTTCCCTATGATCCTTGGAGCCCTGTTGGCAGTGAAATCTCTTCAATGTCAGAGATTTCTTTCTTCCTGCTGTATGTTTCTCATGTGGCTTTAATTCTGTTTGTGGAGGCAGCTGCATGCACAGACGAGAGGAAGGGGATGGACAGAGTCAGCTTCCCACAACTTATCTCTGGTTCACCAGGGCAGGTGGGGAAGGGAAGCGATAGGCTCCATCCATCCCAAAACCTGTGGGATGGCTGAGGATGATTACTAGAATGATGATATCTTCTTCCAGAGAAGACTAGAAGAATGTGGTGGGTGCAACCTGGGACACATTCCCACACCCACCTCTGTATATTTACACTCATTCAGCTTGAACATCCCATTAAGCTTGATGGAAGCAATTAAAAAAAAGAAGTAGTATCTGTTCTTGCTCACTTGTGAAAACCAGTTGGCAGGATTCTGTTACAGATGATCAGTCAAATTTGAAGCAGAAAGTCAGGCTCTCAGGATAATTCTGCCTTTTGGAAATGTCACATGTGTGTGTGTCACAGCCAGAACAGGGAGCCTTCCAGCAGGGTGAAGTTTAACTGCTTAGTAGAGTGGAGAATGGGACTCTCTTCTGACTAGAACCTGCAGGAGTGAAAGTGTGTTTATGCAGGTGTGCACATGTGTAGGTGACATATGCACACTGGACTAACTTTGCAAGGGCAAATGCCAGAACATTAGAGGTGGTCACAGGATCTGCTTGAAAAAGGCTTCTACAGGTAGTAATGAAAGCTTAGGACTGACTGCTGCCATTTGTTGGGCAATTTCTTTTATTTTTATGTGGGGTTCCCACAGGCAAAAAGGTTAAGTCCATTTGTTTGTTGTAACAACTCAGGAAGGGAAGAGGTTTTCCTTTTATCCTGCTAGTACAGCTACCTTTGTCATCATATCCCTTTTCTGGTTGAGGTCCATATCCAAACTAACAAAGAGCTTGTCCATAGCTACCATTCAGTAAACAGTTATGAGCTACTGTCAGTTTTTATCTAAATTGAATTAAGCAGGCACCTGATCGAATATCTAACATGTTCACCCTTCCTTGCACTAGAGCAGGAAAGGGTATAGTGGACCCCAATAGGAAAGGGTCTCCCTTTATTTTGATCACAGAAGTTCTTGACTGCAGCTGATCAAATAGAAAGCTCCTGAGTTATAGCTAAAATGTCCTAAATGTGGTTGATGAGCTTCTGACAAAACCAGTGGTGAATCCCTGCTTCATTTGGGTGCACACATCAATACAAATCTAGAAATTATCCCAATCTCTCCATACTGGTACTATTTGAAATGCCATCAGATTTTCAGATCTGGAAGTTCCCTGAGGCAATTCTCAGCTATTGACTCAGGACTTCCATCAGCCACCGAAACTTCAACTAAGTCCTTTCTCCTTTTGGACAAACAAACCACCCTTTGCCTCCCTAATCCTCATCCAACAGAACAGTCACTACTGAAAATGAAAGCAAGCCAATTTACTGATCTGAGCTGCTCATTTCCCAACATAATATCCAATGCTGTGAGTCATCGAAAAAGGCTCTCCCCTTTTCCGTTAAGGTCAGCAGGAGCTCTAGCAGGGAGCAGTGGCTTGGTCACAGCGTCAGGCTGAGCTGGCAGCACCAGCATCAGAGTCCAGGTGGAGGAAGGTTTTCTGCATCTGCCGAAGATACAAAGTTGGACCGTAATGTCAAAGGAGGTCAGGTGAGCAAGATCAGTAGCATTGCCCGAACCTTGTTTTTTAAGGACTCTTTTCGGATGCAAATAACTCAGTTTAATACAGGTAGGTGCTGCCCCAGGTGTAAACATAATTTGGGTGACAAATGAGGAATGGCTGGGAGGCAGGGAGCAGTCACTTAACTTTAGAAACAGTTTAATCTCTCTTAGACCTGCAACAAGAAGGACTTTTCTTTGTGTTTCTGTCCTCAAACAAACTTCCTTTGTTCTGGTGCAGTTTCTCCTCCCCTTGAATTTGCTGTCCCAACTGCCTTACTCAAGTCATGCTCAGGCTTGCTCCAGTGCCAGCAACGTTTCAGGAGCCTGATGAAACCTGAGTGATCCTGGTATGCCTGTGTCCAGCCACACAAATAAAAGCCAGGAGCCTTTTCCTGCAACAGTGTTATCCCAACAGCCCTGCATGGGGAGAAGGAATGGAGGGATAGCACCTGCTGAAGTCCAGCCTTTGGGTACGGAGACTGAGTGACTCAGATGTCCAGATTGGTGATTGACTCACCAGGATTCTTGACCGGGTCCTGTCTTTCCTGATGAGTGTTTTCACATCCAGTCACACCTCAACCTGAGCCACCCAGAAAAGCCACCAGCCCAAGGTTAGGACACTCCCTTGTGAAGATGTTTGCAGCCTCCAAACTGAGCAGGAATATGAATGCAATCTTCCATCTCTTACATGGATATTCCAATGGCCAGCACCTGCACAGGCTGCCTTTGTTCAAGCTGGTCCTATTTTCGGCTTTTGAGTCTGGGGCAGAGGATGATAAAATGCACATCAGTTCTCCTTTAGGGTATCCAGCCTAAGGGTATCCTTTTTTGCAGGAACTTAGCCACGGACACCTTGGCACAATGTGGTGGAAAGCTTGGGATCCTGATGGGTACAAAGACAACCTTGAGCAAGGAAATATAGGCTAGGAGCCCAGTCTTTTCCCACCAGCTGAGATCAGTGGATCAGCAGTCTTGGTGGCTGACTCAGCTCAACTCTCCCATTAGACTTTACTGAGGAGCACCTTTTAAATCATGGTGTGACTTCAGAGTCAGCTGAATCAGACACTTGATGAAGAGTCACTCTAGGATTTATGGATTTGAGTACGAGCTTAACTGTGGCCATGGGCTGAGGGGCAACATGTAAATGCAAAGTCTAAGGCAGTGAGATGCCACCTGCAAGAATGCCCCTCCATTTCATTGCTGCTCGTGGAGCTGTGCAGCCATTTCCTTACATGGAATCAGAGCAGTCTGAAATCTCTTGTGTCATTCTTAACCCTTTTCAGGTTCCTCTACACATAACTGTAACTGGTAGGATCATGCCTAGTCCATCAACACTGCCTGCATCTGCTTGTGTGATACCCACTTTGCAGTTACAGGTGGGGGAGCAACAAGGAATCCATTTTCTTCCCTGATTGAGTCTGTATCTACACCCTCACATTAGCTTCATGCTGTATCCTGGTTTGCGTTTGCTCCTGTGCTTAGTGGGAGCAAAACTCATGTTTCAGGGAGCATCTCATTAAATTTTCCATATTTTGAAACGGAGTGACTCACTCTCACCAAGCAAGCCGCTGTTTTGTCCTTGCTCTGTGCACTGAACTGAGCACAGGACTCAGCTCTGCCCCACCACTGGCCCTGGGAGTCCAGGGAGCCAGGTCCAGTCAGCAGCCAGTGCTCACCACCTTCCCCCTCAAAAAATGTCCCTTTGTGGCTTTTAGACACAAACATGAATGTACATGAAAGGACAGTGGGTGGGGGCTTGTGCTGAATAATAAGCAGCAGCCAAACAAGTTGAGCAGGTTTGTGGAAGCAATTCAAGGCAGGCAAGCCAAAAAGATCAGTAAGGTGAGATGTAAATGTAATCCCTCTAAGCTGGGACACAGGAGCCGAAGGATCCAGGACACAAACACCAGCCAAGGGGAACAGGCCCCCAGTAACAGTATGTTTACAACTCCACGTTTTTCCCAGCTGAGCCAGCCCCATGATGATGTAACTGTGAGCACACTGTACCTCGGCCGGCCAAAATCTTTTGGGGTGCAAGAGGAGATGGGGAAGAGGGACAGAGGGACATAGGTCAAGTTCCTTTTTGCTTTCCTGTGCCCTATCCTAAAAATATTTAACTGAAGAACGATTTATTCAGGATTTTTCCGCTGTTTTCCCTTGTGTGTCATGTGCTTTGCTGGTGTATCATGATGGAGGGATTGCAGAGCAATAGCTCACAGCCAGCAACAGTAAAATGAAGATTCAGAGCCCAACAAACAGTCCCCAATCCTCTACTACCCTGTTAGATAATGAAGAAGCCAAAAGGTACCTTGGTTATTACCAGAAAATAGCCTATGGAAGCATCCTGCTCATTCAGCTATCCCTCACTTGCTCTCTTTCTTCATACGGCTAAGTATGAAGTTTCCAGTCTCAGCTGCCCAGTGGCAAAACATGAAAGGATGAAAAGGTGGCTGTGTGGAGCCAAGTGCCCAGCCAAAAGCTAAAAGAAAACCCTTACAGCCAAAGACAAAGCTTGACCTAATGAACATCATCAACAGAAAAAAAAACACAAACAAACAAAAAAAAAGAGTTTCAAATTATCCTGTCACTTCAAATAATATCTGATTTTCTACACCTAAAAATGGAAATAAAATCAAAGTGGGGAGGGGTGGAGGGGAGAAAGGGGGCGGGGGCAAGAAAGAAGCTGGGGAAGTGCTGAAAGCTTTCAGGCTTTGTTCTTTCATCACAGAAAAGTAAAAAGAAAAGAGGGGCACGTTTGCCCCTTTGTAAGTTGTATTTAAGAGCTAGACCCTTCTTCATTTCGAGCCAAGGGAATTTTTGCTTTTGAGTTTGAAAAAAGCAGAATCAGGGTCATGATTTTTAAAAAGCTTAAATCCCAGGCGAGTTTTAGAAACAGATTCAAAAGCACATGCTCGCTGCAATTATCTACGCCTGCGGTGTTTTCGGACATGTGGACTTCAGGAAAACAATAGCCAGCCCTGTTATCAGCACAAAGGAGGATCAGTTTGGAATTATCCTACCTGTAATGCAGGCATCCCTCAGCTCTGAGGGTTTCCATTCCCACTGTTGTTCAGCTGTGAATTTACTTACAAAAAAAAAAAAAAAAAAAGGAAAGAAAGAAACAAAGAAGGGCATTCCTAACTGAAGTGTGAAGCAACTGTGAGCTGGCACGCTCTAACCAATAATTCTTAGCACAGGTCTTGCCTAAAATCAGTTGAATATTCTCCCTGCTTTTGAAGCAGGAAAAAAAATCAGAGGGGGAGGGTGTCTGAGCACTGGGATGCTCCAGCAAAGGCAGGCACTGCACAAGGCTAAGAGGTGATGGATATATCCCTGGCTGCAATAACCCCCCATGCAGAAGCCATGACTTTCCATCCATTTAAAACAGAGGATCATGATGAACCATTGAAGCTTCAGGAGGTGCTTTAATAGAAGAGTTTGGTGATGATGGCAAGTATCCTGATGGTACTGCACATGGTCCCTCAGAGACACACACATCTTGGATAGCTGAGTCGGGCTGGTGAAGAACTAACTATCTCTTGGAAGCTCTCAGCTTGTTATTTAACTGCATGTGACTCTTTTATATATTTGAGTTTAATACTCCTAGCTGAGTTGTTGACTCTTTGAAAGTTGAGTGGGAATCAGAAAGGCATGGGCAGTGAAGCTTTAAGAACTTGAGCTGGAAGAAAAAAGGTGATGGTGGAAATCTGGTGAGTTTTAGCAAGTTATAGCTCCCCTGAGCAGGAACTCCAAAGGAAGTGGTCCCTCTATGGTGTTTGCGTTGCAAACTGCTGCACAGGTAGCAATGCTGCCTAACAAAAGTACCAGAAACCTCTTAAAAACATCTTAGATATCTTGGGTCTCTGTGCCAGGGGCTGCAAATCCTTAGTGGCCTGGGTTTCCGTGGCGTGTCACTGTAGGGTGATGGGTCACTGTGTGTGGCTGCTGTGGCAGAGCAGAGCCCGTGGCACCGGTGGCCAGGGGGACAGGACACACACTCCAGTATCTGTAGCAGCCGTCTCGGCTCCTTTCATAATCGATGGGGAGAAACTGGGAGGAAAGCATGATTCATCCCACCTGCCTAACAATATGCCCCAGCTCCACATGGGTCGCAGCCCTTGTGGAAAAGTGCTCTGCCAGACTCTGCCTGTCACTCACTCCCCGCACTGCCTTGTGCGTCCTCTTCTGATGGCCCCTGAAACCCGGACCCCAGGCAGGATGCTGCCGTCTCCCCACTGGCAGCTGGAACTGTGAGTGCAGGGACAGGGCAGAAGCAATAACGTGGGGCAGCGCCCCCAAACCAGCACCCTGCCTCCTGCATGGGTGATCCCTTGGTACCTTGAAATGGGAACAAGTTTGTGTCACCCTTATCTGCACGATCTCGGCTTTGCATTTCATTTCTCTGTGTGCCACAGGAGGAGCTGAAACCTGCACCAGGTGTGATTCATGTGCCACTACTATGGGTAAGCCCCGTGGTGATGATTAGCAATGGCTTATATAAAACACGGGACTTCCAGGGTGTTGAGCACCTGTGAACTATGTTAAATTGTAGGCAGTGTTTGGGAAGCTTCTGGACTTTTCTGGTTTTTGGCAGGGGCACCCATGGGCTCCCCCTGCCCCAGGCCAGCCAAAACTGTGATGCTGTGTGGCAGGGAGCCAAGATAACAGCCCTGCCAGAGGGCTTTCCCCCGCGTGGGGAGCGGATGCTCGAACCTCCCTGGCAGGCTTATGCTGAGAGAGAAACGAGCCAGCAAGAAAGGACTTGGGGTGGGGAGGAGGTAGAGAGGGTTGATCCTGGAAGGGAGGAGGCAGCACAAGCTGCACTGAAGGGAGGACTTGAAGAGGGGGAAGTGCTTGAAGGCTTGGCTGGGGGGGAGAGGATGGGGAAGGTGCAGGGTGAGAAGGTGACAGTGGAATGTGGGGACTCAGAGAGCAGCCTCTCTGGTAACATGGGTTGGAGCTGGGGGAAAAGCCAGTGGAGGAAGGGCAGTGTGCCAGGTTGTTTTCCAGCTTTCTGTTGCAAATGAACGGGGGGGGGGGGGGTGGGGGGGGAGCGCGGAGAGGCTCTGAGGGCAGATACGGAGATTCAGCTAATCGCTATCAAGTTAACCATTCTTTAAAGACTTGCTGAGCAGGTAGTCCATCCTGGGGATATACCGATCCAGTCCTGATGCCTCATTCTTCTGTGCCCGGTGGAAATTCACTGCTCACTGCTAACTCGGCACACGAGCAGCCCGAGTCCAGGCTGATGGCTGTGGGATGGGTGTCCGGTGGCAGGCTCACCCCCTCGGGACTCCTGGCAGGAACCACACCGAGTCTTGATGAAGCTGGATAAAAGGGTCTGGGAGAACTGGTCCTCCAGGGAGCCCGGCAAATCCCAAGAGCCTGCTTGTGCCCAGCTCTGCTATGCACTGGTTAAAGTCAGCTCCATTCTCAGCGAGAAAACTCCTCCGTTATGTAGCAAGTCAGCCAGCTGCATATTTACCTTCCAAGGCTGGCCAGCACTGACATGCTTTGCAGAGCCAAGTCCAGCTCCAGTGAGAGGGGGAGTGCCCGGGAATGCTGCAGCAGGGAAGTGGGAGGATTTATAGCTGTTTGCGATGGGGGTCGGGTGGGTCACCTGAGCTGAGAGGGCCTCCCAGGTCCTTTTTCTCCTTTGCCAAGAAAGGCTTTCCTTGTTTGGCCTCACAGATAGTTGGATCGTGTAGCCCCTTCCCATGGAGCGGGGTCACTTCAGAGCAGCTGAGCAGGGGAAATGAACCCAAGGGTAAGGCTCCCATCTCGTGGGGAGCGTCCTCCTGCTGCTGCAGTGAGGACATGGGCTCAGAGGGCTGCAGGAAGCACAGCAGAGAAATGAGCAAGGCTGCAGGTATGTTCTGTATTGCTGAGCATTTCTCTTTTGCCAGCTTACCACTTCTTTGTATACCCCCACCCTTCCTGGTTCTCCTCACACCAAACAACAGCAAAAAATTGACATTTTCAGGTAAAATGGCGCTGATGCCTGACTCAGGAGGGGTACATAGGGATGAACTGTTTTCTGAGTCCAATGACTTGCAGTGACTGAGTGTTTTACCAGCCAGCAGAGCATTCTGCAGGGGCTGTAGCACCCTGATTTTACCCCCCCCCACCATGGATGGACACACACGTAGCTACAGCTGAATGCCCCGACCTCTGCTCTGCTCACACAACCTTTGTGTCTGCTCACTTGCTGATTTTTTTTTTTCTTCTCTTTTACCAAGAATGCAGGAACCTGCTCCTGGATGGCTCCAAGATGAGTTTCTGCTTCCAGTGCTCCAGCTTCCAGACTGGAGCTGAGAGTGCAGCCAGCCAAGCTGCTGGAGAACTGCACTGCACTGGGGAAGCACTTGGCAGAGGTGCTGAGCTCCCTGCGATGTTGGAAGCAGCTGGCCTTGCACAGGGAAGGGACATGGGGCTGGAAGGGGAGATGTGCAGGGAACCCCATATCCTCCCTGGGGCAAGATACAGCTGTGGGGAACTGGGGGACATTGCTCTGGCCACTGCTCTGGAAGAAGTTGTGTGGGGGGAGGGCTCATAGTAACAGTAGTCCACAAAACTGGATGATTTCACAGAGCATTTTGAGTGGCAACAGATGGCATTTAGGCTTTTTCCCTTGAAAGAAGGAGTTCTTGCAGGAAAATACAGAAATCTGAGGAAGGTCTATTAGGATCTCCCATAGCCAGACCCTGGGGAACAGGTTCAGTCTTTCTGGGTCAGTGAATATTGAATATTCATGCTAATTGTAAAGCCTGGCAAGGTGAAGGTTGCCTCTACAGGTCCATGGGATAGTAGTCCCACTCCCTGTCTTAAACTCTGCTGAACGCAATTTTCAGCTTGTTTTCTAAGCAAATGCCCTGACATTTGTGTTACTGTCTGTTGGTTTGGGTACTTCTGCTGTTGGCAGGACATTTTTGTCCCCATCTCTAAGATTTCTCACCTCAGTTAGGAAACCTTATACAGAGCATCATAGATTCCTCCAAACGGAACTGTTTCACAGCCTCGTGAGCCCCGACCTTCCTGAGCTAAAGTCTGTGGCCAGGTGAGGGCCAATGTGCCCCACTCCAGCCCTGCCTGGCCGCCTGCCTCACCCGCTGCTCACTGGGCTGTGCAGGCAGGGATGCAGGCTGCTACTCCTCAGGACCTGCTCTCGCAGCTCCATCTGCAGGTGCTCACCCAGTCTGTGCCTGCACTGAGCCGCTCCCCGGAGCGTAGATTTCCAACCAGACTACATTGCTCATGCTGGGCTTGCACAGCCCGTTGATGTCTGGCCCTTTCCATCGTCTTCCTGCCCTTGGTTGCGACACTGGGGTGCTGCTCCTCCTGGCTGCCCCACTGTCTGCCCCACTGCGTGGTGTTCTCACGCTTTGCCCTCTTTGAACCGGTCTGTAAGATCCTTCTTATCCTCCTCCAGATCTTTCCTTGAGACAGGATGTCACTAGGACAATGAGGAGAAATTCATCGTCTGGCTATGAGGAGAGGAAGGGTGTGGGGTGGTATCTTTATCTCCCATCCCTGCTGGGACATAGGCTCTTGACATGGTGTGACCACATTTTTAAACTCTCAAGCACTTGTCCTGCTTATTTCTGGGTTTCTCTGGAGAACAGGACTACAAAGTCATGGGCAGCAAATCCTGGGAAGGCAGTCCAAGGAGCATGCAAGGTTCCTGCACCCATCTGCCCACATTCCCCTGTGTCACATGCAACTGTCCCTGGACAAGGCAGGAAGGTATATTTGGCCTCAATGCAAAGTCCAGCAGCAGTTTAACCAGAGCCTATAACATTTCATCATCCCAGTGTCCCTCTTCACTCAGTGCTCCTCAGGGCTTGCAGGGGACTGTGGCAGCCTGTCCCAGCTTTGTGCAGGGCTGAGGCCAGTACGTCTGCACACTGGCAGTTTCTCCCCCAGAGAGCCCACGCTGTCCACAGACCAGAGCAGTCCTTACCGCTCCTTTGGTGGCTTCAGCCACAGTTGTGATGGAGGCTCTTGAATATTTTTGAAACCACAGTCATAGGGTTACTGCACTGACCCAGATGGTGAACACTCAGATTAGCACTCTACAAGGAGAGGATCTGAGGACTGAGAAGGCCTTAAACACCCTCATCTGCAGCTTAAACTGATATCCCAGGAGCAGTCATGACTGAGGAGGAGCCTTCTGGTCTTGCACTACTAATAACAACAATCCTGTCCTGTTTGCTGTTCTTTGTAAAAGACACCTGCTCCGAGATGTCTGTAGAGCTTGGCAAACTCTCCACTAGTGGGAATGTTGAGATACTGGAGCAGACTCTGGAATAACTGCCCAGGAAGAAGGAGGCTCCTCAGCCCAGGACTGACTCACTGTCAAGTAAGATTTCACTGTGACTGCTGTTGTTGTACCAGATTGTAAGATAAACAGGAATACTGGTCTACAAGGCTTTTACCTTGAAAATTTTCCTTGAAAACAAAGCTGAAAACAAAATGAGCCAGAGATGGTCAGTCCATCAGGCTTCCAGCTCTATTTGAGGCACAGTCTTCAGTCTGGGCTGCTCATGGGATGTGTGCTGATCCCTTTAACCTAAGAAATCATGAGCATGGTCCCTCCTGTCAGACAGATGAGTACTTTGACTCTTGTGGGTACATGCATCGCCCTTGCTCATCCGTCTATCTGGAGAAGGTGGCAGCAGGGATGGTTAGATTGACCACTGCCCTGGAGCCTGGAAACTGATGGCTCTGAAGTTTAGGCTTGGAGAAATCCCACCATCTGTGATATATAAAAATGGGGGGTAATGATGCCTCAGCAAAAGTTGCTTAGAGCGGTTATGGGGGTTAACTAGTTAATCCCTGCAAAGTGCTGTAGGTATCTGAAGTGTGATGTTAATATTACTGCCTTTCATGCAGGCAAAAAAATGTTCACTTCATCTGAAACTTAAAGCAGACTGCTCTCATTAAGACTCCCTGAAGGGTTTTTGCAATCTTTTGTATATGTGACCTTGTCAGGATTGATGTGACCAGTCTGTGTGAAATAAACTGCTGTGATCCTGTTCATTTTTTTTAGCAGGCAAGTACGGGTCTTTCAGCAGCTCATTTATCTGATGCAGAGACCAGTATGTGGGATTTCAGGTCCCAGGACCAAGGCCGGTGCCTTTCTTGGCACATCTGGGCTGCTGTTGGACTGGCTTCACCTGTAGGTTTGCAAGCTCTCCATACCGAGTAAACCGGCAAGAAGCACGTAAGCATC
>JAYRBT010000010.1:11037995-11078313 GCA_036023395.1 Myiotriccus ornatus | reverse complement strand
CAGCTCATTTATCTGATGCAGAGACCAGTATGTGGGATTTCAGGTCCCAGGACCAAGGCCGGTGCCTTTCTTGGCACTGCTGTTGGACTGGCTTCACCTGTAGGTTTGCAAGCTCTCCATACCGAGTAAACCGGCAAGAAGCACGTAAGCATCAATCCACTTACACATTCACACGTGGTAATTCCAAGCAGCCCATTCTGGAGCAGACCGTTTCAAAACTAGGAGAGGGCAATTGGGAAGATGCATGCGATGCAGAGAGCTGGGAAAGGTGGCAAAGCGAAGAGAGGATCTCTGTCTCTGAGAAATCCCAGGGGTGCGAAGCTGCTCGGCGGCCCCGAGTCAGCTCCGCGCCGGTGGGTTCCTTGGCACCGCGGAGAATTCAGGCGGGATTCCTCCATCGCGGAGGATCCAGGAGGGAGCCGATGGAGCGGCCGGCAGGTGGCGGTGCGCTCCTGGCACCGCTTTCCCGGGACGCGGTGCCGCGTGGATGGATCACTGCGGGGAGAGCGGGGCTCTGTCAGCCCCAAATCCTCTCATGAAGAGCTCCATGCCCTCAGCTACAAAGAGCCCAGAGTCCCAAAAGTCCGCTGCATCGCACACCACCCCGGGTGTGCAGCTCACAGCCGGTCTTTGTGCTGCGTTTGTTGCTCAGCCTCTGGCCGAGAGACCGTGCGGAGGATGGAGGGAGGAATTCGCCCAGGCTGGTTCTGACCTTCCTACCATTGCCACTTTCTTCCCCTGCTTGAATGCAGCGGTGGCGGCTCACGCACCTCGCAGGGAATGAAGGGCCAGGGGGCGAATCAGAAGGAAGGCATTGTGTCCTGCTAACCCCCTCGAGCCCCCACTTGTCACTAAAAGGCTTTACTTTGTTCCCAGAACGTCTTTTCTGCCTTCTCAGTACAGCCAGACGACTTTGTCCCTAAAATGCTGACTGTCCCTTTCAAGAGGCTGCCAGCTATAACTTCAGACATCAAAACATGATGGGTGAATTCCTCTGTGCCTCGTCTGTGCTATCGCTGCTCTTTTCTTTGGGTTTAGTTTGCCTCGTACATCTAGCTCTTTTAAGCAAGAATTATGCAAACTTAATCCTTATACTTCTACCAAATTAATCTTCCTTTTTATATTTACCTATTAAGGTGAGATGCTTTCCAGGTGGCAAGGACTCACTTCTCCGAGAGGGGATTAATTCAGGTGCTGAGGCACTGCTGTGTTTCTGTGGGAGTGGATGAGATACCAGAGAGCAGGGGGTGTGAGGGCAGCAGCATGTCTTCTGTGCAGGTTACCACTGCTTGGAGGGACAGGGCAGTGCTGGGTGGGACAAGTGCATGGGAAGTGAAAGGGAGGGGCCTTCTACCATGGGCTAGTATTTTTCTGTCTTATATTTTAGAGCCATAAATTCTCCCAGGATGAGAGCCTGGGCAAGCATCTTGTCACCTAGGACAAGGGAGGTCTCCCTTGTGGTCATCTCCTGCCTGTTTTCTGTCCCCTCAATTTTGCCCGCACCTAGCATGACCCTCACACCTTCCTTTTGGCCATTTTTGTCCCTCCTCTGCTCTTGCATCAGTTTTCAGCAATTCTCCCTGCATTTCAGCCCCAAAGGAAGAGCTGGGAGGAGGGCAGCAGAATGAGGAGACAAGAAGTTGGGGTACGAGTTAGAGAAGAGAAACACCAGGGAGACCATGACTTCTTTCCAGTGGTTCACTCCCCTAACATACCCCCCAAAGTCACTGCATCTCATTTCATTTCTTCTGCAGTACAAAACCCTTGCTTGCTTGCTACCCTCCACATCCTCCAGCAACTCCCCAAATCCCCCTGATACACTCTCTGTAACACTCTGTAACAATCCTATACCCTCCTCCTGGTCATACCTCCCATTCCAAGGAGTGAAGGGAAGCCACCCTCACTGTTCCAATTTACAGGGTACTGAATCCTCCTTCTTCCCCCCTGTACCCATCACAACCAAGTGGCTGAGGACAAGAGGGGTGGGAAGCATCCAAACTGCCGGGGCAGCCATAGAAATCATAATATTGAATAATACCCTCCTTGAAGCCCAAGCCAAGGGCTGTTTCTTGCACTTGCAACATGCTGAAGAACCTGGCCCTTCTTTTCAGCACACTTGTGAGGCCAAATCCTGCTTTATTTATGGCAGTTTTCCAGTCAACTGGAGTAAACCAGGACTTAGGTTGAGACACACATTCTCACTAATGTTTCACATAGCTCTACTTATTCTTGTAACATGATGGTCTTGTTAGTAGTTGGAAGGCTTCAGAAATGTGCAGAACAGATGCAGGTAATTGAGGATTTCCAGTCTTGGGAATATTTTGTGCCCATTGAAGCCAGTGGGAAAGCTACCAGCACTTCTGGGTGCTGGAATGCCTTGAGCTATTTGGCAGAATAAATTTGTCCATCTCCCTGAGTAAAGGAGGGCTCAGGTTTTCCACCAGATGAAACAATCAGCAGCAGTGAGCTCTGGAAATGGTGTGTTACCACTTAGGTGTCTTTCATAAAAACAGCCCAACAAGAACAAAGTCCTGAATGCAGGAAAAATGGGACACTTTTTTCTTAAAAGCTCTGGGCATTCGGAGCACTGAGAGTCACCTTAGAGCTCTGACTGGTTTGAAAATTGGGATGTTTTGGGGGAATGTGTAGTCTGATATTTCTGTTCTGAGCAAAGAGCTTACCTGGCAAATGAGCCAAACTACCCGAAAGGACTATTTATCCCACTGCTATGACACAGCAAGGTCCAAGTCCCACTCCACACACTCACATAGCTGTGTATCCAGCAGAGCTCATTCCGGGAGGACCTTTGAGAGGTAGATTTCCAGTTTCTTTCCCACATCATGGATGTTCCTATGCACCCAGCTCACTCGCTGGACTACACACTCAACTACCCGGGGAAGGCTGCAAGATCAAAGACTTGAGATTCAAACGTTTGCTGTACCTTTTCTTTGGATCTGTTATGCCGTGTTTTCCCCTCCTCTAATACGGAGGTTACTTTTTTCCCTCTGAATATTATTTCAGAAAAGGCAAGAAGGGCAAGACTCAAACCTCTTCCATGGTGTGGGGACAATTCACAGCCCCCTGTTACACTGATATGTAACAAGGGTGTCACCTGCGTGATGGGGGGGAACGTTCCCAGGAGAGCTCAGGAATCTTGGACTAGATACAGAAATATCTCGCTATGGAAATTTTGTTCATTCATGAGACATCAGAGGCTGTTTAAAGAAGTCATGAAAGTAACAGCCCTCTGAGCTTGTTGCCCAGGGAACTGCACATTTTCCTAATGTGGGAGTAGGTGATGGAAAATCCCCCTTCCATTATCGAATCCTCATAACTGACCCCAGCCAGGGGAGTGTTTTCCCTATAGTGTATTTTCACTTTATATTGTGTTATTTCATCACTTTAATATCCCTTGCTTGTATTTCTTCAGTTCATAGCTACAGAAAGTAGCTTCGTCTGTAGCTATCCTGCAGCCAAACTGATGTGCTCCACGTAGGAGGCAGCACCCTGTGAGTGACCTTACAATGACTTCACTCAGTGTCTCACAATAACATATAGATACTGATGCTGTAAAAATGGTTTTGTGAGGGGTATAAATACAAACACTGTGAGATCACATATTCCAAACTGTAACTGAATGCAGACTCTTGGAAGAAAATCGACTCAAAGGCCTCCTGGAAAAAACTGTCAAGCACAAGCACACTTCATAAATTTTTCCACAACCCCAAACGTATCATGCAACAAACAAGCTCCTTTTAGAGAGTGGGGCCACGGACCCCACAATGCCTGGACATTACTTAGATTACTTCTAATCCATCCAGGCTGGGGAAGGGTTATCTCAAGTCCTCGGTACTCAGTGTTCGTAGGATTTCCATGGGAACTGTTGTGCAAGACCATCAGGAAGGAGTCGTGCTTGCTCTGCAAAATGAGTATGATGCCTTCAGTCTGGTGGCATGCAGCAGGCTCCTCGTGTCTAGGGAATAATACCCAACTTGGCTGCTTGAGGTCAGTGCCAGCAGTAAAACCAACTCAGATCATCAGATGGCCCACCCAATCCATTATTGACACTGACAATGCAGACTCATGTGCACTGTGCAGGAAACTGTGCTGAACTTCTGTCTTGCCGGACTCAAGTGCCACCAACGGAACTGAGATTCATACACATACCTGCCTACCAGTTTAATTTTTGCTATCTTTTCTCTATAATTCTAGCTCAGCCAGAGCAAGGACAGTCCAAGCAGAACTCCTCGTAGCTTGCTCTGGAGCCATCATCTTTCAGATTTAATTGGAGAAGGTTAACCATCCTGGCAGATATATCTGCTTGCAGTCAGAATAGCCAACATCTGCTGTGGAAATGATGTAGGGACAGTTTACCTGGCTGTGGAAGGTACCATAGCAGTGACAATTACAGCGTGGCCACAGGGATCTCAGAGCTCCTTATGATCCATCTCACACTTGTCTAATAATGTCTGGTGATGTTACACAAAAGCCTGAAGTAGGCAATCAAAAAGAATTATGAGCCTAATTAAAACCCACCATGACCATTTAACTAGGCATAATGAAGCTATCCAACTTGGAATTTGCTCAGCACTCAAACACTTGCTATTTCAAATGAGCAAAAGCAGCCAGAAGTTGTTTTACAGTTCAGGGGAAAAATGGCATGCCCAGTCTCACAGTCCCTCTACGTCCATGCCAAGGCCTCAGTTCAGCAGTCACTTGTGCATCTCCTATCGTACACTGACTGGGCACAGGGCCACCCTCTCACAGCCCCTGCCAGGAGCTCTGGCCCCAGCTCAGCGTGGTGCACACCACCTTCTGCTACACTGTGTTTTCTTCTCCCTCTTTCCGGCAGTTACTCTTTCATTGCTCACTGGAGCAGAAACTGGATGGTGTGACAACAAAGTTTGTGCCACAATCCTGCAGAGTTCCTCCCAGACCAGTAAATAGTTGTTGATATTGAAAATAATCCATCCGGGCTTCCGTTCAGCATCAGAGGTGGAGAATACAGAGGCTGTACGTGGCCTCCACTGCCACCTCCTACCCATGCTGCTTTTAATGAGGCTTAGCCATGCTCTTCAAGGCTCTGTCTCAGCAAGGGGCAGCAGTGTGGGGACATCTGTTTTGGGAGAGGTGCCAGAGCTTAGGCATGACGCAGGACCCCATCCCTCAACAGGGTCAGCCCTGGTGACTGCTCCCGCATAGCATGGGCTGAGTGCCCACCTGCACTTCTGAGCAGCCCCTCCCAGCAGAAGACCTTCCTCTGTAACTCTGTTAACAAACACTCTGACCTAAAGGTTTCCATGCGGTCTGTCCACCTCAGTTTTTTCTGTGGTTTTGGAAGGTTTCAGCTGTAATTGTCATATTCTCTGTGGCCAAGATTTGGGACAGTTTTGCACATTCTTGTCTCTGGTTTGTTACAAAAACAAAGCGCTGCCCAAGCCTGGAGGTTTGGCAGGGAGTGCCTACTTTGAGTGGGAGTTTTCCTGCTTTTCCCAAACTGGACAAGTTACAGGTGTCTGAAAAATTTCTTATAGCACTTGTTCCATATGATGGGGCTTGTGGATGCTCACTGATGAGACTGATATTAATACAAATTGTGCCCTAGATAGATTAAATATGCTGTGCTCTGAAAAACCAACATACTAATCGTCCAGAAGCCACACCAAGATTTGTTGCTATGTTTCATCTTCATTTTGCGTGGATTAATTTTATAAACCTAATGTGGAACTAACAGTATTCTTTTCTTACACAAAGAAATTAATGAACGTCAGCGCAGTATTTAGAGACAGCTTAAAGTAGTCAGAGAAAACCTTAATGTGAAGTTGTGCCCTCAGAGCAGTATTTAAAAGCTTGCACTGAATAAGAGCTGAAGCTGCATGCTGAAGAGGAGAAAACAAAATACAAAATTGTTTCATGTGACATGAATGTCTACTCTGTGGTCTGGGAGAACCACAATCCAGAGCGGGAAGGAGGCAGGAAAAATAAGTAACGGACAATATGTCCTGGGGATCTCCTGTACTGTACTCAGCTCGTGGATACAGCAGGAAGTGAAATAAAGCACCCTTACCTCTGATACCCTCTATTTTCAGAGGGTTTGGCAATACAACTGTCGCATTTTCATAATGTTTTACTTTTTCTTATTCAGTGAATATACACAGTCAAAATTTTTTTGCTTATGCCTCCCAAAAGGTTCCATTCTGTTTCATCTCTCCTTGTGAGAGCCCTGACTGGGTCTCTCCCCAAAGATGTCTTTAGCACAACATTAAGCTTATTTTCTTAATAACTCCCAGGATTACTATGGGATGGAAAAAAATTTTCCTTCATTTTGCTTGCCCAAATTAGGAACAGAGAACTTCCTTGCATGACATGATATAGCCAGGTATTTGTGGTTTGTCTTCAGCATTCCTGGCTCTTCAACCTCCCCTCTGTTTGCATTAATCCTGTGGAACTCTGGAGTCCTAGCTGTCTTTCAGGAACCTGTCCAGGCTCAACACTGATGTCTCTTCAGCTTTCTAGATTACTAGATTAAAGTCAAAACTATCTAACCCTATAACTCCCTGTTGGGGCTACTTTCTCTCCCCCAGCTCCAAGATCCAGGTTGGGACTGAGGGGAGGTAAGGCAGCTGTAGGCTAGGACCCTTCTCCCTAACTCAGGACTGAGTGGGGGAGGTTCCCTTGGTTTGTTTTTTGTCATGAACCCCTGACTCTGGACATTAAACCCTTCATCCACCTTCCCCAAAGGCAGGCCAAATTTGGAGTAAGTTCACACTAAGCTCCCAAAGAGCCTGGGCTGATTTATAGGTTGGTGTGGAAGCCATGCAAATCCCAATCCTTTTTGGCACAAATACAGGCAATATCACACCTGTTGGCTGTGATTAAACCCCAACACCCTAGTCTGGTCATTAAATAACACTCTGAGGCCAGTCCCTACACATCTCTCTCAGCCAAAATACTTGCTCTCACCAGGTACTAGTTGTCCTGTGAAACTAGACCTGACTGCAGACAGAAGGAAATGGGTCTCAATGTGGTGAGTAAATCAGATGAAAGCTGGTGGGATTTTTTAAGTTTCTGTTTAATTTCTTTTTCTCTTTATCTACCTGCTTTCTGTTTTTATGACATCCTGAGAGAGGGATACTGAGCTTTTTTATTCTGAATTTGTATAGAACTTTGCACAAACCCTGAGTGCTGTCATATTGTAAACATTCCCGTGTATATAATAGGTTATTTTGTTTCCTGGTCTCATGATGAGGTGCCTGATTAACCTTGTGTCTAACACTTGGACCAGCTCCACAACTAGTATAAACCAACACAGTTGCCTGGTTCTTGCCCTGTGGTAGCAGAGTTTAACCTGATAATCACTGAAATATTACGTGTGGCTTGGGACTTCTGTCTGATTTTCTCACGTGCACCTGTCACTGTGAGAGATTGTTTTGGTACCAGGCAACATTAGTTATCTCAGCCCTTCAGCAGGATGTGGCTGCCCCAGGGACCTGATCTTGGCTCTGTTTCACTAACCTTACAGTCCATGCTGGAAATCAGCAGAACCTCTTTGAAATAAATGGGTAGTACTGATATATGATAAAAATCTGGCTCAAGATATGTTTAAGGGAGGGACATCTTGATCTTTTATCTCCTAGCTGTTTGTATGAAGGAGGAGAAAAACATAGCTAAGACAAAAATAAGACAACTAGGATGGCTGGAGGCATGAGGGAGAAGAGGGCAGTCTGTATTCATGGGTGCCTGCCCTGGCACTTCCCCTTTGATATGATGAGAGGCAGCATCTTAGTTCCCAAATGCAAGGATTTATTGTCTCGGTGTCTCATTGCTGAATGTCACTGAAGTGTCTCAGACCCTCGTTTTGCTGTGCTGAGTGCAGCAGAAACCTCGATGGCCAAACCACTGCAGAGATGAAGTGCTCCTGGCATCAACCAGTGGCTGATCTCCCTTGTATTTTAACTCTGCCCATTTCTGTGTGGATCCTGCTCATTGCTCAGGGCGGAAGAAACTCAGCCTTGAAGTAGCTTGGGCTGGGCACACGCAAACCTCAAGTAATGCTTTTTTTTGAGCACAGAAGTTCATGCTATTCGCACAGGAATGTTTGTGTGCTTGCAAAGCTGGGGGTGCAGTGTAGGGAAGAATGAGTTCCTGTGATGTTTTGTGATGAAAAAGTGGACACATAGTTAAAGAAAAAAGCTCCCATTTTATCCTGGCCAAGCCTCATTGGGGAAACTCCAACAAAATCAGTGATGGTTGGCCCAGAGAGTAAGCATGCTGGCATAAGCATAAAATGAAGCATCCAAATGCTCACAGATGATTTATGAGAATTCCTAATGCCTTTACTGCCATTTCCTCCAGCTGCCTGAACTCCTTCCACACCATTCTCCCATCTGAGAGCAAGACTTAGCCTCCTTTTTCCTAAATGAGAAATCTGGGGAAGATATCTGACTGAGTAGGCCCTCTCTGCAGATGGGAATGGGTTCAAATAGTGAAGGGTTTCTCTTAATACAAACACGCTAGCTCCAGCTACCCTGGAAAACCAAACACCTCCCTTGGGCTCCTTTAGCAGGCAGTGTTTCCCCTCATGGAAGCAGAAAGTATGTGTGTAATGGATACAGCATCCTTTAGGGAAAACCTAGCACCAGCTGACAGGTGATTTGGTACCTCCCCACTGTAACACGGGTAGTGTTATTTTACTTCGGGTTCTCTACTTGCTTCTTCATTTCTTCCTGTCAAGTTTGTCCCAGAGCTGAAGAATGCTTTTACATATATCCTTCTTCAGCCTTCATCTACATCTTCTGTTGTTAGGTCAGGTCCCTCTGGGACATCTGCAAAGCCATGTTTAATGTTCTGCATGATTTGTGAGGAAGGAAGAGGATCACAGACTTTTGGGCTTCCTGTCAACCTGACCATCATGAGCTTGAAAAATCAGTGCAAGCTCTCATTTCAGCTGGAGCACAGGGCTCTTGGAAGATCTTGCTGACCCCTTCATTTCAGTGGAGCTTTTTTCACTCCCATGCAACCTCTGGCTGGAGATGTGCTGTGCTGAGGACAGGAGCCAAAGGTGGTGGCAGTTTTTAAGCAGCTGGGGAGTTGATGGTGGCTCACCGAGACAGTGCTGGGGAGGTGCCCTTGCTTGCTGCTACTTGGCATTGAACCTGATGTCAAAGTCAACCCTCAGCACTGCCATCACAACCGGATTTTGCCACCTTCTCTCCTCAGGTTCTATCTCTAGTTGCAGTGCTGTCCCCTGGTCTAGGGACTGACCCTTGTGTCTCTACTAGGATGCTTCTATCTGTGGAGGGAAAAGTAGAAGAAAAAAGCCATGGGCACAGCCTTTCTGAGTGCCACTGATAGGCAGGATCCTGACAGACAAGCTGCTTCCACGGAGTCAGAGAAAATCCCCTGAAGCCCTACCTGGCAGCAAAGCTCTGCCCATTGCCATGTGAGCTGTTCTGCTCAGATGTCAGTGCAGAGGGAGAAAGGTTTCCCAGAGATGACTCACAAATTCCTGGTGATGAATGTGCTGAGGTTTGTCTGAGATGAGGTCAGCTCTCACGAAGCAGGACTGCTGCAGGAGGGGGTTAGCTGATGATTTGATCTCCATCCTGTGTGTGTACAAAGAGGCAAAACAACAGCCCTCGTGCAGAGTCCAGCACTGGCACACATCCCTCTCTAATGGCTGAACAAATACAAGGATCTCTGCCAGCCTCTTCTTTGCCACCTCTCTCTGCTGGATTAACATCTGCAAACTCATCTGGAAGCAGAATATCAGCAGTTCCTTGGGATTTGGTCAGTGCTTATAGTCAGCAATGTGTCAGGCTTAGAGGCAGAGACAGAAGCAGAAAGAAAAACAAGGAAACACTGCAGGCAGTGCTAACATCAGACATGCTGTTATTTTTGCTTTCAAGGTGGTTTTCCAGATCTAATTGCGTTCAGTAGTTAAAAAGCACATTCATTTCTTCATAACCCGCAGCATATTGGATGTCCCTGTTCTTCAGTTGTTTTGATTTCTAGGTATTTGAGAGTTTAATAAGGTTTTGTGTTTGTTTAAGGAATTATTGCCCACCCAATTGAAAGATAATGGGACGCTGTAGCCATGCCAAGTGTTTTTATGCTTCAATAAAACAACAAGCAATTTACACAAGGCAATAAAACGGTACCCTGCCTCCTCAATGAAGAAACACAAAGCAATGTTTGAAACGACGTCTAGCTCAGAAAATAAATCCACCCTTACTCAATGCACTCCATAAAATTAACTAGGTAAAAAATTCCCCCATACACTCTCCTTTTCACAGAAGTTTGGAAAATTAGCACAAGATGTGCTTGAAAATCCTATAATGTGTTGGCATAATTTGTCCCAAGATACGTTGCTGTCTATAAAACAACAGACTGACTACTGATTAAGACTTCCAAAGGGGCGTAGGTTTTATCACTTATTCCATCATCCTCTATTTCTTTTCTCTTTGGGCTCTGTCACTCTTTGAGTCCTGCCTGTTTGCATGAAACGCTGAAGAACCCCATCTGATGTAAGGAATTGCCTCTTTACCCACTCTGCTGCAGGGCCCAGGCACTTGAGGGAATTTTCTACACTGGAATTCAGAAAATTTTAGAGGCTGTTCTGACCTTATGCCCTGTGAACAGCTCTGTCAGCTGTATTCAAGGTCTGAGAGCATCTTTGGGCCCTCAGAGTAGGCTCTTGTTGCCTCACCTGCTTCCTCTGTAGTGGCCAAGGAGGATTTTGGAGTTCCATGGAGGCTGATGCTAGCAGGGAAGTAAGAGCCCTGTTCCCTCAGAAATGTGTTGTCATGTATCTTATGTCAATTTGAGTATTGAGCTTCAAAATTCAGCCTGGAACTACATCTGAAAGACCTCCTGGCCATAAGGATGCTCTGCCCTGCCCCTTCAGGGACTGCCATAGAGAAAGCATTTCAAGTTCTGTCCTGACTAAAATGACAAGAAGAGGTCTGAGTCCAAACTGGGGTAAAACCCCCTTGTTGTTCTCACGTGCTACTTTACTTTTGGCAGAAGAGGGTTTCTGCTGGCTGTTCCCGTGGGAAATGCCATGAGGAAGCCTGAGCTTTATATTTTGCCTATATGCAGCAGCTTACACCGTAAGTGTTGCTGTTGATGGTGCAGCAGGGACACCACTGATGATTAAAGGCTCAATTTTACCTTTGCAGATGCCAACTGAACTAAGGTCCTGAAGCACAGGATGGCAGAAAGCATGGTAGAAAATCACAGCAATGCTGCCCTTGACTACAGCTGGGAGCCAGAGAGGAAACATATTCCCCGGGGCTGTTTGTGCAGCCCCTTTCAAAGACCATGAAACCCCGCATACCCAAGCACATGTTGCTTAAAAGCTTGTAGTCATTCATTACAGCATTAACCCTACTGGCATGAGACACCCCAAGTTCAGCATCCAGCTGTGGCCAAGGACTTTCTGAGATGCTTTTTAGGCCTGCATCTCCACCCAACCGGCTGTTAATCCCTTGGAAGTGCTCTGGTGACCTTTGCTTTGGGGCGCCTGCCAGGCCCTTCAGCAGCTGCTGCTCAAAGTGACCTTCCTGGCTTACAACAAGGGAGGCTGTTTAAGGAAATAAATATACAATCTGGCCAGTTGCAAAGCCAGGTTCACAGCAGTCTTTCCTGACAAAAAATGGTCAGAACAGCCTGGCACAAAGATTAAAGCTTTCACATATCTCTTTCGCCATTAAAATCGCACTTCTTATGAGAAATCCCCCTTCTTCCATAAAGGATCCAGTCCATTTGAGCCATCTGCTTGTCAAAGTATGATGGATTAATGCAGCAAAAGGTTGCTGAAGGTTTTAGCTCTCCTTCTCTGGGCATATACTTCAAAAAGCACCCTTGGCCTGGCACACAGAGCAAATCTCACTCCTAGTCCTGAAGACTTGGCCAGGGGGATGCTTGTGAGACCAGATCACTGTTTCTGCAGAAATTACAGGGGTCAAAGAAGTAACCACACTCTAATTTCTAACAGCTGAGACCTTCAATGCAAGGAGCTGATACAAAAGCTGCACTGTCTGTGGCTTATTTTTCACTAAAAGCTGAAATAGAAACTAGAAAATTAAGGAAAACTGAGTCCTTGCTACTGTATTCAGACATCATCTCCTCTTGGCTGCCCTATGAAATCTTTTTTTGGACAAGTCCCAGAGGTAATGCAATGTAGGAGAGAGGGAACAAATGCACATTAGGGTCTATTTTTAGTGATTACAGTAAGGCTGAGATCTGCTTCCCCCCCCCCCCCCAGTCCATCCTCAGCCAAAAAAGGCCCTAGTAGTTTCAGAGAAACTACTGAAGCTGTACTGAACAATCAGTGCCAGTGACATCCTCTCTGCTTGGGTACTCACCTTCCATGCCTGACCCAGCAAAGGTGTCTCCATGCAAGGAGACTCAGGAGAGCTGGTTCCTCTGCTTGCTTCCCTGCCTGGGTGCACAGCACCTGGTATGCTGGGAATCTGCTCCCTCTAGAGCCTTCTCCTGCTCCCCTTGGAGAAACTGCCACTAATCAGAGAAACACCAGCTTTCACACAGCACTGCACCACAGGGAACACAGAGGCAATTTCCCTTCCCATTCTTCAAGAGTGTTTGTATTCTGCAGTTTCTATAATTATAGGGAACACTTCAGTGAGACAGGATATTTGCTCCTCTCCACTTCATTATCACCATCTGGATTTGCTGCTCTTGCCATATGTCCTGCAGCTGATGTTATAGTCACCCTCTGCGGTGCCACCACTGGCTGATGTGCAGTTGATGTCCCTGGAGCTTGGCATCCCTTAGAAGGGTAGGAGAGGGTGGCACAGGGGAGATTGATGCTGATACTGATCTCATAGTGTTGTTCTTGAGCAAACTGGAGTCACTCTGCATCCTCACAGCACTGCTTACACCCATGGTTTCCATACCCAGTCTTTCTGTACTTTGTACCACTGTGAAACCAGAGTAAGCATGCTGCTGCACGGGAATTCATCCAGCTTTACTTCAGCTTTAATGAAGCCTAAAAATTAGCCATGGGGGAAGAAAAGGAAAGACAAAAGAGAATGGGGGAATATGTCATTGCTTCGATTGGCAGAACTGTTCCCAAACTGAATGTTTTCCACTGGCCTGCAGTAGTTCTGCAAATAACGGTATCATTCAGCCACCTTTTCCAGCTTTCCTTCATCCATTCACCCCTTCCAGGCCTTTCTTCAGCAGCCAGCTCTCCTCAGTTATTGATACAGGAACAAAGGATAGGATGAGAGGAGGAATGATGGTGCAGTCTTCTGCACACCTCAGCTGGCCACAGACCCTCAGTCTCCTGATTCCTTTTGGTTGGGGCTTACCAGGTGTTGGGAAGTTTCTCACGGGTTGGGGGCCAGGAGGTACCCCTGCTGCTGTGCGTTACCGTGCTGGGGCCAAGCAAGGCAGAGTAGGTGCTATGGACCCACCCCCAGGAGAATCTGGGCCATTGCAGGCTCCCAGCCCAACTTCGAAATCTTGGTGTTTCCTCGTTTGCCCCAGGGCCACACAGTTGGCTTCAGCACTCTGACTGCAGCATTACATCTGTGGAGAGTAACCAAGACCCCCAGAGGTCTGTGAATTACATGAAATGTTAAGAATTCAAGTTCTGCTTCCTTTCCCAGGAGTAATTTCCCTTAAGACAGGGTTTTGCTGAGATGTCCTGGATTGGTTATTCCCTTCCCACATCTGGGTGGGATGCAGTGTGCCAGCAATCTGTCTGCCTAGCAGATGTAGCGAAGTGAGTTTTATGTGTGTAGCCTTAGCAGAACATTTTAGGATTCTCTAGGATGAAAGGTATGGCCATATAAACCTAGCACTTTGCCATAAAAATGATTCAGCCAAATGCACTATGAAGTGTAGTTTTAACCACCTCTGGGCCTCTTTCTCTGCATGCACAGTGTGTCCATGATCTGCTCCAGCAGCACTTCACCCTCATGAAGATTTTTGACTTTTAACCAGGGAAGGTCTTTGAGAAGATCAGGAGCTCCTCCAGCTTATACTTAACTGCATATAATTTCTTCCAGTTTCCCTTGTGCTACAGCGGATGGGACTGCAGATGTTATTTGCACCTCTTGGTTGGCTTTGTCAGAACTGCATTAATGTGTAGGAAAGATGGACTTTGAAAGGGGAGCCATAGAGAACTTGGTACTTGTGAAAGAAGTGAACCTAATGTCTTTTATAGCCTCTCAGCCCCCCCACTTTTTCACTGAATCATTGAAATTGGGAAAGACTGGCAACACAAAAGTCCCTTCTCCACCTCTGCCATGCCACCATTGGTGAGAGCCGCTGGTATTTGCTGTGTCCCTGCTGGGGGATGGCAGCAGTGGGGGTTGGATCCCGGTTATCAGTGCTGGTGCTCAACCATGCTTCTTCCAGGGAGCTCCTCTCTGCAGCGCGAGTCCTGCTGCTCCCAAATTGCGTTTTTCATTTCCTCAGTGGGCTTTCTCTTCCTTTTGGGCTTCCCCTGCAGCTCCTTCCACCCCTCCGACTTCACAAGCAGGACACTGGGTTTCCCACTGCGACGACTCTCCCTTCTCTCCCGTTGGGTTGCCCTCCTTGGGGGCCTCTTCCCCCTGCCTGACATTTCCTTCTTTCTTCAATAAGCTGGGGTCTGGCTCATGTGGAGAGCTCTGCGGGAAAGACAAATATTTACTCTTGGAGTCACAGTCTCTCACTGCTTGGCAATGCAGGGAGAAGGTCTGTGGATAAAACGTTGCTGTTTGCAAATTATATTTTGGTGGGATTGCAGCATCTACCTGAGCTGGCTCAGCAGTCCCATGGTTTATACATAATCTTATTTTTAAATATTTTCTAAGTCCTGAATGATATTTTGAGACCAGAGAAGAACTGATAAGGGGAATGACAAAAAGAATGAATGCATCCGAGTGCTCAGATGATAATGCATGATAAGCATGAGGTTATGCAGGGCAAATATTTGGTCACACTGGATTTCAGGGTAGATATATTGATTTTAATGAGAGTTTATTTAACATTTCCACTAAAAGATAGAGACTGCTTCAGACAGCTTTTGAGGGGCCCTTGAGTATTTTCCTTGTCGTCCCACTTTGATGCCCACATCCTGCTTTTACAAACTCTTATTCTCACGTGTCACTCAACAGCAGCTCAGTCCTCGTACTTTTGGCATGAAAAGCCCCATTATAGGCAACAGAGCTGCCAGCACAAGGAAACATGGGAATCAAATCCATCAGATGTTTATCCCAAAAGTTTTCATGGTCATGATTTTCATGGAGAGCTCTTGCTTGGAGAGATGGTGAGTCTGCAAACATCCACACCAGCTGCACGTGCGCCTGGGCCACTCCATCCGCATGTGCAAATCTCCACCAACCTCATTTTGGGCAGAAGAGGAAGTTTGCTTTGTGTGGTGTGTGTCTACCATCCCCTGTCGCTCTTCTCCCTTCACACAGTCATGTCAGGACGGCAGTCCTCTTGGAGAGAAGCGTCACCTGCAGCTCTATCCCTCCTAACCCTCAGATTAATTTTGTGTCCTTCAAACCTTACCCAAAGAGGCCACTTCAGACAGTCTGTCCCAGCCCCATCCATTCACCATGTGTGGGATCTCCTAGAGCTGCAGCCAGGCTCTGACTGTGCTTGCACACGCTCTACACTTGACCCATCATTTTGGCAATGTCACCGACTTCGGTCCAATTACAGCAGTCATGAATTGGACCCTGTTCACCCCCTGAAACTGCCACAGTTTACAGCTGAGGTTCAGACAGTTACACAATGAAACCATTCACACGTCTCATTAACTCCGGACTATGCATTGAAAATAACTGTGCCATATGAGTCTCTGGTTAAATTTTCTCAGTTTATGTCATTTATAGGTACCTTCCTGTTCATGACAGCAACTCTAACTACGTAAAACTTTTTTCGTGCTGTCAGCATAGGAAAAGTGGTATGTAGAGCACAATATAATAATTCTTTAGTGTAGTTAATTGTAGTCATCCTAAAGAATATAGGCTATGGAAGTATTTTAAATCCAGGCACAAAGATACAGGCATGTGGCCAACCCCTCCAAGACACCAGTGGGCCCTTGGTTGTGTATTTTAAACTTTTTGAAGTTTATTTTTAATGTTTTTTTCAATTTATAATGGCAGTAAATTCAAGTCCAAGTTTTCAAGTAAGCAAAGTGTAAAGGCACTTGGAGTTCAATAAGGCTATCCTGTTGCCTACACATGGGAAGACACAAGGATCCTCTGCTTATGTAACTTATATGACTGTATTTCTCTGCTGAGTGCCAACAGCAAACCTTGTGTTGTATTTGTCTGTGCTCTTGTATTAAGGTTTTTATGACAGATGCAGCACAGGGGTTTCTGTGTATCACAAACTAAAGCCCATGTCCAAAGCCTCAAGAGGCACAATGGAGGGATCATTGCAGAGATGGCTTTGGGGAGTTAATTTTAGTTTGTGCTGCAGTAGATAATCTATGGCAAATTCTAGAACACAAAGCCTTGTCCAAAAAAGGCAGAGATACAGTAAATCCCATGAAATGAAGCAGAGACAGGACAGACCAGGACAAAGAAAAGAATGAGCTGTCAAGTTTGGCATTAGCAGAGAGAGAAATGGACAAGCCTGTGCCAAGGCAACTTTACTAGATTCTGCAAAGGAGGATAAGGGATGACCTTCACAGTATGTGAGGAGGATACACAAGTGAGTTATGCACTTAGAGCAATGCTGTAAGCAAATCTTTGCTGGAAATCATTTTGTGCTTCTGAGGGGTAACATCAAGAGGACACCATTAAAAAAAAAAAAAAGAGAGAGGATGTCATCAATAAGATATGAGATGGACATGCTTTGGAGGAATGTCAGGATAGGAAGATGCTAGGATAGAGGACACTCAGCATTCTTGCAATTGTAGTTTATAGAAGAAGAACATCCAGAATTTGATCACTGGTCAGATGTCTGTTTGGGGTGTAGTCAGTCCCAGGTCCTGAGCCTGCAGAAATATTTCTAGGAGGAAGTAAAAGTTAAAAGGTTTAGGAAGAAAAATTAAAAACCTCCTGTTCACCCGTGCTGACCTCAAGGCATCAGCAACCCATCCAAAGCAATGCATCAGAGACAGGCTCAAATATACAGTGGAACAGCTGTGGGAGAGTAGATTTGTAAGTCAGAGAAACAACAGATACAACTCAGAGCAGATGCAGTGGCAACCCCAGCAGGCACCTTGTGTTTTCTCCATCCACATTCTGCACTGTTGCAATGTGGCACATCTTGCTATAACAAAAATAATAATTTACAGAGAAAATTCCTCCTTGGCCACTCACTCTGTCACCCTGCCCAAACCTAGACTAGTTTTATGTGACACGGATGGATTTTTCCTAGAAGGAGAGTCTTACTGCAGCACATGTTTTATTTGGTATTAATTTAGTGACATTTGCTGACATTCACAACCATTCTCACAACTTCTTGGGTAAAAAAAAGATGTTGGGTAGATGGAGGCATTCTATGGAATTCAGGTATGGATTCAGGTCAAAATCATGAAGTACTTAAATAACAGATTTGATATACTCAGTAAACTTGCACTTCTGTACATGAGGCAAAGACCAAAGCCCTTCATAAGGGTATGTTGTACTTTTGCATCTTATTCAAAGCTCTCTCTTTCACTAAGGTACACGGCTGAAGAGGTCACCTGTGTTTGATTTGGAATTATGAAGTTTGTCCATGATTAAATATGAAAGCAAGTCTACAAATGAAACAGAGAGGGCTTGAAACTTAGGTCTGCTTATAAAGTGCATGTTGAAAAGCCATTTTGAAAGGCATTTTAAATTCTGCTCATATCTTGTTGCCAAATCATCAGTGGTTTGACTCACATATCAGAGTTTTTGTAAAAAAAAAAAGCTTCAGATGAACCTATTTACGTAGGAAAAGGTCTTTCAAAACAACTGCACAGAGGCCAGGATCAACATCTGAACACGGGCTGAGTTGTTACATTTTTAGAATTATTCCTTTCATTAAAGGCATGAGGGATATCTCAGGCATCTTGGGGCCTGATCCAGAGTTGTAACATCCTAAACCAGTAATTGCTCTGCTGGGTGAAATCCTGCCTTTATATTTGCACGGCTTCTTCCCAACTCCATGAAGGCAAACCCACCTTGCCTGTGGTGCTGATGGTTGTAGTAGCAGCACTGCTGGACGTTATGGTCCAGATTTTCTGCAAGAACAAGACCCCCAACCAGGGGACCAGCAATCTTTTTTCTATCTGGCTGCTGCTCTGGCAGTGAGCAGGATCATAAAACTAAAGGTGGTTGCTCAAGCAACTGGACTGAATGTCCGAGAGATACCCTGGATTAAGACCCTTTTATGTGCTAACAGTTGTTGAGCTCTTTTCCGCAATTAGGTAGCAATGCAACATCAAGGTGGAGGAAAGCACAAACTTTGGGACCAAAGAAATCACGACCCTAGGAAGGGAGACTGCAAAGTGGGCTGGTAGCAATCTGGTCCTAGAGCGAGTACCTACCAAGAAAACCTGGGAGAAAGAGCAGCAGAATTGGGCTGTGGGGTCTCAGAGCTGAGAACATTTTCTTTACTGTTTTAAAAGCGATTTTTAATGAAAAAAAATCAGGATCAGAAAATGCATCAGTCTGAAATAAAACATTTTGACTTCATTCCCTCTCCAGTCACTCATCTACTTTTTGCATTCCTTCCTATGCGGGGCCTCAGTGTTATCACTGCAAGAGCAGAGATGTTGCTGACTTGGAAGCAATGGGGAATTATGTGCAATGGGGAATTACTTCTGCAAATAGATCATCTGAGCTGCATGCTTCAGAAAATGCACCTAAGGAGCCAAGTGTTTTCTCTCTGTGATTTGGAGCAGAGCTCACTCACACTCTAAATTTCTTCAGTCATCAGTGGCACCTCTGTGACGCTTGAGAAGGTTTAAGTAGCCCTGTCATAATGTCGCCTCCACTCTCCAGGAGTGCTGATAACCTTTCCCTTGCAGAAGGCTTTATCTGGACCTCATAGTGCACAGGCAGTTGTTTACAGCATGTTCCCCTCCCACTGGAGAGATCTCTTCAGGGTGTTTGGTTCCCCTGTTGTGAGTACCCTCCCCAGCATAGCAACCTGACAGGGCAGAAGGAAGGAGGGACACCCAAACCTTTAAAACATTTTGTGTCAATTTGCAAGAAAGCAACAAGGATGATTGTTATGAAATCTTTGCCAGCTGGGAAGGATCTTCACCAAGAATGCCAGTAAATCTCTAGCCATGTGGAAAAAAACTTTCTTTATGTGAAACTGTTGTAAACTGACTCCATAATCTGATCGCTTGCCCAATGAGAGGGTGTTGAGCCCTGTTTTTGATCCCATACATAGCAGTATAAACAAAGCACAATTTGATCAAAGTCACTAGACCAGCAGAGGAGAATGCACAGCATGACTGTGAGGAACATCTGGCCTGATGCAGTAACAACATCTGGACCAAATGGATTTCAAGCATCTCCCATTTGCAGCTATTTTAGTCTATGAGAAGACAGCCAACATGTATAGAGATATTCCTGAAATGACTGAAATAAGTAAGGCCACAAAGCCTTATACTGAGCACAGTGCTTGCACACACAGACTTTGGAATACTCAAGCCCAGAACAGCTTACAGTAAAGCATCTAGTGGGATCGAGGATTTGGCCATTCCTTCTCAGGAACAGCTGATTTCAGCCAAATTAACTGTGTTAACATGAAAAACCTCTCACTGACAGGTGTTCAGCACTGAGATTATTTAAAATGCCAACTAAGATACTTTTTTTCACATGTCACTAGACCAGATTGCCAAATGTCTTGTTACAAGAATGCCTTAAAATTCATGCAAAGAACCGAGTAACATTTTTGGCAGGGCAGGGCATTGCAGCACTGGAAGAGAGTAATCTTGGTGGAATCGAGACAAACACACAGCTGGGAGCTGAAAAGGCTTCGCCAGCCACTCACTGTGCCCATCCCAGATGATTTATTTGCGGAATTCCCAAAGTGGGGAGGCTGCCGGGGCGAGAGTGGCGAGGGGGGTGGAGAACCCAGCGGAAAACGGCTCCAAGCAGCAGCCTCGGAGGGAAACAAAACCGAGCATCCTTCGAACAAGGACGCCAGGAGGGAGGCAGGAGGACGTGTGGGGCACGGCACGGAGAAGAGGGAGGAAAGGCTGCTGCTGCCACTGACATCACCCCGGGGAGATTTCCATTTCACGATGTCATTTACCAATCCCTGCAGCCGCCGGGGCGAGCGGCGGAGCGGGGATGCTCCGAGCGGCCCCGGCAGCCGGTCGCGCCCCCTCCGCGCCCCCGGCCGCCTCAGCCCGCCGCCGCCCTGTTGAGCGTGGCGCGCCGCCATGCTGGGCGCGGCGCCGGGGAGGCGCGGGGGCGCGGCACCGGAGAGTTACGGAGTCGCTTTGGTCGGAAAAGACCTCCGAGATCATCCGGTCCAACCTATGACCGACCGGTACCCATTACTCCTTGTCCTATCCCTACGGTTCCTGGCAAACTTGGGTGCAGCCGGGAGCGGCAGGTTTGGGGAGGGTTACCGGCTTCTCTCCGCTGCCCACCCGGTCTGGGCTCCGTGGGGTGACAGGACATGAGGTGGAGCCAGAGCGCAGAGCTGTCCTGAGGTGTCCTGTGGGGTCAAGTGTCGAGAGGACTCCCGGGGCCACCGTAAAATTGAGTGGTGTGGGGTCTGTGGCAAGCAAATTGTGAGGGGAATGTGAAGGAAATGCAAGGGGAATATGAGAGACACATGAGGGAAAACAGGTTGCACTGCCTCAAAATCAGAATAAAATTGCACTGAGATGTACAGGCAGAAATTCTCAGTCATTCCACGAGATAAACACATGCCCACCACCCCTGGAGGGACCCTGATTGTGCTGGGTGGCATCTCCGAGCTCCAGCATTGCTTTCTGGTCAGCAAAGATGGTAATACCCGGGTCTTCAGTGATGCCAGGCTTGATTCCCTTTATTCTCTGTTAATTTGACATTTTGCAGGGGGCAGAACATGCACGAGTGTTTTCATCACCAGACCAGGGACTAACTTTTTTCCGTCCTGGCACTGACAAGTGCCCTGGATGAGGGATGCAGGGCCAGTACTGTTCCCAGGTGGTCTCATCCCTGCCAGAGCCTCTCGCTTGGACACGGAGCTGCTGGCAAAGGGCAGGATGGACACCAGGGTGCTGCAGAGGCTGAGCCCTTTGCCTCAGCTTTCCCTGCTCCAGCGTCAGCCACGCTCAGCCTAGTACGGGGGAGCCTCGCCGGGCTCATTGTCTGCAGCCATTTGGGGAGTGCACAGAACTCTGGTTGGCTTGGAAACAAGGCTGCAGCCTGGCCCAGAGCAGAGCCAGCTGCTACCAACCCTCCACTGCTCTTCACTGTGGATGCCAGAGGCCGGCACAGCCCCAGGAGAGCTCCAGGGCCACCATCTCCCACCAGTGTTCACCCTCCACTTCCTCTCGCCCCCGGGGTGAAGTGGGGCCATTCAGATGTGGTGACATTATTCGCCCGCTCTGCCCGGATGAAGATGAGACTCAGCAGGGCACTATGTGGTGTAGGTGTGACAAATTTCATCAGCTGTTTGGGACAAGAGTCATCAAAGATGACCGGATGACAGAATCCTGCTTCCTGCTCCTGTCTTGATACAAATCCCTTGTGAAACAGGAAGAAAATTAGAAGCCACATCCCAAAGAATGTTTATTTCCTGCTGGAGCACAGGAAGCATAATGATTGCTGCAGCAACGGGGATTTGTGCTCAGGATGATGCAGGCAGGTGCCCTTGGGAATCCAGGGAGATGAAATGTCCAATGTCCTGGGTAGATGACCCCAGAAACCTCCGCAGGTACCAGGCTGCATCTTCAGACACACGAGGAGATCTGAATGTTTGTGTGCATCTGTGGTGCCCAAGCTCTGCCCGGGTCAGGAGCACACAGGGACATTGCCTCATGCCACACTACCTAGTCAATAAAGCCAGTTCCCTAATTACCCTACTTATTTGGAATTGCAAAGGCCAGGGCATTAGTCATCCTGCCCTACATAAATCTAAGTATCTCTGGCTTCGTTCAGCTCCAGACGCACCAGCTGGACATCTGCCAGGCTGCTCCCACCTCACACGTCAAGCTGTGAGGGCTCAGGTGGCTGCCCCAGGTCCTTTCCTTCCCTGTGCTTCACCTGCCAGGGGGGCTGTGTGTCACCCCCTGGGGCCCTGTGCTAGCAGTGTCCTGCCCAGCTGGTGACATGCCCAGCTCCTGGCCAACATGGCGAAAGGCACAAGCCATTTTGGCTGATCGTCTGCCCCGTGGGACCCCACGAAAGGCACTGGCCAGACAGTGGGCTTTAGCTTTCTCGGAGTTTTGCAGCTCTCGACACAAAAATCCTTGGCCGAGGCGACCTCCCCAGCAGCGTGTTTGGGAAGCAGTTGCTCCTGGGAGCAGGCCCCGTTCATCGCCGGGTGTCCCGAGGACTCCCCGCCGCCCCCTCCTGGCCCCGGCCGAGGCTGCAGAGTTCAGCCTGGGGCCCTGGGTGGAGCCCGGCCAGAGGAGCTGCTCTGGACACAGGCTGGGAGAGCTGGGATGTTCAGCCCGGGGAAGAGAAGGTTCCAGGCAGACCTTAAAACCCGTTCCAGCGCCTAAACGGGCTCCAGGAGAGCTGGAGAGGGACTTGGGACAAGGGTCTGGAGGGACAGGACAAAGGAGAATGGCTTCCCACTGCCAGAGGCAGGGTTAGATGGGATAGTGGGAAGGAATTCTTCCCTATGAGAGGGGTGAGGCCCTGGCACAGGTTGCCCAGAGAAGCTGTGGCTGCCCCATCCCTGGAAGTGTTGAAGGCCAGGTTGGATGGGGCTTGGAGCAACCTGATCCAGTGGAAGGTGTCCCTGCCCATGGCAGGGGGCAGAACTGGCTGGGTTTTAAGGTCCTTTCCAACCCAAATCATTCTGTGATTCTATGATCCCAGTAATTAACATTTATAAATAGTGATGGAATCTTCCCAATTACATCCCACAGATACAGAAAACCAGTTCCCCTACTACAGTCTCAGCCTTCTCTTTTCCAGTTGCAAAACAGGGATCAGCACTTTGCATCAATAGTTACACTAATACTTTTTAAAAATACTCTTGGTATGAAATTTTAGTCATGAATTTTGCAAAAGGTCGTTGTTTATTAAAAACTTTTCAACCCAGGAGAAAGGAAATGCAGGAGCTTTCTCAGTGTCTTGGATTTGATTTTAGGTGTCTGCACACTCATTAACAACAGTCACATATGGGGCCCTGGGCCCACCTTGTAGGTGGTTGGCAAAAGGTACCTGAGAAAAGCAGGGCTGCTGCCTTCAGCTTATTCCGAGGGGATCTGCACTGCCTCTTGGGATTTTAGGACTCCAGCTACTGAGGAAAGCTGAGAACCCCTCCTCTGCCCACTCTGAGAAATGATTTAGATCTCCATAGACACCTGGCGCGTTTTCATTTTATTCTTGCAAGAGCTTAATTACCCAAGTGATTCTGGTAACTGTTAACACTGAAGCTGACAAGAATAAAATATTGCCTTGCAATCACCTTGCTCTGTGAAGTTAGACACACACTTAGGGGATTTATGGGAGCAGCGCCTCTGGGCATGAGGAGTTTGTCACCATGCACCCACGGGCTCTGATTGATTGCAGCTCAGCCCCACAGCCAGGACTGGGAGCAGCCAGGGACAGCAGCCACACGTTCCCAGCCTCCTCAAGACGTCGTAGCATCTCCCTGTAACAAGCCCTGACTCATGATACCAAAATTCTGCAAAAGTGCTGGTGCCCCACACCACAATCCACCCACGGATTCGGGGTGAACCTCCCATCCCACCCAGCATCCCCCCTGCCCCACCACTCCTTGAGCCAGGTGGGATCTTCAGAAAAAGCCCTTCCCCTTCGTCACCAGAGACATGTGGACAGGGAGAAAGGAAATCCAGGAGCTTTCTCAGTGTCTTGGGTTTGATTTTGGGTGTCTGCATGCTCATTAGCAACCTCAACCAGGAGAGTGGGCTGAGCTGCCCCTTGGCTCACCACCCTAAAGCTGTGCGAGCTGGAGATAATCCAGAGGAAAAAAGGCTTTGCGGATAAATACCAATAATGCAAACACCACCAGGCTGAGCTCAAGTCAGGACCCCAAATCCTCCACACTGATTAACACATCTCACCTCAAGCTTTTTGCGTTAAACTCCACTATCAAGCTCATGATTGTCGAAATACTTCTTGTTCCTCCCTGCTCTCTCTGAGTCTCCCAGGCCCTGCTCCCCTTACATGTGCTCTCCCAGGCAAAGAGGTCACTTCTGTTCAGCCCCATCTGTGCTGAGAAACTCAGTCACCACGTGCATCTGCTGAACCATTCGATGGCAGCATCGATACACAGTGGTCAAGGTGGGAATGTAGGGATATGGAAACGAGTCATCCTGTGCTTTGAAAAGCCCCAGGGTGTGTGCTTGTGGCTCCAAAAGCAGCCTGCCATACACCAGCCTGCTTCAGCCCCCCAGAGCATGGAGGTACCTCACAGGCTGAGCTTCTAGAGCTGCTGAAAGTACCCTGGGTGTGGATTTAAGGGCATCTGGTGTTTAGGATCTTCGTTGTGCACATACTAAAGCTCCACCAAATGTCTCTGTGGGCTCTTGCTGCGTGATTAAATGTGAGCACCGCTCTGCTTGATGAAACAGGCACAGGTGGCTCCCTGTCAGCATCCGTGTGACACCATGCCAAGCAAAATCATCCCTGAAATAAAGAGATGTGCAACGGGAGGGTCCACACCTCCAAAAACACAGCACATGCTGACCATACTCCCCCCAGACCACCACCACAAGTAAGGACACTTCAACCCTGCCACCCTCAGGGCTGCAATCCAAATCCCATCGTTATTTCACCGCGGATGAAAGGGAAGTTAAACAAGAAAATAGAGAGAGTAAGCTTGCCCAGAAAGCCTCTGAGATGTCAAAGTTCAAATCATGGCCTACAGGCAGATGCAGGTATCTCCATGAGATGATCTGTTTTCCAAAGCCCTCTTCCAGCCACACCACCAGGAGGTCCCTTGAGCTGGGAGTTGCTTCATTCAGGAGTGAGTGTGCCTAGACAGCACTGACTCAAAGAACAGAGCAAACAGAAAACTCATGCCCTGTGAAGGTGTTCATGAATGGTTTTCTCCGCTCCTCATTCACCAGCTCAGATGCTTCTCACCAGTACAGGAACCTGCGTGCAAAATTCCCTCCTGGTTAACGGCAGCAGCAGCCAACATTATAGAGAATTAGGCAGCATAATAAATGGATTTATATCTTTAAAAAATGCTGTGAAACAAGGAACTGCACCACAGCCCAAAGGCCACCTTCATGCCTTGAAGGTGAACAAACCAGAAAGACCAAGTGTGACACCAGCCAGATTATGTAACAATTTATATCAGAATAATTAATTTGGATTTCTACCAAATTCATTGTTGGTAGAAAGCAGGTAACCCAGCAGTGTCCTGGTGCAGCACAGTTTTCTGCAGTCCCCCAGCAACTTGGCTTTCAGCTCTTGCAGCCAAAGAGACAACAAGAAGGGTTTGCAGGTACCCCCACCATGGGTCTCACCCGAGCTGGTACATCCCCACTATGGGTTTACTCCCTGCTTGTTCCTTGCCAGACTAACCTGGACAAGGTTCCCAGGTGGATATATCATCATGGAGATGTGCTCTGAGACCAAGAGCCTGTCTATTGAAAAGCTACTGAAGAACATCAGCAACTTCTGGCTGCTGCTGCTCTGTGCCTGCCACAGAACAGTGTGTAATCCAGTCTGCTCTAGCCAAACTCCACAGTTAAACACATGCTGAAGCAGTTTTCTTATGTAAAGAAACATTCCCAAATCAGACTGTTAGTCTGGATTAATGTCGGCCAGCTACAGATGAACTACAATGAGTCATCCCCCAGAGACATCAGGTCCCCTAAAATAGCAACAGCAACCGAATGCGTAGAAAGGCTGGAATATTTGGACTGAAGGCTCTGATCACAATGCTTTACGTAAGCTGGCAAACACACTACCCTTCCCAGGCTGAAAGGAGGATTCACCTCAGGCCAGGGCACTTGACAGTTCCGTCTCACACTCTGGGAAGTGCGGCCGTGACATTCCCTGATGCCACACAGCAGCAAACTGCATTGTTTGGGATTTTTGTTTAATACAATGAAACTATTTAAGGATGAGTCCAGAGATGCTGGAATGAATCAATAGTCAGAAAAGCAGTGGCATCAGCTGGTGCTTCAAAGGTTTGCACCAGGAAAGGCAACAGACCTGGCTCAGGACCACAGGGGCTTCGTGTTGACCAGCAGCAGGAAGACTTGAACGCAAGGAATGACACGGGCCATTTTCCCAGAGGTCTGGCACATGCTTGAATGCATGTGTTCTCCTCCACACCCCTTCTTGCTGTGTGAGGAGGACAGAGATAAAGAAGTGACAACGTCCTTGAAGAATCATGAGGAGACAGCCTGGCATGTACCTTTGTATTGAACTGGGGTCCTGCCACCCCTCTGTAGGAAAACAAGGGGCAGCTGAGGATTGTCAAGAGCCTAAGGGAGCCAAGAAGCTTTAGTTGCCCTAAATAACCTCCCCTGGGACCTCCACCCATGACCTCCATTTAGGCTGAGGTCCAGGCAATTAATTTTTCCTGAGCTCTCCTGTGGGTGTACCTACTCTAGGTATTCCCAGACTGATCTTGCACTTAACTTAGTGCCTTTTGTTCACTTGGTGACACCCAGATTGTTGGTGCCACCCCTGTGCTCTTCCTGCCTGGCTGTGGGGGTACACCCACCTTGTAAGGCTGTTCTCTGGCCTATGTTGTGCCTGTCCTTGGTTCCTGGCCCATGTTCCCTTAGGTAGACAGGTGGTCTTTGCTGTTCTACAGGGCTGGAGAAGAAGGATGCAGTTCTGTGTAGGTGTTAAGCTCATGGCAACACCATCTGGCTCTCTTTGGCCCCAGTCCTGATGGAGCCCAGTCTCTCTATCTCAAGGTGACCATTAGTCCCCTCCCTGCCCTCCCCTCTTTGAGATCCCCTACTAATTTTCACTAATCTCATAAAAATCCCTCAATCCCATTTAGACTCAAACCCAACTGTAGTCTCTTCCTGCTGCCTGGCCTCCCCACAACTTTTCCACCCCCCTGTCACCCCCAAAACTTTTACTGGAACCTCACAGCCTCCTTCAACCTTGGAGAGCACCTCCCTCTATCCCTCTCCAGCCCCACTGAACCGTTCCACGTCCTCCCAGCTCTTCTCCTTTCACCATCAGTCCCACGCTTTGTGGTGGTGCTTTTCTAACCTTTGACAACAAGCTCCTTGATATTCTTTTTTACAAAATGCTTTTTTCCTGTTGATCCCGTTCTCTCTAAACTGCTCATGTGAGGAACAATGCTTTAAATTCCTCACCAGACATTTCTATGGTCATGTCCTCCTCAAGCGGAGTGATTTTTCCTCTTGTATGATATGGCCATCTCCCTTGTCATGCTTTCTTTTGTAACATTTATTTAATTTCCTGCTTGCTCCCACGCCTGTGCCTTGTCTCCCAGCGTTCCTGATAGCTTGCAGTTTTCTGGGACAACAGGTTTTTAATAATTTGATGGAGTTGGTTCCCGTGTAGGTTTGTGCTGGCAATTAGATAGGTAGGACCTGGGCTTAAGATCTTTATTTGACTTGGGGATTGCTGAGGAAAGCAGAGCTGGAGAGAGGAGGCAAAATTAAACAGAGTTCATCTGAGGTTAAGGCTTTCCTAGGAAAAGCCAAGTGCCGTATGGAAAACATCTCTGCAACACTTCACTGAGGCTCTGTCATGGGATAAAGCCCCTTTTTATGTGCAGCCCAATGAATATTTCACCTGTCACATACAAAGTATCCCTGGAAACCTGTGCAAAGGCTGATTTATATCCAGTATTGCTCATAGAAATATGCAACACCTACAAAAGACACCAAACCCAAGGCGGATCCAAAACATGTACTGGTGCTGGTTTCAAAGAGACAGAGAATCTAGTTAGGTTAGATCTACGGTGGAGAGGTCCTGGCACAGGTTGCCCAGAGAAGCTGTGGCTGCTCCATCCCTGGAAGCATCCAAGGCCAGGCTGGACGGGGCTTGGAGCAACCTGGTCTGGTGGAAGGTGTCCCTGCCCATGGCAGGGGGCTGGAATGAAATGATCTTTAAGATCTCTTCTAACCCAAATCATTCTGTGAGTCTATGAAAGCAGCATGGGTGAAATACGTGTTTTAAATCCTTAATCTCCTCAAACTCCTTATCAGGCTGCTGAGGCTCTCTGAGGGCAGGACGCATGGCGGAGGGTGGGAGGGAGACTCTAAACCTTGAGGGCTGGGGGTGAAGTGACCCTCGGTGAGGAGCTGCAGGGGTTTTGGGGATTTCTTTGAAAGGGGAGAGGCGGCTGAGGGGTGCGAGAGGCGGCTGTGGGGTGAGCGGGCAGCCGGGCCAGGCCGGGAGGGCGGGCCTGAGCTGCCATTTCGCGGCCGCCCGTCCCCCGTTGTCGGGCGGTGCCGCCGCCTCCCTCAGGCTGCGGGTGCGACATGGCGGCGGCGCGGGCGCTGCGGGGGCTGCTGCTCCCGCCGCTGCTGCTGCTGGTGCTGCCGGGCCCGGCGGGCGCCGTGTGGCCGCAGCCCCAGGCCCAGCACTCCCCGCCCGGCGGCGGTCGCTGTCCGCTGCCTCCCGGCCAATTCCGCTTCGCCGCCGCGGACGGCTCGGCCGTGGGGCCGGGCTGCGATGTGTTGGACTCCGCCTTCCAGCGGTACCGGGCGCTGCTCTTCGCCCGCCCGACCGGTGAGGCGGGGTGGGGGCTGACACTTTTCCTCCGTGGCTTTATTCTTAACACTCACCAAACCCAAACCCGCGTTTGTTTTGGGGTGAAACCACGGCGTTTGGGTGTCCGCCTGCCTCCCTCAGTCCGGCGGGGGCTGGTGGGGCGGGAGGTGGATGCGGGATGTGACGGCGAGCTGGCCTGGGGGAGTCTGGTGGCAAAGGGCAGCGGTGCGTTGGGATGTGGAGGGCAATGTCTCAAATTCCAAATGACAGAATCTGACCCGGTTGGCACAGCGAGCACTAGTTATCTTCATTTCCTTCCAGGGTTTAAGCTCTTGCTCTCCAGAGTTCCCTCCACCTCATTTTTTATCTCCTCTGGACAGTGTTTCACCTCCCCATTGCTTCATTTCGCTTCCTTCTCTTGTGGCTGCAGGGAGAGCCACTGCCAGTCTTGCAACCGCTCTTGCTCGAGGGTTACTTGCAAGTCTTGGCTCTTCCTGTTCCTAGCAGCTCTCGGTGTCCCCTGTGAGGCTTTACCTTGAGGAAAGACTTGCTGCATCGTGTGTGTTCTTCCAAGTATGTGTTCCTGCCATGGAGCTCCTCTGCCAAAGTGGAGCTGCTAAACGTCCTGAGGCAGTGTGGCTTTTCTGCCAGAGAGGGATTAGCTCTTGGATTCACCCTGAAATTGTGGGGTAAGGTGAGGAAAGGCAAAAGCTTGGAGAGCCTGGGTTTGCTTTGGGAGAGGTTCTAAAGGTTTCTCGCACCCAGACACCTTAGTGATAGCACCCATGGCATGTCAGGGATGAGCTGCAGGAAATTTCCTGGCTGTGGAGCCCGCACGCACGGATGCTCAGTGGCTGCGTGGGTCTGCTGCAGCCTGAAGTGCTATATCCAGGGAATATGAAGTGCTTCATTCATCAGAAAGAGCTAGTAACTCTGCTCCCGAGTGTTTTAAATGTCAGTGTGAACTCTGTTGCTGCTGATCAAAGCAGAGAAGGGTGGTGGCGTTGAAAGCTGCTCAGCTTCTCGTTGAGCACATCGTGTTTTGAAAAAAGCAGGTTTGAAACAGAGAAGAACTGTTTGGCTTATTTTATATTTTCCACTCTTGCGAGTAGCAATAGAAATAAGTTTTGGGTTGGGAGCTGAGAAGGCTCCTCTTGGCTCTCTTTTGCTGCTAGGAACTAAAAACAGCTGATCTAATTATTCATGCTCTCCTGTTCCTCTCAGAGGGGAAATGTGACCATCAAATCACTTGGAGCAATGTTGTGATCACGAGATCGAGCTCACACTCATCGTTTTCCATACGCCCTGCTTTATCATGCTCAAACTACACAAATTATTTTAAGATCTTTTTTCCCCTTTGCTTTTTTTTTTTTTTTTTTTAAGAGTGGTTAGTAATAGGCAATGGAAACCCTGGATGAAAGGAAATAATTTTTATTAATAGAGAAAAGAAATGGCAGAGCCCATTATCTGTCAGCGTTGCCTTCAGGGTGTGGTGATGTTGGTTCCTGCCCACTCCTTGGACAAGGAGGCTGTGTTTGGGTTGGGCAGTGTCTCCCTGGGCAGGTTTAAATGCAGTGTGTGATGGTGGGACCGGTTCTGTTGAGGCTTCTCAGCAGGATGAGTATTTCCCATGTCCCCAGGCCTGGGGGCAGCTGTTCCTGGTGAGCTGCCGCCTTCCCGAGAGGAGAGATCAGGTCTTGCTGTGCCGCTCGCACATCTGCGAGGTTGCCTTGGCTACCAGCTTGTCTGCAACCAGCTCAAAACAGAGGGCTAGCTTCGAGCTGTTTTCCTTCTCTCCGCAGAGGTTTCGTCATTCCTTAATGGAGAAATCCGGGGTTTGTGGCTCCTGTGAGCTGTGGAGCAGGGGCTCCCTGGGTTTCACCCGCATGCTGGCAGTGCCACAGTCTCCCTGGGGTCTCCTTGGTGCCTTGGCTCACTCCAAGCCGAGCTTTTTACTTTTAGTGACCACTTGGAGCATTGGCTGTTCCCAGGAATGCTGTGGGGGTGTAGGCATGGAGGTTGGCTGGGATGAGCGGGGTCCCACCCTGTTGCCCCACACTCCTCTTGGCCACAAAATGCTGTGAATAATCTCATGTGTCCCAAAGAAGGTTGAACACCTCCCTTTGGAGTTGAGGGAGTGAATTCAGTGAGAACTCAGGCCTGTGCATCCTTGGAAGCTGTCATTCAGTTTGGGAAGTGTGGCCAGAGCTCCTTTTTAGGGTCTGAATGTGGTCAGGTTTATTTGTCCAACCACCGCACCTCAGACCTGCTCTGCTGAAGGTGAAGTTGGTCAGGAGCTTTTCTGTTCTGGGTGAGACCTTTCGGTTGCCTCTAATTCATTCTGCACTCTTTTTACAGGGCTCCTTTGTAAAGGGTAGGGCAGAGCTCTTGGGCTTGTACTTTGTTCCCAGTGCTGGGAGAGTTTGGAAACGTGAAGCTCTTTACCCTCGTGGAGAAGCTTTGACGAGTCGTGGCTGTAGCTTAGAGCCTGGGCTGGTGTCCAGGAAGTCTTGGGGGCTGCTGCTGGTCTGATGCATACTCTGATGTCTCTTCCCTCTTGGGAAGCTTCCCTGAGAAGCCTCCCGGGGGTCTCCTCACTAGCAGACCTTCTCCATGCGGAAGGTTGGGATCAGCTCATGTGCTCCTTGTTGTCTGGGTTGAAATTAGCCCCTGCTGAACATCCCAGTGCCTGTTTTGGGGTGCAGGAGGGGGTTCCCGTTTCTGCCACGTGTGTTGAGAGTCCATGTACTCCCATGCCTCTGTTGCTAGCTGGGGTGGGATGATGGTGGTGGGCTTGGAAACAAGGAGAAGAGCTGGGATGAGGTCGATACCCGTGTCGTTTGCAGAGAATGAACCACCCTGGGGGACACCCTGCACTCAGCTCCTCGTATATATTTCCATGCCAGGCTGTGATGGGTTTCCCAACCTGGACTCCAAGGAGAGCTGTAAGTATTGGGTTTGGGAGTGGGAGGGAGTGACTGGAATGGGAATGTGGCTGTTTCTGTGCTCATCACTGGGAAACAGCGCTGTGCAACAGTTACCCCCACTTTGGGTGAGGCGCCAACCCTTCTCTGTTATTGAGAAACTGGGGCAGGGAGGGAGGGACTTACCTCAGGATGCTGATAAAGCAGTGTTGGGAGAGGTTTAAAACAGCAAAAGAAACCCAAACTTTGGTTCTCTGGGATCCCAGGGTGCAGTGCTGTGTCTGACCCCTGCCTAGTGCTGGGGCTGTCGTGGCAGTGGGGCCTGATGCCAGCACAGCCCCTGTTGCTGTGTTCCAGATAAGCTGATCGTGTCCAAGGGCTCCGTGCTGCTCTCTGCCGAGGCCATCTGGGGAGCTCTCCGAGGTGAGCTGTGCTTCCAGTGGGGCATTCCCGCTCTCCCTGCCTCGGGCCTGTGGGGATGTCTCGCTGTGCCTCTCTCTTTCCATAGACTTGTTTGTTAATTGAGCTCTGCTCCTTTGGGGGAGTCTGTGCTGAGAAAGGGGCTGTGTGTGGTTTTCCTGCAGGCCTGGAAACGTTCAGCCAGCTCGTTGGGAGAGACGAGAACGGCACAGTGAGTCCTGGCCTCATCTCCTGGGGGCAGGCAGTTCTCCATAGTGCTCCTGCCTCCATGGGGACAGGCTGAGGGTTGCTGGGATGCTCGGGATGAGGGGGTACCAGCAGTGTGGCACAGCCTTGCCAAGGGCCAAGTGGAGATTCACTGATCCAGCCAAATCTCTGCCTTCTGGGTGGGTGAAGAAGGGCTGCAGCTCTTTCTGGCCAGCTGGCACTCTGGGCAGTGAGGGCACCCCTGTCCATGCAGCCCCAGGGACAACAGTGACCCTGATTGCCTCCCGCTAAGGGCTGTTTGCCCAGTGTCCTGCTCATGTGTTGCTCATGTTTTCCACATGCAGTACTACATCAACGAGACAGAAATTGTGGACTTTCCCCGCTTCCCTCACCGGGGACTGTTGCTGGACACCTCTCGTCACTACCTGCCCCTGAGAGCCATCCTGGAAACTCTGGTAGGGCACCTGTGCTGGGAGACAGGGTGGTTTAACTATATGTCCTGTCCTCTGTGACTGCTGAGGGTTTCTTGTGCTGCCTTGTGCGGGTGATTTCTCAGCTCCCTTTGTAGAAGAAGGAAACTGAGATGTCTTTGGTTCCTGCAATCCAGGTTACTGTCCAAGGCTGGGTTATTTCTAATAAATAGTGAGGGAAAACACTGGCAAAGGTGGGTGGTGCTTCTGTGCTCATCCCAAGCAGAATTAAACTTCCAGGTCTCCACCACTGGCTCAGTTATAAGGAGAACAGGGATTTTACTGTGAGCAGAATTGCTCCTGGCCCTCTGCAGCTCTTCATGGTGCCATTTTGTTTCAAGAGAGGTGTCTGAATCCCTCTTCAATCCTGGGGAGCATTTAGGAACTCTGCCTTATCGTTTTGGAGCATGGGGACCTTGTACCCTTCCTGTGGCAAGCTGGATGTCCTTTCGGAACGGACAGGGCACGTTCATCTTTGTTCCTGTTCCTTCCCAGGACGTCATGGCTTACAACAAGTTCAACGTGTTTCACTGGCACATTGTGGATGACCCGTCTTTCCCCTATGAGAGCTCGACATTCCCAGAGCTCAGCAAGAAGGTAACCCTCCCCAGTCTCCATGTACCAGCCCAGGTGAGCAGATGCCTCCCTCTGCTCCTGAGCGAGGCGCTGAGCATTCCCATGTTCCCAGGGAGCCTTCAATGCCATGACCCATGTGTACACGGCCAGCGACGTGCGCACCGTGATCGAGTACGCCCGGCTGCGCGGCATCAGGGTCATCCCAGAGTTCGACACTCCCGGCCACACCCTCTCCTGGGGTCCAGGTGAGGGGCAGACCCCGCCTGCTGCTGCTGTGAGGAGAGTTGGGGTTGTTCCAGGGGCAGGAGTAGGATATACAACCTCGATCCTAAAAGCTGGGTGTGGGGAGCCAAGTCCCACAGACTGGCTTTGAGGAGGAGCAAACCATTGCTTGGGACCCAATGGTCCCAAACATCTTCTGGAACAAAGTCCAAAAAAACCCATTTCCTCCTCTTCCTGTGTCCAAGGTGAGTGATTGTGGGTTTTTTCTGGGGACATCTTCTCTGCCAAAATCATTGTGGATATTGCAGGGATCTTGTGTTTAACTGGGGGTATGGCTGACCAAGCTTCCTCGCTCTGCGCAGCTGTGCCCCAGTCCTGTCACAGCATTCTCTGCTGCAAGGACTGCAAGTGTCTCCTCTTCCATGTCTGGAAGTGCAAGAAGCTCCAGGGAAACATTCCATTGTCTTTCTCTTCCGTTCTGCTTCCAAATCCCATGGCCTGTGCTGGAGTTCACCCTGTGCTGGTCACAGCGAGAGCCGTTGCTGCCCCTGCTTTCCTGTCCCCTGGAAGGTCCTGAGCCATGCTGAGGAGGATCAGGGCTGTTATAGGCAGTGGCATGGCCACATTTTGACCCTCCTCACCATCCTGCATTTGTTGTCATCCAGGTGCTCCAGGCCTCCTGACTCCCTGCTATGTGGCCCAGAAGCCTTCTGGAACCTACGGGCCCATCAATCCCATCCTTAACAGCACCTACGAGTTTGTGACCAGTTTGTTCCGAGAGGTCAGCTCTGTGTTCCCAGACTTCTTTCTCCACCTCGGTGGCGATGAGGTGGATTTTACGTGCTGGTGAGTCTGACATCAGTCTGGATGGGGACTGGCATGAAGTATCTGGGACTGGAGTCCAAGCCCATCACTTTTAGGTTATGATCTTTGGTGTCCTGCTCTCCCAGGCCAGGTGGAGTGGAGGTACATGGGCTTTCTGTGCTCAGGGTGATGTTGGATGTAAGAAGCCACTGGTCTTGGTGCAGCCACAGCTCTCGGAATGCCTAGGTTAGCCTTACTCCAGAGTTCAGATTGTGATGCTTTTATTCTCTTCTCTTTGGTACACAGGAGATCCAATCCAAAAATTCGTGCTTTCATGAAGGAGATGGGCTTTGGTGAAGATTACAAAAAATTAGAGTCTCTGTACATCCAGAGGTAGGACCAGGGGCATCTAGGGCCTGCAGCTGCACTGTGTGACCAGCACAAATGTCTTCTGCTGTCTTGGGAACACCAGATCTCCTTTTCAGGAGCATCCCCATTGGGCATGTCTCCCTGACCCGAAATGCTTCCCAAAGGAAGCATTTTATTGGGAGATTGACCACAAAAAAGCCTGGGACTGAAGAGAAAGAAGCCCCATAAGGCGCTGTGCTCTCTCCCTTCTCCTTCAGAAGTACCTTCATATCCAGCTGCGGGTGTTGGGAATATCTGTGCTGCTCCTGTGGCTGTATGTAACTGCCCAAGAGAGGGTCATTGGGATCTCCAAAAACTCAGTACTTTTTGCTCTTCAGGCTTCTGGAAATCGTCTCTTCCCTCGGCAAAGGTTATATCGTGTGGCAGGAAGTCTTTGACAACGATGTGGAGGTGAGAGCTGCCTGTGCTGGGGTGAACAGTGTCAGCACCCCAGTCAGACACTGGGGTGCTCTGGGGGGGGCTGTACTGGGGCTGGTGGGGGTTCCTCTGTTACAGATCTGGAGTTGATGCTCAGATGGTGCTGTCAGTGAGGTGCTCTCATGGTTGTTTTGTGTACACACTGCTGCCAGCGCTCTCTTCCTTCCAGGTTCTTGTGTGTGCACCTGCAAGAGGCAGGTTTTAACCCTGCCCAGGACACACTGCCAATGGCCTTATCCCTCCCTCTATTGCTCCTGCAAACCGGATGGGAGGTGGCTCAAAAATCAAGCCCAGCCCAAGCCTGCCTCAGTGTTTTCCTTTGGGGGTGTGGATGGGTCAGGGCACTCTGGTTGCAGGGGCAGGTGATGCTCTTGTCACCATGCTGATCCCCTGAACATTGTTCACCTGTGCTCAGGTGAGGCCGGACACCATCATCCACGTGTGGAAGGATAATGTACTCATGCGGTACAAGGAGGAGATGGCCAATGTCACCAGGGCTGGCTACCACGCTCTGCTCTCCTCACCCTGGTACCTCAACCGCATCTCCTACGGGCAGGACTGGATGGAAGCCTACAAGGTGGAGCCCTTGGACTTCAGAGGTGTGTCCCGTGTGTCCCCTTCGTGTTTGGCAGCTGGCTGGCACTCGGGGTGGTGCCAGGGCTGGATGTCTGGCTAATGCATCACCAGGGTGCTGTCCCTCCACAGGCAGCCCTGAGCAGAAGGCCCTGGTGATCGGTGGCGAGGCCTGTATGTGGGGCGAATACGTGGATGTCACCAACCTGACCCCCAGGCTCTGGTAAGAGAGGCTGTGGGGGGGTCACTTGGATCACGTCAGGCCAGGCTCACGTCCCTTTCCTTTGCCACTCAGCATCACGTGCTGAACTCATGGGTTTGGTCTGTGTATGGTGCCTGTCCCTGTCTCCTGCAGCACCTCTGTGCTGGTGACAGCTTCATGAGGCTGAAATGAGGGTTTGTGATGCTGTAACATGCCCTGTACAGCCTGCTGCTGCAACCAGTGTTTAACACTGGTTTGTCCTGTCACCCTTGTCCACTCCTGATCCACATGTCCAGGAGTGGATCTCTGCATACACAGAAGCCTTTGTGTGCAGAAGGACGCAGGTCAAGAAAGTGTTTGGGAGCTCAGGGCTTTGTGTGAGAAGCTTTTGAGCTCCCCCTGACCTGACTGCTTGTCCCTCATCTTCAAGGCCGAGAGCTGGGGCCGTAGCTGAGAGGCTGTGGAGCAACAGCACCGTCAGGAACATGGACGATGCCTACGCCCGGCTGTCGGAGTTCCGCTGCACGCTGCTGGGGTAACTGTCCTGGCACAGCTGCCACCCCCTCTGGGCACCGGCCTGGGAGGGGCAGGGAGGGTGTAGGGCTTTCCCTGCTGCAAAATGACCCTTGCTCTTATGGAAAGCCCTGGGTTTCCTGCTGCTGCTGTGTGGGCAGAGCTTGCTTTGTGCAGTGCTGAAAGACAGGCCCCTGCTGCCAGCGTGGGCTGGTGGCTCTGGTGAGGAGAGGGCTTTGTGCTGAGGAAGGAGGGGGCCTGTCAGCTATTGCCACCCCTCCTGCAGCACCAGCTTCCCCAGGAAACCTGTCCTCACTGTGTGCTCCCACACATGAGCAAAAACAGTCTATAAGCGCAGGATGAAAAGCTTCTCCTTCCTTTTCACACCTGAAACCAGGCACCTGGGCCACCCTGCTCTCCTGGAACCCCTGAAACACGGTAGTAGGCTCTGCCTGTGCCCTCTCCCTGATGCCGTCTTCCTGTTCTCTTCCCAGGCGTGGTGTCCAGGCACAGCCTCTCTACATAGGATACTGTGAAAATGAGTTTGGTGAGGTCTGAAGGGAGAGCCCTGCTGCCCTCGGTCACTGTACGCACAGGAGGAATGATTTCCACCCCTCAAAAGCTGCTGCTTTGGCAAAGGGACCTCTTCCTACCCCACCTTCTGCTTTGGCTTTGTTGCAATGAACATTTTTTTGCCTTGGTGTGCACTCTTGCCTCTCTTTCTATTTTTATTTCTTTAAATCTATAAATAAATGACCCCAAAGAGGAAAAAGGTGCCTTTTCCTGCTCAGCTGGGGCTTGGGAGACTGTGCAAGGGTTATTGTTAGCAGGAGACGGGTAGGGCTTGCTCCAGAGATGCCAGTGGAGGAGCATCTTCCTGGCAGTTCCTGAGCTTGCAGGGTGCCTGCTCAGCTGGATAAACTGTGCTTAGTCTCTGCCACTGTCACAGGCTTTGCTTCTGCAGTCACGTTGTGCTCTGGATTCCTGTCCTTGTCCCTTCTCTCTCCAATGTCCAGACAGGATGTTGGCCTGCAAACCACGACCTCTGCTGCCCCAGGGCCTGACTGCTGCCACCTCCTCTGGCTTCTCCTCAGCAGATGACACCCTGGAGCCTCTCCAAGGAGCCCTTGCAAACCTGCTGAGGGGTGCATGGATATTGTGGAATCACTGCTCAGCCTTTCAGACTGTCACCTCTGCTTGGGATTTGGCCAACTGACCCATCCTCCTCCTGCTCTGTTGTCCTCAGGGTAAGGAGCTCAGCTCTAGGTGTCCTCCATCCAGAGGGGTTTCTTTGGATGGTGTTTTCCTTGGAGAAAAAAACAGCGATGCTGCTGTCCCATAGAACTGGGACAGGTGTGATTGTTGTCCTCTGGTGGTTGGGGTTGCCGTGCTGGAAACGGTGTTCAGCTGAAAGTAGGGAATCTACGAGAGAAATCCTGGCTGGATGGGACTATTGTATGCGTGTCTTGGTCTTAATGGAGGGAGATCCTCTGTTATGGCTGGAAACCTTTTATGGTTGAAATTTAAATTAAAAATAGCGAATTAACAGTTACTACTGCTTCCTATTTTTAGAAGTTGGATTTTGTCCCTCTTTTCTTCTCCCAGCATGGTGTGAAGTGGTACCTTGGTCAGGTGCTTTGGTCACTGCAGGGAGCTGCTGCTGGTGAGCGTGGGGCGAGGATGGCCCTGGCCCTGGGAAGGGTGCTGTGTTCCCAAGGGGGATGCTCTGTTCCCGGGGACAATGCTCTGCTCCCCAGGCATTGCTCTGTGTGTGCAGAGAGGCTCTTCGCCACCCCATCCCAGCTCCCTGCCCTCGTCCCACTTGTCCCCCTGCCTTGCCAGGCTCCCTTTCACCAACAGCCAGGTGTGAGAGCCCACAGGGCCTGGGATGCTCCGTGGGGGACCCCCAACCCCGCACCTTCCACTAGAGCCTGGTATTGTGATCCAGGTTAAGCAGCACACCAAAATGGTCACATTTTCCAGGGTGTCTGCACCAGCATGCCCCCAAAACCACCATCCTGGGAGTGGCTCTGTGACATTCCCACCCTTGGAAGGGCCGGGATCCCGGGAGCACCCCGCTCTCCCCGCCGCGGCATCGCCGGGTGGTCCATTCCTTCCAGAACATCTATTTTGGTTGCGTAAAACTTGCCGGGGAGCAGGAACAGGGAACAGGCAGCGTGTGAATCACTCGGGGCCAACGGGTTTAAAAATAAACCCAAGCGGCGGCGAGGAGCAGCCGCTGAGCCCCCGGATTCCGGCAGGATTGTGGTCCCAGCATCCCAACCCACCCGTGGGCACCGGCACCGGCCAGGGGGGTTTATTGGGACACGCAGGCACGTGTCTGCTTGTAAACACGTGTGCATCATGTGTGTGCTTGTAAATGTGTGTGCGTCGTTGTGTGTGCTTGTAAACACATGCTTGTAAATGTGTGTTCATCATGTCTGCATCCTGTGTGTCCTTGTAAACGTGTGCATTTGTGTACTTGTAAACGTGTGTGCATCATGTGTGTGCTTGTAAACATGTTCATCCTGTGTGCTTTTGAACAGGTATGCACGTTGTGTGTGCAGCATGTGTGCTTGTAAACACGTGCGTTCATCATGTGTGCATTGTATGTGTGCTTGTAAACACATGCACATGCTTGCACACACATGCAAACAGGCCTTTGCACACATGTGCATGTGCTTGCACACATGGGCCTTTGAACAGGTGTGCATTCAGGTACGTGCTTGCACACTGCAAATCCTTGCACACGTGCCCACACACACACATCCATATGGGCCCTTGCATGCGTGTCCACTCGTGTACATGCACACACATGCATGTGGGTCCTTGCAGACACGCACTTGTTGACACTCTTGTACACACGTCCACATAGGCAGCTGCACACGTGCAGTGACAGACTTGCACAAACATGCATACACTTGCACACACATGCACACGCACACGCTTGCACTTGGGTCCTTGCACACACGTGCGCTCATGCACACGCTTGCACACACATGCCTATGGGTCCTTACAAGCACATACATTGCTATACACGCTTGCACTCATGTGCAGATGTCCCCCCGGCCATTGCACAGGCTCACACACGGGCCTGCAGCTGTGTGTGCCTGCACACATCTTTCCCTGTACTCTCACACACGTGTGCATTCTGGCTGCCACACGTGCATGCTTGCAGCACATGTATGTGATTGCACACACTTGCACACACACCATGCCACGTGCTTGAACGTACATGCACATGCTTGTGTAGACTAGCACACACACAGCACCCTTGCACACCCACGTGCCCACCCAGCGCATGCTTGCACACTCACACAGCTGCACACGCGTGGCAGTGCCGGGGAAGCCAGGCACCCCCAGCTGCTGCTCTGGGACTAATTAATTAATTAACGACCACACCAGGTATTAAAGCCGCTCAGTCTAATTACAGATTTTTTGGGTGACGTGGGGTGCACGAGGGAGGTGCTCCCTTCCCTCCCCCCCAGTCTGGGGCAGCCCCAGGGGGGCAACAGGGGTGATGTGGGATCCATGGAGGTGAAAAACCCAACAAAGTGTCCAAATTGTCCATTTTTGAGCTTTTCCCTGATCTAAGGTGGGCAACAGGGGGGTGTTAACTCTGGAACCTACTGAGCAGTGCAGGGGGGAAGGTGGGAGACTGCTCAGCCCCTTCTCCAGCCGTGATGGGGGTTGGGGGCTGATGGGGGGCAATGGGGAGGATGGGGGTGTTGCGGGGTGCGGGGGGGATGCAGGTGATGAGGGGACCCAGGAAAGGGAGGGAAATGGGAGGTA
>JAYRBT010000010.1:11021506-11037895 GCA_036023395.1 Myiotriccus ornatus | reverse complement strand
CGGGCGAGCTGCGCAGCGGGGATGCTCCGAGCGGCCCCGGCAGACGGTCGCGCACCCTCCGCCCCCCCGCCTCGCTGCGGGGGGGCCGGGGCCGGGCCGGCGGCGCGGGCGGGGCGGGCCGGTGGCGCGGGGCCCTTTAAGAGGTGCCGGCGGCGCGGGAGGGCGGCACAGGGCCGGGCGTGCGGGGAGCCGCGGGCCCGGCACGGGCAGAGCCGCCGCAAAACCCTGCGCACCGGCCCCGGAGCCCAGAGCCGCTGCACCGCGCCCGCCTCCCGCTGACAGACCCCCGAGTCCCGCTACACCGAAATCCATTGCACGGACCGCACTACACAGAGATCCACTGCACGGATCCCCGGACCCCACCGGGCGGACTCCACCGCGCGGACCCCCGCATGCCACTACGCCGATATCCATTGCACGGACCCCACTACACAGAGATCCACTGCACGGATCCCCGGACCCCACCGGGCGGACGGACTCCACCGCGCGGACCCTCCAGCAGCCCCGCCTGCGAACCGCATCGCCCCGAGCCCGGGCGCACGGTGCCCGGAGCCGCCGGTGCGGCGGGCATGGCACCCGGGGAGAGCCGGAGCTGGGGGTCTCTGCTGCCGCTGCTGCTGCTGCCGCTGCTGCCGGCGGCGGGCGGCGGGTGCGCGGCGGAGCGCGGCCCGCTGGAGCCCTTCGATGCGCTGTACGCCAGCGGGGTGGAGGCGTACTACGGCGGGGACTTCGCGGGCGCGGCGCGGTGCCTGGAGCGGGCGCTGCGCAGCCGGCGGGAGCTGCGGGCGGCGCGGCTGCGGTGCCGGCGGTCGTGCCGCGGGCAGGTGCGGCTGGAGGCGCCGGGCCCGGGCGCCGGCGGGGACCTGCCCTTCTTCGGGTCGGTGCTGCGGCGGGCAGACTGCGTGCGGCGCTGCGAGGAGCCGCGGATCGGGGCCGCCTCCCGACACCGCGCCGCCGAGGAGGTGCGCGCCGACTTCCAGCGCAGGGTGCCCTACAGCTACCTGCAGCGCGCCTACATCCAGGTAAGGCACCGCCCCGCCCCGTCCCTCCTCACCGCCCTCTTCAGGGGGTTACCTGCGCTTCCGTGCTCCCAAACGTCCCACTTGCAACTCTCAAGCCACCCAGCTATGGTCCCCCTGTAGCGTTCTCACTGGTGTGTGCGGTCAGTGGTCACGGCCAGTTCCCGAGACAGAGCATCCTGGATGACAACGTGGACTCTGTCCAGCTTCGGCTTTCTTGTACTTTTCCTATTTTGTGTTTGTTTATTTGTTTTTGGCTGGTTTGTTTGTTTTCTGGGAAGGATGTTTTTGTTTGTCTTTTAGTATAACATAGCGTAATTCTGAAAATGATCTGCCTTCAGTTTGCAGAGAAGAGCCCCCAGAAACCCCTTATTAACCCTTCAATGCCCTCTGTCCCAGGGGTGCTTCACTTTCAGGCACATTGAACTGATGCTGTGTTTGAGAAGCTGGGACTGTACGTGAGGCTGGGAGGTGTATAACCTCTTCTTCTGGAATTTGATGTTCGTTATCCTCGATGTGATGTGAAATACTTTGTGTAACACTGTGGAGCAGTTAGCAGACACTGACATCCTGAGTATCATCCTCTTATCACAGTCACTTCTGCCTTATAGCTGTTACCTTCTCTGAGAAAAGTGATGTTATTCTTTAAACTTCTTTGCCAAAAAGAAGGAAAAAAAAGAAAATAAATAAAAAACGAGCAAACCCCCACCAACCTACACTAGGATAGTTAATGCTATTTTTATTATTCATTCAAGATTTGTGCTCTGTCAAGCCAGCTACCTATCCTAAGTCTTCCTGTTCCTGACTAGTAAGGACAGAAACTGTGGGAATTTTGTTTCATGCCAAGCTGAATGTTTAAAGCATTTCTGGAACATCTCCCTCTGGATTTCTGCTTTATTTGAGTACATTCATAGCCTTTTAGTTGCTATAGGCAATCTAATACATGAAGACCTTCACAGTGGAGCACAGGAGGGGTGATTCTGCTGAAATCCATTTCCATTTGGAGAGGCAAACATCTGTCCTAGGCAGTGCAAGTGCCTGTGGTGCAGTGCCTACACAGCAACATATCAAAGAGGCAAATCATCAACTATTGCATTTTGAAACCTTTTGGAAAATCAGAGCTACATTGCTTTTTCTGTACTTCCTTTTCTGACATTGCCTTAATGTCAATTTTACAACTCAAAGACTAGAACTGCATTGGCTTAAACTCTAGTGTCCACGTGCTGCACAGAGTTCCTGAAAGAAATCCTGGGAGTAAACTGGAACTGTATCTCGGCTTGTGCACAATGCCAGTGAAGCTGACAGAATTTTCCTGTGGTCCTTACTATGAAAGATCCTCTATTTTCAGCATCTGTGGGAAGTGACACTAAATTTGCCATGCTAAAATATTAAGTGATTTCTTGTCTTGATTGCAAAACCTTTTCCAGACTCACTGATGTCAAACTCATTGAAAAGCTTTCCTCTGAATTAAGGAATAGGTTTTTTGTCTCCCACTTCAGTAAAATTGATGTACCACACTCCAGAGGATTTTGGGGGTGTGGGCTGTTCTTGCATTAGTTTATGCATTTATGTTCTAATGCTGAGACTGAGGTTATTTTCCTCATTTTAGATTGCATTCTAATCTTATCAAAGCAATGTGTTGAAAGCAACCCTTTAAAAATTTGTTTTATGTGTGACTCAATTTACTTTTGCAACATCTGGAGACTTCATGTGTATGCTAACACCGATTTTGCTGCTCTGTGATGGAGTAGTGGATATTCTTGTCTGCATGGCTGTCCAGGTGTCGAGCACTGTAGCCAAGGGAAGGTGCTTTTTGACTAGACCTGTTCATGTTTTTAGTAAGTTTTTCTTTAACCCTTTCTGAGGCTCTTGGGTTTTCTAGGCAGCACTACGGTCAGCTTTATCCCACAGGGCAACCTCCAGTGATTTGTCCACCTCACCTTGCTGCTGCCTTACCTGAGCTCTGCTCCCAGGATTGCACTTTTGGTCTGGCTCAACAAGTCTGTGTGCAGAAGAAAATGCCCCACATCGGATTTGCCTGCACTTGCACAGAACACGAGGTCTGACATTTAGCCCTTACATACACTCGGATGTGAACCATCCCCTCATGCCAAGGCTGAGTGCCAAGGCTTTGGCATGTTCCCTGAGGGCTGGGATGCACTGGCTCCACACTCTTTGGGTAGACCTTGGCTGCAGCATCTGCTTGGCATTTTGTCTGAGAAGGGGAGCTGCAAAGCATGGCTTGTGCAGAATCCCCCCACCTTGCTGTGGGCATGTGGGCAGGCTGCACAGCTCCAGGGGCAGCCATTTGACCCTCGTGTTTTGCTCCTTGAAACCAAAAAAGGAGATGGGATGAGGTTAAACACCCTGCTACGCGTCCTGTCCAGCTCCTCCCCGGGCTGCGTGGGGAGGCTGGGATGCTGGGCACTTGCGCAAGGTGCTGGACGGATGGCAGGGTTTGGTGCCATTTGTGGTTTGAGAGAAGAGGAGCAGCCTGGAATGTGCTTCCCACCTCCCACTCCCGCAGACCTCATGCTTGTTTGTTTCTCAGGAGGGGTGAAGCACATCCCTTCAGGAGGGAGTGACAGAGCAAGGAAAAGATGAAAAAAATCGAAAGGTTTGGCTCTTTTGCAGTGCTTTGAAAAACGCTGCTGAATATACATGAACTAATCCTTGCAACACTCTGTGGGGTAGGAAAAGCAAAGGCTTTGAGTCCTGCTGGACAGATGCACAGGCCAAACACTGGCCAGCACTGCATGTGCCTCAGCTGTTTTGGGAGCAGGCTTGGGGCTCCTGCTGCCTCTGGTCTCTCATTGCAGAGCAAGCATCAGTATAGTCTGGCCCAGCTGTGATGATGTGAATGAGACTGCAGTGAATTGGTAGAAAACTGGTGCTAAAATTGGAGGTCTTTGACTTTTTTTACTGCTTTTTTTTCTTTTTTTGGGGCCTTTTTTTACTGGACTGTAGCAGCAGCTGTCCTGGGCTGCATTGCTTCTGCTGCTGAGCAGATGCTCAAGATACTCCTGCACAGAGCATTGTAAAGGGGCAGGGAGGTGATGATGTGTTTGGGTGAAATACCCATGGTATCCCTCTGTAAGATGTTCCATCAGCCTCTAAATCCATGTCATCCTATCAGTTTCCTAAATTTATCTTTTTTCTCTGTACTTTTCTGAAATAGAAACAGTGGTCTTCTGAAGACCACTCTTCTGTTTCACAGATGTGATCTGTGTGGTTTTGGTGACTCTAGCATGATGTGAGGGGAGACTGTGGTGGACTGCAGGAATGGGACAGCTTGAGGATTCAGCTGAAGGTTTCTATCAGCATTAGGATCGGGATCAGGCCTCTGAGGTTGACTGCAGACTCTACAGAGACTATAGACAAATTGCACTGAACAAGCAGCCCAAGTCCAAATGTGCTTGCAGATCTTCTTTGGAGCTTCTGAATGTGCATTCAGTAGGAAGACTCCTCCTTTTCCTAGGATAGCTGATGCTTTCAGGTAATTGAGACATTTATTGGCTACAGGTAGCTGAGGGAGTTAGGATGGAATGGGTTTGAGGTGTGGAAACAGAGAAGGAGATGATAACATGGGATTTAACTCTTGTAAAACGTGTTGGGCTCTTGATCCCACAGAGAAAAGGTCCTTTAGTGGGTTTCTGCTGTTATGTCCCACAGGCAGGATAATTTGCCGTATGCTGGTGGGTCTCTGCTGTGTGCTGGCTGCTTGGTCTTTGTCAGTGAAATACCCTCTAGGCTTGGCAGGTGAGTGTGAGGGGATCTCTTTGCCCTCATAAACACTTTTATTAATCATGTCCTTCTTACTTTGCTGTTTTAGTCATCTTGTTTGTGTTAAAACCTAGCCTGCAGGCCATGATGTTCCTAACCCTCCTTTTTGGAGTTTTTCTAACTCTGAGAGTGAGTGGAGGGAGAAAGAAATGTACCCAGTGTACAGTATGACAGCATTTGCTGCTGTGAGCTGCTGAGTCAGTAGCCGTGTTGGAGCTTGTCAGGGATGGTCTGCCATGAACCCTGTGACAGAGCATTACTTCCAGTCTAACTCCTGCAAGTCAGCTTGGTCCAAAAATAACAAGCAACTTGGAAAAACTGATCACTGTATCAACTGCAAATGCAGGTCTTGTGTCTCTTCTACCCTACTAGCCCTTCCCTTGAGGTCTCTTTCCTTTGTCTCATTCTGATCCCAGCCCCAGAATTCCTTGACCTGTTTGCTGGGTGGATTGCTATAGTCCATTTTAATTTTCTTCTTTGTGTATTGATGTGCTCTTACTGAGCACTTCCTCCCATTTTGTAAATACTGATTTGCAATGGTCTTGTCTTCCCACTTGCCTGTATGCCCTGTTGCACATCAGTGAAGCATGGCAGGAATTGTACGTATGTAGTCTGTAACCACCAGCCTTGGATGTGGATGAGAAAAAGCCTTTTGGTCTGTGCTTGGGTTTAAAACAATAAATAAAACAAGTCCCCAGCATGTCAGACATTGCTCCTCTCTTAGTAATGCCAGATTGTAGGTGGAGCAAAAGGGGCAAGAGTCTGACTGTATCTGGCTTATTCAGTCTTTGGCTTGAATTCCCCCCTTGCCCTATCTGAGATGTTCTTCAGTTCTGTTGTCATCATGATTTCATGTGTTGCAGGCATAAAACAATGATGTTTAGGTTTTCTGTATTGTACGAGAAGCTGTTTATTTGTTCTTTAAAGCTGTTCCTTTTTTTAAAAAAAGGTCTTGTTTGGGGAGAACTTCCACTTTTATCTTCTCTGCCGGGCCTTTCACACTGCAGCTGATGGGGCACTGCTGGGAGCGTGTCCTTGGGTCACACTGTGCTGTCCTGCCACCCACACTGCCAAGATTTCTGAAATGCAACACAGACACAATAATGACTTGATAAAAGACCATGGGACAGAAAAAAAAGAAACAGAGTGGGAGCCCAAACTTCAGAAACCCCTGTAGTATAGATCATTGCCTGACTCCAGTTCTGTCTTTGAAAACTCCCTATCTATGAGAATCCAAACCCAAGAGAGGAGACTTCTGTAATGTAAACCTGGGCCTCTAACCATTCCAGACTGATCCTTCTGGCCTCTGCCAGTGCTCACATAAGTCTCACCACCAGCCACTCTTGGGTGTCTGAGCAGCTGTAGCAACCCTTGGGATGGTTATTAAGACACCTCCACCAAATTCTTTCCACCTCAAGGAACTGCTCACTGCTGCCCATCTCTGTGCTGTTTCACAGGGCCAGAGTCCTTTAGCTCCATGACAGGCATCTGGATAACTTGCCTAATGATTGTGGAGTAACATCAATGTAGTTGTTTAGGGAATTTGGTTTGTTTCACTCAAGAACTGATATTTTCCGTGAACGTTTTGTTCAGTTTTCCTTCATGCCATAATAAAGCATGGACTTAAGCAGATAATAGGGTTCTGTCCTGGGGTGAGCTGCAGCCTTTGGGGGAAATATGGTGGTTTCACTTGCAGCATCTCTTTGGTAGTGACAGAAGATAATGTGTAAAACCTCTTACTTTTAAAGTCTTTCTTAAAGTCTCTAAAAGGGGAGCAGCCTACTGAGGCTGTTTCTCACCAAAGCCACACCACCTGTTCTTCAAGGTCTGCCCAGGAGTTGATCTTGTTTTCATAGGCCTTATATGACACATCCCAGATAAAGACCTATAGTAAAACAGTTAGACAATCATTATTATTTGTATTATTATCATTAGTGGTGTTTATTTATCTTCAATCTTGAGAAGTAGTATTACTCAGATACTGGATAAATACATAGATCCCAGAATTAATCTCTTGGAACGCCTCTTTATTTAGATTTTCTGAGAGAGCATTCCTGGTCCTCAGCAGAGGGTAAATGTTAGTGCTCAGAAAGTTAAAATTATGTAGACAAAAATAAACTCAGTTTATGGGAGGGAAAACTCTGAGTCTTGATGGTTGGGTCAGTGTCCTGGGTTTAGAACAGGATATTTAGTCTTGCCCTAACTCAGGATAGTGACCCTGTTTCTGTTGTTGCTGACCACTTCAAATGAAATATTTCTAAAATGTTTTGGGTTGAAAGCATTATCAGAGAGGGAAATAGGTGACCCAGTGGTTCAGTACTGCCATTAGCAAATGCAGACTAGGCACATGTTTTTGTGGTGAAGGTGTCTCTATCTTCACAGGAGACTTTGTCTTTACTCTGTTCTGGTGCTGTACTAAAAGTTAGATGGTTGTAGTGACTTTCTGATGGTTTTTTTGTTTTGTTTTTCTGGTGGATTTTTCCTTTTTTTTTTTTTTTTTTTTTAATAGAGCAAATCCAAAGCAAAACTTAGGTGTTTGCAGTTTGCCACATCATTTCAACTGATAGTAAATTGAGCTCTGCTCAACAAATCAGGACACAGTCAGTACAAACTTGTCTTAGGCCCACTAAGCTCATTTTATACAGCCTAGTAATCAGCCATTTGATAGCCAGGGCTACTTCTTGTGTCTTGCCAAATTCCTCTTTCTCACCTCATAGCTATGCAGTCATGCCAGGGCTTCAAAATACACTTGCAGCAGGTCCCAGACTGCAATAATTCTCAGTCTTTTGGAGAAAATAAGATAAGTCTGGATTCCTCTTTATTTCTTGGCAATCCCTGATGACGTGGCTTGGATGATGGATGAGACAGGTGTGACTCACATGGTTTCAGTGGATCTTTTGAGACATTAATCTAAAGGTCTCCCAGTGCATGAGCTAGGTTATGTCTCAACCAGAGCAAAACTGAGCAGAGATGGTGCAGGAGAGCCCAGACTCCTGCTGCTGGGCGGTGACCTGAGAACCTGCCCCTTCTCTGTTCTTTTCTCTCCTTAGTTTCTCATGTTTTTTGCACTGTCTTCTGCTGGCTGCTCCTTGGTGTGCTGGGATGTGTTAAATGACTTTTTGTGCTGCCTGTTAAATCTCATCCATATATCCTAGTGAGCTCTGCTCTGGCTTCTGCGGAGTCCTTTTGTTGTCCTTGGCCTCAGGAATAACTAACGGCAGCCGATAATGAACTGCATGTGAATGAGCAATGCAATTTAGCCCTGCTAAGCAAACTTATGCCCAGTACTCTCTAGCTCTGCCTGAGGTTTCAACAAGGATTATTCCAATTTCCTTGTACAACTGGTGATTTCATCGTGGATGGCGTGGGCAGTAATGAGACACCATCATGTCAGTAGCTGAGCCGACTCCTGCCAACCTCCTGAGCATAGCCTGGCTAGCAGGACTCTGGGCTCAAAGCAGGGCTGGATGTCTGGAGCAAGGAATTGAGGGGTTATTTGTCTTATTTTTTTTTTTGTTTGGAGGTGGTATGAATTAGTCATTGTGATTGGGTTTGTTCCCAAGGAGTAGGAACCCCTGTACTCTGCACGTGGCATATTTCCATGTGTGTAGTCTGGACTGAGGCCAGGCTGAGTTTGGATAAATTGATGTGAACCCGGAGTGACCCAGCTGAGGGCTGTGGAGTTTCTCTGCCTTAACACTGGGGAAACTGAGATCAGGACTTGGCCTATGCTTTTTAAAAGTAATGGATGGCAGGAAGGAGAGACCGAAGTTCCCTGGATGCTTTTGTTTCCAGCCAGTGTATCTGCAATAAGGTACTGACATTTTTATTTCTTGGCCATGAGCTGGTGATTACTAATGAAGGCAGGGGGTCTGCATGTGGGTGGGTTCAGGCAGCAAAGAGCTGTTCCTCATCACTCTGTACCTCCCAACCAGGCCTTCTCCTTTCCATGACAACTGGTCAGTTAAACAGACCCTCCAGGGCTGACGTCAAGGGTCAGGGATTTGGCCACCAAATAATTATAGCAACAAAAATAGCATCTCTTCCCCACCCCTTCCTTCCCACATGCTCCTGCTGAATCCCGACTCATAAATGTCTTTTTTTTTCTTTCTTGGATGGAAAGCAAAGCCCACATGTATTAGCTGGAACATATGGCAGGGTTTGGCTGCAGCCCATCAGTTGTGAAGGCCAAATACTCACTTGTAGCTTCTTGTTCACTTAAAAAAAAAAAAAAAAAAAGGAGAAAAACACGTTCTTTCAGGGTTGGATGAAAGGCTGGGTCTGTGCTAGTGCTGAGATGGGAAGCAGATAGGGACAGCACGCCGACAGTGCTGTCCTGACGAAGAGCATGTCCCCTCGCAGTGCTGGCCACTGAGAGGTGGCCTGGTGGCAGTGACCACCTCCCCCTGCTCTAATGCTGGTTCTCAGGTCAGGCAGAGTTTGCAGACAGGCTGCTCAGGAGGTCATCGGCACCACGGGCACAGAGAAGCCAGGAGTTTTTAAATGTCTGTTATCCAAGGGCAGGAGAAAATTCTGTCTTCGTAGCACTAAAGGTTTTAATAAGGGTTGGGAGAACATTTGGGAGGTGGCAGAAAACTCCTGAAGGATAAGAAAATGAAGTGGACTGTCTGCACCACCAGAATGTACCTCTGTCCCAGGAGTTTACCACCAGGGTACTGACATCAGATCTGTGCAGTGAATGGTTTCCCTGAACATGCTGAATGACAGGGGCTCCTATGGGAGATGTGTTCAGTGCCTGAAGACTGGGATTTAGGTCCAAAGCCAAGTTCATGTTTGTGCCTTTAAAAAAAATCTTGTTTCCACTATATAAGTTATGGAGTGGTGGCCTTGATCTCACATCATGTCCCTGCAGAAGGATGAGTCTGAGACTATGCTGTGTCCAGTCAAAGTTCCAGATGGGAGCTCTTGAATTCATAGAGCCTTCTGCCTGGGAAAAAAAAAAAAAAAAAGGTGGGCAAATCCTGCCTCAGAGTATTGCAGGTAGGGCACTGCCTAAACCCACAGCTCTTTGAGGCCAGGACTGGACTCCCGAGGGTGTGATGGGGAGATGTGCTGAAGTTCATAGCCCAGGGCTTTGGGTGCAACTTCCTTTGAAGATGGAGCCAGCAATAAGCCTTCCCAGGAAAGATGTGTGGTACAGGGAGAAAGAGCTCAGAAAATATCCTTCAAAATATTTGCTGAAGGTGTTGCTGTGACTGCCCAAGGACTGAAGCAGAGTCTGTTAGTTCTCTTGCTTAGAAAGCTGTTTTCAAAGTGGTTTTTGCCAAGGCACTGCCTGTTCTAAGGCTTATAAATATTCTGGGGCATCTGTGACCTGAGTTACTCTGTCTCTTTGGAAGCAGATGAGAAACTGCAAAGTTTCATTGAAATAGTCTGAAAGGAAGAGCACTGACTTGTGGTATGTTGGACTGTTCTGCGCTGGAAAACTCTTCCCCATCCAGGGCTGCCAGCCTCATCCAAAGGATCTCTGATTGAGCGAAATATTTTAGTGACAGAGAGGAAAACGTGTTGTGTCTTATCCCTATTTTCCTTACTTATGAAGCTGTGTAATAGGTGGATTTTTTTATGGATTGGTATTCTGAGGTGATTCACTGAACAACAAATTTCATTTTGTTCTTGAGAGTCTTTCTGGAGATAACCTTGGGGACGTAGATAAGTGATAAGGGATTGATCTTTTTAAAGGATTTTATTAAACCTCATTCTATTTTAAGGAAGTTAGAATTAGTTAAAACTCACAATTTTCAGAGATTTCACTTCACCTGTGTCCCTTTCGGGTGTGTTGCAAAGCATCCTATCTGCTGGGACTGCTGATCTTTCTGTGTCACAGGAGCTGAGAACAGACGGTGAGTTTTCTCACCTGTGGGCAGCACTGATCCTGGGGATGTGTTTACTTGCTGTTAACCAAGAGTTGGGAGACACACTGAGCTCCAGAGGTGGCTGAGGAAAGGCTGTTTGTTTAGGGAGGACTCTGCATGGTTGTGCAGATTTCTGATCTCTGCTGTTGAGACAGGGACTTGGGACAGGGTTTGCTGTAGCCTGAGTGAGTGCTCCAGATTACCCTGGTGCATTCAGCACACTGTGCCTAGGCACCTTAGGGTGCTGCACTGACTGCAGATTCCTGCTGGGGACTGTTGGGGAAGCTGGTCACTACTGTTCCCTTCACTTTAAGCATTAATGCCTTTTGGCAGATGGTGGTTCCCTGTATCCCGTGATTGGCTGTGTCAATTTCTTTAATTGGCAAGTCGTTTTCTTTAAGGTAAGTGTGTCCAGATGCTGGTGGCTCTGCTGCTCCTCTGGAGTTGGCACTCCATGGTCAGTCACAGACCTGGTGTCTCTGACTGGCCCTTTGGGTTTTTCTCTCCCTCCAGCCAGCTACCTTGGCTCACTAGGGTGCTGCTAATAACACTTGGTTTCAGACTGAATCATGCTACAAGGCAGGCAAATAGCAAATAAAACATCAATGTGCCACTTTAGGAAGCAGCTTGTCCATTGCATGTACCTTCTGAACAGCCCAGGCTGGGCTGCAAGGGTCTGGTAACTCACTGTGAGCACGTTCTGTGTGTTGTGAGGATGGGAAGGACATCCTCAGGCTCCCACCCCTCTTTTTGCCACAGAGCTCCTTCCCCGGGTACTGCCCATGTCTGGGCTGTAATCTCCAGCTGAGTTACAGCTGAAGCATGGCTCGGGCAGGCTTCATGCAGCACTTTTGCCTTCATAGGGGAGCTGAAGCTATTGCATCCATCTCCCATCAGCATGATCCTCACCCAGCCACCCTTCCTGCTGCTCGGGTTTGCTCTCCACCACCCAAACTGCCTGAATCTTTCTCACTGTAGCCTGAGCATCCCTAGACCAGAGTCACCACCATATAAAGGGGCAGTTCCTATACACAGTGCTTTAATGATGAATTAGGGTCTCATTCCTGTGGCCCAAATGACTTGGGTGTAACTAAAGTACAGCATGAAACACGAGTGCCTGGTTGGTCCTCAGTGCCTGGGCAGGGAGTTCAGGCCTGGATGATGGGAAAGCTGCAGTGAGCAGTGTGACAGGAGGCAGGCTTGCAAGGCAGTGGTTTGTAGAGGACAAGGTCTGTAGCTCCCTGATTGCCTGGGATGTGCAGGACAGTTTCAGTTTTGGCAGCTGGACTCTCCAGTGTGGCAGCTGAAGGACTGAGAGTTGAACTATTCTGTGATTCTTTGAATGTTCCTGAACTCAGATCTGAGTTTAACAAAAGGGATTTTCCCATCTTGGGAGACTGATTCCAGCCAGATTACTGTTTGGGGTGTTCAACAAAACAGTCCCTGGAAAATGAGTTTTGCACTGTAGCAGAAGGCTTCCCACAGCGATGTTTTTAACTCCAAATCACTGTTACTTTAATCACTGTGCTTCTGTTTCCCAAATTTATTTTTGGATTCTTGCTGTGAAATCTGCCTAGATTATAGACTCCTAAATAAACCATTTTTAGCCTCTAATGTTTTTTGAATCCAACTAGGTAGAGAGACCTGAATAACCATTTGTCTGGACTTTTTCTTTGAAAGTTACAGCACTTAAAGCTGTCACTGAGTTGCCAGCAATCATTGTGCTCAACTATCTTGGAAAGCTCAGTGTAGAAACCGTACTGTCCTTCACAATGCTTTTGAGAAGTATTAGATAGGCAAGGTTTACATGCTTCAGGCTTATTGTTTACATTCCTTTGTTCCTTTGCTGTTATTTTACATGGTGGATGTTACAGTTCAGCTGGTGGAGTCATGCTCAGAAAGAGTTCCAGGTCTCTACGGGTCTTCTGTGCTGTGCTTTGGGGTTGCTTTGGTCCTGCAGCCGGCCTGTGCTGAATAACAAAGTCCTGCTAAGTAGCATTGACAGTTGAGCTCTTGCATGCTTCACATGTGTGTCACAGGCTCTTCTCAGGTGCACAGATATGCATGGAGCTGGGGTGATGAATGAGAAAACCCTCTTGGTGTTTGCCTGTGCTGCACACCTGAGACAGGAGGGAGTGCTCAGGTATAAAAGCCAGCAAAGCTTTGCCTCCTGAGTAAGGGATTATTTCACTGGGGTAAGAATGTACTTAAGCCTAGAAATGATTGTCTTTGGGAAGTGATCAGGATTACTGTGCTGAGTGAAGCAGAGTGCTTGTGTAGCTGTCAGTGCTTTGAAGTGCCATGGTACAGCTGGGTCAATAGTGCATTATATGAACTACTTTACTGTCCATCTTATTTAAGCTACTTAATGCCAACTTTGGAAGTTATTTTCTTCTATGGAGGGCGAAGAGCTAAACTCAGACAGCTGAGAGCTCAACCATGTTTAATCTTGCAAAACTGCAGTAGATTTAGGCTGTGCCATACTCTCCCTTTGATGTGTCTGCAGGCTTTGCCCTCTGCTCTTATCTACAGTTAGTGATTTAGCAGTCCTGAGCACGGAGAACTAGATCTGTGTTTGCTTAGCATTAGGAGTCATAGAGCAGCACTTGGCTATCTCTTGTTTCAGAGCCAGGATGCTGCTCACGCAAGCAGAGGCTTTGTCCCAGCAGGGACTGGTGACAGCAGAAGGATGTCAGTGCTAGGGAATTTCAGACAGAGATAAGTACCAAAGGCTGCTGAAAATAACAGGGTTTGAAGCCTCCTGAGTTGCATACTTTGTTCTTGGTCCATGCTGAGGACAACTGCTCTGACTGCTGCACTGCAGTGTAAGTTGGTGATGGATTTAGCAGTGTCCTCACAGGTGTCTGGATTTGAGATCTGGTGATATTAGCAATAAAACTTGCAGTTTTATGCTGTGTAATAGCACAGCTGTATCTGTCCTTTAATCTGAAAGCACTGAGGTGGAGGTTGTTAGGATAAATGGAGGGGAGCATGACACAACTTACACAGAAAGAAAAAGAGCTGAATTGGTACCTCTACTTGCTGTGGACCAACTTACATCTGTTCTAATGACTCAACTTGATGCCTGGTGACTTACTAAAGCACAACTGCACTGTGCATTGAACCATGTATGTTGAGTGCAGCGTGTTGGGTTTTCATTCTGCACAGTGCTCAGATGTGACCTGGCAGACCTCATGCTTATGCGCAGCTACTGCCTGATAGTCCCAACTGTGTTTTATTTGGGGGTGTGTGACCCAGACACCAGGAACAGTCCATGAAGCAGGACAGGAGTGGCTGGGTTTGCTCCAGCCCAGCACTCCAGTTCCTGATTTGCCCATCTGTGGAATGAGTTTGATGCGCGGTAATTACATACCAGGCACTCGGCATTGTAAAGACATAACTGACATCACATGTTTGGAGAATGTCAGATGCGCTGCATGATGTCTGTGCAGTGTGAGTGAGCTCCAAGGGGAATAGCACACATAAACAGTAGCAGATTAATTAAAGATGTCCTGTGCTGCAAAAGGCCAATTATGGAGCGGTTTGCTCAGAGTCAGTAGTGCTGCCTGGCTTGTTAGCAGAGCATGAGCTAACTGTCCTCTCAGTGGAGATAGTCGTACAGCAGTGTGACCTCTCCAAACTGTCCTGTGTATGTAAGAAAGAGGAGACATATGTGTCAGCCGTGCAGGTCCAGGACAGGTCAGCTTCTGACATGACCCTTTGTTAAAGCTCCTTTGCAGGCAGCAAACATCCAGTGTCTGTGTTCCAGCAGCACAGGACTCCATACAGCAGATGTTTGCAGTCAGGTGTTCCTTACTACCTTTGCAGAGATCGTTTGGACTTCGGGACCTTCAGTATATTTTATTCCAGACATCTTTCCCTGAGCTGCTGCTAGTGCTGTTTAAAGGGCCCTCAAACCCTGATGATATCCCTGGAATCTGGGGGAAATTGAGCATTTCACATGAGTGGGAGTCCTAAATCATTAGCAGGCTGCAGAATAATGGTTTTTCTTGTTTTGGGCCTTAAAAGCCTGATAGGATCACTGTAGGAAATGTGACTCAAGGGTTTTCTTTGGAGTGTTTTCTGAGTTACAAACATTTTCTGATTGGGACCTGGACTGAATCTAGGAAGCCAGCTGCCTTGTCCAGAGGCAACAGCTTTCACTTCACAGAGCAGGATGCATCTGGCCATGGATGAAGGGTCAAGTGGGGATCTTCAGTGTCCTAAACACAATCCCATCCCTCTGTCAGTTCACCACCCCATGCCATAAATCCTATTCTATAGCACACCATAAATTTCCCTGGGAATCTGCTCTGCTTACCTCCTTATTTCTTTCTGCTGAACCTCATCAGCAAAACTCCTAAAATCAAAACAAACTAATTACTGCAGGGAGAGTCAGACCCATCATTGCAGCCCAGCCAGTGACGGGGCTGAGCAGGGCTGACAGCTCATCCTGTCCCAGCTTGCTGCTTGAGGAGAGTCGCTGAGAGGGACTCTCCCTTTGCATCAAGACTTTATCTATTTTTCATATTGCTTTACTTTAAGAGAAAAAAATCACTTCTGGGAAAATAATTATTTCAGCATCCACTGAGATTTTTTTTTTTTTTTTTTTTTTTTTTTTTTTTTTTTTTTTTTTGGAAGTTGATATTCTGCTTAATTCCAGATCCATGAGGTGAACTGAAATTTCAGCTCTGGAGCATGTTTCAATTTGTCTTCCAGCTGTGGGAGAGTAAAAAGAGAAGCTTAAGTGGAGAAGAGTGGGGCAGGGAGCAGAAACAGCACAGGGATCAGGGGAAATGGGTCACAGCATCAAATGTATTTGTTAGACTCCTGTGCCAAACTGGAGATGCTGTCATGCTGCAGGGCACTTGCCTGTAGCAAGTTTTAAGGAGGATGAGTAGTAAAGGATTTGGTTTGTTTTGAAAGGAGGAACTTGCCACAAGGTAGGTTTTGAACTTCTTTCTGCAGAAGACTGAAGGAGGAGTTCATGCTGGGACTGAAGCAGCCAGGCAGGCTCCACTGAGGCTGAGAAAGAGGGAGCTGAAGGTAATGTCTTGCAGGGTGTCAACTCTGCACAAAGCAAACAGCTATTGGTTATGTCTCTCAACTTGTCAGGTATCTTGTCTGTGTCATGGTTTTGAAGGCCATATAGCTTTGCTTCCACCCTTAAAACCTCTGTGCCACTGTCTGGCAAAGCCAGCACTGTCACACAGGGGATTTGGTCTTTCCTCAGGAGGACCCATCCTCCAGGCCAGATGATCAGAGAGGTTTAGCCAGGGTTGCTCTCAAGTACTGTGTGTTGGGTTTTCACATCACTGAAACATATCCAAAATTTGCCCTTTTTTTTTTTTTTCCCTAGATCCCACTAGAAGATTCCATATTTACAATATAATTGGTCTAGAGCAACAAGCATAGACACATTTCTGAACGACAGTGACATAGATTGTTACAGAAGAAAATTTACAATGGAACTGATTGATATTTTGATGGGCCCCAGGTTAGCAATTGGGAGTGTCTTAGCCTGTCCATAAACACCTTTTCTACTACGAAGTGACCACCAGGGGCTCCGAGACCCGGGTTCGATTCCTGGTCAGGGCCACTCCCCGGGCAGATGGAGCCTGTTAGCCCTGTAATGCAATCCATCTACATCCTGAGGACCTCACTGCCACCGTCCAAGCTTGCTTGGCCCCGGCAGATGAACCTTAGGATTA
>JAYRBT010000010.1:10997032-11021406 GCA_036023395.1 Myiotriccus ornatus | reverse complement strand
CGCAGGCTGGAAGGTGTAAAGACCTTCCCCGGTTCTTCGTTCGCGAAGACTGGCCATTATTATTATTATTATTATTACTGCAAAGTGAGGATTTCCAGGAGCTTTTGGCCTTTGCTTTAGCAAAAGGGATACACTTACCTGGCAGAGGATGCAGTACCCCAGACTCTGCTTTATCCGAGACATAGATCTTTGTATCCAATTACTCAAGTGTTAGTGTATTAAACTGCTGTGTGATATCTTCCACTGAGCTGTGCAGGGAGGCTTGTAAATTTGGGAGATCTTGGAGCTTTCTTGTGCCTACACACTCGTGCACTCGTGGGTGCAGAGCTTTAGGAATGAGTATAACAGTTGCTTTCTTTAAATCCTTCATAGTTCCCCAATAGAAGTAAACTTGGCAAAAATATGGCACCCTGAATTTGTAACTGTTTGCTTCTTTGTTCACATTTACTCATATTCCCAGAGGAGTGAAGTAATTTATTTGATTTGCCCTGCTGCTTCACACTCCTGCTTATGAATGGCTGGGACAAGACTGTGAGTATGAATAGCCTGGCCACATGTGGTTTTGAAAGACGTGTTCACTTGCACATTAGTGTCCAAATAGAGTAGCTGGCTCTGAAATCCTATCAGTAAGGCCTTTGAGTAACTTAAAACCCTTCTCGTAGATGCTTAGAATTTCTTCTGCTCCTGACATTGTGTAAACCCCTGTTGAAGTTTCATTACCTCAGTAACCACAGAAAAGCAGCCAGCCTTTTCACTGAAACCTTCCCCACAAATGCCTGGATTCATTCCCCCACCCCCCTTTTTCCTTGAATGCAGAGCACAGCTTATTGTAGTTTAAATACAGGGTGGAAGGCCAAGACCGCATATGGATCTGGGTGGCATCGTGCTAAAGATGGAGTAGGAATGCGTCCTGTGGCCTGGCTATCTCTGTGCCACTCTGCACTAAATATGGAAGGTGACCTGTATAATTTTCAGCATAAGTAGGATATTCAGTGCTTTCTTTAGAATAGTTTATAAAAAAACCAGTCGCAAACAGCTGCTGTTTCATGGGCCGTTCTTGGTATTTTCTGTGCTTCAAATAACTCCAGAGTTCTTCTTGTGCTCTGGTGAGACATTTTCCCACTTTCTTTCCAGAAGTTGTTACAGAGCCTTTTGTATTGATCCAGTGATTCACCACTGGTTTAGCGGAGCATCCTGGTGTGGGCAGTCACAAGATTTCTCTATTGCTTCTCCTCCTGGGTGCAAGTGTTCCTGCCAGAGGAACTTCAGCCCTCCCCACACTGGACCATGTCCTCCTCAGCACAAGCATCCCCTTCCCGCATTCACTACCAAGCTGCGTCAAGATTGCTTTCAACCTTGACTTGTCCTGCTACTGGTAGCATAGATCAGAAGAGTTACCCAGGAACAAATAATGTGGGCTTTTTTCCAATTTTTCATCTCCTCTGGTTTCACCCCAGAAGACAATGACAGTGTATGCCACTGCTATGTAGAGAGCCTAAAATCTCTTGTTAAAAATGTCAGGCAAACCTCTCCCAGTAGCCACTACATGGAGCATGGACTTTTTGTTGCTGTTGAATACTGCTAGGACTTGGGAAAGATTTTATTTTGTAACTTTTTTTTTTTTTTTTGAGTGGCCTGACACCAAACAACTGAAATCAATGGCAAACTGAACATCAAGTGAATAGGTTTTTGATTTGAATCCCCCAAGCTTCCAGTTTAAATCAAGTTTTACTTGCTGACACTTGGAGACGCAAAGGAAAGACCTTTTTAGACACCAGGCAATGCATTATATGTGTTTCCCCAGACACTCTCATTTCCATTTTTTTTCTATAATCAGACACCTATAAAATTTAGGGATTATTTTCTTTGGCACAAGATCATTCCTATTTTCAGAAGCATCCAGAGCTGTTCCAAATGCTGCAGTTACTGCTTTGGGGGAATCGATGCCAGGCAGCTGCTCTTCATTTTTAGGGAATGTAAGGAAAGTTCACAGTGCTTAGCTAATGTTTTATCTTAGTAAAGCCTCTGTTTTCTCCCCCAGAGGTTCATTAATCACATTATTTGTTGCTTAAGCAGCAAGGTAGCAATCAGGAAGAAATGATTGACGTTATTTGCTTATATCCAATGCAAAGTTGTTGGAGCATGAAAAAAAGATGAGAAGGCTTCTCGGTCCTGAGGAAGAAAAGCTGTTACTTCTGGCTGTGCTGTGGGCAGTCCAAGGCAAGCAGCTTACCTTAGCTGAGCAAATAAGCACACAAAGCTCATCTAACAGCTTTCCTCTTTCATTGTCGTTATGGCTCTTTCCCCCCACCCTGCAACTAATGATTTTTTCATGTGTAATCTGTTCAGAGCCAGTGTGCAGTTCTGCTCTGTGCTAGTGGATTGGATGCTAAGAGCCAGTAACAGGCATACAAACTTCTGGAGTTGATGGACTTTCATCTCAAGGAGCCTGCAGTGCTTGCACTGATGTGGTAAATAAATTACTGAGAGTAATAAGAACAAGCTCAGCAAGGTGAAAAGAGGAATGAGAGTTCCCTGCTCTTGGTTTGTGACTGTGGTGAGGATCTCCTGGACATCAGACACTCACCACCCAGATAAGATGAAAAGATATGAAGGCATTAAAAGTTTGTTCATGTGCTTTGCCACAGATCACACCGTATCTTGCTAGAATGATTCAGTTCAGAAGACTAAAAGACTCTAGTAAATTGCCTTTCATTAAAAAAAAACAACCAAAAAGCAATGTATGCCAGAAGGGTGGCAGTGGATAATGGACTGGCAGGGCTTCTCTCTGCCCTGCTCTGGATAGTATGAGTCTCTACAATGACTTTAAATCCATCCCTCTTTCTCTTAGTCTTTGAATTAATTTCAGTGGTGTAGGTACAACTTTTCAAACTCCCGTGCAGGTGGGTTTGCTCTGTGCATTTTTGTTGCAGGTAACTGCAGAAGGAAGGAGGCTTCACCACACCCGGGGATGGGGCTGAGCTGTGGGTATTGGTAGCAGGACAAGAATTGTCTCTTCATTAGTGAGCTGTGGGTGTTTGATCTACACTTGTCGTGGGGCAGCAGGTGTGAACTGACACCTGCAAATTCATGTCCCTCCCATGCCACATCCTGTCAGGTTCACCACCTGACAATTTGCCACTCTGTGATTCTGCTTAGACCTAACCAAACCCACAAGTGGTGTGTAAAGGGGAAACAACTCTTGATGCATAAGCACTCACGTATGAGAGAGACCAAGAGGCACACTCTTGGTCTTTCCTTAGTGTTTCCAAGGCAGAGGTTTGCTATGTCTGTCAGTGGATGCTGATGTTGCCACCGAGTCCCTCTGTGGTTGCCTTAGGTGTGATACGCAGTAAACCCGTCAATGAAGCCATTTTGCCATAAAAGCTGCGGTGCTAGAGCTGCTCCCCTGAGACAGTTGGCATTTCACACTCACTGCTGAGAAGGCCTTGTTGTAATCTGTTAGATAAGGAAAGTATTTTTATTGCACCTCCCTTTCACCTCTGAATTCAGTGCTTGCTCAGAGTGTGGCTATGCCACAACAGCACATTTTTGCAAGGAGAGGAGGAGGCGGTTCTTGGTTACCACAGATGCTGATCTTACCCCCTCACAGCTTGCTGAGTCAAGCAGATGCAGCCCAGACATGATGTAGGTCACATCTCAGACTTCCCAGGTTTTTCCACCCTGCACAGTGGTCACTGTGGTTTCAGCAAAAACTAGAATTAAGGGACTTGATTATCCTTCAGGGAAAGAGCAGAGAAAGGACCTGGATTTTCATGGCATCTGGTTCTATAGGAGAGCAGTTAAATAAGTTTTCAGAAGCTCTGAGTACTGACAGCTGCCATGACTGAAGTTTCAAAGGCAAACCTTGGTACTGACACTTTCTGACGGTCATGTTTTGGGCTGTGTACTGGCTGCTGTGGCATCTGGAGATGTGAAATCTTGCTGGTCTGGGAACTTGCTGTGGTGCTGATTCAGAGAGGCATATGGGGAAGATGCTAGAAGATTCCTTCCTATGTTGTGACTTTTGACCAAAAAAGATTGTTTCCGGGAAGTGAGTTGCTATACTTCTTTCACAACTTCAGTTATAAGCAACCAGCCTGGAGCAAAGCCTGGAAAATGTAGAGAGTCATGGGCTTTTTCATTCTCGGTTGTACACAGCCTCTTCATCTCAGCCCTTGAGAAAGAACAGAGCTGTGCTTTATTATTTTCCAGCTCACAGCCAAGGCAGGCTAGTCTCATGGAAACTGGATCCTTGCACAAGGAAAATTTAGAGAGTGTTGGTTTGTTTTCTTTGCCATTTATCTCGCTGGAGAAGAGGAGGTGAAGGACTGGAAATGAGATAGGTATATCATCCCCTGATTAATGTGAATTGTCTAGTGTGTTTTGAGATGAATCCCAGTTTCCTTTGGTTATTTTTATCGTAAAAGGTGTCAAGTGCTAATCTGAATTTCATCAAGCGACCTCTTGATGCTTTTCATTCAACAGATGCTTCAGTTGAAATATCCCATCATGAGGAAACAATCAGAGTCTCTATGGGTGCTCAGGGTGGGGAGTGGTAACTAGGCTGAAGGTGGAGGTACCCGCTGAGGACAAAATGGTAGAGGCAGTGGTGCATGGGTGGCTGCCTGCCTGTGCCTGGCACACTGATCTTGCACTAGAGATTGATTTTCTACTCCTCTGTTTTCAAAGATGATATCAGTCAAGCAGCTTTTTTCATCTTCCCTTTTCCCGTCTATACCATTGAGTTCAACAAGGTGCCAAGGAGCAGCATGAAATCAGAGGTGATGCACTGCCTGGACAACACAGGGCCCCTTTGACTTGTGGTTTCAGGAGGAGGCAGAGTTGGATGAGAAGCAATTTCCTACCTGGAATTTCCTGTTTGGGTGCTGGGAAGGTTGTTAGGAATTCCAGTCTTAATTAGGAATCTTCTGTTTCAATTAAGATCTCTTCCAGATAAACTCGAGTGCAGTACTAGATGTGTCATAAACTATTCCCTGCAACTGTGTTCCTTTGAATCTCCTTGCAATAACAAACTATGGACATGCAGTACAGAAACCACATTTGGATTTTCTAGTGAGAAAACCTGTTTGTCCCAGGCTTTTTGTTATTGGTATTGTTACTCTTAGTAACGTTTTTGTGTGCTAGAAACCAGATGATTAATGGTATTGTGGGAGGGGGCAGTTTTTGTTTTTAGGTAACTGACACAAGAGCAGCTGTATCCAGTTGGAATAAAGGTCCCCAAGAATGCCCATCACTGGGCACTCAAGGAAGGACAGAAGAACATGGTCAGAGCACAAATAGGATGCTTGTTTTCAATATAAAAGGCAGTTAATAACTGCAGTGATTTATTAAGAACTCGGGCAAATACTAACTCCTGGGAAATTTTCTGAATTAAAAGTGCTCAAGATCTTTCAGAAATTCTCAAAGGTCATAGATTCATGCAAATGTGGCATTGGGAGGCACTTAAAAAACGTACCTAGTCCAACCACCTGCTATGAGATAGGTATATGTCAGATATTTATTATATGTGTTTTTAAAATCCTCCTGAGGAGAATCCTGAATTCCCAGAGGAAGATGTCCTTGAAGTTGGGAATTCTTTTTCCTGATACCTAGATAAACATTTTTGCATGCTACAAATTAAGCCAGTGGCTATACTCTGGGTCCTAATCACTTTTCTTTTTATATATCAGCCTCTTATGCATTTGAAGGCTGTTTTCAGCTCCCCTCTGTGTTTTCGATTCTAGCTTGAGAAAGCCAACTGCTTTCAGTCCTCCCTCCTGGACCAGACCTTCCAGGGTCACTTATCTCTTGCCTTCACTCCCTATCCCAGCTCTGCTGGATGTGTGTTTAACTTGCTTCCACTTTCCCCAAAGCATAGACTTTGCATTTCTTGCTGCTGGTGTCCTGCAGTGGGGACGGTAAGACTGATGTTATTGTGAGAGATGCTGTTTGCAAGAGCAACCCAGGTTCTTCAAGTTATTCTGGCCCTTACATTTCTGCAGAAATTAGATACTTGCTTTGCAGGTGTGTCCTTTGTGTTTGTAAGTTCAAGGCTGAGTTAACTCTATGCAGGGCTAAAGAGGTAATGGTTCCTGGAGGACAGTGCTTGTGAAAGGGCTCTTCCTACTGAGGGAGACCGAGGGGAAATGCCGCCTACCTGAGAACACTGACAACATGTGCAGATGTTTCAGAGACAATAGGATGGTCAGAGGCAGCATTTCCTGTTAGAGGTGGTTAATTTGCTGAGGAAGTGGGTTTCAGGGTCAAAAGAGCAACAACAGAAGAGTCCCGTGGGTGGTTTCTTGTGGTATTTTTCCAAAGGAGATGCTGATTTAATACTTCCTGTTGTTCAGTGGGATTCTCCAGTTCCCAGGGCAGGAGAGTTCGTGGTGCTGAGCCCTTGTGCAGTGGTGTGCAGTGCAATGGCCACACGTGCCTCGACAGCAGACGTGGGAGATGCTGGATGCTGCTGCCTTGTCAGTCGGGCTGGAAAACACTGCCAAATTCATGAGGAGGGGTCTGGATAGCAGGAGCAGAGCTGCAGGGTACTGCTCTGGAAGGAGATGGCATTCAGGGAGTCTCTTGCATTCCTGGGAGCTGATTAACAGGATCATTCACAGTGCCATGAAGCTGCAACAAGTGCTGAAGTCAGTGAGTTCCGTAGAGTTTTATTGCATTGCCTGTGATCACACTTTTAAGCAAATTTCCCTGCACTGGATAATGAATTATCAGATCCAGACAAAGGAAGTCTCTCATAATTCTCTTCCTCTGAGGTAACTCAGATTCTTTATGAATTAACTTGTTTTACAAACTAGATGCACAGGATATAAAAACAGTGGTTAAGAATCTCCTCCAAATAGTACTCCAGTGGATGGAAACTTAATACAGGTCAGATAGCTGTGCCAAATCCCAACTATTCAAACTGGGTATCAGACTTTCTGTTTTTCTATATCTCTTCTCAGATGCAAACATCAATAAGCAGCTCAACACGTGTGTCTATTGCAATCTTGTCAATGGATAAAGCCATGCAGAATGTGTGCTCTTTTGAGGTAAAGCTCTCTTTAAAAAACTGGGGATGTGTTTTCCACCTTTACCCCCTCACTCTTTTATCTCCAGAGCTGATAACCTGTCTTCCTCTCATCCTGGCTTCATACTTACCATAAACTGCTGATAGACAATAGCAGACCAGTCTATGAGTTATCACTCCAGAGAAGGATTGTCATCCCTCAGCATTGCAAAAGTGACAGGTGTGTGATACTGTTTGCTCTTAATACATCTACCACCTTGTAGTATTGATTTCAAACAGCTTTACATACACCCTTTTTATTCTGCTTGCATTTGGTTTTACTGAAGAGTTCCAGTTAAAAGTAAAAAATTTTAACTTTCCTTTTCCGTTATACCTTTTCCCTATTCCCTTTTTCCTATTTCCTTTTCCCTTTTCTGTCCTGTAGTAAAGTGAAAGTTCATTTGCTTATGGCTCATCACATTTTGTCAGCCTTCCCAGCAGCAAGTAGTGCTTGGCAGGGTAATGCTGAGGCTGCGTGGGCCAAAAATTATAAATACCTTGCAATTCAGGTCGTACGCTCCCAATTTCAGTTTTTATAGGGGGAAAAAGTATTGCTTCATGTTACAGAAGGGAAGTGGAAGAAGTGGAGAAAATCAAATGCCTCAGGCAAGGTTTTGTCCAAGAACAGAATCCAAACAAATGCTGTCAGCTGTGGCCTCTACAGACAGAGGCAATTCAGGCAGAGGACGTGAGCTCTGCAGTGTAGTCCTGTGTCTGGGGACTTGGCTTTGCTGCTAGTAGAGGACGTGGAGAAGGGGCCAGTGATAACTTGAAGATGCTGTTTCCAAAATGAGAAAGTCTTTCTAAAATGAGGGATTAGATAACATGGGCCCTTCACACTGATTAGATAAAGATTTGGGGAGGACATGGATAGGGATGGGTGTCTTCCGTAGGTGACCTCTGCAAGTGGTGATAAATTATGGAGAGGAGTGTGCATGCAGCAAGGCCAGTCGGGAAAGCATTTTTCCTGTAAATTCTGGATTGCAGTGAAACCTAGGTGAGAGAGAGGCATGTGTGTGTGTGACATTTATCCTGCAGAGTTTTGTGACACTCCAAGGTTATTCTGGAGTGCTGACTGCCTGGATTTATCCCTTCGGTTTAAACCACCAAAGTTCCCACCAAGCATGAGCCTGTGCTCCTTGGTGTTTTAGTGGCTCACCTGTGAAATGAGGTTTGTAGCCATATAATAGCCATAAATGCATTATAATTGGAAATTTTCATAATGCATACATATCAAAAAGGCCTGCATGAAATTCTATGTGAGACCTGTTGGAAAGAAATTTTAGTAGGAGATGAGCAGTGATTTAGAGGAGAGATGATAGTAGGAGTTATGTAAGAGTTGAACTGATACATTCCTACTTTGTTAATTGAAAAAATATCTTGGGGGAAAAAAAACCCACACTGTAAATTTCTGTGAGGAGTTGGACACCACTAATGTTTAAATACCCTCTTTGGTTTTGCCCTGTGGTGTGAAAGAGTAACCCCATTCAACAATATATTCTGATTAATGTGTCATTTCCCTCCTCTGGAGCACAGAGATCAAAGGTTTTTAGAAAATGCTTCCTTCCCACACAGAGGGCTATTCCTAGTATTATTTTTGGAACTGGGGTTACCAGAAGTTTTCCACAAAGAAGACTGCAAATCTCAGTGCTCCATGGGCCATCTGCTTAATTTCTTTCTTTTTCTTTTTTTTTTCCTTCCTTTCTTTCTTTTTCCTTATACATGAGACATTTTGGAGCCTGTATGTAATCAGACAGTCATGTTGACTGATTCTTGCATGTCGCAGAATGAACACCTTGTAGCCTGGACCAGATGTGGGGAGGCTAATGAGGTGTCTGTAACCAGAGTGTGAAAACCTGAAGCTGCAGCAAAAGTTTGGAATTTGATACCTCTTGAGAGGTAATGGAAATTAGTGCTTTAGGCAGAAGAGAAAGTGCAGATTTGGGGGAAAATGCTATTAAAGGCAATGAAGCCATACATGAATTAGAAATCAGGGATGTGACTTCGAGAGTTGAATATGGCTAAAAAGTGAGGTCCCTGGAAAAACTTTCATGATGTTTCTTTGAATTTGATTATTTTTAACTGCTGAGAAGACATAGCTTGCAAACATGGAATTCAAATCCATCATCCACTTGCACCTGGAACATGTTTTCATATCTTTCATGGAGACCCTGAGCAGTACTTGAGGGGACTGTGACTTGAGTCTCTGCGTAGGGTCTGGAGCACAGGAGTGAGTGCGGGTTGTGGACCATGAGGGGTGACACAGGCACTTCTCCCTGCTGGTCACATGTAGGTGGAAATGGAGGGCATTAGAGAAAGAGACTTTTTTGGAGTCTACCATGGGATGATGGATTTTCTTCTGCCATGGCAGGAGCAAGAAGACTCTACAGCTGTGTATTGTCACTGTCACTCATTTTGACATGCTTGGACCTCCAGCCCCATAGCTCAGAACTGCTGGTGACTCTATTTTTCTCTTCTTTTGACATCTCCCTTGGAGTGTGACAGCCTGTTGGGCAGCACAAGAAGGAGGGGCAGAACTAGCCAGTCCCATAGCTGGAGATTCAGCTTTGCCATCACCTCGGGCATTTCATGTGTTACAACTATCTAAACAGATAGGAATAACTACTTTAAATCATCCGTCTTAGTTTAGAGCTTTTGCTTTCCTTTGGGAGAGGGCTGTTCACTTATATTCCTTTGGGAAACTCTGCATGTTTGTTTTCCTCTTGTCTGTTTGGCATGTTGAAGCTAAATGATGTGATTGACCTTCAAGGTTAAAGATGATGCCTGGTTTCCTATCCTTGTTAATTTAGGATAGCTGCAGGAAAATCTCAGAAGCACAGAGATAGATATTACAGATAAAAGCAAAAGCTGAACAGCTTGAAGAGGTTCAACACTTTGGAAATTTGTAAATATTCAGCTGGGAGAAGTGGAACAGGTGTGTGTGATTTATTGGTTGTCCTTGGCACCCTTTGTCCATTTACTGAAGCAGAGCAGAAATAGCCATTACCTTAAAAAACCAAAACAAAACAGGACATCTTTTAAAATTTTACTTGGGGCTTCCCTGAACACATAGATTAGATGGCATCCCACTGAAGGCCAGAGGCATGGAGAGGAGGCAGAGGAGGCACAGAGTGCAGCCCCATGCTGGCACTGCTGTTGCATGTCGCTGCTTCCTGGTGGGTCACAGCCGGAGCCTCGGACACAAACTTCCAAGCATTGCTCACTTTGCAGCTGCTGAATGCTGTCTGTGGGAGAGTCACTCAGCATTTTTCTCAGGGATTTTGTAACATGTTTTCAGCACCACATGGATCACATGGAGTCCCTGGTTCTTACTGGAACGAAGAGCCAGGTCCGATTCCCTGCCCATGTGATGGAAACCTCATGTTCCTTGTGATCTGCTAGGTCCCTCCCAAGGAGTTTCTGAGGAGGGAGCAGCAATCTCTGAATTCAGCTCCAAAGGACTAGGGAAAACCAGCCTTTCTCCTATGCGATCTGCTGTAATAAACACCAGCCCAGAGCCTGTGGGACAGATGGGTAAATCCTCCGAGAACGTGCTGAGAGGGACCACTCCATGTCGCTGGTTTTGGATGGCTTCGTTAGTACAACAGTGAATATTCAGTGAGGCTATTCCTGTTATGTCTCCTGGGCTCTGGTTTAACCATCAGACAAACCCCTGCTTCGTGCAGCATCCCTGCCTGCAGCTCTGCCCTGCAGAGCGTAGAAAGTCGAAGCTCTAATGGAGCGAAGCCAAGGCAATTCACTGGGAGGCATGGGGTAATTAGTGACAAGGCTGTTTACATATCAAGTTCCCCCCTTCTGATGCACTGATTTGGCACTTTGAACACAGCTGCTGGTTTAATGCTGAAGCCAGCCTTTTCCCAAGGAACAGCAAGCTCGGCTGTGAGAGAACCGCTTAAAAATGTGTTGCCTAATTGCTGTTGCTTAATTAATGGTGAGAGCATGCCAGCTCTGCATCCTGTCTGTGTTAGAGAAGGGAGGCAAGCAAAGCTGGGAGGGGGAAGCTCAGAGAAAGCCTGGAGCATAGTGTGTTTGTGCAGATCTTAGTGGTTTGCCAAATGCTGCTGAATTTTTTCACTGGGCTGCAAAATGCTGTTACAAATTTTTTTTCCTCCAGTTTCTTCTCTCCCACATAAAGCCAACTCTGAGAAGCAGCAGCTCAGTATGGTATAAATTGGAAGGGAAGAGGTTAGGCTTAATAAGTCACAGAATCACAGAGTATTCTGAGTTGGAAGGGACCCACAAGGATCATCAAATCCAACTCTTAAGTGAATGGCATGTCCTGGAGGTTTATTTCTGGCTATCCCCATATTTGCATTTGACCATTTGCTTTGAGTAGGTGTCCTTGGTAGCCAGCATCTAGGGCAGCAAGTTGGCATGGAGCAGTGCAGCACCAGCAGAGTTACTGGCATGGGGCTGGAAGCAGAGTGGTTCTGTTTGTGTACACTGTGCCTTTAGCTGAGAACCTGTCCAGGCAGAACTTGTTTCAGCACAGCATCCTGGAAATGGGTTTATTTGGTCCCAGCTGCGTTGCCCAGATGTCTGGACTGAGCAGTCCCACTGCTTCCATCTCTGATTAGTATGTGCTGTGTGTGGTCAGGTGTCTCTGCACCCATGGGGTGACCATGCCTGGTGCTTCACCATTCTGCTTCTTTGGGTCTGATTTCTCAGGACTTTTTTTTGGGGGGTGTGTGTAGTATTTTACTACCTTGCACTACTGAACTTTGATGTCCCAAGGTAGGAAAGGCTTGTGCAGTCTTAGCCTCTTCACCAACTGTGAAGGGGTTCGCTCCTGGGAAGCTGGAGGCCAAGCAGCATTGGCCTGGCTACCCTGACTGGTGGGAAGTGCAAATGGGAAGGTGTTGACATTCAGACTCAGTCACCAGCTCCCAGCCAGCACGTTTTTAGCATTAACTGTCTGCTGCAATGGAAAGGCCACGCTCAAGCAGAATATCCATATGTGGGTCTTGAATGACAGTGGCCTGGGTGAAGGTATGAATGAGTGGGTGTCCTCCTTTGCTGCCTGAGATGAATATGCAGCTCCTGCCCTTGGAGTTCAGAGAGAGGTTTAGATCCATCTGCAGAAATGTGCTGAGCCTCTGCAGTGGTTAAATGGATGTTCAGGCTTGGAAGGAAGGACTGGAACATAAGATCAAAGGTAGATTGATGAAGCTGTGGGTCTCAGACATCTGCTAAGTGCATCACAATTGGCTGTGCTGCAACACTAAATTCCCAATGCCTCTTGCAGAAGAGAATTCCCATTGCCTGCATTACATCGCAGCCCAAATACGCAGGCTCTCCTGCGCTGCAATAGGGTTTAATTTTTTTTCCAGACCAGCTTTTAATCCACTTATTTTTCAGTAGACCTGTTTGAACATAAATAAATGCAATTAAGTGTGTGTTTCCCAGTTGGACGAAGGCAAGGTAAAGGAAGGCAACTGGCCTGGAAGAAGACACAAAGACTTAGAAACAAGCTGCTGTGAGGTACTCTTATGTGCTTTTTGGAGTTAGTGAACATCCAGTGAAGAAGATACCAGGGAAAATGTGCCTTATACCCATGTGAATTGCCGTGGTCAGAATCCTCCTGTTTGTTGCAGAAGTGTGTGGGACTCAGCAGGGGAAGTGGTGAGGAAATTAATGTCTTTGGGATCTTGGTTATTGGTATTACGTGCATGTAGGAGTGTGAACATGTGCTATTGCTGCAGATCTGTTGCAGCTGTATCATCTGGTGAGGTGCTGAGCAAAGACCTTTTAGGGTCAAGGAGTATTAGTGTCATTCAGTGTTTTACAAGATTTGATGCAGATGAGTAAGCTCACAAGATACCTCAGTGTGTGTGTGTTATCACTCCAGGACACCAACTGGGTAATCAAACTCCTAAGGGACAGTGCCAGGACACAAAGACACAATGAGATGAAAAAGACCAAGTCAGAAGTCTAGGTTTCTTCCCAGTTATTTCTGCCCTCCATCCCCTTTTTTTTTCTTCAATTTCAGTTAAACATCACCTGAGCTTTCAAATTAGAGGGTTATAGTAGAGTTGTCTTCCTCAGTGAATGCAAGAATGGATCTCATCAGCATCTGAGCTCAAGGAAGAGGCATAGTTTACCCTGTTCTTTTCCAAGAAACCGGCAATTAGCAGATTTACAGGACAGAGAAAAATCTGCCATGGCCAAAAATAATTCTTCCTCTGTGACCAACCAGGATTGGGTGTTTGGTTGGCCATCATGTCATCACTCACTCCGCTGTTTGGCTTGAAACCTGGAAAGTGGATGTGGTGTCATGAGTTTTGAGGATACCTTTTGAAACATGAGGGTACTTGCTGTATCCTACCAGTGGGTTCAGCCTAAGCTGAGCACCCCTTTACTTCTTGTCTCCTTTAGGATGTGCTGAGAAATATGTCTTTTGATGATGCAGAAGTGGCATACAATGCAAGGTCCTCCTTTGCACTACCACAGGATTTTTCAGGGGTGTGAGAGGGAAGAAGATGTAGTTTTGGCTTTCCAGGAAGTGTGGTTTGGGTCTATTCTTAGCTGCTAGTTATTACAAAACAGTCAGTTTTAATTGTCATGCTGCTATGAAGGCAGTTCTTCATTTCTCGTTGAAGTGTGGGGTAGATTGAACTGGACCCATGTCCAGGACCAAGTCCTTTGACTGGTGTTAGAGTGGACCCTGGGGCCTCTCTGTGATCAAATACAAACCTGAGCCTGCTACATGGACTGAGGAAAAGGAGTCCCACTAATCTGTCCATGCAGCTGGAGTTGCTTAAAGGACCTCCTGGAACTGAATCTCTGGTGTGCTTGCCCATCATTTTGGTAGGTGAAGTGGGATGTAGTTTCAGTGTCTGAGTTCAGTACATTCAGAATCAGACTGTGAAGATTTTTTGATGAAAATCCCCTGTAACCTTTAAAGATAAAAACCCACAGTTTGCCATCAAATTTTCTTCCCAGGACAGGGTTCTTCCCAGAGGTGCTCTTCAGCATGCTTCCACTCATGCTGGCACCGGATCAGTTTGACATGAAGGGAGGCTCAGGGTGCTGCTGGGAGTGAGTCAGTGGCCAGCCTGTGCATGGCGAAGGTGGCCTGGGCTCAGAGTCAGCTGCTGGAAGGGAAGGTAGCCTGAAAGTTAAGCGATAGTTAAGCAGTTGATACCCCTACAGTCGTTGGCCACTGCTGGCTGCTGGAAGATGATGCATGTCTCTTAAGCTCTGGATTTCTTTCTCTTTTCATGCAACCAATGCTAAAACATTCATTCACACTGAAGAAGCAGTGCAAGGATCATGTCTCAGTCTGCAGAGGACCAGTTTTGTTTCAGCTGGAAGGTCCTAGGGTCTCTAGCATCTCCCATCAGTGGAACTGGGAGAAGAGGCAGTAGCAATGTTTCAGAGGTTTTGGTGATGTGGGGTGTAGCTGGCTTGATCCTTCCCCCCTTGATGGCAGCTGAGTGGGGACAGGAGCTGTGCTCGAAGCAGTTTGCTCACCCCTATGGTGACACGAGCAACATCAGTGCTCCGTGTGGAGATGGAGCACAGCTGCACAGAGCGGGTGAAAGATGAGAGAGCTCCTGCCATGGCCTCTTTAGACCTCTTGGCACAAATCCCAGAGCTGCTGCCTCAAAGCAGCAAGGGGGGATGAGGTCAGGGAATGGGGAAGCGAAGAACCCACAAGCTGGGGCGGAGTGACCTCCTGTTCCCTTGATGGGGGCAACAGGGCAGAGAAGGGAGTCAATATTTCCAGTCTTGGCTTTTACGTCTTATTGCTGCTGCTTTCAGCAAACTGGTTTGGCTGGAGGAGCTGTAAGGGGGCTGCAGACAATGACTGCTCACATTTTCCAGCTGTCAGATACTTAATGATATTAACTCCTCAGCCTCTTTTTTTTTTTTTAGCAATTTTGTCAATTTTTTTCTCTGTGGCACAGCCAGCTGAAGTGTTGCCAGCAGCCAGCTAGACCCAAATCCTGGCCCCCACCATGGCTTGGCTCTTCTGCTGCCAGGGACCCTGCTCTGCCAGGCTGCCCTCCAGCAACAAAGGGGTTTCTTGCTCATCAGAAGCAAAGTACCTAGTAGCTGAGGTGCCATGGGTCCCTGGTCTTTCCCTCCTCTCCAGAAGTTGTAAATGTATATTAACCTGATGAATGTGTGGGAGGGACGTGTCTCCTCCTTGAGAGCAAGGGAACAATTTGTTTTGTGTATGGAAAAGGCATCTGTTCTCTGCACAGACTGTTGAAAGCAGCAAAACCCACCCAGTCTTAGCATCCCAGAGGAGGGGAGGGCGCAGGGTTTTGCCAACTAGTGCCTTGCTCACTCATAGCCACCAGTGACCCTGCCTTTAACCCTCTGTAGTCTCTTCCTGCAAAGGTTGGCAGGTTCACATCCCTCTGTGTCACTTCCATGACCTGGCAGTCACTGGCCTGCGGGGTCAATGGAACCCTGGGCAGGGTGAGGTTTGGGCCTCACACCCTGGGTATTTCCAGTCATTTTCTTGAGTTCTGCTGGTGCTAGTTTTGGGTTGAAGAACAACTGAGCTGGGGAGTGTACTAAGTCCTGCTGCAGCCCAGTTTGTTCAGTTATTCTTGTGAATTAACAGACAATTTACATTCAGCCTTTCCTGCTGGTAAGGGTGATGAGGGAGGAGACATTCAGCACAGAGAGCAAAAAGGAAAAATACCATTGGACTCTATCCAACGGTTTGAATTCCAGAGTTGATGTGCACTGCACCACTTCTAAACTGATCCTTTCGACCCACCTTTGACTCCAGGCATACAGTTCGCCCTTGTTATAATGCATGCATTATATATAAATGCATGTAGATCTGTAGCGAGTTCGCATGCTGTCACAGCATGCTGCTGCTGTGTATGAGCATGCTTGTGTGTTTAGATGATAAGACCTATAATGCTTGAGGGAGCTTTGCCTGGGAACATCCTGAAGATTTACGCTGCCCCACTGCAGGGTACCTGCTAGGTGTGTGCTCTCATATGCATGCAGCTTCCCTCCCATCGTGTGCTCTGGACTTTGCACAGGATCTACAGTAAAAAACACCCAAAGCTCATTAGCTCATTTAAGAACACTCTATAGAGAGTTTCAATAAGTTGCTTCAATTATTCTTTGGTATTCCTGCTTTTATTTTTTTTCTTTTTTTAGGCCATAGCAGTACGTAGTCACAAAAAGTCAGTGCTTTAGTTTGTTATTCAGTGTACAGGCATGTCAGTAAACCCTCCCTGCTCCAGATTGCCCAGGCTCTGTCTGGGCTGTGGGGTGCTGGAGTGTGATAGAGCCAGAAAGGCAGAGCCATGGTATCAAAGTTTGGCAAAGTCTAAGCTGTCATTCTGTGCAGCAGCAAGGAGGGTCTCGATTTAAGAGCTGAGAGCATATGGGTGACACTCTTGAGCCAAAATACATTACTGGGGTTAAATGCCAGCAAAAGCATCTTTGATGCCCTTTGCACAGAAGAAAGTGCACTTTAATGGTTCTCAGAGGTGGCAAGTGAGGATGTTCTTCCCCCAGCCATTAGAGTGGGCAGTAGGACCATCTGGCTCCTGTTTCCCAGGGGCTTGCTTTAGCTTGCAGACACTTGTCAGTTTACCGGCAATGCAAAGGCAGGAGCGTGGGAGGATTCCCATAGGGCGGTGAGTAGGAGCTGATCGTTTGTACCTCACAGACCTCCCGATGTGCAAGAGAAAAGCTCAGGTATTAAGGCACTTGAGGGCTGTCATTGCTACAGACCCCACATTATTCCAGTCCACTTCACCTGAGGCTTCTTTTTGCATCATTTTGTTTTCTGCTTGACTGCTAATGAAAGCAATATGCTATTTTGATATTATTAGAGGTAGAAAGGCCTAATCAGCCCTTTTCTTTCTTTGACAATATCAGCCTTGCCTGCCTGTGAGCTGATCCACCCTGCCCAGCCAGTCACACAACAGGATTTCCCAGGGGCTGTGGCACAGCATCCTCCTCCCTTTCCCGATGTTTGTCCCATTTACCAGGCTCAGAGGGCTGTGGGAAAAAGTCAGCCTAACTTTGTCATCCTCCTTGCTCTGAACTGACACATCCTGAAGTTATTAACTTGGCTATCAAATCTCAGCCGTGGGCTGAAACTTGGCGAAGAAGGTTTTGTGGCCAAATGTGTGTGTGACAGAATAGAACGGATTTTCCTGTAGGATGCATCCTGGATCAGGGACATAAGCACAGCAAGAGAGTTCATCAACACCATGCCTCCAGATTTCTTCACAGTAATGTGATTTATGGGCAAGGCACTCGTCCTAGTTCAGATTTCTTTCACCAGTATTTGTGGGCTGTGGTTCACGCTGATCTGCTGTGCCTCTGACCCCTTCTTGCCAGCTAAACATATGGTTGAGTCTTGTTAGGGTAATTCATTACAGTGGTCAAAGTACAGTAAGAGAAATATGGATTTCTCCCTGGGAAACTTCCAAAAGTCCCCCTCTGCAGATTTGATATTACAATCCAAGTAAGCTGTGGAGTTAACCCACAGGAGCAGCTTTGAAGAAACAGGCAAACCTGGAGCAGCTGCTTTTCAGGCCAGCTTACCTGAGGTTGTATTTTGAGCTCCTGTTAATGTTAGGAAATTTGCCATTGACTGTCATGGTTCTAAGTTTTGATGCTTTCCTGCACCTGTATGTGAGGTAAAAACCATCCAGCCCTATAGGCAGTGGTTGGAGGTATGGGTTACTTCTTCTAATGTTTTACAATAGAGGAGAGAGAGGAAAACCTACCCAGCACCAGTGTGGTTGGTAGCACCCTACAGAGCATGATGATTTGCCCATACAGTGCATTGGCTTGCATACTGTGTGCTAAATGGCAGCCTGGACATGGTCATGGCTTCACCAGAGCAGCTGGTGCAATGCTGGAAGGACTGTTTCACTTGGGTAGAAGAAAAGGTCACTTGGCCGGAGCCCATCTATGTGTCGGTTCAGCACCGTGTCATGCTCTGACATCTCTCACACTTTGCATACCCTTTCTCTTGTTTCCCTGCTGCATACAAGCCAGGAGAGCTGAGGAGGATTTGCTTTCATTTTGTTTCACCAGCTTTCTAATTTAAGTCTCCCTGTCACTGCCTCGCTTCAAAACTACTTCTTTGGCAGGGTTGGGAGAGTGAGTCACGGCCGTGGCCCAGGATCCTGCCTCCCGCTTTGGCCAGCGGTGCTGCAGCTGGGCCAGAGCAGATCTGCTGGTGATGCTCGTGTGTGCCCGATTGCTGCAGGGATGGAGGCACTAATCTAGAGCAGGGGAGGCTTTGCTAGTGTGAGTCAGTTAATAAGTTAATGAGCAAAAACACTTACTCTGATGTATAAGGCCAGACCATTTCCTGATGTGTTGCTTTCCAAGGAGAGGGCTGTGTGCAGTCACTTGGTAACTCCAGCAAACTTCTCCAAAAGACAGGATCACTCTGAAAAGCAAAACTTTGTGGGAAATGCATCTATACAGAGGCTGTCTGTAACATCATGGGCTGGAAAATGAAACTGGATTGTAAATGAAGATGTTCCATAGAGATTAAATGGGTTTTGCAGAATTTGTGCTGAATAGGGGTAGCCTTTCTATCAGGCTTGTAGGAAACATGAGTTTTGTTCTTTCTGCTGGTATCTGAGTATGTGCCTTGTGCTGAACCCGCTGCTGGAAGAAGAAATGCAGTTCCAGTTGGCAGCACAGTGAAATACAAGGTTTCCTGGAGATATCCCTCCTGTTTTCCATCATGGCAGGATCCTGTGGGCCAGTCCTCAAGGACGTGTACCCCACTGCTGAAAAAAACCAGAGAAAGTAAATATGCAGACCCTTAGAAAAACAGCCCAGTAATTTTGTCAGTGAAAATGCCAGTGTCTGCTTCCAGTAAGAAAGAGAGGGAGAGAAGCAAGGGGGGAGGAATATTTTGTTTCTGGTGCATAATGCTAAAAGCAAACAAAAGGCCCCTCTTAGGGATAAAGGAGAGTCTCAGAAGTGCTGTAGCCTGCTTGAGGCATGCAGAACTTTGTCCACAACCTTGAGGACTTCCAGGCTAGCTTCAAGCATCGTGTGTGTTGGCCAGACAACAATGAAGCCTTTGAACGCATTTTGGGTCAGACCACTGTTTTCTTTGAGGGGGAAAGGGAAGGGAGGCTGGTGCTTTGGTCTTGTATCAGCAGCTGTCTGTGGTGAGCCCCAAATGCCTTCAGTGGATGGCAGGGCTGGCTGTGGCTTCTCTATACAGGCTGGTTCCTGAGGCACCAAACCCACAACAGCGGGTTTGCTGCAGAACCATTGCCCTGCAAGTCTTGAAGCGCCTCTGTTGTCTGTGGTTTCAAAGGGAGCTTTTAAAGTAACGTGGGAGTCCATGAAATTGTCCTGCTGCGATGTGCCAAGTGTTGACACAGCAACATGACAATATGTCATCACTTATTTCCTGCTTGAGAGATCATAAAGCCTTTTTCTGTGATTTGGTCCCATCTGTTTTCCAAAAGCCAAGCTTTACTGTGTCCCTCTCGTCCTCACTGTCCTCCTTTTCCAGACTTGATCTTTGGTGGCTGTCCTGAACCTTGTTCATGAGCTCTCTGGGATAAGGGCATCTCAAAGCCCCCAGCTGACTTGGGCATGGGAAGAGTTACCTTGTACATGTTTGGGGCTGCACTGGCCAACTGGCACAGAGGACCCTGCTCTGAGCCATCTCTTTGGACCTCTGTCATCAGATACTGAAGGAACAACTGTTTGGTTGGTAGGGCTAGCAAAGAAGGCTATTCTGTGCAGTTAATGGGCACCTAAGTCTGACCTCTTTGCCTGCACAGTGGGGGACCAGAAATGCCAGCTGACCTCTTAGGCATGAGACAAAAATGGGATACAGCACATGAGATACAGCAATTGCCTTGCAGCCCTGGTTTGAGGCATCCGGGCATGGTAGGAAGCCCTCAGCCCATACCTGAAGGGGAGTTTGAATCTCGAGCTGCGGGGAGAAGCCCACCCTGTCTTGCCTGCATGCCTGGGCAAATCAAGGGGCACAAGCTATTGAGCAGCCCTGCTGGGACTCTGGCTCTCCCTGGTGCTTCATTCAAAGCCACTTTGTTTTTTCCACAAGTCGAAAGCCGCTACTTCTGTTGTTGATCTGGTGTAAAATCCAGCCCAGAGTTGACAGAAAATTGAAGGTCAGTGCTGTCTCTCCTGCCCCATCACAAGACAGAGCTTTTGGTGCCACTATTGTCCTGCAGTGCAGAGCTTTTTTGCCTTGCCAGTGCAGCGACAGGTCTGTGTGCAGCCAGGAATCAGACATATGGTAAACCCTTTGGAGAGGTGCTGAGGGAGCTTGGCTCAGGTCTTCTGTCAAGTAGGATGAGGGAGGGAAACATCTCTAGTTTGTTTGTGGTCCGGCAGCCAGAGAATTTTCTGCTGCTGTCACTGGAAACCAGAGTTCTTTTTTACATTTACGTCATTCCTGGGATGTTTCTGCTGCGTGTGCCTGTGCCACAGCCTGGCAGTGTGACTGCTCCGGAGCATCTTGTGCCGGGGAATCGCTCCCGAAGAGCAGGAGGGGAGGGACGCTGTCGTCATAGGAAGCATCTGTAAATAATAACCAGGAGAGCTGAATGCAGCACTGAAAGTTTGCCCATGCCTCCATTTGCCAGCCAAGTCACCATTTAAGTCATGCAGATTTTATTCTGTGCCACAGATATATTTTGCATGGAAAGCCACGTGTTTCCAGTGAAGTTACACCTGCGGTGATTTGCCTCAACAATGACCAAAACACATTTGTCAAAAGTTCTTCATATTTGTACTTTTTAAACCGTGTTTTTTGTTGTTGTTGTTGTTGTTTTTGGTTTTGTTTTTTTTTTTTTATGTTAGAAGGATGCTCTGCTTTTCTAGCAGTAGTCTGGTCTGGGAGCATATGAATGCTTTTCCAACAGCTTCTTCAAATGAACAGCTGTTGTGCACTAAATCAAATGGAAGGACTTTGTGGAAACTAAGTCCAAAGTGATTCTTTTTAAAAACAAACCCAAAATTAGATGCGGTATTATGGTTAGGTGCACATGCCAGAAGCTGAGTAAATGTGACAATAGGCTTGTGACTTAAGTCTTCCCCCTCATATTTAATGCATCAGTAGCTGGCTGTAAATCTATTTTTAGAACAGAAATGTTTGGAAATTGTGGAGCTCCTGCAGTCTGCAGCCTGGGATGCTCTGAGCTGTTGTCAGTGGTGGGTGGTGGTGTGCGGGGCCTGGGAAGCCCCCATTCACTGCGTGGTCTGTGGGTGCCACTGCCTGCTGCAACCAGAATGGAAGTCTAGTGTTTTTGGGAAGTCATATCTACTGGTTAGGCTCTAGGTTTTGTGGATGAATCAGGCTGAGCAAGTGTGAGTTGAAGTTATAGATAATATTCTAAGTGATGTCTTTCTAAAGGTAACAGTGGATGATATTCTAAATGATGTCTTTTTAAAGATAATAGTGAAATAACCCTTGAGCTGTTTCTGAGGGGCAGTCTTTGGATTGAAATGCAAAATGCAGATCCTTCTCACTGATTGTGATGGGATTTCTCAGGGCTTGTGGTTTCCATCAGGTGTTTGGGGTGAGTCCAATAGGATGCCATTGCATCTTCGCTGCCTTCTGTGACTTTTCTTTCAGTCTCTGCCTCTCTCCATTGTCACCCTGGATTGTGTTTAAACCAAGTTAAAGGACCTTTATGAACTAGATGATTAGGATCCTTGCCATAAGGTTTATTAATATGGTTAGCTATATTTTCTTTTAAAAATCCCTGCACTGACACATCTGTTTCTTTGAGCATTCTCTTCTGGGCCAGGGAAAACCCAGACTTGGTACCAGTGAGAGAGAGTCCAGTTCGGTTCTGCTGCTCCAGGCCAGGAAAAAGTTAGCAGCATGAAGTCTGCTAGATGGCAGAGTTCCTCTGCCTTCATCCATGTCATGTGCTGTCATTGGAGCTGCTTACAGGTTTTCTTTTCTAAAAAAAATTAATTTTTTTTCAGGGTTCCTGTGTTTGCTAATTGGGTTTTCAGCAAAATGGAAACATTTGCAGAAAGCAGGGGTGAATCAACATCTGGCAATTTCCTTGGGCACGATATTTTTTGTTCTTTCTTGTGGATAAATGCAAAAAAGAGTTTAAGTGAAGTCTTTGTGCACATAAAACCCTGACTGTCCAAGCGTGATTGATTAGGGGCGCTCGCTGTTTTCCTAATTCTCTTTCTTAATCTTGGCATCGTCCTCCTTTTCCGTCTTAGCTATTTCCACTGAAGATGAAATGTTTCTTTGCGAAGGGGAAGGAGACACCCACCCACGTCAGAGTCTCCTTGGACAGACGGGTCGCTGTTCCCCATGGATTGTGGGGGGAGCAGGAAGCCACCCCTCCCTGGCCACAGCTCAGGGCAGCAAAGCCGTAGTGAGCCTGACCCTATTTGACTTCTTTCTAGATCTCAGTCTCCATAAACAGCCTTTTATGGTATTTGCCTTTCAGAGAGGAACCAGGGTGTGGATGGGAATGGTGACAAAGAGCCACTTATAAGGATTGAGGGAGCTCTTACAGGAGTCCAGTGCATAATTTTCAGATCAACAGAAAAATCTTGCAATGTCTTAAGCCCTGAAATGTCATCTGAGGTATTTAAATACTGTCATTCAGCTTTCCAGCAGTTAGGGCAAAAAGGTTTGTGCTGCTGTTTAATAGGGAAACTGAGTCGTGGGGGTGCTTGGTGACTGGTAGAAGAATTCCCAATAAGTCAGAACCGGAGCCAGGAATTAAAAGCAGAAATCCAGTGCTTGGAAAAACACTGGCTTCTAGCAGGAGAATGACTTCAGCTGTGTCCTCAGAAAGGGCAGACAGATTCTCATTTCTTGCATACTCAGCACAGTTTTGCCCCAGAGAGCAGGTACTGTCTCTCAGGGTGCCAGGGTGACATCAGTGGTGTCCAGCCGGCAGCTGGGACACAGAATGTGCCAGTGCCATGAGTGATAACACCTGTGCTCAGGGGGGTCCCCACCAGCATCCCTGTGGGAGACAGCACCCCCTGAGTGTGCTGCTGTGTGGTGTTCCTGTCCGGCTCCCCATGGGCTCCGGGCTGCTGTTCATCCCGCAGTGGCTGGCAGGGCTCCCTCTCTGGAGGACTGCTGTCCTTTGCTGGAGCCACACCAAGCAGCTGCTTTCTCCATCTCAGACAGACAGAGCAAAGCAAGCAGTGGTGGAATAAACACCTGTGTTGTGCCTACAGGTGACACACACATCCTTCAGGATGTTACTTCCTGGTGCTGGTGAGAGCGGAGAAACTGAGGAGCCGGTGCTTGGGTAGGAGACCAGTGAAGGTCATTCACCACTGTGGATGCTTTTAATGCCCTAATGTGAAAAAAGTTGTCGAGCTGTCTGTACAGGGTTTCCAGCAAGCAGGGCCACAAGGGTGTCAGAAGTTGGAGCTGGAACATTGTAAGTTTGTCCAGGTTGTGGCTGAAATCCAGCCTGGCTCTGTTCATATCTGCCCCCAGTACAGGAATCTGTGCAGACCAAGTGTCCAGTCTTTGGACTGCTCTTGCACAGGGTAATGGTCTTATTTCCAACTTTTGGCTGTGAGTAAGAAAAGGGTGAAGGTACGTATCTGTAGGAGAGCACCCAGAGTCAGAAATGTGGGGTGTGCCACTGATCAGCCCTTTGCAGAGGGCACACCTCTTGGCTGCTCTCAAGAAGAGACCTCTTGGGTCACCTGTTTGGCCACATGTGAACTGGTCAAACTGGGAGCTGACACATCCAACCCGTGTCATTCTACTAACTGTTGTGAAGGGAAAACTGCACCACTGGGAGGACCCACAGCTCTGCTCTGCCTTTCTGTAGGCTCTTTCCTAAGCCAGGATAACAGGATTAGTGAGAATACCTGGAAGCCTCAGTCAGAGGAAGCACAGCCTTAGTTCAGGTCTTCCTTTCCTCTCTTCTCCAGGCAGGTTTGCTGTAGGTTGCTCCCGTTGGATGTGGCACCTGCAGTTTGGCTGCCTGCCGGGATGGGCAGCAGCTCCTGGGCAGCTCACAGGGCAGAACTGACACTGCTGCAGCAGCAGATCTTGTGATTTGGTGCTAATGGCTCTATAACTCCATTACTGTGCATTTGCAGGGGTTTTTTTTGATACACTAATTAACCAACAGTTTGATTTGGTGGTGATACTCTGAGCTCTGTTACAAGCAGGCCATTGTAACTCAACATCCCAGAGGGCCCTGTGGCACAAAGGAGGGGATTGAAAGCACTGCACATTTTGTGCAGCACATTTTGTGCAGCAAAGGCTCCTTCATCCCACTATTGGATCGAATGTCCTGATAAAGAAATGGAGCTGCAGGGG
>JAYRBT010000010.1:10969117-10996932 GCA_036023395.1 Myiotriccus ornatus | reverse complement strand
GCACATTTTGTGCAGCAAAGGCTCCTTCATCCCACTATTGGATCGAATGTCCTGATAAAGAAATGGAGCTGCAGGGGCTTGTTTCACTCCTCCAAGGAATGGCGTGAGGAGCCTGAGGTCTGGTTCTGATTTGCTGTGAGACATTGGACTCCTTACCTGCAATCCAGGGAAAATGATACCTCTTTGCAGGGGCCTCACAGGGCTCAGCTAAGATTAATGAGGGAAGGAGGGGAGATGAAATAGCTGTGGCATTTTATTGTTGTTATTAATGATTCAGAGTAAGGCAGGGCATCTCTGTGAATGATCTCTGCGTTTACCTTTTGAGATTTGGCTTTTTGTGTTTTTCTCTTCTCTACCTTCTACTAATGAGAGCAAAGTTAGACCTACTACTTGTAGTAGAAGGTTCATAAACCAGCATTTCTCAGTGCCTGAAGAAAAAGCGGCTTGTTTCCTGGTATAATTAGGTCCAGGCTCTCAGGAAATGAAGGCTGTCTAGTTGATAAGTGTTTAGTAATGATTACCAAGCCAAGGCTGGGGAAAGCAAGCAAAGTGTTTTCATTTCAGAAGCAGCAAATCCAGCTGAGGCTTGTGGTGTGTATCATGTATGGAGGCAATTGTCCAAGTGTTATGTGGACTTGCTGAAGAACAAGCTAAATTTGCTCTGGTGTAACTCCACAGGAGATGCTGGAGCTGCACCAAGCACCTGAGCAGCAGCGTACACTTCTCTGTACTGTGCCCCTGGGCTGTTGGACGTGTCATTCTGGAGACTGGTGTTCCTCTTCTCTCAGAGCCGGCAATTCCTCTCTCAAATTAGTAACACTGCTCATCAAAGCTGGGGGAGTTGGAGTAGGGTAAGAGTCACATTTGCAAGGGTAGAATTACATCCTCTCCAAATGAAATACATGCTTCTTCAGTAGTGCTGGGTAGACTGAATGTGGAAGTGCATAAAGGTGGGTTCTTTAGCATGCTTTTCCATGTTTTCTCTTTCTTAAAAAAGAGAACCCCTCCTCCAGAATTGTCAGGGTCAGATTTTGCTGAGAACATGTCTGGCAGTTGCTGTGCTGTGAAATCAACACAGTCCATCCCATGCCAGCAAACTCATCCTGTCCACCAAAAAAAGCACCCTTGAATCCTGCTGTGCTCTCATTGTTCTGGATGAGAGGGTAGGTTGTGGACTCCTTCCCTTGCCCTGTTTCATCTGCCTTCATTCAGAAGATGCATTTTGGTGGGAAACCCCACCCCTGTTTTATTCATATGGGTTTGAGTTTTAGTGCAAGGAACACTGGAGGAACCTGAGCAGTTTTGCAGTGCTTCTGTGGTGCTTCTTGCCTTCCAGATGTGCAAATGTGTGTGCACGTATATTTTGCAGCAACTCCCATGTCTTCTGAAGGTCCCTAGCAGTGGTAGGTCTTTCTCAGCCACGTATGTACTCTGGTCAAAATAATACAGTGATGTCTTAAAATCTCCCAAATCCCTTATTTATTGCAGCTTGTATAAATGAGTTCCAGAAAGGATTACAGAGCTTCCCAGACGACAGGTCCATCAGTGGCTTTTAAGCACAGTGATCCAGAGGCAAATCCTGATTCAGGAAGCCTGTAAGCAGCTGCTTTTGCTGACAGTACCCTATATGTGAGGGTCACTGTGTACCTGCCGTGTCCTTATGTTTCACCCACAAGTGTCCACCTCTGTCCAATGCTAGGGGAAGATTCCTGAGATACCTGGATCTTTGGACTGAACTTGGCAGCCCATACAGGTAGTGCCCCTGTCAAGACCTTTCCTTTGCTTTCCAGACTAAACAAGATTATGTTGCAGAACTATGAATATATTTTCACTTCCTTCCTTGTAGTCTCTCCCTTTCTCTGCAAACTTTGATTGCAGTGCCTTGATGCTGGTCCAGTAGAGGTGAATCAACACAGACGTTTTTTTCCAAAGATGGCAGTTTTTCCATAGTTACCTAAGGCATAAGCTCAGTTTGCTTCCCCATGGTGTCAGTCAGTTCTTCTCATGGTGAGCAGAGCCCGCCCTGATTTTTAGATCTTTTTTATTCTTTGCAAAATGCTTGTTGGACTGGGCTGGTGATCTGATTATTTATTTAATCAGGTCTTCAGGTGCCTAACATCCGTCACCAGCATGATGGTTTCCATGAATTCAGCAGCTGTCAGTCATGATCCTCTGGTTTATGACTTGAGCCCTGGAAAAGGTACTCCAGGAACATTGTGTCTGGAAAAAACATGGTAATTAAAACAATTTCATTGGAGACTGTAAAGGGTTTTGGGTGAGGGGTTGATGCATAGGAATGCTATGAGTCTGTTTTCTCCATGAAATGTATGGTTTGTGTGCCTCTCCCTTTGCTGCCCCATCATGGCTCAGGGCAGGGGGAGATAACCTCTTCAGATAGCGCAGTCCTGTTTGCTGTCCGCCTTCAGGGCTATGCACTCTGCTTTTCCAGCTAAACCTCTGGTGTTAATAAAATAAACTGACCATAGTCATTGTCTGAGTCAGTCAGTCAGTACCTTCTCCAACCTTCAACCTTTCTGTTGCTCAAGGGACAGGCAGGGAGGCAGCCTTCCAGCTTGCACAGGGCTTAAGCCCTTTGGCAAAATTCTATTTGCATCATAAAAGGGCTACAAAAAAGGAGTATCATTTGTCACCAGGTTGCTGTGGCTTTCTGTCTCCAGGACGGTCATGGAAAACCATGTGTCTTCTCAGAAGGGCGTATTCGAGGGACACACGTAGCTGTTTGGATGTTGTTGAGTAGCAGCAGACAAGCGAATGCATATTCACAGGAAACTTTGGCTCCCAAAGGGCATTCAGCAGCTCATCACGTCTGACTCTTCCAAGAGGTGCTGAGCCATTGCTAAACCATAGAAAGTGAGGAAAATTTCCGATGTAAGAATTTTTCTGCTTGTCTTGGATTTTTCTGTCATGTTTTTGTTAAGTGTTTTAGTAATTATTTCTGTAGAGATACCAGTGTAGACACAGCTTGATTAGGAGTCTGACCCAGTTATCAATCAGTACAGTTTGACCAGCTGTAATGTCCAAGTAGGCAGGATGCTAGAGAAAATTCACATCTAAACTGCAAAGCTGCAGCTTTATGGGTCTCAGGGAGGAAAGATAGGTAAAAACAGGAAAAATGCAAAATCTGGAAAACAGAATGTGTGGCAGTTCTGCTTATTTTGGATCTAGTCTGACTTGCATTACTGCATTCTTGCAGTTGTTCTAGGGAAATGGCATCAATCCTTTCCAGGGACGTATACTGATATCCAGAAGTTTGCCCTAGTAAGCTGCTTTGCCTTATTCTTGTAGGCACATGGATGACATCAGCCTGTCATGCACAGCCCTCAGGCGATCCACCATGGCTTATGTAGTACTTGTTAATCAGGGTCAGTCACAAGAGTGTAATTCTCATCCCCGAACTGCGAGAGGAAGTTGTGTGTTGCTGTTTTAATGAAATCCTTGCTGATGATAAGTCTTTTGATAGACACATGCTGCAGCATGCTTTGGCCTTCATCCTCTTTAGAATAAACACGGTTAAGTTTGTTACTGTGCCGATGACTCTGTGTTGTGGATCGTGCTTGTGTTTGGATCTTAGACACTGTGAGACTGTCTGCAGAAGCACCTGTGATCCTCTCCCAAGTTTTCCTCATTCTATCTCTGTGCCATCACTTTGCTTCAGTTGTGTCATCACAGGTGAGTTTGTTTTGTTTGTGGCCCAAATCAAATGTTTTTGGGTTCCTAAGGTTGGGAGATTTGTGGAAATGTAGAATATTGTTATGTTCCTGTGGCTTCTCTGCTGCTGGAGAGAGTGCCCTGTATGCTTCTTCCTGTGAGTCACACTTAAGTGATGCACCCCCCAGCTCTTTTAACTGCCCGCCAAGTTTATTTTGTTCTGATTTTCCCCTAAAAGCGTGTGATCAGTTTTAGCCTTGATCAGACTGAAGCATTCTAGCCTTGATCTTCCTCCTTCATAGGCAAAGGGCTCCTTCACTCCTTGCTAGCAAGTTCAGAAAGAGTCACCTTTCTCCTCCCAGGTATTTCCACAACTATGCAGAGACCACCTGACTCTCTCTCTACTATCGGTCAGCATATCAGATGAAAGCTCATTATTTGCCTAACAGGCAGTGGCCTATGGGACTCTTGCTGGTGATCCCTGAGGAGGGCATAGGCATATCCTGCTTGTTCCCAGCTGCTCGATTTCATTGGCTTAAAATGCCTGGGCTAATCTTTGATACTTTCCCAGGTGAGCAATGGGCTGCCATAGGGATGGTATAACAGGAGGAAGGACAAGCATGAGAAAACTTCCTCTCTGGAAAGCCTGTCTGGTTTTATACCCTCCACCTTTTGGTACCAAGCACTGCACGTTGCCATTAGCCTGTAAGTGTATTGCTTCTCCCATGCTACTCATCTCCAAGGGCCAACAGTTAATTACCTGACCAAGGAAAACTCTTGGTGTAGAAGCCTCATGGGTAACTATCTGCACAGATTCCTGAGGGCTGAATGCATCCCACCTTTTCAAGCTAAAATTACAGGGGAAGCTCTTACATAGCTTTCAAATTATGCTGGCATCCTTAAAAATAGAGAGGAGGAGCTGCTCAGAGCCCATGGTCCAGGGTGTTTTGCAACACTGACTGTGGCGTGGCCATCGTGTTGGCAGGTGGAGGTGTTGTGTTTGAAGCTGGAGGGAAGGGGACAACTATCACTACAAGGTGATAGGAGTGACCTTTTTTTTGTACAGGGTGGTTTGCTGCAATATGTGTATTGCCAGCTCTCGTCTATAATCTCAGCTGTTATCTACTGAAATGATGGAAAGAATCTCACCTTGAAGGGGTTTCTTGTCCAAGCTTTAAAACTCCTGTTCTAGGGGCTTTCGTTTTTGCCAGGAGAGCCCACACTTTTCTTTGTTGAAAGTACTGTTTCACGTATAACTTAGCTGCTGTCAGAGCATGTTAGACAGAACTGAGTGTCGACACAGGACAAAATCTGGCTCACAGTGTTTTTCACAGTCAGATTGAAGGTTCAGTAAACACAAACACATTTCCCACTGCTTGCTCTGCAGATGAATCCTGCAATTCTTCAGTGTATTTGAGATTTATATGGGAAGGTCCTTCCCACTGAAGTGATTTTGCTATGAGTAATGCCCTGCTCCTTGTGCAGGATTTGTTACACAAGTGTGCACTGAAGCATATAATTCACAGCCAGAAACGTGTAGAACTCTTCATTCTTACGTGCCTGGAAACAGTTTAAGAGGAGCATGTCAGAAGTAAGGAAGGGAGGATGTAAGGGTCAGTCTAATTTGCTTTCTTCATGCAAAATGACCCTTTCAGATAGGATTATCCAGTCAGTCTGCTCGAGACGGACACACGTACACTTACTAAAGTACTGCCAGCATGGCTCAAGTGAGAGATTCGTTGGGAAATATGATTTCTGTCTTGATTAATTGAAATAATTTTTTCTATTAAGAATGTTGAAGTGGTTTGTTCATTTTGGTTTTAAATGTCCAAGTACCTCCTACTTTCTGGTGACGAATTCAATATCTAGTCATCTCTTTTGACTGTGTACTTACCAATCCACACATGTTTTTGTACTCAAAATTGTGTGTTGGAATACCATAAAAACCCAAACCCTTCCTAAATTTCCTTTCTGATGAGAAATATTCCCTGTGCCAATTCTCGAAGTTTGTTCTGTTTTGGATTTGGTTCTACCAGAATAGTTGGTAGGCAGTGGCACACAGTGAGCTGGGGTGGTCTAAAGAAACTGTCCAAAGCACACTGAAGGTTGTCTTCATTATGAAAATGAGAAAGACCTCTGCAAAGGTGCGTGGGGAGCCTCCAGGAATGCATCATTATTGCCTCTCATCAGAGCAGTGACAGGAATAGGAGTCAACCTTGTTTATCTGGAGTTGGAAGAAAGAAACTAGAAAACACTTTGGAGAGCAGGGGATAGTGTGTTACTGAACTGCGTCACATCTTTGTCTCTTGGCACCTGTTCCCTACACTTGACTAAGGTGCTTTCCTGTCACATGTTTACTTGCTCTCTGATTTTAGTGGTTCTGTGGGGTCAGTGGGTACTGTGGTGGGCTGCAGAGAGCTCAAGCATCATTCTATGAAGGTGTGATCCCATCAGAAGAGGGAAGATTTCCTGATTAACTTCTCTGGAGAATTTTTCCATCTTATTTGCAATAGTACAACAGTTGAGACAAGGTCACATGCTATTTATAGCCATCTCACCACTGCTTGCTTCTACTCACCCAGGCAGTAAGCTCTGCACAGACACAACGAGATTAATCCTTCACGACACTGAACCTTTTATTTCCCTTGTTGTCTGTGATTGCAAACTCCAGAGCCTCCCTCCTCTACAGAGCCCAGGGCACTGAGCCTTCAATACAACACAGCAGCAGCGGAGCTATGGAAAAGTTTAGAAAAGCATTATCTGTTCGGCAAACCAGGAGTTGTCTGGGAGAGCTGAGACTTTTTTCCTAGGTCAGCTGAATGGTTTGAAATTTTTCCTCACAAGCTCCATGCCAGGCTCATGCACTTAGCAACTAATTGAGGTTATGTGCATGTAGGTCCAGTCATGGGAAGAAATGCTGGGTATTTGAGGTATCTGACATATTTTCCAGTGTACAAACCTTACTTCTCTTCCCCTCCCAAAATAAATAAATTAATTGAAGCTATGTTTAATGTGCTGAAGATGCCTTAATATAGAATCAGGTTGGATTATGACAATCTGATACATGACATCTGCAAATATCTGATATTATGTTCAATGCAGTGGGAACTCATTATGAAAAATAGTCTGAGGTCTTGGTTTTATCATAGCCTTGTCTCAGGCAGTCAGAATTGATATTGCTTTGGCTACATTCTCTCTTAAATCTTCTGGCTTTTGTATCTCTTTTGTCCTTGTTTTTGCCATGAAAGCCTCCGGGTGAGCTGGGAGCAGCTGAATGAATACTTGTCGTTGTTCCGGCTACAGCTGCTTCCCCCCATAAGTTGCAGTATGTCAGTGTTCAGTGTAAGCAAAGTGGTGGTGGTAGGGCCAACCCGTGCCCTGGCTGCACAAGCAGACTGTAAAGCTGTGTGATGCGCATCTCACAGACCTGGCACCCCTTCGTTATCCCCCCTGCCAAACACCAGAGAGCAAACTTTAAGGACTGCAAGTTTCGGGTCTCTGTAGCTGAAGCTGCAGTGCTGCTGTGTGGCCTTGTCTCCTGGGGAAGGGGCCAGGCGTTTATGCAAAGCTTGCTGAGCATCTGGCAGGGGCTTTGGTCAGGATTCATCGTCTGCAAATAGTGAGGGCAAGTGTGAATTCAGAGCAGGTCCCTGCATGTTTAGCTAAGCCCTTCTGAGCTGTTTCAGGTGGGCTTTAGTGATGAGGTGAATTCTCTGTGTTTCTTTTTGAGGGACACCGCAGCCGAAGTGATGGTAAAATCAAAAGCAAGTTAGTCGTGTTCCAGTGAGACAGTTTATTTTTTAAGCATGGCAGGTTGGTGACAGTGGCATTAAGGTACAAATTAGACTGTTCAGCGTGGAGTTTATTGGCTTAAACATAGCTTGACTGGTACTAGAACTATTAAGGATCTGTTAACATTGTGTTATGTGTTCCATCATGCAGCCCAGGAAGGCTCCATAAAGGATTTTCTCAATGGTTATCAGTGAGAATTGGGATCAGTTGTCTAATAATGTTCAAGATATTCACTCAAGGTCCTTTCTCCAGCCTGTGTTTGTTCCTGTATAATGCTCTGATTAAAGCAGCCTTCCTAATCCAAGCCACCTCTGCAGGCTGGAAGTCACAGTCCTGCTGAAGTCCAGGCCAGCACTGTCCCTGATGGGAATGAAAGTGAACATTTGCAATTTGCTAAAATTCTTTCATCCAAAATTCTGCTGCTTAAAATATTTTTCCTATTTTTCTGTGAAATGAACCACTCCTAGCATCTCAGTGAGGAAACTCAATATTTTCTAGCATCGGAACCCAGAAGCATTTACGTGTTGTGTTTTCCCCTTCTCAGTTCTAGCTGTTGGCATGTTTAGATCAAAATGGACAGGGCAGGGTGGTCCTGGGGCTCTCTCCATGCTGATGTTCTGATTTCTTGTGTCTTCTCTGGCTGAAATACACAGGGTTTGGTGCAAAGCTGCAGTGATAGTCCAGTGATCTCATTCCAGTGGGGTGAGTAAGCAGACCTTAGAACACATACTGAGGTTGTGAGTCTACAGCTGTCATTTTTTCCTTGTGATTTTCATTCAGCAGTGGTTGTACCAAGATCAAAATCTCCTTGCATTACGTGCTTGCACATGATTACGACCCCTAAGTTGCTTGCCATCCAAATAAACAAAATTACTACTCTGTGGGGGAAATGCTATTATTTTTATTGTTAAACAATTTATTAAAACAATGGAAAATCAGGCACAAAGAAAACAAAAATGTTTTTTTCCAATGGCTGCACAGTGAGATTGTGACAGGGCCAGGAACTGAGTCCAGGTGTCCTGAGTCCCAGCCCAGACCTTTAAACACCAAAATATCCTGGTCCTTGTGAATTCAGAGTGCTTTGGCAAAAGTTTCCCCAGAGTGTTTCATAACTAATGTCAGTGCTAGACTCTGAGTGTGTCTTACCAGTTAGGAATTTGCCTTTATATACACTCAACCACTTAAAAACTCCCCCAAACTTAGCAGCTGTTGGCTTCTTTGTGTTACTTGAGTGTTTCTAAGGCAAATATGGGACATGATAAATTGAAAAGCGTTGAGTTGAAATGTTCTGCTTTGAGTCCACTTAGCAAACTCCAAAGGTCATCTCTGCTGTGAAGAGCCAGCAGGAGTAGACACAGTGTGAGCCTTGTTTGAAGGGGATTTTCTGTTGTCTAGAAATCAGGCTCTTTCCTCTCACAGAGGTGGATGTTATCCAGAAGAACTAAGCTCATCTTGGAATCTGTGACAGTTTTTGACAGCTTCCTGAAAAGGAGATGGAACCGAAGGGGAAAAGAACATCCCACAACAGACTATTGCAGGTTGTCTCTCGAGGGACCACTTCCCTTGCTGAGATGCATTTGGTCCCTTTGAAGTCTGTACAGAGAGGGTGTTGGTTGTGAGTAGAAATTTCTGGTGTGGTGTGGAGGAGTGCAGTACTGAGCAGCTCAAACAGTGGCTTCTTTAGAGCCCTCTGGATCAGGTCAGCAGCTTACGTCTCCAACCAACTTCTTTCTCCATCTCAACTCTCAGTAATTACCATCTGCAGTGGCAGTCCCACATACACTCAGCAGGACCTGAAAATTCCCATTGTGAGGTGCTCTGGCCAGTCCTTTATCCTACATCCAGTGGTGTCCAGCTTCAGTGAACTTTTCCAGGGTGGGGTTGTGTTGAGATGAGCTTTTTCAAGATGGGATGCATGTTTCTGAGTGGGAATACCTCTTTAAAAAAAAAAAAATCTATACTTGAAGGGATTTTGATTTTTTTTTGTGCTGTCTTGGATAAAAATTTCTTACAGTCATTTTTTTCGCCTGCTGCAAAGCCAAAGGGTTATTATGGAGAGTGGTGTCCTTTGGAAAACTCCAAAATGAAACTGGAATAGATGTTTTTGCAGTAAAAGCTGACTTCCCTGCATATGTTGTCAGTGCAGAGGTAATTCTTAAAAACTTCTGAAGTTTACACAAGGCAAATTTTTTGCATTTCTGTGGGCACTGCAGCACAGCCGTGCTTTGGTGTGCACAGGGCAGGTCTGGGGAGCGGTCTGGGGTGCCGTCTGACCAGGACTTTCGTCTTCCTTTTGGAGATACTCATGTGTGCTTCTTTGGCCACCTCTGCCCTAGAGCCTCTCTGCCCTGCTCCAGGCCCAGGATAACAGGGTGTGTGAAGCTCATTCCTCACTGCACGCCTCTGTTCAAGAAGAACACTTGGACACAGCCTAGCTAGGGCTAGCATTAGCCTGGTTCTGGCTGACAAGCTTGGGTGACCCTGGTCAGACTGCAGACATATCCAGGGGACCTGACTGCAGGTTGCTTGTTCTTAGGGGTGTTGGCTTTCTTTCAGGAGCGTTAGTGACTTCTCTCCTGCTAGGTCATGCAGATGCTTCACCTGAACATCTGTTCTGCTCCGCATGCTCCCACCAGCTCCTGTGGATGTGTTTAGCATTTCTATTTGTTTATGAGGCTTTCTCCAGGGTGAAACTAGTGTCTTGTCTTGGTTCTGAATGTCTAAATCCAAAGTAACTTGATGTACCAAAATAAACTCCTCTTTATACCCCTTCCTCTATCAGCAGAGTCTGGCCTTTTGCAGCTATACTTGGCTGAGCTTAATAAATGGTCTGAAGTCCCCATTTCCAAGCAGAAGCCTTTACCCTGGACATAGCTCAGCCTCCAAGGCTTGTAGAGAGAATTGTTTTAGCATCTGCTTTCCCCTCCTCTTTCTATCTCATATCTCATGACAGCATCTTTCCATCTGAGGCTGTGGAGTGGGTTGGAGTAGCTGAGATAAGAGGATGTGCTGCTGGAATATAGGTTGGATCCCAACAGACCGTGTTGCAGTGACTTGGATGGCTCTCAAGAACTCCAGCTCTTCCCATTTCACTTGCACTGGGCTTTCCTCTCACTTCAGCTGTTTTCTTTAGCCTCTGTTTTCCTTGGTTATCCCATCATGGCCCAGTCCAGTTTTGTCAAAAGGGTGTCAGAGGATGCAGCATAAACTGCTGTGGTCACTTTCCTACATCATCAGCCTCACTTGGTCTTTCTTATCTTGTTACAGCTGAACAAGCTGGAGGAGGCAGCAAATGCAGCTCACACCTTCTTCATGGCAAACCCCGAGCACATGGAGATACAGCAGGACATCGAGAACTACAAGACCATGGCAGGGAAGGTCAGCTTGGTTGATCAGGAGGCCAGGCAGCACATGGTGAGTCTGAGCTAAAGAGGTGCACAGGTTAAGTATCAGGCAGTCTGGAGAGCAGAGATTTAGGAGGCCAAGAGAGGATCATCTCCGAATGGCGAGATTTTTGCTGAGGTCTGTATTAATGGACAAACAATACAGCAAAATAAACTCTCCCTTACAGTATTGTCCTAAGCAGACAAACCAGCTCCTGCCTTTTCAAGCACGCTTCTCTTTGTTTAATCATCCCCAGCCTGGTCCCACTCTTCAGTGAACTCTGGGGTCACCCATGGCTGTGAACATGCACCAGCAGACAGCTTTGATGGATGCCTCTGTGGACACTGATAGATCTTGGATCCTGTGTGTTTCTTTTGACCTAGGTTCTGCCACCTGGGCAGGGTAAACACACGAGTGACTGTGCTGGTGAGGGTACAGGGTGACAGGCAGGAGAGTGTCAGCTTTTTCCATCTCTCCAAAGCAAAAGCCCAAGACAACTGCCAGGGCCACCCCCAACTTCCTGCTTTCACAAGACTCAAGGAAGCAGGAGTGGCTGGCTGGTGTAATCAATAGAGGTGCTCATTAGGGGCCATTATAAGAAAGATCTTCCTAGGTCAGGACCCGTCTTTTCCCTTGGCATTTAGTGTTGTGGTTTGGTAGGAGAGTGAAAATAAAGAAAAGGAGTGTTTTTTCATATAATGTACAATCTAGCAGTGGCACTGAGGATTCCTTAAGTGTGGAGGGGTTCAGAAGAGCATTTAAGCAGGTTTGTGAGGTCCCAGTGGTCCAAAAGTCCATTGATGGCTTAAAAATGGTTTGGTACAACCAGTTGCATCTGGTAGGTCTCTGGGGAGATTGTTCTGTCTATGCCTGCTTGTACCTTCTTTTGAGAAGCATCTGCAGTTGGCAAGGGCTGGGTGCTGTGGCCTGGGCAGCGTAGCCAGCTCATGGTCTTGTGTTCTGCCTACCTGCTCTGCAGGAGGACTACAGTGCTGGAGTGAGGCACTACGACAAGGAGGAGTACGAACTGGCCATTGAGTTTTTGGAGCGCGCATTGAAAGGGTACTACGCCGAGGATGAAGATTGCCAGATCATGTGCGAGGGGCCACAGAGATTTGAGGAGCATGAGTACCTGGATTATAAGGCTGGTCTCTACGAAGCTATTGCAGGTGAGATCTTTTCGCATTTTTAGTGTTCTTGCCCTTGGCCCTGAAATGTTTTTAATTACTGAGTTTGGACCTTCAGCTGGATTTGGTGAAGTGTCTTCCCTTTTGTCACTGCTGCGAGGGAGTAACACTGCAGGAGGCACTTAGAAGTCCAGAAAGTGCAAACTCAGAGGGCAGGGAACTAGGACATCTCGTTTTGGTCCCGAATAGAAGCTGGGCTAGAAGAATTGCATTTCCAGATGTGTGGAGCATTTTCAGATTTCCGTAAGAGCTGGAAATGTAGGTGCTTTATCATAAATTGCTTCCGTTTCCCCCTGTACACAGTCTCACACACCTCCCTGGAATCTAGACGTTGCTGGCCTCTGTTTATGTTTTCTGTTTTTGAGAGCATGTGAAGAGAGTAGCAGAGTTCTCTTGGCCATGCTCCAGATGGCCAGGAAAGTTGCCAAAAAGGCTCGTAACATAGATTTTCTCCCCATCCAAAAGGATGGATTTGTCATTAGTGGAGGCCCACCTAATTATGATCTTGACTGAAATCTCTGGAGAGAATTGAATGTTGCTATGTAATCTTCAGATTTGCATGTGTGGCTCTGAGCCAGAGGGGATTAAAACAGTTCATTCTCAGTAGAAATGAGATTACATTTAATTAGTTGTAAGGGAAGGAAGAGCAATATATTAAGGTTTGTTTGGTGACAGAAATCGTATTTATCTGCTTATGGTCTTGGAGTTACATCAAGCTCTGGAGTCTTGCTTCTTGTGTGGAAAATACTTCACTCAGATGCAGACTGTTTTTTGGGTTTGCATAGTTCTGTTTGTGTCGAGACAGGAAATTTAATTGAAGCAACCAAGATGAGAAACCACCAGCATACCGGATGGGGAGCTGCCTTTGTTGGGTTTGTTTACTCATGCAAAAAATAGGAGAAGTGTTGTAAGGGCTGACTTGGTTCTAACGTAACTGTCAGCTGATCATGCCTGCTTTTAGAGCATGACCAGGGCACCAGGGGCCACATCAAGAAAGCAACCTTCACTGGCAAAGAGAACCCACCTTCCTTCTCACTGAGCACTGATGCTCTTCAAACAGGTTTTGGTCTCTGATAAATTGTTCCTGTGCTGTGCAAGTTGAGTGCAGCCCCAGTGAGCAGAGATGTTTCTGTGCTGGCCCATCTGAAGCACAGACAAGGTTATGATGTGGTCCTTAACCCAAAACATCACCTGGGAGTGAGAAGAAACCAGATGGTCCCTGCAAGTACTGTGTCTTGAACAGAAATGCCTGGGTAAACAACTCCAAACTCCAGGATAATTCAGGTATCCAAAGAAACAGGGAATTCTGGGCACACAGAAGGAAATAAGATTTGTGATGTGGCTGCTTTTCTGTAGGGAACTAAGTGGTTCCTTACAGGATAGCATAATGCAGAGTTCACTCCAGGGTCCAAGGCACTCAGGCCCAGATGTTTCAACAGGGAGTGGTAACACTATGCACCAAAAAAAAGAGAGTTGAGGTTTCTTCAAAACTCGTTTCTCTTTTCAATCCCAAACTGATTTGCTGTGCTGCTGCTTGGGGTTGAAACACTCTCACTTCTCCCGCCACCCCAGAGAATTGATTCCAGTCTATATAGCCTGCAGTTTGACAGTACCGAGAAAAAGCAGTGCTTCTCAGTGATAGATTGATTATTTCAGGTCTAGGATGCTTAAATAGGTTCAAATTGTAACAATATTATTTGTGTCCTTTCCCTTCTTGCTTTTCATAATGTAATACCCTGGATGTGTATGCTAAGTCAGATGACTACTCAGACTACCTGTCCAGAGCAAGTGGGGACTGTTTTGAGTTTCCACTTGATTTCATTGCGAGTTCCTCTGGCTGTTTTTTTGGCAGCCCTGAGAAATGCTTTGGTAGCTGAGCACATGGTTGTTTTCAAGCCTGTGTTTGTTGCTTAAGGTTTTTAATGGTGCACGGAGACAGAGCAGGCGAAGTAGATTTGTAAGTACATTGCAGCAAAGGCTCCAAACTGGAATCAGATGTCACTGTTTGCTTTGAAATCGTACAGCTGGTACAACGCCTATATTGTGAATTCCCACCAATTAAGAAACTTTGCTAATTGCAGATGTTTACCATGTGCTTGTGATTCCCTGGGAGATAACTCATCTTTGAGAAGCAGCAAACATGGGGATTTCTGCTGCCCATACTTGTACCTCAGACCATTCAGAGTGGAGGTGCAGGTGCCTTGTTCAGCCACACTTGAGAATCTGCAGCAACCCCTCATAGCTAAACCTCCCTGTGCCCTCAGGAGCTTTCTTGCTGCTGAAAGGAGAGGATTAAAGATGGGCTGAAGGAAAGGAGTCTGGAGATGGATTTCATTTGGTAGCACATATGGCTGCCTTGTCTTCACACCTCCACTTGCTTTATCGGTGTCCTCACCTTTGGTTTGTCTCGGGGTTGAAGAGGTACCTGCCACCTGCACATCCCTGCACCCTGCAGCAGCTCCCAGCACACAAAAGAGATGCTCAGGCTCCCTCTAGAGTTGACAGAAGGAGGAAGGCATTTGTAAAGGGGCAAAATTGTGACTGCAGCTCTCCATTGCCTTTGGGAAGGAGCCTAAGCCCTTTCTATAGGTGCACAGTCACCTGCTGGACCAGAGCAGCATGAATTCATGTCCTTTAGTGGGGGAGTTTTAACTTCTGTCTGTCCTTGTCTCAGCACTGTCACCATCCCTCTCAGCTCAGACCATCTTCTCCCTCTTTTCTTGGCAGATCATTACATGCAAGTCCTGGCCTGCAAACATGACTGTGTCCGAGAACTTGCCACGCGTTCGGGCCGTATCTCACCCATCGAAAATTTCCTTCCCCTCCATTACGACTACTTGCAGTTTGCCTATTACAGAGGTAAAGGCTGTTGTTCCTCATAGTGCTTGCTGAGTTTTGTTCATTTTGTACAAGTTTGAATTATTTCACGTGTGAGTAAAGCTTTTTCCCCCTGATGTCCGTGCTACAGTGGTTCAGCGGCATGGTCTGAAAGAGTTAGGAAGCAAAGGACATTGGACGTTGACTCTTCAAAAGTCGGGTTTACTGAAATGCAATCAGGTAGTTTGGTAAAGGTGTTTTAGATCATCAGTCAGGTTTCAAAAGCCCAGACTTTAGGTTCAACATTACTATTTTTTAAATAAATCATACTTTTTTAGGGTCCTTTCATTTGCCTTTTGACATCAAAGTTCTATGTTTCACATTTTCTGAAATGAACTAATACATTTTCTAAGTTAATATATAACCGATAAATGAGTTACCCCAAGCTTATCCCAAGACTCCAATTTTTGCCGATTGCCAAGTATTTTAAGATTCCTAGTAAACTTGCAGGAGCTGGCAGCATGGCAAAACATTAGGAGCTGGCAGTGCTATAAAATACTGCCAGTTGTGTGGTTGATCTGTGTGCTATTTTATTGTGTTCTGTTACATAAAAGAAAAAGTAGTCAGAATTCTACTCTCTCGAACTTGTGCGAAGAGCTTTTTCCTGAAAAAGAAAGAATGTGTGAGGGTCAAAATTGCCACTCAAACATAAAAGGTTCTTCATTCATCAACACAGTGGGAAGAAAGCAGGAATCAGCAGTGTTTCGTGTGTGGTGTACAAGCTTTTTAATTCCTCTGCCCAGTTAGATGTTTAATGTGGTGGATAAAACCCCCCTGAGCCCTGAGAGATGCCACACAGAGGAGAGGCAGTTTGATGCCAGACAGCATCCACATCCTGCCCATCCAGTTGGATCCAATTTGGATACCATTCGATCTGTGCATGAGGGCAGAGAAGTCTTGTCTCTGTGCCTCAGTTTCCTTGCTAGTGAAATGGAGTGGTTAAGACAAGGTTACATCAAAAGAGCCCTGCAGAGTGCCGGGCTGCCCCTTCAGCTGGTGGGGAGCTCAGGCTGTGCCCTCCCTCCCTGCAGACTCCCCTCCTTGTCTGTGCCCCGCTGTGCTCTGTGTGAGCCCCTGGCACTGCCAGTAGGGCTGTCCCCCTCTTTGCTCCCCCTGACTACTGCTGTATTGCCTTCCAGTTGGTGACTATGTAAAAGCCCTGGAGTGTGCCAAATCCTACCTCCTCTTCCACCCCGATGATGAAGACGTCTTGGAGAACGCAGGTTATTATGAGGGTCTGTTGGAGGGTTCAGTGGATCCAAACACCATCAAACCCAGAAAGGTGAGAGTGAGTGACACCTAAGAGCTCTTCATGGGAGGCTTTAACAAAAGCATCAGTTGAAAATAAAAGCAGCTCGGCAGCTTAGCCATAGTGGGACCACTTTGAAAACAGAGGTGGAAGTGCTGGGCTCACTCGTGGTTCTAATTGCCAGGGTGCAAGTCCAGAGTCACTGCTGTGGGGGAGAAGCTGGTGGGCAGGATCTTCTTTAAATGGGGACTTCAGCTTAGCAAAGGCTAAGGGCAGGGAGGATGATGAGCAAGTACCTCAACAATATAAACCCTCATCCTGTCCAGTGCTCCAGAGGAGACATGGAGGAGGAATGCAGTGAAGCACTGAGCAAAGGGCAACCTCTGTTAAGCAAGGACTGAGAAATATTTTCCCAAGGAGAGGCTGGGATGCCAGTGTTACTCTAAAGTCCTTTAGCTTGGAGTTCAGGGCTCGGCCTGTTCTGTGGGGAGTAGCTTTGCTGTCACAGGCTTAGGCTGGGGTCAAACATCCAAACAGTGTGTGTTGTTACCCAGCAGGACAGGCTTCCTCTCCAGTCCAGACAGCCTTTATCTGTGGCCATGGGGCTGCCTTTCTCACGATACAGAAGTTCCTCCCATACTATCACAGCACTACTGAGGCTCATTTCCCTTGCACCATAAGTAGAGGGTAGGCAGGAATTATTTTTCAGTTCTCTCGGGTATTCTTTAATTTCCAGGCAAATCAAGGTTAATTTGGTAAAATGCTAAAAAAGAAGAGGGGAAATGACAAAAAGGAAAGCAAGAATAATTATTGGTTTTTCCTCATAGAATAATCTAGGAAAAAATATTGACAAAAACATTTAATTATTTCCAGTAATGTGAAGTTTTCTGTAATAAAAAAAAAAAAGTGATTTTTGCTTTGCAAAGTCATTTTCTAGGAGAAACCCGAGTGTTTTGTTTACAAATTTTTCATTCAAAATAAAGCCCTCTGATGGACAATTTCCAGCTGGCTGTGCTTCGTGGTCATCATCCAAGCGCCCTGAGTGCATCCCAGGCTGTGCTGCTGTAACCCACCCACAGCCAGGCCCTCGGCTCCACATTGCACATGAGGAGCCAAGGCACAGCCCAGCCATGGTCCCTGCCCCACCAGCCTGAACCTGACCCTGTTCTGCACCTGGGGCTTCTCTGGCCAGCCTTTTGCCCAGATATTTGGATGCTCTCCAAGGTGCTCAGCCCTCTCTGCCAGCTATGGGCATGTATTTTGGGGATTCAGACTTTTCGAATGAGTTGCTGAATATCCCTTCTCTAATGTTCTGAGGAGCTCAGCCCTATGCCCGGGGTTACTCCAAGTATCCCTTACCCCACAGGAGTCTGCAGTGTGGCATGAAAACCAAACCCCTCTGAAGAAGAGGTGCATTGTCTGTGTCTTGTGAAAGCTGCATGTGCAACTACTCTCCTTTTCCTTTTCTTTTCAGGAAGCAAAAGCGCTCCTGCAGCGCCATAAGCTGGAGTCCCACCTCTTGCAGGTGGCTGCGGCCGGCCTTGGATACGCCTACACGGAGCCGGTAATGCCTGGGTGTTCTGTGCCCACGACCTTTAGGAGTTCACAGCTACAGAACCAGCTTCCCCTCTCCTCTCTCCTATAAAGCCAGTCCTGTGTAGTGACTCAGAAGTTGGATCTTGGCTTGGTTTGCTCCCCATGGGAAAATGGTGATGGCAAAGAAGGGTGGCAGCTGTTCCGGGGTGGATGGAGATGCAGCCTAGTCCAGCTCTCCTGCCGTGGTGTCTGGCTGAGTCTCAGCCACTGCCATGGTGGTGGGTTGAGACAGAGAAAGCTGGGCAAGATGAACTCCATATGAACTCATCTTACTGTGCCGGTTTGGTTTGGGGTTACATTTTCAATCTGGTCACCTTAATCAATTGCCCAAAGTTATGTGGGATGGATCCAGAGAGGCTGGCTGATGTTCCTGGGTGCAAGGTAGAGCAGGTGGCTCCCTGGCTTTAGCTGGAGCATTAAGTTAAGAAACTCGACCTCTCTCTTTTCCCACAGAACTACTGGAACAGGTATGGAGCCCGCCAGGATGAGCACAGGTGAGCCACCAGCCACTCTAGCTGAGCCCATGGCTTCACTATTCCACACAGCAGGGTGAAAGGGAAGTGCCTATGGATGGGGTACCAGCCTGCCGCTTGGGGGGTCCTGACCATCTACCCCAGCACACCATCATAGTTGAATTAGGGGCCTTTGCCCCTTACCATTGCAAACATTCCCACAAGGACCTTATTTTTAGCTGAGTGCCTCAAAACTAGCGGTGGTCCAGAGGCAGCTTGGTTGATGAGGCAAGTGGTGCTGTTCAGGTTTGTTGGTGTCTGTGCTTTGCTGGTGGAAACTGTTCTCATTACCAGAAAAGCAAGGTTTGCCACAGAACAGGGTGAGGGCTTCAACTTGTATGGTTGTGACATTTGTACAAAGTACTGATTTGCCTCTTTTTTTCATATGTTGGTTTGCAAAGGGTGCAAAAGTGCAAGTCTAAGAACTGGAGACCTATGGCCAAAGTCATGGTGTTCTCTTTTCTCTTGCTTCTCAGTGTCCCATCAAGTATCAGCAGTGAACCAGAGGATGGGCCCCGGCTGTCCCTGGCAAAGAAACCCATGCCAAAGCCAGATCGAGAGTTGAAGGAGGGTAAGTGTGATGAACCAAATCAGGACATTTTTTCCTATTGCTACAGACTGCGGACTGCAAAGGCTGGCTGCTGAGCAATGAGGGGCACTCCTCTTTGAGGGAGTTGAAGTTTAAGAGACAGAGAAGTCTTCAGTGCTGCCACAGCATTTCTGGGTCTGTGGATCCCACCAGCACTGCTCTGCCCTTGGACTTGCTTTTCCCACCTGCTGAGCTGCTCAGGACAGAGCCCTGAGATGTGAAGGTGGATGGCTGGGTCTTCCTCACTGTGGGGAAAGTGGCACCAGCAAACAGTAGTCTTGCCTCAAGATGCTTATAAGATCAACATGTTCCCTATTGTCAGGGCTGCAGAAGGATGGATTCTGGAGGTAACAGTCCTGATGCTGTGCAAAATGTGCTGGATCACACCATGTTAGCAACCATTTCTCTTTGCAGACTGGTTTGTGATTTCATGTCTTAGCTTACATCAAATCACTTGTTTTTAAGCCTGTTGGCAGACATTCAACTGATTTCAGCACATTTTCAGCAACCACAGAAAACACCATAACATCTACTACTAAAGACCAGATTTTTCCCCGTAAAAATTTTGAATAACAATATTGTAGCCAAGCACCAAAGCAGGCTTCTTGCTGCAAAACAATGGGGTCTCAAGCCAAGAGGTGTCTTGTGCCTCCAGCGAGCCAGCTACACAGCAGCAGGCAGTTAAACCTCCCTGTAATGCAATAGATGGTTGTGCTTTTTGGGGAATTTCACAACTTTCCCCAGCCCAAGTTGTCTCCAGCTGCTCAGTGTTGTGTTCAGAGTATTGTTATCCCTTCTCTAGCCTACATAAAGTAGGTGAATACCACAGGAAGATCCCAAACATCTTGCATTCAACCAAGAGCTGGTTGAGTTATATTTGTTGGCCTGGTCGCCTTCTATAACCGAGTAATTTCAGAGTGCTTCTTTCTGTTTTTTCTTCTATGCTTTTATTCTGGTTTACTTGCAGAATGTTTTTGTTTACAAAGAGAACTGAAACCATTCAGAAAGAAAATGGGATTTTTGTCCATCCAGCTGCTGCCTTTCTCTGTTGTCTCTTTTCTTTCTCTTTTTACTTGGAAAAAGAATAGGCCAAAAGAGAAAAGTGCATTTTAATTTTGTACTCTTCTGTACTGCTTTCCTTCTCCCCTTCTTCCTTTCTGCCAATTCCTTCACTCCCAAAAGTAAAGAAAAAATTCCCCAGTTTCTTTGGGGTGTTTTTCACAGAGCACAGACACAGGAAACAGGTCTCTCTCTGTTAGTCCTTAGGGGCAGTGGGGGCAATGAAGGCAGGCGGGAGTGTGCTGCTGGTGTGGGACAAGGGTTCAGTGTACACGGCACTGGGCCAGCTCTGCTAGTTTCCTGTGAGAAACAGAAAAAATGGTGGAAGTGGTCAGTGATGCCTTCCATGTTCATCCTTCATGTGCCTATGGCTGGGGAAGAGCAACATCTGAGCTGGAAAATTCAGGCCTGAGTTAGAGTGTTCCAGGAGTTTGGATTTGAGAGTCCTGTTTCTGATCCAGCTGCATTTGCAATAAATGTTATTATCAAGCAACAGGATCAGCACAGTGAACATCAGAAACGTCCCCTCTTTTCCATTTCCAAGAAACCTAACTCTTCAGAAATAAACTGGGATAGTGGCAGGGCTCTGTGGGGGTTATGTGTCCTCCACAGGCCAAGGAGACCTTCCAAAAACACAGTGTGCCTCAATAGACAGGAAAAGTAGAAATTAAAAAAGCAGTGTCACAGAGAAGTTTCTTTGTGCCAAGTAGTGAGAGAGGAGCTCCATGGCTCTGTTTCCTCTATTTCATTGCCTCTCTGTGACAACACATAATTTTCCCCACAGTTTAGATGCATTTCACCTTCCTCCTGGAGAAAAATCAGGTTTAGGCTTTTATTGTTACCATTTATTTCATTTTTTTTCTTTGAGGAGATGCAGGAAAGAAGCTTCAGAATATTTAGACATGATTTAGAGGCTTTGCCCTGGTTTTTTATCAACCAAATTTTATGAGGGTTGAGCAAAACCTCTGGTAAAGAGCTAATCTCTCTCTTCTCCCGATTGCTCAGCATGTGGCAAGGCTCAGTTGCCCCATACGAGTGTGAAAGCCCAGCCACTGCTGTATTCTCATTCCAGGGATGTTACCTGGACCCCCAAAATGCAGCCAAGCCTTTGGCTACTGGCAGGCAGAAGGAGGCAGGATGTGAGGGATGGCAGAGTCAGCCAGGGCAGCTCCTTCACCTCAGTGGAGGATTGTCCTCAGACTCTTCTGGCTCACTCACTCTCAGCCCCGTTCTTGGAGGAGAGCAAGGGGTTCTTGCTGCAAGCTCAGCACTCGTGAGGCTTTCTGTGTGTGTAAATGACGAAAAACCCATTGATGACAATTGCAGAGAGTGGCTTTGCACACCAAGCCAGCAAGATCCACACAGCTCAAGTGCAAGGGAAACTAAGGCTTCTGATGATGTGGACAGCTGGGCAGGAGGGCCAAGTTAGCCACTGTCCATGTCTCTCTTTGTGTCCCATCAGGTTCTGGCATTTTCAGGCTGTGGTCCTTGTGTTTGCAAGGCAGCTGATGAGGTGAAAATGCTGATGTTCTTGCAGCAAATTGATTTCATCTCTGAGTGTTCCCATTGCTTCTGTTTCTTTTGGTGCTGATGAAAGGCCAAACTCTTGCTCTCTGCTGTGAAGCTCCTTCCCTGGCTGCACGCCTGGGTCACTTCAGCTGGCCATCAGTCACAGTACAAGATTTCAACAAGGCCAGGAGGGCATGTTCAGCAGGGTTGTTTTGTGTCTCTCATCAGGGGGCCCACTTCTCTACAGCGATGTGAAGTTTGTCTACAACTCAGAGCAGCTGAATGGCACCCAGCGAGTGCTCCTGGACAACGTCATCTCGGAGGAGCAGTGTCGGGAGCTGCACAGGGTGGCCAGTGTGAGTTGGCAGTGCCCCTGGGGGGACACAGCTGCCACCTGGGCTGAGTGTCTGATGCTCTCCCCAGCATCAGGCATGTGATAGCTGAATGTATGACCAGCCCTTGGAGAGGTTCTGGGTTCACACCTCACTTTTGAGTGTTGCAACTGATGCCAGGATGCCTGTGAAGAGCAGGCAGATACTTAACACATAGCACACCCATAACAGGAGCTGCTGCTCCATCTCAGGCTGTTCCTAGAAACATGCTGCAAGACGGAGCCTGTGTAGGAAGAGCTCGTTGCCCTGTGTTGTGCACAGTCCCAGAGGATGCTCATTCACAAGTCTGGTTGAGCCTTCTCATTCACCATTAACTGAGCCTGGGAAGGGACTGAGGGTACCTGAACATCTCCAGTCAGTAGTGGGTGGCTGATAGCCATCATCCATGTTCATAGAAAGCTGCAACACCTTCCCACCCAACTCACCTGTCCCTCTGAATGCAGCCCTGGGGAATTTGGGGAAGATGGTGCCAGGTGCTTCAACTGCAGCTCCCCCTCTCCTGATGAACCAGTTGACCAGTTGTGTATTCGTGTCTTTCAGGGCATCATGTTGGCTGGAGACGGTTACAGGGGCAAAACCTCCCCCCACACCCCAAATGAGAGATTTGAAGGAGCCACCGTCCTCAAAGCTCTCAAGGTAGAGCTCCCTCCTCCTCCTCCTCCTCTCCCACGTCGTCCCTCCCAGTGGCCACATGGCACTGACCTCTGTTGCCCCTTCTCCTTGCCCAGTATGGCTACGAGGGCCGTGTCCCGCTGAAGAGTGCCCGGCTCTTCTACGACATCAGCGAGAAGGCTCGCAGGATCGTCGAGTCCTACTTCATGCTGAACTCCACGCTCTACTTCTCCTACACACACCTGGTGTGCCGCACCGCCCTCTCCGGTGAGGGATTGAGGGGCCAGTGGTGGGGCAGGGCAGGGACAAGGGAGGGGTTTAGCCTTGCTAAATGCCATGAGTGCTATGGGTGGGGGATCCAGGCCTGAGATTAACTGTGTTTTGCATGATGCTTAAACTGGTGGCCAAGGGCTGGGCAAAGTCACCCTCCCCACAGCAGCAAAGGGTGGACACTGCTGTCCCAAAGACGCTAATTTCTGGGGCGTCTCTTGGTTTTCATGTCTGCAGCTCTTCCTATTTTTTCCTCTCTCTTCTCTTGCCTCCTCTCACTGTCCCTTCTCCTTTTCACCCCATGCACAGTTCTCCATTTTGGTTCCCTGCAGTAAGGAACAAGCAGAGCTGTGCAGATCTGAGTCCTCAGATCTTGCCTTTTCTCCCCAGCCTTTGCTTTTCTCCTCTCATCTGTGAACACCACCCGGAGTGGGGTCTGGGCAGGCTCCCGCCCCATGATGGACCTCACAGAGCATGGCATTTCCATCTCATCTGCCCTTTCCCCTTCCCCCTTCCTCCACATGGTCCTGCCTAGGCCAGCAGGAGAGGAGGAATGACTTGAGCCACCCCATCCATGCTGACAACTGCCTTTTGGACCCTGAAGCCAATGAGTGCTGGAAGGAGCCTCCTGCCTACACCTTTAGGGATTACAGGTAAGAGGGAAGGAAGGGAGACCCCAGGAACCCTCTCCAGATCAGGGTATCTTGCTTCACAGGCTTAAAGCTAGTACATCCCAGCCATGGCAGAAGTGGGATCCCGCAGGTAGTTTACAGTGCCAGAAAGCATTGTGGCTAAGCTTGATGCCATGGTTTACTTATAATGGCTCTGTGATATTTTAGGGTTGGGAGATCCCAGCTGTGGCCCATAGGACTGTGTGTTTTAAGATGTTTTTGGTGCAAAACGGGAGGGTGAGAGCTGGTGGGACCCAGGGAATGTTTTGAGAATTGCTCCCTACCCAAGGAGAGTTCTGCTGGTTCTCAGCTGTGTCCCTGAAATTGGAGTAGTTTGATGCCACCTGTATCTTGGTGGAGCAGTGTGGGATGTGTCCTGAAGGCGGGGGTCAGCCTTGAGCCCTCCCCACTGCTCCTGTCACAGATCTCCTGCTTCCTCCCCCAGTGCCCTCTTGTACATGAACGCGGATTTTGAAGGCGGCGAGTTCATTTTCACCGAGATGGATGCCAAAACTGTGACGGTAAGGGGGTGCTGTGGACCAAATGCTGCTCCGAGACAGCCCATGCTCAGGGGCTCGGGGCTTCTTCCCCAGGCAGCCTGTGGCTCCTACCTTGCAAACAGCCCATACAAAATCCTGTTGGCAGAGGTGCACAGATGTTCTGTTCACTTTCTACGGGTTTTCTGTGCCAAGTAGGAAACCTACAGATCAGGGGTTCTCACCATCCCAGTGTAGGCAGAGGGATGGCTGGTAGTCATCCCTGCCTGGAGGACTGCTGAGCTCCCACCCCATCTCGTGGCCAAACGTGAAGTGGTACCTCCATACAGATGCAGTGCCTGACATGGGTCTCTTGCAGTAGAGTGGTTCACAGTGGTGGACACAAGACCCTAAGAGGGATGTGGCTCAGGCACAAGCCTTCACCTCTGTGTGGGGCCATTAGAGAAGCTGGACACTCCCTCTGTAGCTGGACAGAGGTCTGGGCACCATGATGGTGCTCTGGAGTCTGGTAGGTGCTAGAGGGTAGATTGTGTTTACTTAAGTGCCTGAAGGTTGATTTGGTTGGCACTTCTGCCCCTGAGGTTCTGCAGAATACCTCTTGTGGACTCTGCAGAGAGAAGAAAGAGGTGTTCCACAGACATGCCATGCTTAGCCTGAACCTCCTTGGAGTTATGCCATGGCCCCATTCTGCTCTAGGTGTTCACCTGTAGCATGACCAAGCTTGACACCTCCCTATTTACCCCACACATTTTTTTCAGCCATGCCCAGAGCTCTACACGTCTTCCAGAGCAGCTCACCAGGCCCTGGGGCAACACAGAGAGATGCCCAGTAAGGTCCCAGGCCCTGGACCACGGTGAGCCCAGCCACAGCCAGTGTGTGCAGCCATGCTCATGCTCTTTCCTACCCTAGTTTTGCCTGTTTCCCACAGGCCTCCATCAAGCCCAAGTGCGGGCGAATGATCAGCTTCTCGTCAGGCGGCGAGAACCCCCACGGGGTGAAGGCGGTCACCAAAGGCCAGCGGTGCGCTGTGGCTCTCTGGTTCACCTTGGATCCCCTCTACAGAGAGCTGGTGAGTCCCTCTATTTGTGATGTGAGGGGAGTAGGGGGCTACCCAGTATCCAACAGGATCCAGGACCATCTTATTCTCCAGTCCCAACACGTCTGTTTTCCCCCCATTACACCCCCACAGGAGCCTTCCCACCATACGAGCTGCTATCCCCGGGACTGTTTTTCCTGCCAGTCATGATCCTGGGCACCCATTGCCCTTTGCAGTGCTGACTGGGATGCTGAGTGAGGTGTGGAAGGGCTCCGTGCAGGGCTGGGCTGGCCATTTCTGACACCTAGTGGTAATAGCCTGCTGGTCGGGGATGGCTCCTTCAGAGCCGTCCACAGCTCAGTGGTGTGTCGCTGCTGCGAAGTACTCAAAGACACTTTGTCAACCTGAAGTCTGTGGGTCCGGGCACCCAAGATGCCTTGGAAGATCTGGGCTGTGATGCCTTTCACTAGACACCCTCCAGATTCTGTTTTAAAAGGCTGATGTACTAGCTCCTATCTCCCTTTGGTATCAGTTCTTCTCTGCAAGAATAAAAGATACAAGACCAAGCAAAACTAAATGCAGGGAGAGTGCAAAACCCTGGTACCTTTGCCTTGTGATGCAGGTGGGCTGTGAGGTTTTGGGAAAAGCTTATTTTCAGTCATGTACTTAATGTCTCTCAGCTTTTTTGTGCTAGTGGTAAATCCTCTGTGCTTGTTGCCTGTATGGTAGGAGATCGTCCCTGCCCAGGGAGCTTGAAATCATGTGGAGGGGACAGGTGGAGGGTGTGCTGTGCCAGTGTCTGCCAGTGGAGTGTGATAAGGAAACTGCAGTACATCAGCTCTGCCCCAACTACTGCAGTCCTGAAGGGAGGAGGGAATTAGGTATTGAGGTGGAAACAGATTTGATTAATTTTGCCCAGCAAATCCCCAGCTCAAGTCCCCCATCCTCTCAACTACACTGCTGATTCTGGGGTGAAATCCTTGCTGTGTGTCCTCCCAGCAGGCTGAGCCACATTGAATTAGATGAGAGCAGGCACTGAAGCTCTGCTGTTACTGTTTCTCCCTTTCCACTCTTGCAGGAGCGAATCCAGGCAGATGAAGTGATTGCAATGTTGGACCAGGAGCATCTAGGACCCAGTGAAATGAACATAAACCCAAAGGATGAGCTATGAACTAGGCCAAAGACTTTTTCTATTAATATTTATTTAATATTGTTAATCTTATTAGAACCCTTCTATTTTTGTACAGAGATACTGTATAAATTAACAGGTTAATATGATTGTGGAGTTTCAGGAGTGCCTCTTCTGTGTTTAGCACAGCTTTTGCTGGGACCCTCCTCCCTGTGTCAGCACCTCCTGGTGGGACTGACTCTGCTTCTAGCCTTTTCCGTTCTTCTCTAGCACTCCTCAACACTCATTCAGGCCCACTGTACTCCCTTGGAGGGAGTACCTATTCTTTTTCTCCCTCAACCAAAAATAGCTGCTTCTCTTTAGCATCTGCTAGAGAAATGTCTCAGGTGTGCTAATGGACCAGTCTTCCTGCTTCTGCTAAGTGCTGGCTGAAGACTAGACTAGATCTACTAGGCAAGTAACTGCTGCTAAGCCAGTAAATCATCCCTCTCCAACCATTAAATTTACTCCCATGTGTGGGATCAGAGCATCCTCTATCTCAGTCAGAACAAGCACTGAGTCTCAGAATTGCCCATGTCCCAGACAAAGGGACAGCTTTTATTTTGATCCAACAACTGCTTCTGGTGCTACTTCCTAAAAGGAAGGTTGCAGCAATCTTTACTGCTGAATTTACTGAAAGGATGCAATGTCTCCAGAAAACACTGCAGGGATCTTTGCTGAAGTTCTCATCCTTGAACAACTTTGCTCAGCTCCCTGCTGCATTGGCATTTCCTCGATCCTTTTGTGTTTCCCTCTGCCATCTTTGACATTCCCAGGACTTACAGTCTGCAATAGAAAATTGTCTTTTCTCTCTGCTTCTGTAGCTTGTGCCTATCCAAACCTTCCAGGCTCAGAAGCACCCACTTCCTATCCATTCACAGGCTACAAGGTTGTAGACAAGGATGGTCCTTCTGGATACCTCCTTAAAAGCTGGTCCTGGGCAAGACAGAGGGGAGCTCAGTGCATCTGGAAAAACAAATGCCCAGACTATGAAGAGGGCACCATTACTACCTAGAAAATACTCGAAGAGTCATTTGCTGCACCTCCTCCGATGTTGAATCTGCAGAGGACAAAGTTCTGGGTGTTTCTGAGTCACCAGCATGGTTTGTTTCTTTGAGGTTATCTCCCTTCATCATAGACTGTTGAAAAGATTCATCGTGTTGACACCTCAAAGAACTGCCCACAGATCTCTGCCTTCAGAAACCCTTCCCTGCTAAAGAGCCTCTTCTGTAAATGCTTAACCCCCTGCCCCTTTTCGAAATAGCCAGAGGAAAAGCGGGGGGGGGAGGAAGGGGAGGGCAGCTCTCAGTTTGGAGAGCTGACACCCATTTCGTTGTCTGCTCATCTGCACTATGCTGTTGCATCCAAGGCTTGACTCCTACATGGTGCGCCTTCTGTGTAGGTCTGTGCTGTCATCCCCCAACAACCACATCTGCCCAAGTGCATCCTGCAGAGCTGCCCCCTCAGTGCAGCCCCAGACCTCCCGGGGCTTCAGGGATCCCACCAGCTGGTTCTCCTATGAGGAGTTGTGGAGGCTGGCACTGGTTGTGGTTGGTTTTCTGCTGTGGTGGTTAGCCAGAGCTGTGTCTAAATCCAGAGGAAATAAACTGAATACATCTGGGCTTGTCTTTGTCTTTCTTTAGTCAATTATTAGGAGAGACTAGGTGTTGTGGTTTTGCCCTGGGTCAATTTGCTTACACACCCCCCACACAATTACTATTAGTTGAGAGAAGGTTTATGCAGACA
>JAYRBT010000010.1:10869173-10969017 GCA_036023395.1 Myiotriccus ornatus | reverse complement strand
TCTTAAATATGTAATTAGCAAAGGCGTCACTATGAGTTTTGATTGGGTTTTGTCCGGAAATCTACTTGGACAAAACCGTTCACAGCCCCAGGGACAGGCTGGTGGGCAAAACCACGACACTAGGGAATTTGGGGTCTGCCTCGTGATGGTACCTGTCCCTTTGGGGTTTCCTGCCCCAGACCTTAGAGCACCCCCCACCCCTCCCATGCTGGAGGAGTGTCAGAGACACCAGTTTGGACAGGATTAAATGTGTATGTGCTTTTGGCTTCCTGTCCATCTCCATTGCTCTGTATCCAGCTGTGCAGTCACTTACATACCACTGACATGTTTCAGGCAGTTTGGTGAGCAGGAAGAGGGTGTTGCAGCCCCTGTGCTCTGCTGGGGTGTACAGGGCATGACAGACACTTGGGGTCAAACGCCTTTGGTGCAGAACTGTGGAGCAGCCTCTGAAGGATGCAACACTTTGGGACTTAATCACAAGCAATTTTCCAAGAAGGGAAAAGGCTGCCTTGGCCTTGCTGCTCACTGCACTACCCTGCTGAGGGGACCTGCTGGCGGCCTATGCCATGCTGAAGCCAGGACACAGGAATGTAGTGAGCCAAAGGCACTTTTCCAGTTTGTTCTCTGCTCTGGCAAAGTCTAGCTCAGAAGTGGATTTGTATTTCTGCTGCAACAGCAGAGGTGGGTGCCAGGTTTATTGGCACACTGTAGCCTCACAGCAGCAAATAGCAGAGCTCTTTGAGACGCACACCAAAATACAATGTAGGTTTCTGGTCTCTCTTGAATCCAAGTGGGATGGGTTGCCACCAAGGTGGCTTGGCCTCTGAGAAATGAATTTCAACTCTGAGATTGGATGTAGGGGCCTGGCATGGGCCAGAGTTGTCCGGGTCACGTTCAGACTGCCTACAGGGCACTCGTATTCTTCGAAAAAGAAAGCTGACAACAATACTGAATGTATAACACTCCTCCTTGGTCAAATAAGCCCCAGGGACAACCTGGTGAACTTACACTTTTGCTTCCTGCTACATTGGTTCACGTTGCTGTTCCTCTCTTGCCCTGCCAGTCTGATAATTGCTGCTTCCCAAAGCCCCAGCATGAAGCAGCTCCCCAGGGAGGCAGTGCCTGTAGTCTCACCAATGAGCACAAAGCTGATGTGCATTTCAGAGCACACTTCATGGCTCCCAGGCCAGCTCTGAGCTCCTCTAGGCAAGGCTTGGCCATCAAAGAGAGGCACAATCCACTTAGGTGTTGGCCATTTTTATACATTCCCCAGTTCTATCACCAGCAATAGGAGCTGTTTGGAGAAGGAGATGGTTGAGCCATGACCTAGTTCCTTGTTCACTCTGCCATGCCCCTCCTAATAATAATACTAATACATGTAGAGTGGGATTAGCAGGGTTGATTTATGACAGTCAACGAGGAAAAAAAAAAAAAGAAAACAACTCATAAAGGAAACATAATGGAATTTAAAAGTATTTAAAACAACAACTGACATGGTTCTGTGTGTTTGGGTGCGGACATGGTTTTGAAAGCGAAGCCCTGCATGGTGTTACTCAATGCCAGGGGATCTTTACTAGCAAGGAGCTTTGCTTTTGTTTTGATGTTCAAGTGGGCTCAAGCCAAGTTTAGTTGCCCCTTGCACAATGCTGCTGTGGGTTGTGGGGGCACTGGAGGAGCCTGCTCTCTGCCGCAGGCATGTCTCAGCACAGGGAGGTCAGTAATATTTCAGGACAATATAGGTGAAATGATGCTTCATTAAGGAGAAGATGAATCCTTGAACTTTGCAGTCAGGGATCCAGCAACAGACTGGGAAGAGTCAGTGGCAGTGTAAGCAGCGGTGGCTAGCAGGGGTCATGATAGCCCAGCAAGGCACCTGATGCCTCATGCAGAGGGTAGGTGCATGGAAAACACCTTGTACAAGAAAAGAAACCTCCAATAGAAGCCAGCAGAAAGTCTGAGGCTGAGCCCCTTTGGGCTGTAAATGCCTTACTGCAAGTGGCTGCCGAAAGCTTCCCTCCAGCCAAAAGCTCACTCCTGAAACCTCACCTGAAAATAAAACTTGTGGGTATATAAAAATTCCTGAATCTATAATCAGATTGAAATACTTAAAGCTCTTTATGTCCAGTGGCTACAGTTTAATGAAACGTGGACATTCCATAGACATTAGCCTGAGAGACTTTCTAAGGTGTTAATTTTAGGCAACTGAACCTCACCAATATTGTGGAGGCTTAGGGTCATGTGGGCAAGTCGGTCTCCAACAATTCCACTGGATGATGACTAATCTCTGTTATTTCCAAGGTGGAGCATGATAAATTATAAAACATTGTGCAGTTGGACCCTTTTATATGTCAACTTTATTTCCCAGCTTCTAGACTGATATAGCAAAATACACCAGCTTTGATCACCTTAGAGCCCCAGCCACAAGCCCTGCAAGGAACCAGCCTGGCTGAAAACCCTCTTCTGCTGCCACTTCATCCCACTCTGCAGCTGTATCCCTCCTGCTGCTTGTTCTCTGACCAGGTGGTGGACAATTTGGGTGGCACCATCCCCATCGACTTCTCTATGTAAGGTTGGCCAGCCCCTGAGCTAGGTTTCCCCACCTCGGAGGCGCTGTGGTCATGGGTGGAAGCAGAGCCTGCACTGGTTTGTCAGCTTTGCATTACGGCTGCTGGCTGCCTGCAAGCTGCAGCAACTTGGCCAGGGAGAAGATGTGGGCAAAGGAAGGAGATGGAGTTTGCACTGAGCATTGCTCATCCCTCCTGCTTAAACCTGGGCAGAGCCAAGCTGAGCACTCACAGGCAGCGGAACATCTTCCCCTGAAAAACTGTCTTAAAAAAAAAAGTTGTTTGCTGCTGTCCACACCCTTGCCCAGCCTGGGGGGAAAAAGAACAAAACAGCTGGCAGTGAGATAAAAAATGGGCTAGTCCTGCTTTGGGGAAGAACTATATTAAAAAAGGAAAGAAGTGTGTATGTCTTTTGTTTCCACAACTGCTCCTCTGCCCACACCCCACTATAAGAGCCACCTCTTCCTGCGGGAAATGTTCCTGCTTGTCTGTGCATTGGGGTATGACTCTGGCCAGGTCCCACAACACTGTGCTCTTTGCCAGGTGTGGATGGGCACATATATGTGTGTGCTTCTCCTCCCATCACTCCATTTCCACAGCAGACACCCAGGTCCCATGTATCAGATGGCCTGGTGCAACAACAGCACCAGAACCAACCAAGTGTAACCATGCACAGGGACAGATCCCACATTGTTCTTCGCCCTAACCACAGCCCTATCTTCACTTTGAACCTCTGGATCCGCCTGGACAGGGCCAATAGATGCCACTGAGAGCAACAGGTCCTGCCAGTATCTTCCTGGAACACAGTGTACTGTGTGTGGGTCACCCTTCTGTTTTTTCCCAGTGGAAACTGCTGTCTCCACAGCAGTTGGATACCATGGCCCGCCCAGGATTACTTTTATCTTGTTTTAAACACATGGTGAAAGTTGGCACCCAGTTTGTTTCCTTCTCATTTAGCAAAACTTTGTTACCCACCAAAAAAAAGAGAAAAGTCATAAATGTCAACATATTCCAACCTCCTGGCCACTATCCAACCCCACCAAAAATAAGCCCAGCACACTACAGGAACTTGACAAAGCAAAACAGCATGACTCGGAGAGCTGCCTGGCCACCCTCACCTTGTTTCTGGGTGAGAGCACTGGTGAACTTCAGGGGAGGGGGTTCAGCTGTGGTCTGGTGGGAGGGCACAGGTGCAGGTGGCTGTGGTGCATGCCTTGGCACGAGCAGGCACCGTGGGGGCCCTGTGGGTAAACGGAGCCAGGCTGGCGAGGGGACGCGCTTGGCAAAGGAGCAAGGCAGCTAATGATCGTTTCCAGGGATGGTTTGGATAACGAGATTGGCAATTCTAGTAGGTATTTCCTGAAGTTGAGCAGGGCAGGGCACAGGGAATTAGTATATGAGCTCAGTTTAGCTTCTACCCCTCCCTTATTTGTAATGAGATTAAGAGGAGAGATGGGCAGCGGCACCATCAGTCTGCTGCCGCGATGGGCCGAGCCGATAAGCAGCTCCCACACGGCCTTGCATGGGAGCCCAACAATTGTGGCACATGGGGAAAAACACCAGGAAAAACTACCCTTTTATCACACGTCGATTTTTTGCAGTGGTTTTGAGGTGGTTTTGGCCACAAGTTCAGGGGTAACACGTTGCATCGGACTGGCCCGACTGCTCCCAGCAGCGCTAGGAGTGTGGCTGATATCTCCATGCAGCCCAGTGTCACCATCCCCTCCTTGCAGTGCTTCTGCTCCCCTTGTTGGCTGAAAGCACCAGGTTAAAGGCTGGTCCCTCTTTTTTTTGGTGAGATATGAGGCCGCCACTTTCCACCAATGTGCCTTGGGCAGCCTCAGTGCAAGCAATGAGAGTGGTTGATTTGACTGCGTTGAGGCAGAAGCTGTGAAGAAGTTTGTGAATGTCCTGCAAAGCATCGCCCAGTTGCTCATGGTGCTGTAACTGGACCACAGCAAAGGTGAAGACGAAACTGTGCTACGATCTTCCTCATAGAGGGGAGAACATGAACCCCCTCACAAATTTTGCAAAAATCTTTATTGCACACATGACAAGGTCTGTTCATGGCAAACCCAGAGCCACCTCTGAGTGTACATAGCTCTAAGTAGGGGAGTTTTGACTGGAAAACCACTGAACACTCCCTCCTTCCCCCACAGTATTCTAAAGACTAATTAGTCACAGTAATCAAACATGCCTGGGCCAAGAGTGCCCATCCAGAGCAGAGGCTCCAGCTGTTGTGGGGCACCTTGGCACCAGGCTTATCCTTGCAAGGCTCCCTACAACTGCTGGGCACATCTGAGGTTATAGCCAAGCCTGATGTCCCCTTCACCATGTTGTTAGTCACTGACTGCATTGTCAGTGGTAGCCAAGTGCTATGGGGGCAGTTGTCCAGTGATGGGGTAGTTATGGGGGTCTGCTCCCACCCCCAGACACGAAAAACAACCCACCAGCATCTTAAAACCAGTTTGTAGCCCCCAGGCACCTGGGGATTGTTTGCTCATCTCCTTTCATTTCGACACCTCATGTGAGAGGCTGGGAGCTGGCATTCACTGCTCCTGTGGTGCCAGCTCCGAGATTGTTTTATTTGATTTACTGGCCAAAATGGGTGGAAGGGTGGAGACTGTATTTTCCCTTTTATTTTTGTTTTCGAAAAACCCTTCTGGCTCTGGGTGAGGCAGAAGGAGCTGAGTAGTTTCATGTCTATCTACTCTGTGACAGTTACCTGCCTACAGCATCAGGGCACAGCCCAACTCTACCAAGCAGAATAGCTGGGTGCGGGGGCACAGGCTTGCTGTCTAATTGGGGAAAGCTCTCAACCACCTCACACAGCAGGCTTTCCCCCCCTCAGTCACACTGGAAAAACTCTAGTGTGAGCCTGTCCTTCCTTGCTCTGCCCAATAGGTTAAAAGAAAAATGAAGTCTTTTACATGGGTAGCCCGTGGCACTTGAAGAGGATGGGACAGGCTGTGAACTCCTGATCAGCAGTGAGGTGATCACTGGACTCATTTTGCACAGCTGCAGGGAAGGGGATTGTCACCAAAGGTTCCTGGGGAAAGCCCTGAGCCACGTGTGGTTGACACTCTGAGGTGCTCTGAGCAAATACTTTCCAAATAACCATCCCCACACCAAAATGTGGCCCTGACAGTAACTCTTAGGGGTGGGATGAAGTACACAGGGACTTTCTCTGAACCTGGCTGTGCCCTCTGCTTCTGCAGGTGACTCACACAGCCCTCGCAGCATCTCTGCAAGCAGAGCAGCCCAGGGGGGGTTTGCTCATCTCACTTATAACTATGAAGAGAAGGATGTTCACATGCCTCTTCCAAAAGTTCAGCCATGAGCAAATGTGCCCCTCTCCTGTGCCCAACAAACTGCCAGGTCCACCTTGCCAGCCACAAGCCCACGGTGCTGCCACCAGGCTTCCTCGGCAGCCTGGGCTTGCCCACCCTTCTGGAGCCTCCTGAGAGGCTGCAGGGAAAGTAAATGTGCTTGCACCAAACCCAGGCGCTGCAGGGAGTGAGAAACCCTGGCGGATGAGCACACACCCTGCCCTGCTCAGCTGGAATCATGCGTGTTCCTCCCTGTTTGCCTGAACATCTGCACCAGGAGCTGTGGGACTGCCCCTGCAGCTGTGACCCACACTCTGCCAGGGCCCTGAACACAGCCTGACTGCGTGGCCACCTGCCTACCCTCAGCTGGGAGGGCCAATGGCACTGGCTGGAGCTGCCACCATTGCTGCCTTGTGGGAATCAGGGCAAATCCACTAATTGCATTTGCTCCGGGAGCACAATGAATCCTTAGCTGTTCCCTTTGAGGTGGAAGATGCTACATCCTTTCTCCCCTTTCAGACCAACTGCACTGAAACAAAAGGTGAGATATACCACACCAGGAATGCTACCAAGCCTGCAAGTCCCTCACCCAGCAGGATAAGTTGGGAGCTCTAAATGGCATGGATACAGAAGCCAGCAACTGGCCTCCCACTCCTCTTGCTCAACTGCTGGCGCCACCAGACAAAAGATAACAAACACCTCTCCTGTTCTTGTGCTGGGCCTAGCAGCAAAAGAAAACTTCCAGGTCAGAAGCTCCTGATGGGTAGCCCATGCTCCAGGCTATGGGGAAGAGCTGCAATCCCTCAGCACCAATTTGTTCCCACTGTGAACATTGCATAGGCATGTAGGGGAGACCAAAGTGCTGCACACCCCAGGCACTACCTTGGGTTTTCCCCTGCTGCCATCAAACTGCATCTCACTTCCAGCACTTCCACCCTTTCCAAGGAAAGGCATGGCTGCTGCTAATTCCTCCTAAATACCTGTGACTTTTTGAGAAAACCCAGCAGGACTCTGTTTTCCCTTCCTTCACTTGCTCTGCAAGCCATTAGTTGCCATGCTGCCAGGCCATGGCAGCCTTAAGGCAGCTCTGCCTTGCAGACACAGTTGGTATAAACAGGGATAAATGCACCAGAGGGATCATGCTGTTCTAACCTAGGAAGGGAAAAAGGGCAGAGTGCTGCCTGGAAACATTCCCTGTCCTCCCTGGCCACCCCAGTTAGCACTGGTCTTCTCTCACTTGCAGGGGGGATGCTCACAACCAGCTAATACAGCACGAATGGGAAGAAAATCAGGGTTAGGTTTCCCAGGGTCGGTATAGGTGTGTTTCTTAGGCACCCTTTTCTGCAGACTTGCTGGGTTTCATTTGCCTGTCTCAACTAGCTGAGAACATTGTCAAAGCTATTCCAGATGCCCTGGGCTAACCAGGCATGCAAAGGTCAACTTGTGTGATCTTTGGGCCCAGCATCACCTCAAAAGGAACACAAGCAAGGGTCTACTCACTCCTCTTGAAGATGTGAAAGAGTCACAAGCTACAGTTTGTGCTCCATCTCTTCCCAGCTAGACTCTCTTGCTGGGCTTCATCTCCTGTGAAACATCTCAGCATCTCTGATCTGTTTCCTGGCCATGGGGACACCCCTACCAATAGAAAACCAACCAACCAACCAACCAAAAATTAAAATTTCAATTGGCTCTCACTCATTCTTGGGTCCTCTTCAGCAGCTGGCCACAGCCTGTGTGGGATGCAGGGTGACTTCACCTTCTCACCTGCCCATTTTCATCTGGCTGCTGGCATTCCTGGCAGGGCTTTCAGTCCTGCTTGATTTCCTCACCTCCAAGGCAAGGCTGAAATAATCTGAGACAGCTGCTGCCTGTGGCCTGACTTTAATGTACTTGCCTGAGTATTTTACCCTTGGGTGCAGGTTCTGGGCCAGGTGGAACACGTTCAGCCATCTCTTCTTTGGGGCAAGCTGAGTCACTGCTATTAGAGTTGTGCAAAATCAAGTTTGTGTGTGGTTTTGGTGCATGTGTTTTTACTGTGAGCCCTTAACCTACAGTGCACAGCACAGTCCTGTCCGCTGGTAGCTCCTAAACACTGACTTCCTTCTGTTCAAGTCACTAATTAAGCAGCAGGAAAGGCCAGAATATAAACCGTAATAGAAGTAACTGTATTGCTCCCAATCACTTAAAGTTAGAATTAAACTTTTCTCTAAGGAGAGCAAACAGTACAGTGAGTCCTCCAGCTGTCACCCTCAGTGTCAGGCAGCAACCTCCACAGGCTGCTCCCCTAGCTGATGGAAGCCCTGCTCAGGATTTTCAGAGGATGTTGTGGATTTGAGGATCAGGCCAGAACCTAAATGCCAGAAGAGAGAGGACTGTCTCCCACACACCGATGCTCAGGGCTGGGTATTTGCTCAGCCTTCAGAGGGCCAAACGCTGCCCTGGGGGAAGGGCGCTGGGCACTGCTCTGGGGCCAGGCTTCCTACGCACAGGCACTGCAGCACCTTCTGTTTCTGTGAAAAACATTTCCCTGAAAATACTCTTGTTAACCTTCAGGCTGGCAACTCTGAAGGCTCAGCACGGGCTCCTCGACCATGTCCTTGGAATAAGAAATCGATGCCTTTATCTCACATTTCGCCATGGCGCGTGGATAATTTGATGCAATTGTGTAGCCACCCACGCCTTTAATTAATCAGAGTTTTTCATGCAGCACTGTGCAATATTTTATTTCCTAACACCCCTGCTACGGAGTGCTAGAATCTGTTGTAACATTTCTTACCCAATTCCAGCACTGAGGGCTATACAGCCAAGAAGATGATGGATCACATGTGTAGAAATCGTGAGCGTTGTCTCCAGAGGCAATTGCCAAGGAATCAGAAGCTGAATTAATCAGAGGCACACAAAGAGATCTGGGAAAGCAAAACAAAAATAAAAAAGAACCAGCCAACAGACGAAAACAACCTCAGGAAGAAAACAGGGAGAAGTCAGCAGATTTCCTGGGGTTTCACTTAGAAAACTCAAGAAAATTTGGAGGACATCAGAGGTTCTCCTAGAAAACTGGAAAACACCTTGCTAGAGTTTACAGTTCTAGGACAGAGCTGAAAATACCTTCCAAAGGGCCACCCCAACATCTTCCCCTTCAGACCTGCTCCTGCCCAGCTTCATGTTGGAGGTGCTGACACGGGGAAGGAAAGTGCAGGTAAAGCCTGGAGATGGTTAGGGTGAACGTTAAATAACTGCACAGAAGTGCCTGACAAATGCCAGTCCACACCCGAGAGCTCACACCTTTGAGTGCAAATGGGCAGTTTGGGCTCTCTTCTCCTCTGCTCCTTGCAGAGCATGGCAACCCCAGCCTGGAAAACTGGGCTGGGACTTGGAGCCCAAGGCATGGGCAGCACCTTGCTGCCAAGCAGAGAGCCTGAGTGGGCAGAGCATGGCCCTGGAGCCCAAATCCCACACAAGCACTGCCCATGCCTGCCAGCACAGCACACCGTTCCCCACCTGCCAGCCAAGGTGGGTGCCATCCTCTCCAGCTCCCCAGCTTCTCCTTGGGAGCTGCAGACTGTTTCCACGGCACAGTCCAGAACTGCAGCGGGTGCCTGCTCAGCGCTGGGGGCTGTTCTCACATTTGGCCTCCCCGGGGCAGGACCCACGTGTGCCAGGATGAGCTTCTAAAGCAAGCACCAGCAAACTGAGCCAGAGCCAGTGCACAGCCTGTGAGCCAGCAGCCCACGGGGAGCCCCAGGGGAGAGCCCCCTCCGCACTCAGCGCCCTGTGGAGCCGCACAGGTGCACACGGGGTGCCGGGTGCCACAGGCGGGTCGGCCCTGGCGGGGTGCCGGGCTTCCCACCCAGACTGGCTGAGCTGGCTGCCGTGGTGGTGTGGGAGCCTGTGCCGGCCGCCGGTGCTCCAGCCAGGTGTTGCCGTGGGAGTTCCTGGCTGTGGTGTGTACTCTCTGCAAAATACCCGGTGGTATTTTCTCAGCTGGAAAAAGTGATGTGTATTGCTTTGGCAGGGAAGAGTTCTGCAGGAAAGGCTCTGTGTGTGTGTGAAGCGAAGGTGGAGCACCTCTCATGCCCTTGGGCAGGACACGCATGGTTCTGGGAGCCTGGAGTGCTGGTGCACACTGGTTTTGGCTGTGGGGTGTTGCAGCATGGGGTACCTATGCAGGGCTGCTGCCTCCAGTGTGCCTCCAACCAACCTCCTGGGGTGGGTAGGCTCTGGCTCTGAAGGCATCTCTGGGCAGAGGTTCGCCAGTAAAGGATACGACTTCAGGCTTTTTACACCCAAGAACTGCCTGAGTTGAGAGCATCATCTCTCCTGGTTTGGCAGGTGATGGTGTTTGAATTTCTCATTTGCGCTGGTGTGGGTTGGCATGGGCAGAACACTGGAGGTCCCCTGGGTGCACAGCAAAGGGCAGGACAGCAGCAGCTTTCCTGAGGAACCTGCAGTAAGAGTTGTTGGGTAACACCAACAGGCCACTTGCTTATTCCGCCCATGCAAAATAAACAAACAAGAGTTGCCGCTGCTGCTCTTGCACGTGGGATGCGAGGGGTGAGAAAAAAGGCGGTTTATAAAAGTCGTGCCCACGCACAGGAGGCGGCCGAGGGGGACACGCAGACTCTCCGGGGCTGCAGCAGAGCCCCAGGTCACGCCGCCGGTGCTGCGATCCCGGGGGGACCCGCGAGGGGGCAGTGGCTGCTCGGCACCGCCCGGCCCGCCAGCGCGGTTTGGGCTCTTGGCTGCTTTTTGGGAACCCGGGTTTGCAAATCCCCTCGACAGAGGAACCAGCGCGGGTAGGAGATGATCTACTTGGGAGAGTCCTGGTTTCTGTGCAGCCAGATCTCCCGTTGTCTCAATCGCTATTTTTTTTCAATGTAAGCTTGGATTTGTACTCTTCCTCTCTCTCTTTTTTTTTTTTTCTTTTTAAAGACTTCTAGACACTCATTTTGAGAGTGGTGGCAGTTAAACAGAAGAGAAAAACTACGATCTCTTCCCCAGTTGTGCTGATTTATTTTGTTTCATTTTTTCCCTTTTTCTCCTCAGACCCTGCACCAGTTTCTTTGTTGCACATGGCCGTGTCTCTCGCAGTGCAGCCACAAGCCTTAGGATCTCAGCAAAGTTGATTGTACAGACAGAGCCATCCTGCTTAATGTTAACAAACGAGCTTAGTCTTCCCTTGGCCTTGATGCAGGCAATAATGAGACCACATCTTCCAGGGCATGATTCAGAGTGGGAATCTAATATGCTCTGAATGGTTCCCCAGGGACTTCCTTGCCACTGATGATGCAGGGAGCCTAATCTCCTACCCTAGGCTGTTGGGAGAGACAATATAAGCATCTCCCTTACATGCTGTAATGGTTGGTATCAGCCCAGCTGCCTGTGAGTAATTGCTGAGCGTGCCAGAAGGCACCCACCTCCTGTTGGAGCATGTATCCCCATCGTCCAGGGAAGTGGCACAGCCGAGAAGCCACTGGCTGCTGATCTCACATTACCACAAAGGCAAAGGGCAGTGCACTGCAATGGCAGAGAGGAAATCAGCTGAATGGTGCATGGAGACCCTCACCAAACAACCTTAGAGCTCTCAAATTGAAATCCAGTTGTCTGTGGACCTGTGTTGGATACTGCTGTGGGAGCAGGGTGAGCCATGGTACTGCAGTGTCTGCAGTCATCAAGACAGAAACACACTGTGTACAGTCAATGTCTATAGGTGTAGCTGGGACCCTTCAGCCCTTGGCTTCAATGCTGCAGGCACACAGGCACTGTATACCACCCCCAGGGATGCCCCCGGTGCTTGCCCATGTCCTGGGGCTGTACCTGCAGCCCCCTCATCCTGCCCTAAATCCTGCATCTCCTGCCCCTAATCCCACAAAGCCTTTCCTTACTCACCTGGGGCCCCAGGCACTTGGCTCATTTCAGGAAGGAAGAGCTGATGTTTCCTAAGAACAAAACATATTACACTAGGAGTGTTTGCAAGGAAGTCAAAGCATTTTAACAAAGCCAATAGATCCCTCCACCACTGTTAAAAAGGACTTTGATCAGCGTGAGCCAAGAAAGCCCTTAGCCATGCTCACCCAGCAGCAGGGCATGGCTGCAGTGGGTAGCCCTGCAACATTCACGGGCAGACAGAAGGGGTGCAGAGGGGCTCCAACTCCTCACTAAATGAAAGACACTAATAACAATGCACATACATACAACACTAAAACTACCTGGTTCCACAGTGCTGATGTTAAGACCTTGTGGGAAGGAATGGCACATACAATTGGTGAAGTTGGGCATTTAAGGAAAAGATCAGCCCATGGGACCCAGATCAGGAGAGCAAAGCTGTAGTAAAGGGAAACTGCCATATACCTGCAAGTAAAATTTGGTTCCTTAATCTTGGGGAAGCAAGCTGGGAGAAAGCCATAGCCGGTCCTTGCCAACAGAGCATAAAGATTAACTTCCTTCCAGTTTATTTGACCTTCATGGCCAGTGTATCCTAACATCAATAAGGCTCCAAAACTCCAGCCTCCACCCTTTGCTACATGCTCAAGAGAACAAATCCCTGCTGCTATGGGTCACAGAGAGGCAAAACAACTCAGGACCCAGAAACCACCAGCTCGAGTCTGGCAGCCAAACAAGGCCGTTTGCCAAACCTTCCTGGCGAAGGCTCAGCACAGGCACAGTCCACAGGGGACCATGCAGGGGAGCTCTGCAGGGCCTGCCACAGCTCCTCAATAACCTCCACACAGCAAATAATGTTAAGTTATGCATTTTATAGCTCAGTAAATCAGAAGGCCAAACAGGCTGAGCTCCAACGTGGTGCTAGGGCTGGGCTGCCCCCATAGTTTTCCCCCAGAGAAACAACTTGCAGAGAGGCAGAGTGGGAGGCCAAGTCCCGCAATCCTCCCCCACAGCCCAGGCAGTCACTTCGCCATCAGAAAGGGAGGGGTTTCTGCTAAGGCATACATGACAGGAAGAACGTGATGAGCAAGACACTCTTCACAGGCTCCACCTGGATATTTGCCAGGTTTTGTTGTGTCCGGATAAGTTTCATTCCAGGGGACTGCTAACTTCAGCACACTCAGAACTAACAGCATAGAAGGGCATGCACGTCTTCAGAGGTCCACCCAGGCTTGCAAAACACAGCTGGAAGCTTGTAATGGATCCCTGCCCTAAAAACTTCATGCCTGCATATGAAGGATCCCAATATCCAAAGACAAAATTCCAATGGGTATGGGTGAAGGGCAAAAGGGAGAGCACCAGCTTGGGATTCCTCAGCACTGAAACCCTTGCTGTAACCTCAGCAAAGTAGAGGTTCCCTACTTCAGCAGTGGATCACAGCAGACACAAATTGCAACCATATTTCAAGCCTGCCTGCTTAATGGACTGAAATCTTATCTGATCCAATTTGCTCATCTAGAGGCAAAGAGTCAATTAGCTGAAACAACAAGTTCTCATACCTAGTTCTAGTAGCACTTCTTTGAAAGCAATATACTAGTTAACACCACATACTTTTTAACACCACATTCGGCAATTCCTACCTGCCAGTGCAACCAGGGTACTGATGCCTCTGGATATTGGCATCTGGAGGCAACGAGTTCTCTAAACATTTGGCAAAAGGGAAAAGAAACAGTGACCAGAAGCAAAGAAATCAGGTAGGCATTCCCTACCCTAATGAAACTATCCCCCAAGGGAAGCTATGGACACCTCTTCTTCTAAGCTCTTTGTGGGGTTTCTTTTGACTGTCCCTATTCCTGAACATCCTCCCCCAACCATAACCCAGGAAACTGCAAGAGACAGACATGGGGTCCCAAACAGAAACCACTGATGAAGCTGGGGTGGTAATGTGGTGGCCCATGGACAGAATGAAGTCCCTGGCTGATGGAGGCTACTCCATCACTTTCAGGACAGCCACTCCATTGGCTCTGAGCTGTTCTTATGTCAAATCCTAGGAAGAAGAATTGAGATGGAGAGGGAAATAGCTTTGCTAAGGGAGAGGATGCATAGAGTGATGCACAAATCCTTTGGTGTAGTTAAGAAGGATAACCCCCCTCCCCCTCAAGCTCCAAGAGAGATGATGAAGATGGCTGTGGAAGGCTATTTCCCAAGCACAGAGGTAGAAAAGGACAGCACTGACCCTACCTGCTTGAAGCACATGCTCCCTCCCCCGGAACAGAGCACACAGCAGTCACAGCTCCATTGACTTTGAGCAGGACATGGAACACAGGGCACTACCTGGTGCACTGCTCAGAAACAGAATAAAGAAACCTGATGACAGGGTAAAAAACAGCCACGCAAAAGGCAGAACACATCACAGTCCAGCAAGAGGCTTATGGGGCTGACCCATTCCATCTGTCCAGAAGGCAGCAGATGAATGTGTGAGGCCACCTTAAAACACACTCCCCTGACAATGATGCTGTGGGATGAGAAAATTGCACCCGTGGGCAAATGTGACACTAAGCCCCAGCTGCTCAGAGGAGGACACAGCAGCAAAGGCTCCTGCTCACTTCCAAAAAGGCGCACAGGCAAGAAAATAAGTTGTATGGCAATTCAGTGTCATTTTCAGTTTGGCTTTTATTTTCAGTGACTTCAACAACAAGGTGTTCCAAAACACAGAGGTCTTGGTGAAGACAACACTGTCATTGCTACAAGCATTGGTAGATTCTCAGCTCAATTAACCCATAACGCTTTGATGCATCAAAACAACAACAACAACGAAATCACAGCTCTACAGGGGAGGGTAAAAGCTACAGCAGTTCAAACTCACTTGAAGATTCCAGTTATACAGAAGTGGGCTCCATAATGCTATCCAGTAGAAATAAGGTTTTCACAGCATATATTTTTATTGTTAGTGGTGCATCAGAAAAGCTCCATCTCACTGCTGAGTTGAAAAGCAGATACTGAAGTTCTTGTACCCAGACTCTGGGCACAGCACTAACTGCATTAACCTTTATAGTCAGAAGCTTCCTAGTTCCTAAAAATTATTTTGTTCCTTTGTGTCAATATTAGTACAATACTGAAACAGCTCAGAAAGATTACACAATGGAGATGCAAAATCTTGGATGTGAGAAGGGCACAGCCTCATTCACCTCCAGGAATTTGTTAAGTAACAGACTAACACTTTCCCTGCACTAACACTGCCCCGCTGAATTAATTATTGCATCAAGAGCAGAATTACTTGCTTCTTTTGTGCCACATAGAAAAAAGATAAGAGACAAAGTAAGTTCTCACACTGAGCATGTTAAATACTTTGAAATCTAGGACACTGCTCTTTGAAGTGTTACAAAATAAAATGATAAAACAGGCTTTCAGTAACCATCCCTCCCCCCTCAACTGCAAAGTAACACAGGAATCTCAGTATGAAAAATACAAATATATTCGTCCAGTCACTAGTTGTTTGTTACAAGGTATACTGTAAGTGATCTGCATAAAAATAATAATAATAAAAAAAACAAAACAGAAAAACAAACAACATTTTATTGTGGTTCTGTCCGACCCAGTAGCCCAAGAAGAAATAAAAATTGTCATGTTCTGCTGTAGGAAAACAAAAATTACACATACAAAAAATATTTATATACACATTTTACAGTCACCATCTGGCATAACCATTTATAGCTAACCCAAACAGGCTTGCACAGTTACCAAAAGGCAATTTGTTGTCTTTGAACACAACACAGACCTGGCACAGCAGACAGATGGAGGATGCTAACCATACTGGACTTAAATGAAATACATGGCACACAGCAGGGCTCAGGAAACAGCCACTGCATTGAAACGAGATTGTTTGGCTGTAGCAAGGTAGGATGACAAGTCATTTAAGCTGTTTTTTTTCATCTTACCGCAGACAAAAAAGGTCAGGCTTCCTGTTAAAAAGAGCAAGCCAACTTGAAAGCAGCTGTGCTGAGCCTTGCTCCTCAGCTTAGGTATATTTTGTATTCATTGGAGTCTCACTACCTTGGCCCATAAAAATGTGAAAACACACTGTTCAGTTACTTGTCCACAGGACCACTGGCAGTCAGAGGAAATGCCTCAGAGCACATCTGTTGTACAACACAAAGTAAAAACCAGAGAAAAATCAAGTTCTCATGTAAACATTACTTATTGCAGTAACAACACTCATATTACCAGGTCCTTGATTTAAGGTAGTTGGCAGTTCTTTCTTTTTTTAGTCTCTACTTTTAGCTCATTGTCACTTAGCCTATAGTCAACAGCAACAAAACACAATAGGCTCCAGCCTATCACAGATATATCTAAAGACAGTTCTACTTTACTCGGGAGGAAACCAATCTAGCCTGGTCTAAATAAAAGATCGTCTGAGTTTAGGATAGCTGAAGCCCTACAGATCAGTGTGCAGCTCTTGGTCCTCCACTCAGCCGGAGGTTACGTGGACAAATCCCTATGCTAAACTAGCCAGGCTGCATGTTTGGCAAAGCCTAATTCTCTTTCTTAAATGTCAGTAGTAGTACATAATGGTTAAAGGCTGGATGGGGGCAGAATTCAGTGGCAGTGGTTTTATTTACACTTATAGCCTGAAAGAAGCAAACCAGGACATACATATGAATGTAAATCCAAAACAAGAAAAGACAGAACGTTTGGTTTTTCCCAGAGAAGGTGAGGGAAGAGGGAAAAGGGAAAAGTAGGATGCAGGTGCCATAAGTGCTGGCCTGCCCAGCAAAGTGCATGTGCTGTCTCCGCTGGAGAATATTACACATGAACAGAGCACTCAGCTCCATGGGAAGAGGCTGTTTAAGTGCAACGTTCAGCAGACCGATTCCCATTTATTTTTTGGATGGTCAGTTCAGGGTTTGGTTGCTTTAGTTTTTGCGCATTTGGTGTTGGTTTGGGTTTGGTTTTTGGGGGGGTTGTGTTTTTTTTTTTTTTTTTTTTTTTTTTTTTGCTTTAAAAAAAAATTAATTTTAACCTTCCTGCTTTCAAAGTGGGATCACTGGATGACAGAAAAAAAGTTTGCATGTCAGGACGCCCACAACATGTGTGAGGATTCAAAAGTCAAGAAAAGAAGCCCTCTCCCCAAAGGAAAACAAAACAAGAACACCTTCTCAAGAAGGTCAACAGTTTTCAAGGAAATACCACCCGCCTTCCCCCTTCGCTCAGCTCTTCCCCTTGCAAGAGCTGGGGTGGAGGTCACAGTCCAGGAGTATGACCTAGACAGCATCAAGGGCATAACCTGGCACGAGTGAGCAAGAAGGTTCCCTCCGCCCTTCGTCCAGGGGTGCAGTACCAAGCAGAAGGAAGACAAATGAAGGGCTGAGCAGTTTGTGGCCGAGGCAGGGTGGAGGGGGAGTCCGGGGGTCTCACTCCCCTTCCTCCTTGATGCGTTGCTGTTTGTTGCGCCGGGCATCCATGTCGAAGTTGAAGTCGTTCCACTCGTCGCGGGGCGGGAAGGAGATGGTCTGCCGGAGCGTGAAGCGCACGGCGTCGATGACGCGCTCCCCCCGCGTCTCACTGGAGCCCACGCTGACCGTGGAGGCGCCGCTGGGGGTGCGCAGGAGGTGGGGAGGGGAGGAGAAGTCATGGAGCTGCCGATGATCCAGGATGCCCTTCCAGATGGCATGGCGGAACTGCTCTGGGATCTTGAGGCTCACCAGATCCTGCAAGGCAAGGTGCAGGGCTTAGCAGGGCAATCGCTCCCTGGGCAAGATGGGCTCCAGGAGTAAAAGCAGCCACTGGGCCACCCTACAAATGCCTATGAAGCACCAAAGCTGCTTAAATCCATGTGGCCACAATGCACTGCAGAAGACAAACCATGAAAGTGGTGGTTCACTTCTGAACAGGCATGTGGGGCCATGAGGCAGCAATGGTCTGGTTTTAAGGCACAAGGTCAATTTTTAAGTTACACAAAACACATGTTCAGGCATAAGACATGGTGACCTAAAGCTAGATGCTTAAATGGACTGCAAGGCCTCCAAGGAAACCTCAGATCTGCTGGTTGTCAGTGGTGGGGGATGCTGGGCTGCTGAAGGTTAATGGCTTTGAAAACTTGCATGTTTATTTCAAAGGCTACAAAAGGATTTTAGAATCCAAGTCTGAGCTTCAGTATTCAAAGTTCTGGGTCCAACTCTATAGGAACTCTTATTTACTTGAATATAACTAAAGTTTGATAACAGATACAATCTTTGAAAACTTGTACTTTGAGGCCCCATCATTTCTGGCACAAAACCTGAGGGTTGCATTACCTAACCTGTGGGATCAGGGTACCAGCTTTTGAAAAAATTAGCAACCAACTTTGGTTGATTTGGGTCAGCTTTTCTAATTAGAGCAGCAGCAGAAAGAAGGCAGCCCACACTAGGGAGTAAAAGTACCTCAGCCTTCCAAAGTCTCAGGGGAAAAAACATGGGACAGCCAGCTCAGAGGAGAGCAATGGCTCAGGAGAGGAAGCAGCAACCCTGCAGTAAAAGCCATGCAAGAGAAAAAAAGCAAAACAACAAACAGGGCTGACATGCCAATGGCAAGGGAAGATGATTAAGGTAAGGCCAGAAAACAGAAGCAGGGAGGGAAAAATGCAGACCACTTCTGGACAGCCTACTTGTCCGCAGGCAAGCGAGGTGTAAACTGAAACCGAGCCTTGCAGAATTAACAGGCGCGTAGGCTGGGGCCACTTCAGGGGCTAAAACAGAGTGCTGGGGAAGGGGAGACACTCTTTCTCTGTGCCAGGCAAAGCAGTTACAATGCTGGCCCTGAGTCCAGCCTCTCTTCACCTCACAACACGTCTTTTCTGTGTGCTATAGCCTTAAATCAAACTAATCATGTAAAATTAAAAGTATACTCAGTCTAGATTTCTGACCTGTTCCTAAAAGCAGGGCCAAGAGTGCAAACAAATGAAATGGTGAGGAGTTACTTACATCCATGGAGTAATGCTCAATCTGATAGATGGTGGTCAGCCCCTGGGTCGTGAAATAATCCACACAGGATGAGCAGCCCAACCTCGCTAAGAAGCTGCAGAGGAGGAAGGAAGGAAGGAGAGAGAAAATAGGATCACCCTGGCTGCAACAGCCCAAACCACAGAAAAACCAAACACTCAGCCAATCTGCAGCAACAGGAAACAAAGCTTTCACCCTTGGCTTGACCTCCTCCAAGACATCCCAGGCCAGCAAGCCACAGTGCTGTCACATCAGAGGAGGGAGTCCGTCAGCTCAGCACCTTCCAGACAGCCCTCATGGCAGCACCTTGCCTTTGTCAAGAGCTAGTGCTGCACAGCCTGGGTCTTGGGGCGGGAAGACTCATGCAGACTCTCCTGCCAGGTCCTGTCACCCAGCAGGTGGCTGAGCCCGTGGCAGCCTGCTGCATGCACAGAGGGCTTCAGCAAGGCATGGGGTCTGGGGCTCAGACACACCATGCACTTCTAATCAGCGCATTCCTCTCTAAGTGTAAGGGATTCCTCCTTTATGGGCAGCATCTTTCAACTTGTCTGACCTCATGAAGGCCAGAGGGGATTCTGACCCTAGACACAGCTTCTCAAGTGTCCAAAGGGGAAAAAAAGAAAATCAAGAAATGTTTGCAAGACTGCCTGGCACCCTCAAGCTCCACCAGTCCAACAGATGCTGCATCCCTCAGCTTTCTTGCAGTCCTAACATCCCTGTTTCTCTCAGCTGCTCAGAGGTGGGGATTTGAGGCTCGGTGCCCAGAGGGTGCCAGCCTCGGGACTGCCAAGGGCCCTGGGGGATCCAGTGCTCCAGTAGAATGGGACAAGGAACCTGGCAGGACCCTTCAGACCCCTGATGCAAGGCCTCTGCTCGCTGCGCCGGGCAGCCTGCTCCCGCTCACCTGACGATGCTGCAGTCGGAGGGGTATGGAGGAGGGGGGGTGCAGTGGGACGTTGAAGGCATGGAGAGGGGAGGAGGCAGCGCCTGCGTGGGGCTGAGGCCATTCATGTCACCGGTCATGGCCATGTGGGTGCCCATCATGGGAACTGGAGGAGAGAAGAAGGAGGAGCACATTGTTACCCAGGCATCCCCAGACCCCTGCTTTGCCCCCAGCACGGCACCGCAGCACCCGCAGCCCAAGCAGCCTTAAGTCCTCTGCAATGCCCTGCACAGGGTGAGCTCAGGAGAAGCTTCAGGCAGGGACAAGGACCAGATAACAGACAGTCCTTCAGGAGCTCTCCCGTCACAGGAGCGACTGTGCCTCTGTCGTGTCACCTTCCCTCACAGACAGGCTTGATAGAAACCTAAGCAAGAAACTTCGTCTTGGCTTGCCCTGCCGCGGGAGAGGAGCAGGACAGAGCCAGCAGAGTAACCCAATACAGAAGCCAAACAGCTTTTTTTTCAGAGACACCAAGAGCACCCGAAGGGGATCAGCGACAGGTGTGGGCAAGAGTCCAGTGATTTTGAAATAAATAAATAAATAAATGAAAAACAAACAAAAAAAAAAAACCAACAAAACTCAGCCCCCAGAACCACATCTGTCATCCTGAATTTACAGGCCTGCCAGGCACTATTCAGCAGCCAGGAGGAACAGAGCTGTGAGATGCAGATATTTCCTTTGAAATTAAGAAGTGTCTTAATTGAACTGAGGGAAAAAACTCTTGCTAACATTTGCATCTCCTCTGCTGGGAAAAGAAGAAGAAACAAATCTTGAAAGCCAGAGGACAGTGCAGCCAGCTAAATCTGCAGCAAGAAGCAGCTCTGTTCACCTCTGTGAGGCTCTGAGCAGGATGCTGAAGCCTTGCCCCGTGGCACATCAGTGAGCAATATTTATTTGGCTCTGCAGGTTCAGAGCAAAGGACTCCAGGCTCTCCAGCTTAACACTAGCCACTTGGAGATGCCAAGTCTCCTTGCCCAGACTAGCAGGGAGCACGCAGGGAACAGGAAAAGAAGGAATAAGGGTTTCTTACTGTTGGTTCCCATGCTGTCAGGGATGGTGGTTGGGGTCAGGGCATTGCGCTGCTGGGGGTTGATGAGCTGGCTGACCGAGGGCAGCTTGTTCATGCTGTTCATTTTGCTGAGTGGTGGAGAGTTAGAGCCGTAGGATGACTGTGATTGCATGGAGGTCCTGCAAACCAAGGAGAAGTTAGGACAGGAATCACAACAGTTGGTTGTTAAGAATGTGCATCCAAGGGACTACATGACCTACTGCTAGTGAAATCACTGACACCATGGGAGCATCATAGATAAAGATCACTGGAGAGTGAGTCAACAGGACAAGAAGTTTCCCAGGTATTCTTGCCACTTAATTAAAAAAAAAAAAAAAAAAAAAAAAAAAAAACTAAAAACTGAAATACCAAAAAGGGAAAGTCTTTACTTAAATAAGAAGTTTGAACTAAAGGCAGAATGTCTATGTAAGTTTTTCAATTGAAAAGAATATATGTAAAGCCAGCAACCAGCCACCAAAATTCAAAGTGCATTTCTAAGTTAAGCTCTCCTGTGCTCAGAAACCTTTTCATAAGAACAAGAACCGAGGAAGCCATCTCAAACCATCCGAACTACCCCTGACTGCAGAAGCAATTCTCAGATCAGGTGGCACTTATCACCTTGGTTTCTCCAAAATTCATAGTTATTCATATAAATCAGGTTGTTATCAGGTGTATATTTAACAGCCAGAAGCTCTTTGCTCAAGACAGATTCCATACACCTCAGGGACCACTACTAAAACGGTCAGAGCTGCCTGGGATGCCAACAAGCAGCTTTCTGGTGTTAAGGAAAAGTTGGTATCCAAACCCTGCAGGCTGCTTACAAGGAGTATCAGGTTCCTACTACCACTCAACAACAGCATTAGCCTCCCTCGTGTCCATCCAGCCCCAAACTCCATCCAGCATACTCATGAATTGGGCCTGAGAGGCTTGCTGGCAAGCTCCCCACTGCCCAGCCCCGAGGGTCCCAGCTGCAATTCTGCTGTGAAAGTGAACCAAACTGTGAAGACCAGACTGCTTCTGAATGGCAGCCCAGTTCCCAGATCGAGTTACAGCTGTGGCATCCCATTTGGAGTGGGGTCTTATGTGGGATATGCAGAAAATTATCATTAAAGCTGGTCCAACAGCACAACTGGCAGAGCACCACCATGCCGCAAGGGAGCAGGATTTTCTCTCTCTCACCAGGGGCATTTGCAGGACTGGGCAAAGGTTTAGAAATGTTCCCACTTCCCAAGCACGAGTACCCTCACAAGCCGCGGTCTCCCTGCAGAGCAGAGGTCACCCAGCTCGCCGCAGAGCCCGGCATTCATATCACAGTGACCCCATGGTGAATGGGGAAGGGCACATTCCCATCTTATTTCCCATTGGGAAGCTTGTTCATCTGAGTATAACTGGTTACACCAACTCCTGGGAACTGGCTTTTCTTCTATGCAAATAGAATAGCTACTACTTCAAATAAGCAAAGTGTAAAAGGAAAGAAAAGGCTTATTCCTAGATAATTTATTAAAACCTTCAGCACTCAAGGTTAAGTTCCATACAATTACATTGTCTCCAGCTTCTGCATTTTCAAGACTTGCAGTGTTGGGTGGAGAAAACATCTACGCTAACAGGCTAGAGTATCTAAGGCCCTGAAGAAATGTTACCTAATTACACAATTACAGGAGGTACAGAAGGGTGTGAACTGTCCTTTGGCAGTGAAGATGCAGGACAAGATCCAGCAAACTTCACAGACTCAAGGAAGTGGAAAGCACAAGAAGCTTCACAAATTAATATTAACAATGGCAGCAACTCCAAAGGGGAAGTGAAACTGAGCCATGAAGTTCAGACCCAACTTTTCAGAATGAAGGGAATGATTCAGATCTGAGGTTTCAATTCCCCAATTATGAAGCTGAGGCTAGTCCATGAAATTCAAGTCAGGCTGACACCACCCTTAGCCTAAAAGCCTTCTGGATATAGGACCAGAGAGTATTTCTACTTTACAGGTTCAGGCACCCATCTTAACCGAGCTTCAGCTGAAATTAATACACATCTGAAAAGTCTCATGGCAAAATCTGCATGATATGCAAGTGAGGAGGTCACCATGTACACAGTGAAATTCCAAATCAAATCAACAAAGAATTTCACAAAGGGATTGGGTTGCATTGTTTGAGGTCAGTAGTCCCATATTTGCCCTCTCTACCACCGCCAGTGATCTCAGCAAAGCTAGTTAGGAGGCTACAAAATCCTTTGGGGATAAAAGAAAAAAAAGAAAAGCAAGCCAACCGAAAGCTTTAGAAAACACTTTAGAAAACAAATGCATACTTCAACATATAGCTTAGGGACTCCATTCTTATCTCATTCATACTCATAAGAGTCAAGTTTAAGACAATCAAGCTCAAGTGAATAAAATACAGGGAACAAAAGCATTTTTCTTTGTACCAATACTTGCTTCAACTAAGTTATTCCATCACATAAGCAGATGTTTAAAAGGCCTAGAGAAAGCCATCTAGCCAAAGAAAAGTTGCAAGATAAACCAAGATGCAAAATTTTATTGAAAATTAATGTCACACATCAATATAGCAATAGCCTTAGAAACACAAGAAAATGTTTTTGGTATTAAGCACAAGGACTACATGGTGTTTGAGGATTCATTTAAAATATATTGCTTTTTTTCTCTCTTTTTGAAACAGATATAAGAATGTCATGCACAGTGATTTTCATTAAAATTGTACTTACTATGTCTCAAGAAAGATTAGAAGTAGAAGCATTAACATTTATTTGATATCAATGCCAACAAAATGCATTTTAATATCAAGGTATAAGGACTTCAATTAAGAGGCTATTACAGTTCTTGGAACAGTCTGATACAAAAGGCACTGAGTCACATTCTGCAACTGAAATTTTTCTCTCTTCAAGAGGCTATGTAATTATTTAGCAAATAACATTTGTAGTTATGCAAGCTCATATGAGAGCAATTGTCTCTCATGCTTCAAGGCATATACTGATCATCTCAAAAGGTCAGGAAGGAACTTCCTTCTTCTCCCATATATGAACTAAGTTCAGTTCACAGGCTACTTTGTATAACTCTATGCTTTTCCAGCTCACTGGATACCAGCCCTTCACCAGATGTAGGAAACTGTTTGGGTAGACCAATTACCCGATTGAGTAGACAAGTCCCAGAGTCCTCACTGACTAGAGGAGCACACTGCCCTGTAAGCAGCCTTAATGCAAATGACATCAAAGGTTCATTAAATACAAGGATAGGGAAGCTCAGGCTCAGAGTTTAAGATTTCACCCAAGCCCCTGTGCTGAGAGTTTGCTGCCCCTGAAGACCCAGAGCCAGTCACAATGCAGAAACACGCAAGTAGAATCAAATCTGTCCAGGTCTGTGTCTGTCTTCCCTTACAGTAGCCACAGCAAGGTCACATCCCAAGTTCACACAAGGTCAACGTGCCTATTGGCAATGTTTTTTAAAAGCTTGCTTTTTTAAAAGCGAGGTTTCCCACTCGGCTGCACAACACTGGGGTGTCACTGATGTAGTCTAGTAATAGCACACAAGTGACACAGACAGTGCTCAGTTGCACTCATTTGTGCAGTGTCCTGCACACATGGGCTTTGAAAGCCCATGAAGCAGGACACTAAAAAGCAGAGAGAGACCCTTGCTCCCCACATCCCAAAGAGCAAAGAACAGTGCATCTTTTTTACCACACCAGAGGTTTGTAGGCTTGGTAACTAACTGGAAGCAGGCAGACAGCACCTAAGGGACAGGGTTGGTGATAATGACTTCCCTTTGATTTCAGGTATGGGAATTTCCCAAGGCAGGCAGTGGATGCAATCTGCTCTCCAGGGAATCGAGGTGTAAGACAGGGAGTGGATACATATTAAGCAGTTGACTCAGACTGATATGACCTGACTGACAGATAAGGCCCATTTAGTCCACTTAGTTATTCCTTGAAAGGAAAAGGCTTTCCTGAAGCCCCAGAGATGGAAAAGAAGCAATGAAAAGATAGCTGGAAAAACGTTTTCACTTTATCTGCAGAGGACAGACTACAAAGCAACTAAAATTGCTTTCAGCTCCAGGTATTTCATAAAAAAAAAAAAAATAAAAATAGCACCTTCTAAGCACCTTGTAGCTGGAGAGCAAGTCAAGTCACCATTAAGATCAGTTTCACAATCATCATCCTTTTATAGCTAAAGTAGGACAAATTGGAAAGCCTTTACAGAGAACAATAAAATCCAAAAAATTTACATTCTTGTTTAGTGGAAGTCCGAGATGCTGTATTGCCCATCATGGTACAAGAGATTTCCCAGAGGTCAGACCAGATGATGAACTGGAGCATGAAATGGAATTTCCCAGGGCAGGCTGTGGATGCCTTGTATCTTCTGGTGGGCTGCCTTCTCAGACTTGCTGGTGGACAGCCCCTGGAGCAGAGCTCTAGACACAGATGTTTCCCTGTCACAGTATTTTCATATTGCCATCCACAAGCAGACATGACCAAGATCCAGGAATAAACCTTCACTGGAAGGACAGACGACAGTGCCAAGCATAATCGTACAACTGGGCTGCATTTACAGTTCAGATCTCACTTCTCACAGGGAAAGGAATTGCACTGCCCTTCTCCCAAATAAAAAGGCACAGAACAATAGTTACCTGCTTTGTGATCTTCAATAATTTCCTGGAATTTACAGGCAAAGTAAAGAGGCACTTGATTTTGATTATCTTTACACAAGAAAGGATGGTAGAGCTGCAATTACATGAAATAGTCACTACTGGGGTTTAATTAGTTATTTTTTACATATTAATCACAATTTTAGGGGCTTTTTTCCATCAGCCCTCCTCCATGGTAGAACAAGTCTTGCTAAGACAATGAAGGACATATCCAGAGACGGGATATGGCTCTCAAAGGAGATGTTAGTACAAGTCATCACCTGCTCAGATCACAGCTCTGCTGCCTGGAAGCAGATGATATGATGTTCAGTGATAAGAGTCTTCTCCCAGTGTATCAGGCTTTTTTTCATTAGTGGGTGGGCCGGGAGGCCCGTTCTGCATTTGGGAGGCACCTTCTCTTCAGGCTGTGCTGACAAGTTTGTCAGAGCTGGGTATGCACCTGCCCCAAATAAATCCAGCGCAGACTGCACTGCAGGGCACACAGGTCCTCATCAGTATTAATACAGTCTCAGGAGCTGTTCATCACTGGCATTTTCAACTGAGCTCTGCTCCCCAGCCACTGTTGATCTGGTCAGACAGCAGCCTGCAGGGAGCACTGTTCCTGGTGTACCCTCAGGAACTTCTTCACACTTCTGTTTCTTGCTGCTGAGAACATCAGAGGGTTCCTCAGAAGCAATGCCACTGCCTGAGAGTGCGGGTTGAAGGACACTTCCTTACCAACATTAGGGGCTGTTCTTCATGTAAAGATGTTTGAGTCCCTCTCAGAGGGAAGAGCCACAGCAGGCAAAATGCCCACTCTCAACTAGCTCCTCCCTTACTGCCAGTATCCACACCTGATGCAATGCTCAGCTTTGAGAGGCTAATTCCATGGCACATAACTTGCCTGTTCATTGTTCCTTTATTGTGATAGTCTGGGCTTGATACTTAGAGAAGAAATTTCCAAATGACTCAAAACCCAACTTGTGAAGCCCTGTACAAACAGCTTTCAGAGATTAAAGTTTTACAGAAGCAGTGTGAAAATTTACAAGTCCTTGCTGAGAAACAGTCCTCAGTGCAGGAATTGCTAAACCCAGATGCACTTCATGGACAAAATTAGCAAAATTCTCTGGCTGCAGGGTTAATTGACAAGGTGGGCATGGCCTGAGGCCACTTGGCTGAGTCAACTACAACATATGCTGGCACTGCTTTCCTTTGAATTATGAGATTTGGAGAGAAGGGATAAAAGAGAGTAGGGTTGATGAAAACACTATGGTGAGATCTAATAACTGCTGAATGTGTGGAAGGAAAGGGGCTAAACTCTGACCCCTTTTCACAGGTAGGGCAACGAGCAGTTTTGGACACTGCTCTTTACACCCTCAGTTGCAAAGAGACAAGGACATTGAGCATACATGGATGTCATTATGCTTCAACCTCACATTCAACTTGTGCAGCTCAGCCCACCACTTGGAAAGAGCCCACAGACTCAGGAGCAACCTTCCTAAGTTCAGTAAAGCTGGATCAATGCCAGCAGGGCTGGTGCAAAGTCAAAGTCACACAGTCTTCCTTACAATTTTGATGTATTTTAGATCAGACCCTTTTTAAGGTTAAAAATAAGGGGAAACAATTAATGATGCTAAATCAGTGGAAAAAAATGATCTCTTAGCAGTGCCAATTCATATAATTATTAACTCTCCCTGTCCAGCAGTACAAATACATCAGCTGCTTGCACCATTAGTGCATGACCAGCATTAAAACAGGCCAAATTGACTATCACAGACCATTTAAACACACATCCCCCGCTTCCGTCCCCCCAGTCCACGAACACATTTTTTAACTTAAACAAGACAAAAGGCATTTTAAAATTGAGACCTGCTCAGAGAAACCCTGCTGAGTTTCACAAACACAGAAGTAAGAAGAAAGAGTATCGACACATTACAAAAACAGGAAAAAAGTTACACCAAGACAGACAACATCATGGTTCCTGACCTCCCAATGCTATGGGCTACAGCTAAGAGGTCTGTAGAAGTGTCTGCTTTTTTTGTAAAGTTTGAGTCCCTTCAGAAGATTACTCTCACTATTCACTCTGCTGCTATCAGGCTGTGTATTTGCCCCACTGTTCCTAGTCCCACCAGCTGGGCAAAGTGACCCTGCCAGCTCGGTTTATGGATATACTGATGGGTTAGGGGGGCTGGAATGTTTTAGGATGGCATCAGTCTGTTTGGGAGGGTCTCTCCTTGAGTCCGTGAGTTCATTCCTGAAGCAGGCCGAAAGGAGACTGTAAAGAAGGAACCAGAGAAAAGAAAAAGATGAATGTACAAGACCCTTCACCAGCCACCAAGAGAGAAACAGTCACCTTCCACCTTCATGATCACAGTATGGGCTTTGAAGAAGGGGAAAAGCAGATGTCTTAGCACCTACATTGAGGGTATGTGACAGGGAGATTTAGGAAGCTGGAAAGCCCCAGGCACAAGTGAGTGCTTGGCAAGGAAGTGAAAACAACTAGTTGATAGGGAAATCCGATTCTGTGTCCTAATCTCATGGATACAAATAATGCCCTGATAATGTTCCCACTGACAAAAGAGGAACAGAAGCATTCAACCAAAGGGGAAAAGGAGGAGCAGCTTCCATTGAGTCCACATTTAACTACAAATCACTTCAAAATCAGAGGCTGGTGCTAGGGACAGAGGATGGTGCTTACTGCCCATACTGATTACAGCTCAGCTACTCCCCTGGGGCCACAAGCTGATGCAGGGGGCACTGTATCTTTGGAGCCCACAAAGCACTTTTGCTTGGCTACTTTCATCTTGGCAATTCTCTAGTTAGAACGCTATCCAAGTGTCTGGAGTTTACATGCAAGCACAGCACTACAAAACCAAACCAAAACATGCAAAAATCCATTATGAGGTTTCATTCCAAAAATGAGATTAACTAGGTGGAAGTATGAAGAATACCTTCCCCATCAGCCCCCTCCCCGAGACACCAAGCAGTGGGATCCTTGCAGCTCCCAGCTCAGGTGGAGCACTCCAGGCACTGGATAACTAACCTCCGTCACACCTCACTTATGAGCTTAATTCCTTCTCATTTGGATAATGAGCTGTGCTGCTCACTAGATCGAAAGGCAGCCAGCGGGCTGGTAGCTGCAGCCCTGCTGATATGAAAGAAATGTTTGCTGGAATACAGGATCCCACTCGGACATAAAAGCCCTCTTCTCAGTAGCCATTGGAAGACTGTGAAAACCCTTCAGTCACAGGAGTTGGACTCAGTGATCCTTATGGACCTTATGGGTCCCTTCCAACTTGAGACATTTGGTGATTCTATGCTGCAGTAAATGGAAATACAGATTGTTCTGAAAACAGTGCTCAGAGTGAAATCCAGCACAGGAATTATTGCTGAATATGAAAATGTGTTTTCCAGTGAAACTCTTAAAGGTAACTCCCTGGGAACATAGATGGTAAACATATTTCACATCAGGGTATCAAAGAAACATTCTCTCTCCAACAAAGCACTCACCACCTCTGATACCTCTCTCAGCAGTGATTATCTGGCAAATCTGTTTTACACAAACGGTGGCAGACCATGAGAAGGACATCTTCTAAATGTGTGCTGCGGCTCAAACATGGGCCCCAGGATTTGACAGTGAAAAACGAAGAATAGAAACTACAGGAAAAAAACCCAACAACTTCCCACCGATGATCATGAAGGTATTTGGCATAACAGTAAATAAGAGAAAACCATGCACAAAGGAGCAAGCAGAGAGAGGAGATGAGACAGAGAAATATTGCAGTTTGGCACAATGCAGAACACTACAGTATTTTGGTCATCTTGTGGGACGTGAGATTTCTGATTGTCACCAGATTTGTCCTTTTTATTCCAGACAGCTGCATCTGCTGGCCTGTCAAATGCAATGCTGCTCTGTATGTATATGAGATCAATTATACAGTTGTTTTCCAAAATGACAGATTTACAATTTTAAGACTACCTTTATAGGTAGTTACTATAACTTCACCCTTGCTTTTCCTACTCGTCAAGAAAGATGAAGTTTTCCATGTTGTAGCAATGAAAGGGACAATTCTTCCCACACACACAGATATCTTTTCTATGTTAATTATTGCCCTGAAAAGTAAACTGAAAAAAATCAAGCAATTTCTCAATCAAGGCTTGACTGCAGAGCAGTCAAGGCAACTTGCAAACATTCCAGTCCCCCAGAGCGCTGCTGGGACCTACAGCTTCCAACACACTCAAACCTGGTCGTTGTATAATGCACTTTCCTAGCTTCCACTTTTCACATATGCGTTGAATTAAGGTGAACTGAGCCTGAATTTTGGAAGTACATCCCTACTTACAAAATGAAAGGCCAGAACAGACTCACCAAGGAGTCTCTGCGCTGCTGAGTTTGGCCAGCCTGACAAGGAAGCAGTGGCAAGACATCTCCCAGCAACCTTCCTGCATGCAGGCTGCTCTTATCCAAACTACTCCCTACAAAGTGTCTGCTCTCCCTATTTTCACATCAAGACTTGAAACTACTTTATGATTCTTTTCTGGGGTGCAAATGCATCTAGGAGTCTTTTCAGCCTAAAAATCCCTTTGCCCTGAACAAATTTCTTCAGATATTAAGTCAAACATGGGATTATTGAGGAAAAAGCACCAAAACTCAAGTGCACCTAAGAAACTATTGCCTGAATATGCATGTCAGCACAGAGGACCCTGCTTGATGGCAGGCTACTGGAAGAGACAACTGCAGCAGTTATGGACAAACACTGCAAGTTATTTTTCTCCCCGCTCCTGGCATCCTTAAAAGCTCTTAATCTTTCTCCCTTGTATCTGAGCACACTCAGCAACTGAGAAAAATGAGTTTATAATGGAACAAGTGCCAGGAGACACGCTGAAAGATCTCATTAAATTAAATGGCTGGACTTCTACATGCTGGTCTTAAAGGTAACACAAATACCAACCTCCGTTGCCAGGAACCCATCCTCCTGATATAGGAAGAATGAAAACAGTAATTATGGCAAAGCCAACTGTCAGCACCAAGCAAAAGCTGTCATCTGCTGCTGTCCATTTCTGCTTACAAAACTATTTCTCAGCTGAAATGGCTGTGGTTCAGGTGGAGCTTTGAAGACAAGCAGAAGAGCACACAAAGGCCGCAATGCCTAGAAGCTAGTAAATACAAGCTATATTATATACAAACAGTGTAGATGACTGATAAAAGTAAATAATAATAATAATAACAATATTTTTAAGTGCCCCAAAAAAAGGAATCCAGAGGCCCTGGATGCTCCAGCCATTTTGGCATAAGGCTTTTTTCACACCTCCACAAGACTCCAGCTGACACTAAAAACACACAGGCCAAAATGCGAACACACGCAGAGATCTGGCTAAAAGCTGCGGTATTGCAAAAGTCCTGAGACAAGGCCAAGGCCCTGAAATAAATCCCTACGGGCTCAAGTGGGACTTATGTGGTGCCTTGGCCTCGTGCTAACCTCTGCAGGGGAATTAGTTATACCCACAGCCTCCTGATGTGAGAGCTCTCCAGCAGGAACGTGTGAGATCCTAAGCACTACCGCTGGCAGCCACCTACAGCCCGGGCAGCTATTTTGTGTCACCCGAGACAGCAGGTGAAGCAATGCCCATGAATGACACTGCTTACAGTCTGTCTGGGAAGTCATTCTCTGACCTGGCCTCTGTAACTGCAAAGCTCTGGGAACTGAGAGGAATATGGAAACCAGACACTTATTTGGCCCTTCTTCTCCCATCCTCTTGGCACCACCCAAAGTAATACCAGTGCAGCCCTGTCAGCTGAGTTCAGAAAGGGCCTACACCTGCCCAGATGGAAAATTTCTCGTGAGCAACATGGAGACTCAGTTGGCAAAGTACAGTTTTTGATAACACTTTAAAAGTGTATTTGTAGAGTCTATGAAGTGACCACGGGTCACAAAGGAAATCTTACATGTTTCAACCTTGTTCTTGACTTCCAGCTTCCTGTTTTATAGCTGAGCAACCTAAAGTATTGTTATCCCACTGAGACACCAGCCCTCCAACATACCAGAGATTCACAGCAGTGGGGTCCAAGCACTCAGCTGAGCCAGTGCTCACAGTCCCCCAGCTGTACACACTGTGGCAAGATGATCAGATGGATACCCACAGACAGGGAGATGGCTCCATGTTTGTAGCCGTTTTCCCAGAGCAGAAGAAAAAGAGCAGTGCACCCAGCCTGTGCTCCCCAGCTGGGGCAGGCACACACAGCAGGTTTCTCACCACAGGCTGTCAATGGCTCTGCCTTTCTGTGCTGCCCCTTGGGCTCTGGCTGCAAGTCAGAAATGATGAACTGAGCCTGTCCTCATTCACCCTCTGACGCCAAAAGCTGAAATGTGCAGGACGAGAGACTAAAAAGGGACCTTGAAAGTAGTCAGGACATGTGCCTGGGGAAGGAGAATTGCTTTGTCCCATTGCTTGGCCCTGATTTGAGCACCATGTCCCTATGAACAACTGTGCAGAAGCCTTCTGTGTCTCTCTCTCCTCTCTCCCCCTTTCCCACTGTCCCCACTGCACTGACCACTGCAAGCACTCTCATACTCACTGCTTCTGGAGCAAGTGCTGGTGCTGCTGTTGCTGCTGCTGCCGGTAGGTCTCAATTGTGTGCTGGGGAAGGTACTGCATCAGCTCCAGGGACTCTTTGATCTTTAGTAGCATTTCATACGTCTCCCGTCCCCTCACCTGCATCATGGGAAAAGGAAAGGTGGTGGGGGGAGAAAAGCTTAAAAAGGACTGCATCTATACTTCTTAGTGACAGCCATCTTAGTGAGTTTTAGATAAATTCAAGTAAAAAAGAGCAGGATGAAAATGCTCTGTTTATACAATATGCGTACACAACGAAACTGCTAAGCCTTGTCTTGGGGGTACAGCACATAATGCTGGACATTGATAATCTCACACTGCAGGCTGATGAACATCTTGGGGTTGTCATGGCTCAGTGTAAAGCCATGCCAACCCAAAGCAACTTTCTGACCCAACCTATTTAGACAGAAAATGTCTTTACCTGTCTCAGATGTAAGCAGACCTGGTGCTGAATCTTATATGCCTTGAGAAAAGAGAGCACTTGAATTTGGGAGCTAGTTTGGATTTCCCTTTTCCTCTAAGCACATTGAGGTTTGTGATTTATTCAACTAAACATGGCTCAGCTAAACGGCGTATTACAGATGATTCTTGTCCTTTCTGATCCTGTACTTACTATCACTTCTATCACTACATTACAATGATAATACATATAAAAGCCACAGAAGCATCCACCTATCAGACAACATCCAGTATTTCTAGAGAAGGGTCATGTGCCACAGACCCAGAAATGAGAGAGGAGGAAACCTAGTTAGATCTCAAAGACAGTGTTTCCACCAGGACAGAGAGATCCCTTGGGATATTCTCATATACCTTGCACAAGCCACTCTTTGTCATCAGCTAACAGGATTTTTAGTATTTTTTTATTTGTAATATGTATTTAAAATCGGTATCTCTCGGGATTAAAAAAAAAAAAAAATTATTCTTCCACATCCCAGCCCCATTATTAGTTCTCTCTGAAGTCCAGGTGAGTCTCAAGTCACCAAGAAAGATACTAAACATAAGGTAAATGCAAAGATACAGAGAACTCACCGGCAAGTATAAGAGCTCATCATCTGGGGAACGTCTCTTTTTGATAGATGTCATCTGTATGCCATGAGTTCCTTGTCGAAACGCTGGAAGAAAAATCCCAAAATCATCTAATTAAAAAAAAAAAAAAAAAAAAAAAAGGGGAGGTGAAGGAAGGTATGAGGAAGAAGGCAAAAAGAGATACAAAAGAGACATAAAGTTCATGGCCAGCTCAGATCTGTAGTGCTCTGAAATGATCTCTGCCCAAGCTAGTCCAGAACTGCAAGCTCTCCTGGCTCCGTAAGGCAGACATGACTGCAGATGTTGGCTGGCCATACCATTTGGGAAACACATCAGCCAAAGAGTACTAGACATACGACAAAACCCCTGCAAGCCATGTTTAGAACTTTACAGGAATGGCTGTGAGTTTTGGCATTACAGTGCCCTCGAGCTATTGGTGAATCACTGATCCAAAAATGAGACAACAGGCAGGGAACATGCAGTATTCACTGAGAAAACAAAGCCACACTCCAATCTGCCTTGCTGTTCAGCCTAATGCCATCACTGAGTGTATATGGGAAACCAAAGCTGGATTTCCACATCCTGCTTGTCCAATGAGTACTTTGCACTCTTTAGAGCACAGAGAGAGAGGCTGCTTGCCCAAGCACCTCTGATGCACAGCAGGGTTTATGTGCAGCATTAATCTAGATCCCCGTGGCTGGAAGACACATACCACAGCACAATACATTGGCTGGATGAAGCAGAGAATAACAGCACAGCCCCAAACAAGCACTAAAGGTTCAGAAAGCTGAGTTCCAAGCATATAATTGGAAGGTGGCAAATAAACATCCCCCCAGGCACCACTGGCAGTGTTTTAAGAAAGCCCACAAACCCAGCTTGTCAAACACTGTATTGTGAACACCAGCTCCTTTTTTAGGCTGATTCACCCCAGGAGAACAGACATTTCATGTCCTCTTGCCCCCAAGCCCGTGCACAGCGCCACCCTGTCCCTGCAGCACAAGCACCAGGGACGCACCGCACCCAGTGACAGCACAGTTTGCGATCTGCCCAGCTCTGCCAGCTACTTACGGCGCTTCGTACCATCACCATTCTTTGTGCTGTCAGAGACTTGCTGCTTGCGGATGCTGTCCTCGTCTGCTTTGCGGTCTCTGCCTGGGCAAGCGCAAATACGGGCTTCGAAACACCGGCGGCCCAAGACTTGCCCGCTGGGAAGAGAGGTGAGAAGGAACATCAACTGGCATCTTAGATGCAGGCCAACAACACCCCTCAGCTTCCTACCAGGCTATGCAGACGGACCCAAACCTCCCATTTCCCAGTCAGGATTTCCCAAGAGTTGGGCAACTCCCACCTGCAAAGATCTAAAAGATATCCCACAGCCCCTCCAATCAAACTGTTCCTAAGGATATGGAATGCTGCCTTGAGTGGAAGAGGAGCCAGAAGGCCACCTTTCCAGCAAAGGTTTACACACGATACACTACTTACTCTCTTGTTTCCAGTGTCACAATGATAAGGATTGGGCGACGGTTCATCCCTCCAACGCAGCTACTGTTACACATGAAGTTGTACAAGACTGTCGTGAACTCAGTACCAACCTGGATGAGACAAAGGGGATGAGCACAAAAGATGGTGGATGGGAAGCTCTGCTTTTTCAAACCTCTCCTCTTTTATTTCCCAAGCTGCAATTGGACTTGCATGAGAAAAGCCCCCACTGCAAGGCTTCCTTAAACGAAATGAAGAACTCCTGCCCTCAAGGGATAAAGAGGGTGTTTAATAGCTCATTTCTGCCAAAGAGGAAGAAGGGATTCATTGTGATGAGGATGGGGAAAGCACAAGATCCCAACTCCTCTGACTAGGGTTACAATCCCCATCCCTTTGTGTGCCAGGACACCCTGAGCTCACAACATACCTGAGGTGGCTCGTAGGGGACCAGCACACTCTGCCTCCCGGTGATGGGGTCTTCTACATACTGGGCATGGCTGTTCCCTTCCACCCTGATCAGGTGGCTGGGAGGTGCAATCTGCCCTGCAAGGGCAAGGAGGAAAAAAACAAGAGACACTGTTCAGTGAAGCAAGGTCACGCACAGGGTGGCAAGACCTTCCCTGAAGGGAACTCCTGGCCCCAGAGGTCTATCAAAGAACACACGTCTCCCAGCCTTTAAAGCATCCCTTCCCAAGATGCCTTATGCCAGACACCAAAGGCAACACAGACTTTTTCAAGCTCACTCTGGGCACCTGTGACTAAACTTGAACAAGGGCCTCCCAAGATCCCAGACTAAGCAAGCCCAAACATCAACAGCACCTCTTCCAGCACATAATTCATATGGATTTTCACACCAGCTGAAAGCCTTTCTTTTCCTCTCTCTAATGCATACATAAAGCAAAATCCTTCAAGTTTCAATTCCTACTCTTTTCCCCATCAATTTCTAGCCCTTTTCTGCTCCCTCCAATCAGTCTTGATCCTAAGGAGCTAAAAAGGATTCAAGTAGCAAGAGAAATATGCATTTAGTTAAAAGTTAGCTTGAAGAATCTTGCTTGCCTACAGCAGCAGAAGGGAACATGATCTTCTTGGTTCCTAGGCCACTTTCCAATAATTTAAAGTTTTCTTTCTGCAAGTTTTCTTTAGTGTTTCTGTAACAGACAACTAAATTCTGAGGAACGAAGCCTACTACGGGTTCATCTCAAGAATTTGTTTTGAGTATTAACTATTCATTTCCTACTCAAAATACAGCTTATTTCTAGACAATAACTATTTCAGAATGAGAATTTATAGTTTCAATTTTTTCTTTCTTAAAACTCCATTATTGAAGGGTATCAACACTCAAAAAATCCAGTTCTGTCAGAAAAGCACTTTCTAATATGAAAAATTGTTTTGAAGAACTATCTCACTGATTTTACACTCCTGAGTCATTTATTTTTTGGGCTTGTCTAAATGGCTGCACTGTAACCAGCAATGGGATCCAGGCTCCTAAGACATCCTGCTAACTGACACCAACATGGGTTTTTTTACAGTAGGAGATAAATTATGCATGTAGAATAAAACAGATGCTCATGTGAACTTATGTGAACTTAAGTGGCCAAGGCAAAATGGAACCCAGCCCATGAGTTTAGAGAAAACCCCAGCACATTTTAGGAACAGCTGCTACTTCACTAACATGAGGAGAAGCAAGTAAAAGATTTAAACATTAATACTGAACTGATAGCGGTGAGTGTACAGGACGGTTGCCTACAGTTGATGCTGACACTTTCTGTTGTTCTGCTAGAGATAAACAGCCCCTGTGTCTTTGAGGCGTGGATTAAGGACTGGAGATGATATTGCATCCTGTTACTAGATCCCTGTCCCAGCAACATGGAAGCTCATTCCTGAGCACAGGAACAGCTGCTTCTCATTGCAGGGGCAAAAGCAGAGCAGGGAAAGGCTGCCAGAGGAACACTGCCTGCCATGGGGACAGACATCTATCCAACCCGGGCAGGCGTGGGGTTTATTTCAGTACTTTCTTCCCAAGGACATGCTTGCACAGGGACAGAAAGTATTGTGTGATGCTTCCCGCTAAGCAAAGGAAATAAAAAGCTGCACAAGAGGGAGGGAAGTCTGTTTCCAGAAGGTTTGCTGTGAAGCTGCTGTCAAATCCCTGCACTGGCCACTCATGAGCTGAGCAGCTCTGGAGAGGGACTACCAGAAAAGCACTGCCCTCCTTACCCTCGTTGAACTCCCGGCTCAGCTCGTGGTTCGGGCAGCGTTTGACCACTTCAGTGACATGTTCAGCTTTCTTGTAGACTGGCATAGCCCTGATGACGGCTCCCTGAGGTGGTGGGGTCATCACTTTGATCTGGATGGGACATGTCTTGGCAATCTGGCAGTACAGCTTTTTCAGTTCGGTGGAATACTGAAAGGTGAAAAGATCAAGAGAGTCAGGAAGGTCACCTAGAGATAGAGGCAGACCAGAAGGATAAGGATGGGTTTGCACATGTAACTGAAAGCACCAATGCATTGCATTTGTCTGCACAACAGCCACACTTCCAGACAAGTGACAAAATCCCTAGACCTTTACCTGTTTCAAAACAGCAGAGAATAAATCTACATCCTAGTCTTCCCAAAGGCAAAAACTTCAAATAAAGAGCACTTCCTTCACACAAACACAAAGTCTTTACTTTTCTTGGGCACACCTCTTCTCTTCCAAGGGACACCCATTACCCACCTAACAAAACAGATGCTATTCTTTTCACAGCACCCTGTAATCTTGGAAGCACTGGAAACCACACAGGTAAAGTGTTTCATACTGTTTTTGAAGAAACCCTCCTACTTTTGCAGAGAAATTAAATAAAAACATGAACCTTGGGACTGAACAGTACTTAAAAGCAAGACTGACCAATCTGGGAGTTGTACCAAATCTGACATTTCAGTCATCTTCTAAAAGTATTTCATACATCGACTGAGCACCTCTGTAGCAATTCCTCACATCTAAACTCAAAGCGTTACATCCACAAAAGAGGTTTTAAAAAAATATTTGTTTTTGTTTTCAAATATTCAAAGACCAGAAGAATTGAACAACCCAGAAACCAGGTCAGTGGTGAGACCTAGAGTAAAACTCTGCAGCTGGCTCCACAAGGGAGGTTGTGTCCATTCAATGAACACCTGGAACACTGCTCACTGTGCTCTTTTGGAGCATATTAGGTTTCTCTTAAGATGTTCTCCACTAAAACAGTAACACTGAAACTGTTTTCCTGAAGTGTGTTCACATCTGGAAACCTTTACTCAGCAACACATCAAGGTTGAGGTTGTTGTTTTCTTTTCAAAGCCCCTCAATGAAATAAAGGCATGTGCTTTAGCAGGGAGGATTGCAAGGAATTTTTAATTGGTTTGGTACTGCATAACCTGAACCCATTTTCCTGGATGTCTCCCATGAAGGAGACTCTCCAGTCTTCCCTGTTCTACAAGGCTGTTCCAAAATACGGCAGTTTTTTTCAGTACCCCACTCCAGAGGTATTCGGTTTTCTCCTGGTGCTCAGACACTGAGGAGTGCAGAGCTCTCCCAGTAACTCTAACGATGTAACCCACAGGAATTGCTGGCATTTCCCTATTTCCATCTCCTCAGTTCTTGCAGAGAAAGAAAAGTGAAAGCCCCAAGGTGGTTTTGATTTTTTTCCCAGAAAAAAAGGTCTCTAGCAGCCATGGGCCAATACAGCCCCTTTCCCAACTGTTCAAACGCAGCAGCAACAGGTTCATACTGGTCAAGAGCACGACTGGGCCATCCACCCCATTGGGATGGGAAGAGCCAGCGTGTGCATGGGTGGGTGGTGGTTGACGTGGCAGCAAAAGGATTAGTTAGTGATATTCAGGGATTATTTGCATTTCAAAGTGGTGTACACATGGCTAACACAGGAAAAAACGAACTTGGGAGAGACACTGGGTAGGAGAAGGGATTAAATATAAACCAAGCCAGTCCCTTCCCTCCTCACTCAACACCATCCTGCCATGTGGCAAAGAAGATGCTACATATATTTAAGCTACGAAAAAAGATTTCTTTAAAATGCAAAGGCCAAATTGTGCAATATATTTTATGTGCCTGCAGGCTAGAGATTAAACCCACAAAGGATTTACCCAGCCCGCGGAAACAGGGAACATGCCAAACAATTACAAAAAAAAGTTGCGAAACAGATCTAGATGGCGATTTATATCGTACATCTTTTAAACCTGAAATTCCTTATTGTTTTTTAATTAAAAAGCAATTCCTTACTGAAGGTAAGAGTGAGCTCACCACCTTGTCTTTTCGTCTGAAGAGGTAGAAGAAGAATCACTTACATGTGAAAGAGGAAGAAAATCTGTAGAGCATCGTTTCCTTCGATACATCAGTTTGCTCATAGCATTGTGATGGCTTCAAAGACAGAAAGCCTCAAAAATCTCAAAAAGCCAACTAATCACTTGGATGCCTGAACATCACTGAAGTGTAAAGAAATTGGGCACCCAAAGGTGATGGGCTGAAATGAAAGCACCAATATGGAAGAGCAATGGTGCACAGAGGGCACAGCTTATGCCAGGAGCCAACGTGTCCATGTCTGCAGGCATCTGGAGAATTGAACAAATGGAAGGAGATACACCCCCCTTGGTCACCAAGCAGGACTAATGGTCTTGACTGTAATTTTATGTATAATATCTTCAAAGACAGAAAGCTGGGGTTACAAGAAAGGAAGAAAATAAAAGTCACTGCTTTCAGAAGGATGGTGAGGTTCCCCACACCAGCGTGAATACTGAAGCTCCGGATCAAATACCATGGCCCTCCACCAGCAGAGAAAGGGATCTGCTCCTCATCTACCCATTGGCATCCCTACTGTCAGGCCCTTTGGCTACAACCACCGAGGGAAGAATTGGACCTACAGTTTAATTTCACAGAAAGCAAACAGCCGAGAGCTAATGAACAAGACTGTCCAAAAAAGAATTATACCTGTATGTTCCCAAAACATAGGGTAAACTAAAGAGCTGCAGGTGCTGGCCAACATCTTGAACTTGGCATGTCAGAAAAGGAGGCTAACCAGGAACCTCACCTCTGCTTCAGGACATGGTCAGGCAGGGGGATGTAAGCAGCAGTGCCCACCAGAGGAAAACGGGACAGTAGGAGGGCTGAGCCACCTTTGTCACCCAACTGCAAGGAGTTCAAGCCTCACAGGCAGTGCACAGGGCCTGAAGACATGGCACAGAGCCATGATTTTACATCTACCCCAGGCACAGCCGCCTGCAAGTGTGTAATGACTGAACGGGTGGTCATTTAACACTGGTGTAAATCTGTCCACGGGGTACCTGCTGTCAGACAGTAAGGGGCTCGAGTTTCCCACCCTGCCAACTTTGCTGCAACCACGGGTAACCTGATGCACAGCCACTTACTGGCATAAATAGATGCAAACAACTAGGTCATGGCGACTTCGTACTGGATCAGTGATAATCGCTGTACGCCCAGAGCAAGACAGGATATTGTATATAGATTTCAAAGCAAACGCACTTCAGAAAAAAAAAATCCCGAGGCAGAAGCTGTCTGTGCATTCAGATAGTGCCTGCAAGCAAGGATCAGCCCCTCTTGCTACTCCTCAGTGGTCCCAAACAACCCCACCTTGCAGGAGGTGTCCCCCTGACACTGTTTGGATTTGTGAACTGTGTGGGGGGGTAAGCTCATGAGACAAGAAATTTGCAGAAATCCAAAGCATGACTATTAATCAACACACTTAAGGCAAACTAAATTAATTTGGAGCACAAATATAAAAAATTAGCTTGACCCAACAAACAAGCCTATCAGTTAACAAGACAACAATAGTCACTATCTAGCAGTAGGAACAAAAGTTGTGCCAACAGCCTGAGGACTGCAAACACCACTTCCACCAGACAGAGACCTGAATGTCCTTTAAAACAAAAGAGTTGACTCTGGCAACGTGTCGTCTGTTCAAGAGGGAGAGGAAAGAGCTTTTAGCTCAGACTTTTCTTTCGGATTCGAGTAGCGCCTGTTGTGAATGTAGCTTTTTGCTTAATAATACGTTTTAAAAGGAAAGATGAAAACATTCCAGCGCCTGCAGCTCTGTTCTCCCCACCTGCCTGTGCAGACATACTGTATTACCCACTCTTGGCACCCTGGCTGGTAATTCAGTACCACAATATACACACTCCAGCTACCATCAGGCAACACCTGTCTGATTTCTCAGTAAGCCCCTTCTCCGGAAGGTGTGTCAAGAGAGGGTTTAAAGGAGAAAACAAAACATTTTTCGACTCTCAAATGGAGAATATTTGCTAGAAAGGACTGAATGCTCACAGTGCAATACAAGCTGCAATGGCTTTTCACTGAGCATTCAACTCCCCTGCAAAACTCTGATGCAGTGAAATCCCCCAAACACTCCTTTGAAAATCTACCTCTAATATCTGCTTTACCATCTGATCTAGCCAGGGGATTACGGCTCCTAAATCTTTAAAAGGAGCAGGGTTCAGTCAGCACTACAAATGCTGATGGATGTCAACTTGAAGGTGATCCCAGAGGTTGGCTTATGGCATTACAGCTCCCTGAGTCCCTTCTGCTCAGATCAACAGGTCTTTAAAATCTTTTTCAAACTTCTTTCAAGTAGTCATGTTTTAGTTCAACTCAGTTAACTAGATTTGTTTTACTTGAGTTTTTCAAAGCCAAGTCAGTCAGCTATGCCTTTTCCCCTACCAAACTAAGTCCAAGACGGAAAAAAAAAAAAAAAAGAACAGGTTGAAAGAATGGGAAAGCAACAGTTACCTCCATCACAGTATTCACAGGTGAAAAAAAGGAGAGTCATAAAAAAAAAAGAAAATAATCTACATATGTTTCAGTTATCTAGGAGAAAAAAATGGCAGTGGAAAGAAAGGAAGCTACCTACTAAGAATAAAATTTGAGATTTACTCAAGCACCTGAAACATTTTTGTTTTGATAAACCATGATTTACATTTTTCATTTACAAAAAACTGTTGGGAGCATGTGGGGGCACATCAGAAACACGTCTGCACAGACACACACACTTTTAAGAACCAACTTGTACCCAGGGGACACTCAGTGAAGAAGAGCTCTAACAGGAGCACTGCAGACATGGACAACTCCTTCCAGATTTAATGTTCAGCTCAGCATAATCTTAATCCCACCACTTGCCAGCTGACTTGTCGCAGCCTCAGTTTAAAGTCCTCTATCTTACCAGGCTCCAGAGAAAAGCAGACAGCTTGCTGCTACTGGACACAGCAGATATTCAAACCATGGGCACAACTGACAGGTCCAGCAATCACCAGCACCTCGGGTGCCTACTGATCCACCGTGTGTGGCAAAAACCCCCAGACTCACAGCTCACTGTACCAGTGAGCATCCCCCATCTGCAAGGGAAGCCATCCTGCGATGACCGGGAGGATGGGAGCCGGAGATGATGCTGATGCAGCCCTACTAGTGCTTTGCAGACATTTACCAAATTTCTCCACCCCGGGGCAAAGGAAAAACCATGTCACACTCTCTTCCCTCCTGAGGAAGGGCAGTGAATCACCCAAGGGCGTCCGCCTTTGCAAAGACTTAAGCTTCGTTTCCCCCTCAGGCTCCTCTGCCCCCTCCCCGCCGCCTTTGCCAGGCGCGCACGAACGGTGCTGACGAGCTATTAAAATCCTTCCTCCGAGCGCTTTTCCCCGGGAGCCGCAGCCAAAGGCCGCCTGTTGCCACCTGTCAGTCGCAGGGATTAATTACCTGCGCCGGGCGGGGAGCGGCACATTCCTGCCGGCCTCGCCCGCCGGGATGTTGACATCAGGCAGGTGGGCCCCGCGTCCCCCCGGCCGCCCGCGCCCAGGGGGGACGCGACCCACGGGTGCGTGGGGACCGGCAGCGCCGCGGAAACCGCAAGAGGAACGGGAGACGCGGGGAGGGAGGAGCGTGTCGGGGCTGCCCCGGGGCAGGCGGCACTCCCAGCGCCGGCAGCTGCTGCTGCGCCTTGGAAACCTTAGCGCAAAAAATAAATATATATGTGCGTGTGTGTGTTGACCTGCTTAGGTAAACGGGGAAGGGGAGGCGTGGCAGGGAGGAGAGCGGAGAAACATAGCCTGCGGACAGGGATTCAGGGGCCGCTGCCCGCTGCAACCCGCCCGCTCCCCTGTGGACCGCGGGCCGCTGTGGCACCACTGTGCCATCGCAGGGTGCAGAGAGGTGGGGGGAAAGCAGCTCTTCCCCTCCGACAGGGGCACTACCACCCCCTCGCCTTGGCAGACAGAGACGGCTCCGCGTTTCCCCCTCCACGATGCGATTCCCTCTGTGCCACACTCCCGCCCAGTCCCCTTCCACCGCCCCGCAAACACCCCGACTCAGAAGGCAGGCTGAGAAGGGGACGTTCACAAGTGGTCATGCTACCCCCTGAAATTACCCAAAATATCGAATTCAGAGCATCTGCAAGATTCTCCCATCGTTAGGATAATGAGATCACTCCTTTCATGTGACAATATTTTGCGTCCCGCTTGAGGCTTCCCAGGGGTTTTAATTCAAAACTACCTTGATCGGGATGTATGATCTGCTTTAGGAATATCTCTAGAGAACACTGCCAGCAAAGCCACAATGATAGCAGAAATGTCACTGATAATTTCCCATATTGCTTTTGCACTGTGAAACAGTTATAAATTTGAAAACTTTACATTCAAGAACTTTTACGTATCAGTTTCATATCTCAGACTTGCTTCATCAACAATTGAAGACCTCTTCAAGTTTGGCTTGAAAACACTTTAAAAAGGAACAACAACAAAAAATAATTAACTGAAAAGTATCCTGTTTCAAGAGGAAAAAGCCTCCGATGGAAAACTTCAGAGGCGAGCTTTACACTTTTTTTGATACAAAGTAATGGGTGTAAAGCAAGGCTTTATGATTTGATTTTGAGTTCTCTTCCTATGCTAGTGTATTATTGTAAACCGTTTTGAAATCAATTTTTTTAAAAACCAAAATCATAAGACTCCTGCAGTCAAATGCCCTTAGCTTATATAGCCAGCTCACATGCTGCTTGGGTATTGTGTCCAGTTTCTCTGCTAATTTCTAGACTGAAACTGCAGCAGTACCAAACAAGTTTCAGATGCTAACAGTGTCTAGTAATTTGCATTTCTGATAGATTACTTTGCACCAGAAATGTAGTGAGGTGAAGGTATGAAATGAGAACGAATCTGCTGAAAGGCAAAGTTGACCCAATGCTGAACAACATCTTCCCTGATATCTCAATCTCCCAGTGGCTTCTGTATTACAAATGCACAACAAATAAGCAACCTGTTTGCCTGCCACAGGATATAAAACATTAAGAAATACACACAGCAGGAAGTCCACTCTCTCATGCTACCCAAACTCACCTAAAGGCTATGACGTGTTAAATTTCAGCAGAATAATGAGGAGCGATTAAAGTTAGGCTTAATGTCACTTAAAACTGGATTTGAAAAACATCCACTTCAATAATTGAGCATTAATTAGTGAACCAGTAAAGTTCATGGGCAAAATTTTTAACCATTAAAGTGAATGCAAAAGCAATTCTGTGAACAACTCCATTGAATTTCTTCCCTTCTTTCATAGCTCAGTGACAGGTGGCTACTTCACATCTTCCTAGCAAAAGTGTAACCCACTGCAAAGTGCGACAATGAAGTTGCAAGTATTTACATCTGTATAAAAATGCACACACCTGCTTGCAGGTAATGCAAGTGGACAGTACATATGTGACTACACGTGTCTGCTTAAGTGAAACTCATTTGACTGTACGACCTCAAGCATCGCACCAACTAGACACTGTGACAATAACATAACCAGCAATAATCCTTCCAGGCAATTCTACTCATTATGTCAGAATGTGTACACCAAAGCTGCAGGTAAAAACCTCCATGACTTGATTTAGCAAAAAAATCTTCAGCATAAGCTTAACTTTTGGCAGCACTGTTAATCATGCCGGTTTAAGTCAGTACGCCTCTGCAGAAGGGCTTTTGTGAAGCCAACCCTGAACTTAAGCAGCAACCCTCCCCACCACATACTGCTGCTGACTCACGTGCCTTGGCCTCTGATACCGAGCACCAAGATCTGTTCTGCTCATGGACTGCTTTAAGTAAAGCCCAGGATGGCCATTTCAACCCTCCTCCTAGATTAGCACGGGGGATTAAACTGCCTTACAGTCATCTGTCTGTAAGTTTCAGCCTAAGAGGAAAGCTGCTGTGTGTTTCCTATTAGCCTCCCAGATCTCACTTGTTTCAAAGTCCACATGTTGCAGCATGCTCCATCCTACCAGCCAAACTCCAAAACCCCTTATCAGCTAGAGGAAACATTGTCTGGAGTAATCACACACTAATTTTTAGTGCATCTCCCTGTCACTTTTGTCCCCTGTTGAAAGTCAAAAGGTGATGAACTCAACCGTAAGGAGGGAAGCAGCATGGTAGTACATAAAGGTTGCTCAATTAAGATAAAGTAAACAGCAAAGCAAAAATCCTAAAGCTCTCCAAAATATGTTTGCTCCCACCAAATCTACCCTGGTTTCAAAAACATGAGTCAGCTGTAAAAGTTCCAGATAAGCAGGTCAAGATCTTGCAGCCCTCTCCCAGAGCAGATAGAGGCTTTGGGTCCTCAGCAATTCGGAATATAGCCACAGGTTCAGTTAAGCTCCACACCAGCTAACAATCAAGGGGAAGGAGCAGGGTACAAGAAGATGCCCAATTAAAGACTTAAGTCCAAAACTCTTTTTAGTTCCTGCATCTGCAAATAAGGGCATTTCATTAATAACTCAGAGGAAAGTGAATGAGTCACTAGCAAAGTATCTGTTACAGCAGAGGGAAGCCAAGCTAGATGATAGAACACATTTAAAAAAAAAAAAAACAACAACCCACAACAAAGTTGGTCTGGCAACATAGTCTTTTCAATCAGAAACATCCCAAGCCCGCGACTCAGGGACAGAATCAGACTCAGAGGTATCAGGCACTCTGCCACAGACTGCACAAGCCACTCAACACCCTGGAAAGAGGACACTTTGCTAGATGGTGACAGATTTCCACCCAAATTCTGGCTCATGCCAAAGGACTGTCCTACTTGGAAAATGCCACAGGGTCAGCACGTTGCAAGGGTAAGAGTATGTGTGTCAAATACTGGCCCATCTTCCTAGCTGCGTCACTTACAAGAGAGGCAAACCAGTCGTCTTTGCATGCTCATTCTGATACAGGAGATATTATTAAAGGGATTCAAAACTACAACCAGATTTAATGTCTTCTGACCTCTCATAGTAAACACCTTTGCCCAGATACATTTTCTATCCTGGTCATTCTTTCTTGGCTTAGGTTTTAGATTCAATGGACTCTACAAAAAGGCCAAATAATCCCTGAAGAAGTTCACATACAGATCATCTGTATTTTTTCCTTGCCTTCCTACAGTGCTACATCTCCTATGCTGTGACAAGTGCAGGACTGGTCCCTGACTGTTTCTGGAGTGAGGAACTGGACAATGCACCCCATGGAGCAGGGCCAGTAGCTAACTGGGAGGCAATTGGGTTCAGCTGTGAACTGGAATGCTCTGATAAAGCAAGGGGCCACCAGCCAAGTCTGTCACATACAGCTATTCTGTATGTGCGCTCTCGACAAGGACCAAATGGCTCAGGTGGGAAAAGGGGATTCCCTTTCTCTCCTACTCACTTTGCTTTTCCCCATTTATTCCCCCTGAAGGAAAGTACAGATACCTCTCCACTTCATCCTTCTAACAGAATATTAATCACACCTATGGGAGGTGATGGAAGGAAAGACAAAAAGCATTAAATCTGACAGTCTCTCAAAGTGGCAGTGCCAGTGAAATGCATCATTAAGGTGAGTAATTTTCCTGTTTATTTCATAAGCTCCAAGCCCCCCCCTTCCTCCCTGCCTAGATGTGGGCAGGACCCATCAAGGCAAAGCTTTGGAAGCAAGCAGCAGCGTTCCCAATTTCTACATAAATGCTGCAGGCCAAAGAGCAAAGACAAGTTCCAACTGAGCCCTTGACAGTAATCAAGCATTGCGGCGCCTCTGGTCTTGTCTTGTGCATACCTTGCAAGTAGCATCATGTCTTCCCGGTGAGATTTCACTGGCAGCGCACACAAGCGCCTTGTTCCTTGGCTTCTGTCTCAGAAAAAGAAAGTCCTGAAAGCACACACACACCCACACCCCTGCTTTTCTGCTCCAAGGGAGACCATTTCCCTCTAAATCTTTAGTGTGCTGTTAGCAGCCCTTTCAGAACAGATTTATGAATTTACCAGAAATCTCTTTTGTTCCTGTGCAGAAAGGTTAGCACTAGTCCCTTGCCAAAATGGCACTGAGTCTTCTCTGTTAACGTCCAGGAAACTATCCTGAGTCAGATCTTATTACATTTGAAACAAGGTGCAGGTACCAGCAAGTCTCTTCCATGATAACAGCCAGGGCCTGTCCCATTTCCTGATCACATTACACTCAATTTCCAGAATTACATCTATGCAAATATTGTTCTCCTGCTTGCAGAGCATTTCATTGATAATTAAAGTGAAAAGCCAACAAAGCTTTTCTGGCCAGAATGGTGAGCAAGGCAACAAACTAACATGCAGACACCAACCAGGGACAGATGTTCTTCCTCTGTATGAAGACCATCAGATAAGGGCTCTCTCCTCCTCCTAGAAGACAGAGGATCCAAACTGAACCAAACCATTTCTGCAAACATTCCTCTGTTTTCTGCAATTACTGACCCAGTGAGGCCATACTCTAGTTCTCAGTCACAGAGAAAACTTAAGGATTAGTAAGGAAAGACAAAAATTACACCTAACTGAGCAAATCATAGTTTTACTGAGAACATAAAGATGTAGTAACTCGTATCTAAGCTAGATCAATAAAGCATGGCAGCAACTCCAGCATATTTAGGATGAATGGTGACTAAGTCAAACCTTTAAACCTTTTATTCATACAATTAAGCTTTGGGGACGAATGGCAAGAAAGTCAAACAAGAATACAGTCACTAGCTATTACCAGCATTTGCAGGGTTCTGGGATCTGTATTTTACCTAGATCCTCCCCTTTCTCAAGCCCTCTCCTTCCATCCACAATGACCTAGCTAAGCACAGTCCTCAAGTCAACTCATGTGGTTTCTCCTGAGCCTACTTTCAAAGTTAAGACATGATTCAGCAAGGTGTTTAAGCAGATGCCTACCTTTAAGGTTGGGAGCAGCCTTGCTGACTCCAACAGAACCCAATAGATTTAACTGGGAATATTCACGTGCTAGAGGTTATGCACTCACTTGAGTGCCTTACTGAACTGAGACCTTGATTTTCCTACGTACCGTGGGAAACAATTCATACAGTTCCATGTTGAGGAGTGTAGCAGTGTGGCTGCTGCAGCCATGGCCATGGATATATCCCCTCCAAAATGCAGCACCTCACCCCCAGGCAGCTAGTGAGGTCAATGCTGTGGCATCTTCTTGGCTAGCAAGAGCAACAAGCCTATTCCAGGCTTGGGGTATTCCTCCCTTTTTCTCATGCTCTCCAGCAGCCCTGAAGCTATGCAACTGCAGCAGCTAAGGGAAGAGAGCTGTTCTGTAGAGTAGCATTGAGAAACGGATTGCAATGAGTTTGGAAAATGTTAGCAGCAGTCCTTCCTATCCCTCATAGAAATAATCTTCATCTTTGCGTTTCTTTCCCTGTAAGAGTAGAAAGAAAAAACACATCCCAGTGGACATGCAAGCCAAAGGAAACTGTGCAGTAAAATATCACCTAAGAAATGGAAAGCTTGAACACAGCACAGTCCATATATCTGATTTTTAGGTTGCTTTGAAACTTCATCAAGAAAGCATAAGTGCATAAAGCAAGCTTGCATGGACCTGGATGCACTTTACAGGTCTGCTAGGTAAACTCATCAGGAATGATTGCCAAAATACTTCATGACATACTAACAGATCTATAAATTATTGGAAATAGATTATATCAAGTCTCTCAATACTTAGCAATTGATTTATTTCACTTGGTAACAAAGATAGTTATGTCATTTGCATGATCTAACTGGAAACATAACAGGAATGAATGTGGATTTAGATGTAAATCCTTGCAACCACAACCTGAAGATGGCTTTCCAAGGAAAACACCAACAGGTCTTTGTCACTGCAGACCTTATTACCTCTACACTGCTTCATTTGCAAACTGCAAGCTCTGAAGACCCCAAGCAACAGATGCTTTGTGAGAACACCTAGCCCGTTCAAAGCAAGACTGCTTTCCCAAACAAAAAGCAGTCTTTGTTACTGGATAACAATGAGAACAGGAATAGTTCCCTGGGAAACATAATTTTAAAGTCATATTTCCCAACTAACCACACCCAATTAGTAACTAATGCCATATTTTTGAGTGATTATGGAATCCCAGCAGATTTTTCATCAGTTTCAATTTTGTGATTTTCTCCATCTTCCCAATTAAAGAAAAAAAAAAAAAAAAAAAAAAAAAAAAAAAAAAAAAAAAAAAAAAAACAAAAAACCGAAACAAAACTCCCTCCTGATCTTATATGGGTGGCAGGTAATGAAAGGCAAGACCCTTCCTCCCTAAAAAGAAATGAAACGAAATGGAACAAAACAACACGGAGTTGCAACATCAGAAGTTATTGGCTCACACTGTCTGGCACTCCCATTTTCCTTACAGCTCATACGTGATGCATTAGAGAAAGGTGCAAAGTCTCCATGGACAGAACATGCTGTTGTCCTGCATGATGCTGTACAGATGAATTCTTGCCCTTGCAGAAAGCAAGGTTCGTTCTGAGATAGTTACTGTGAAGCTCACGAGCCCCACCACTGCAAGTGCTATCAAGGGTAACACTTAAAAACACCCCCTTAGCAGCTCTGAATTTACTGCTATCCAAATGAAAAGGCAGGAGAAGGGCTGGGACTAACACTGGCAAACCATTTGCAATTGTAGCCCACTGAAGACAATCAACTGACATCAAAGAAGGCAAGGACTTCGAACCTACAGAAGCCAACTACATTTCCAGAATTTTATCAGCCACCACTACGTAAGAGGAAGACACCAGTAAACAACCAACATAACCCAAAAGACTCTTTCCATTCACCAGCTTCAAAACTGAACAACAGAAAAGAGTCCACAGGGAAGTATTTAGCTCTCCAGTTGCAGACAGCAAAGCACTAGGATGCAGAAAAACCCCTAAATAGGATCAGAGATATTACAGAACATACCACAAGGATGTGACCATGCTACTACTGTGATGGGCAGCAGGTCATTATTGTGTAAGGTAGAGTGCAAGGCTCCTCTGCACAAAGCACTGCATAGAAAAAAAAAAAAAGCCCATTTTACAAAGCATGTAGGCAACAGATTTGAAAAAATCCAGGGGGAGACACTTGTGAAGAAGGAAGCTGGTAAGGGAAAAGAAGCCCTAGCCACAGCACACCAGCTACCTGACCCTGGAGGACAGCAAACGATAGAGGCCCAGCTAGACTGTAACTGTTGCCACATATTTCTTATTTAAATGTAATTTGTTTAATCTTAAGTCGGATTCAACCATCAAAGGCTCTCTTCTGTAGCACTCTGACAGTTCACTCTAAATCTCTGCACCTTTAATCCTTTAATTAGCCAAGAAAAATGCGATCTCAACTCTTCCACCAACCTAAGCTAATTTTCTGCATGGAGCTTCCAACTCCTGTAGGTTACAGGTTTTAGCTGCTTGTGTAGCCAAGGGGAAATAAACAAAACAAAACACACCCCCACCACCCCATTCCCACACAGGCTGATATGTGCTTCTCCATGTGCTGACTTTCCAAAGAGCAAGCTCCTTGAAAAGTCCTTGCAAAAGCAAGAGGGACCCATTTTCACATGGCTGTAGTGAGCTGGGAGGCATTACTATATCACCCAACTCAGAAAGAGCAAAGAGAGGTTTTGGGGGACAAAGCAATGTTTGCACAGGAGAGAGATAAAACTGGAGCATTAAGCCAATGCTTGAGTAAGAGGGTGTCATTAGTGGCTTCAGCCACCTTCCTCAGTGATTTCAGGATGGAAGCTCTGAAGTACGCAAACAAAACCACAGTCAGGCAACCATTTTGGAAACTCTCTCCAAAAGAAAAGTTCTTCCAATTTCTCAGAAGTGTCAAGGCAACCGAGATCTGAAGGAAGAAAAGGAAGACTGCATGAGACAACAGTGTATCAGGACAGAGACCCATTCGGGGAGCCTGAAATACACATCAGGCTCTTCATGCAGTCCAGCAAAACAAATTTAAGGAAGGATGAGGGCCACCTAAATTCCTCGTCTGAAGGCCTAAGCATGGGGGAGTGAGATATAATCTGCATCTGAACACAGCCTTGAATGCCTCTCCAGGTCAGGATACTTCTTGCAGAGCAAGGCAAAAGCAAACAGTGCTCCTGCTCAAGGCACGGCCACAGTGCAGCTGCAGGGAGTGCTGGCTGGCCACGTGTTAACCCAGTGTCTGACATGCAGTAAAAAGGAGTTCAGGCATGGCCAAGACATTTCTGCACAGCCCCAAAACCATCACGTTCCAGCTGAAATGTGCCAGGGACAATGAACCCTGCCCATTGCTGCAGCACCACACAGACACAGCAGATCTCTTTCTAGGCACAGCCTGCAAGTCCATACAACACTGCATGGAGCCTAAGGCCATCCCTAGGATGCGTGTCTACCTGCCAAGTGTGGACAAGCCGTAGGAGGCCTTCCTGGTAGCCAGCCAGGGAACACAAGTGAACAGCAGCACCAAGAGTCACCAGGCACTTGACAATGGCATGAAGACACAGCAGTAAGAATAACCTCCCTCTGATGAGCAAATGCAGAGTGGAAGAGCCCTGTCTACAACAAAGGCCAAGGACAGGCATTTGTGCATCTTGCAGTTCCTAATTTGCTTCCCTGTTGAGGACTTGATGAAGACCAGCACATGACCAGGACTGCCTCGCTTACACAAGCACTTTTGGCAAAGTCACAGCAGGATTTGGTTTGAGAAAAGGGGAGGAACAAAAAAGCAGTTTGCTGTTTTTAAGCACTGGCAAAATACTACCCAGGTAGTATTACTACCCCATCTCTACATAGGACAGAGCATTTGGAATACATGCCCCTTTCCTTTGATAGGATTCTAGAGGTACTGTGTTCACACTGTCCACCTTACTCAGCCCAAATCAGTTCCCTCAGCTCCCCAGCAAGGAATCCAGCCCACAAGACAATGAAAAAGATCTAAGTAACAGTTGCTACACTACAATGACCTACAGATCCCAGTCATACACAGCCTGCACCTTCAAAACTCTCATTAGTTACACATGCAAACCAATAATACAGCTGCATGTGCACCTCAGGGGTCATCTTACAAAAAACCTAAAGCCACAGAGCTCAGTACGATAAGAAATGTCAGTGCGATGATATGAGAACCTCAGCAGGACAATCTCTACTGCCAACCTCACCACTTCAGCTGCTCCTGAGTCATGTAACTATTCTATGCTGCCACAGGCCTTGAGAAAGAGGCATTTCAAGTGCACAGTTAAAGGAAGGCGAAGGAGCTCTGCAAGCTGCAGTTGCAAGAGGTTCATGTTACCTTCAGTTCCTACAGAACAAAGAGGATGGGAGTAGCTGGCAAGGGCATTGGACTGGGAAGCTGCATTCTGGGGTCCGGGCAGCCAGCCTGGTAACTGAGTCTCTGCACTGTCTTTGATCAATGAATTACAGAACATCCTTCCACCGGCAGTCCTCAGGGAGGGTACAAAGGAGTAGCAAACAGCAGATTTGCTCCAGGCCAGAAAGCAAGCTCACCTCACAGCACCAAGATGTGTAGAGTTTTTTTGCTTTTAAGAAAGAAAAAGAATACAATAATAATAAAAAAAAATCTACACTGCTCTGAAAGCAGCGAATCAAATTATTAAAGTGCTTAAAAGTTTAATGAAGAAATCAAAGCTATTAAGCAAACATTCAGCTTGATGTCTCTTTCCCGTCTTACCCACCCTTCCTCAATGCATTCAAAACCTCTTTTTTGCTGCGCTATAACATGTTTGAACAGGTACTGAGATACAAACAAGTCTTGGCCCCATCTCATACAGAATGGATTGGTTGCAGATGTTCTCCTGCAAGCTACATCTTGCCTCCTGCAAGAGCATTCATCTCCAAAACACATCATTTCACCTACTTTGCCTGAAGCCAAAACTCAAAGGTTATTTAATTTTTAATATTTTTTTTTATTAACTCTAACATACCTACAGCTGTGCAAGCAAAACCTCATCTGGTTTTTCAAGGCACAAAGAGGCAAGCAACTAAGTTTAGATAAAAGTAACCAAGCTGGGGCAGTCATCTTTCTGTTCACCTCTGCAGGAGCCAACAGCAATGTCACGGATGCAATAAAACAAAAAACTGCTATATTTCAGAGAAGCCTGACATATTTCACTATCTTCCTACGACAAGTCAGACATGAGCTCATACAGAGGCAGGTGAGTCAGTGACGAGTCAAACAAGAGTTCCTTAATTAAGCTTTAGGGGCAGATGATCCCTCGAAGGTGTAATCAGATTGGTATGGGCAGTGGAAAAAGGAAAAAAAAAACAACCAACCAAAAAAACCCAACAAACCAACATTAAAAAAAGCTGAGTGAACTGCTCTGCTACACCCTTGCTGAGCCATGCCAGGCAGGCTGGAGGCAGCAAGCTGCCCAGAGCCAGAGTCCCCAGCACACAGGAAAGCCTGTCCATCCTGCACCACGCACTCTCTGGCAGTCAGCACCTGCCTGCACGCTCAGCTCTGCTCCTCCCGGGAGCACAGAAACGCTGACTTCCCCAGCGAACAGGTTACACTGGGGTCACACTGCGGACACAGTGTGACCCGGGGGGTCCAATGTAAGGTGCACCCCAGGAGCTGGACTTCCAGAGGCAAGGGGGTGGTTGGCAACAGCTCAGACTTGTGTGGTGGAGAGGGAAGCAGTCACAAGTGAGCCATTCTCAATCACCAACCAACAGAGTCAATCCTGGACAGGTGATTTATCAACACTTTAAATGCTAGTAAGCCATTTCACTTCAGAGGTAGACCTCAAGAGGGCATGTTTTGGAAGCTTCCCTGAAATAAGCTGCAAAACACGCATCAGAATATCAGTGTATTGAAACAAAATAGCCCCATTAAACAGATTGGGATCAACAGAGTGACTAACAGCATCAGAGGGTTTTTGTGCTCTCGGCATCAAGACATGCCACATGGAAATTGTTTTCTTCCAGCACGTGTCCCTGCAAAATCATCCTGGAACTCGTCCTGCCCATGTAGCTGTTCTTGCTGTCGGCCAGGGACCATGCTGCAGTGCTCCCTCTGAACGCCAGCAGCACCAGAGCAACCCAGTTCTCCTCCCCATCTTTATCTTGCACAGATCAGACTGCTGAAAAACAAGCCCAGAAAGACAGACTCCAATCTCTGCAGCCCTTTTGAGAGGCATGGCAAAGGAAATGGGCAAAAATGACTCAGAGAAGTCAGCACACAAAGGGAATGCCAAATAAAGGTCATATTTATGAATTCCTTACAGAAACTGATTGCAAAGCAATCAGTCCGTGAGCTTTGTCTGCCAAACCTTACAGAACTAATGGTAACTTTTCTGAAGATTTTCCTAGGGGCCTCACCACTTCCTTTGTGAGTGCCAATACTGTAAGAGGTTTACTGCAGAAATGCACAGACTCTTTTTTGTTAAAAGTCCACTTTGCTCATACACCTACAAGAACTCACCAAGGATGGGTAAAAAAAAAAAAAAATGACTAAGAATGAGTTGTATGAGAGGTCTGCAGGAGAAGAGATGGGAGACAAGGAACTTATTGCAAAAGGAGCCACCACCCTGCTGATTAATGAAGAGGGATCATTCAGTGCTCAGACACTGGACAAACATCTCACGGGAAGACTTTTTCTCTCCCACCCATGGTGATGCTGATGCTCAAATGCAGACAGATTGGGTGCTCTGCCTGCCCCGCTGCCGGCTCTGCAAACACCCTTCAGGCTGGGCACCAAGCCCAGTGGCACCGTTCCCATCCCTTCCCCATGGGAATCTCTTCTAGCCCTGCATTTTAAGGGGAGTCCAAGGCACTCTGGGTGCAGGTTTAATAGCAAGCCTGGGTTCACTTTGCTCCCATCGCAAGGTCAAGAGCAAGTCAGCTCCCCACCACAGCTCACACACTTGAGCTAATAAGACTCGACAAGTGGCAGGGTGAGTTTGTCAAGGCTTGGCACCACAGCTAATACAGCAGCTGGTACAGCATCATGCTCTGCTATGAAACAGGAAGAGGCTTTCCTTATTCCCATAGCTCTCAAATGGCTGCTGGGTCAGTAATTTTCACACCTGGTAGGACCAATGCTGGTAAAGCTCAAGATCTCAAACAGGGGAAGCAACAACCCAAGAGGCATTCGGCCTTCAAGTCTTAGCCTGGAGATAGGTTTTGGTTGCCTCAAAAGCTGGTTTGTAGAAAGACTCTAATGGCCTGTAACTAAGCCAAAATAAGAGGCCTGAAAGATAAGGCTACTGAGAAGGTACACACAGCAAGCAGCAATGTCTAGCCATCCCCCTCAGGCATTTCACATCAGGGGTCCAAGCAGTTTACAACCAGGATCATCATGACACAGTCCCAGATTTGAGGCTGAGTATGTAGAAAGGGGAAAGAGGGGGAGCAGAGGCAGAGGGAATAACTTGCACAATGTTACCCAGATTACATCTAAATCACAGGGCAGGAGTGGCTCCAAGGCTGGGCTGGGAGCCAAATCTGCTGCTCCTAAGCAGGGCATCTCCTGGCAGGGTGGCTTCTCTCCCCAGGAGGAGAGTGTGGTGCACCCCAGGGCACAAAACATGCAGGGAGGAAAGCTCCAAGGCAGCATAGCCATCATGGATAATGGGGAAAACAACAGAGCCAGAAAATTTAGACCCAAGTCCTGTCTCAAGTGTTTAGGTAAGCCAGATCAGCCTTTGAGTGCTGTTTTCCTATGTTTCCTCTAGCACATTTTTCAACTTTTCATAAAGCTGAATTTAGATGAATTTCAGCAGCTAACGTGTATCAGCAGATCATAAAACACTCCTTGTTATCAAACAAGTAATATTTTGCCCTCCTCAAAAAAAAACCCCACTCTTATAGAATACATCTAAAAAAAACCCCCAAAAATGAGGAAGAAGTAGCACTCTCCTTCTGCAGCTCCACCAACTTTTGTTCCAATGTTTAAGTGTTATCTTTACCAACTGGAAACGGTAAAGTTTGTATCAATACTCATGTCTATTTGCAAGAGGATCTAGGCTCTTACTTGGTTAGCTATCCTGCTGTGTTTACAATAACAAATCTGACACACCTGCACATAGCAAAACCTCATGAAAAGACTTCCATTGCATAATAAAGTTCATGCTCTTTCTATACAGAAGGCATCCCTACCCAGGATACTTCTTTTTAAAACAAAGTAGGAATTTCTTCACAGAATATGGTCTGCCAAGCACTGGAGCTAAGCCCTCAGCATACAGAGCACCACCAATGCAACACACACAGAATTACGCTGCTTCAGCACACTGCCAAAGCGCTGCATCGAGTTGGCAGGGACATACTATCTGTGACAAATGTGATATTTCAGCTGACCTAAAGAAAGGAATGATCATGTCCAAGGGCAGTCTTTGTCTATAAAGTGAGCAATAGGTCTTGCACCAGCCTACCTGAAATACTCTACCAAAAAATAACATATTAAACAGCCACTCAAACAGTTTTTGCACGACCTTTTTTTTGTTGTAGAGTTGAAATAGCTTGTAACAGTGCTCAGCTGATACAGTTTACCTTAAACAGATCAGTGCTATAGGGGAAATCGGTAGCTATTAGGAAACCCTCCTTGCCCTGGAGCCACTGCCTCCCTTCTGGGCCAGCGTGCTGTGACCTTTGGAAAGGTAAGGAGGCAACTCTGCTGATGCCTCTTTGAGCTCTGCCGGGCTGCTTTGCATGCTTAGCACTTGTGAAATCCAGGAGAGCTCAGCAGCTTTTACAAGCCAGCCCAGAGGCAGTACCCATGCTGAATGTTACAGAAAAACTGAAGCATCAAAAAAAGAAGAAAAAAAATAAAGGGGGGAATAAAATCCACCCCAAAAAACTACCGTTTTGGAAACTTTGGCACTTCTGGCGCCTTGGTTTCCATTCTCTAAAATGGCGACTCCACTCCTGATTTGCCTACCAAGCAAAGGTGTTTGCTGATTAGGGAAGTAATGTTTGTGCAGCACTTTGAAGACTTAAAGTACTACATTAATCCTGCATGTTGCTCTTACTAGAAGCCAATTTTCAGCTAAGAGGAGGGGAAGAAAAAAAAAAGCTGATTTAAATAGTGACCCTCCCTTACTTAAAGACGTTCACTCGTCTCCCAACATCAGCTATTCTTATCTGTAAATGTTTTTTTAACCCTTCCTTCTCATAGTTCCCAGAAACCACAAGTCTCATTCACCTTTTATTTGAAAAATGGCTTCTTTCCAGGCTGTGGCTGTTTCTTGTAAAGTTAATTCCTTTGGTAATACTGCTGGAGGCACATTGGTATGTTTGGTGTGTGTATGTACACATATATATTTTCCCCCTTTTCACACGGTGTTGTTTTTATATATGTGTAGTGAAAGATACCTAATCCAGGATTATGATTCTCTTTATTCCTTTCTCATGAAAGTAGGTGGGGCTTTTTTTGTGCAAGTTGCACTGATGAAAATTATGTTTAATTAACACTTTTTCCTCTCTACATGGGCAAAAAACCCACCAATCTCTTCAAGAACCAAAAAAAGTTTCTTGCACTTACTTTTTTTCCTCTGAATTTTCCTTCAAAAATAGCTAAAACCTTATAACAAATTTTCTGGAAAAAAAAGAAACAGTGATGCCAATACAACTAGAAACTGCTGGTACAAATCAGCAGGGGGATTTTCTGCCCCTGTGGGGGACACAACCCCTCCCCATTGTTTCTCTATCGTCCTATGTTCTAATGTCTCATGATTTTTCATTTTCAGATCCACGGGGACTTGTAATGAGCTCTAACTCATCTCCTGTTACAGTGGGAATCAGCCACAAACATTGCAACTAAGCGGCTAAATCCTAGCTGAGGGAGAAGGACATTCACGACATCTGATGCCTGCTTTCTCTCAGCAGGTCAGGCGTGCTGGGTGCCCCACACCAACTGTGCTGTTTGAGAGAACATGCTCAAAGCAGGACTCCCAAATTTTCAGTACTAGATACCAATTCATAAAGTAAATAGCTCCCTTTCTCATCCTTCCTGGGCACCACCAGATGTGTGGGGTACAGACTGTCCCTTACAGAGCGGTCTTACACCACAGTGCAGCTCTGTCATTACTGGTCTATTAGAGAGCATACAGCAAAACCTCAGTTCATACAGGCAGGCAATACTGCCTCGGTAGGACTTACAAAACAATCAGGGACACAGAAAGGAAAGAGAAGAAAAGCAAGACAGGTCACATCACAAGACATTTTCTAGAAACTAACTATGCAGATCCGTACAGCTGCTTGTAAGGAGTAACAGAAGAAGGTAACTAGTAATAAAACCAAAATATACATGACAAAGATATTACGGGGAAAAAGCACAATTACATTCTAAAGGGAACCTAATGCACTCAGATCTCATTTCACTCAAGCATAAAAACCCAAACAGAAGCCAGCAGGCCCCTCCTGGCTGGTTCTCACAGCTGAACTGGTTCTTCTCAGCTTTGTGAGCTCGAAAACACCTCCCTGCCGTGAGAAAGGCACCTCCTTCAAAGACAACAAGCCCAGCTCTTCTCTTTCCAGGTAGATGACCTAGGACAAGTTACATATGCCTCAACAGCCTTGCTGTTAGGTCCTGTAATGTCACACTGAGGGAAACACACCTCAGAAGCTCTTCAAGCAGGAAAACAGGATCACCACCTCTTCCCTGCACAAGAGCAATGGTGACAATTGAGATCTGCCCTGCCTCCCCACCTGCCCTGTGCCCAGAGCCCACACATGCTGGAAACAGCCTCTTCGGACAGACACAGCTGCTGAGAGCCTAAGGAAGCCAAATCTGAACCACTTCTCACCTCAGACAAATGCCCAAATACGGCAGCACTCCTGATTCGCCGAGGTGGATGAGGAGCCAAGCCCTCAGCTCACACCACTGCATCAGCTCACAGCCTGCAGCGCTTGCATCCAAAGGCTGCAACCCCATCTCCTCCTCTGCTGCCTCCTCCTTTAAGATTGCTTCTCTCCCTTTGGATTACAGCATCTTTTCCCTTCCTCACTCCTGCTGTAACAAGTGGGGGTTTATCACCAGTGAAATTATGCTGGACAACCAGCTGGGCTGAAGAGAAAGCCTGCATTTCTTATCAGAGGTGACCAATTTGAGTGCTCATGGAGGTCTGTAAACCCTTTGCACAAATGAGTTCCTTACAAAGAACCTTTTCACTTGCCCTGTACAAACAGCCAAATCCTATATTTTTGCTGACTAAGAGCCTCTGAGGACAAGAAAATCCAAAATCCTGTAACAACACCACTTCCACTCCCTTTCTCCTGACAGCTAGGTTTAAATGCAATGTTAAAGGGTGAAACTGGAAGGCTCAGATTGCAGTGACCAATACACCAGCAAGGAATCACAAGGCTAAGATTTCATAGGAAGACGTGGCACAGCCCCACCTGTGTGTTCATTGGGAGAGTCACCAGCCTTTAGAAAAAGTCTTCATGTGAGACAGAGATTACCAGCAGCCAGGACATATTGGACACTGCCAGTGTTACTGAAATGATGCACTATTTGAACAGATTATCTAAGAGAACACTGAACACATAATTAGGAACTGCTGAGCCAAGGCAATGTACACATCTAATTGCCCCCTCACCGCTTCACTGTGCTTGTGCACAGTCCTTTAATTCATTTTATAGAGACTGGCAAAAATTTCCCAATTTTACTGGGTGGATCAGGACACAGAATGTATTTAAAATAAAAACAGAATGAACCAATCTGAAATAAAAATACTGAGATAGCCCAGCCAAGGAATCTGTTCTCTCAACCACAGAAACCTGTTATTGCTTGTGTGGACTAATTTAAGTGCATTCCTTTCAGCTTCCTTAAAATGCAGCTTTTCCAAATCCACCAAGCCCAAATGGCACAATCCATTTACTTGCTTTCATGCACGCTGCAGAGATTATTATCCAACTTTGCTAGCAAAGACAGTCTGAAATCTGAGCATTTTCTGATGGTTGTAGGTACAGCTGAGTTTACAGAGAACAGGAAAACCAGCAAGCCTGCCTGGAACATGGATTGCACCTTTGGAGAGCTCTTTGTTTCATAACAAACCCTGCAAGGACCAACCCAGCTCAGCTCCAACCTACTGCAGGCCATGAGAATAAAACTGCTAAACTCAGGTATTGCCAACACCTGAATTATGCAAGTCTTGCAGGGCTGGGTATCTTTCTTCAGCTGAATCCAAAATTTGCAAATAAATTTCAGTTTTCATTTAAAAACTTAAAGCAATTTCTGCCTTCTCGTGACTACCATGAAAAGTTTTAAAATATTTAGTAGATGCACCCTAAAGGCTCAGAAACCTGGGGAAGAGTAAGAAGAACCTGTTTGTCTTTTAAAAAGAGTCTCATGACTTCTAAGGTGGTATCTTGCTTTTGGGGATGGGCGGATCAGATTCATTTTTTGATAGCTTGCATTTGGCAGTAATGTTAACTTTTACTTACCTTGACATACAATTTTAATTTTTACTTTCCTACTGCAATCCTGTTTTTCCCCATGTAGCAGGTTCTGCTAGTGACAGGTGATTGCCAAATATTTTTCTAGAGGGAAAAGGGAGTGCAGTTGTTTATTTATTTATTTGTGCTCAGAGTGGGTGGGGAAGGTCTGCACACAACTTCCACAAAGAAAAAAATTAGGTGGCAAACTTTTGAAATGCCTTGCTTTCTTCTGCTGCAGAAACAGGAGATACTGCCATACACTGGCATATGGGAATTTTTCCACAATAAATGGGACGCTATTCTGCTTAAGTTCTAACTTAACCCAATTCAGAGGGTTTCTCACTCAACCTCAACAACCTACTCTTCATCTCAGCATTACAAACAATAACTGCTTTTTCCTTTGCAGCATGGTTTTCAAAAAGGTTTTATTGTATGAGTACACACACGAGAAACTTTGTCCAATTTAGACTATAAAGGCTTTTGTTTTTAAACACTTCAATAGAGTTTAAATTGTTAAAGATTTTCCTTCTGAAAAGACTGATTAACTTGCTTATATTCTTACTTGCATTCTGAGGTCATTAATTAAAAAAAAATAATCAAGGATGCTTATAAAGTCCTCTGCAATCCAATCTCAATTTGTCATCATTAATTAGATCAACATTGCATACAAATGAAGACCTAACCTGATTAGACAGCACGTTTTACTGGAATTCCTACTTAAGGTCATGAAGGGCTTCAGAGAAAAATTTGTGATATTTTCAAAGTGAACTGCTCATACATATGGAATCACCTTCTCACCTAGCCTCAGCTCATGCTTCACTTTGTAATTTTCGTCTTTCTTCCCCCCCCCCCCTTTAATTAGGAACCCATCACAAACCTGAGCAGAGAAGCTGTTACACTCATCTCCCTTCCAGCCTACACTGTACAAATACTGCTGATTTTGCAAAGGGTTTCCACTGTCTGGGGACAATAAACCTCCCCCACAGAAAGAGTTTCCAGAATTTGGAGGGGAAAAAACAAAACAAAGAAGTTTTAGGAGAAAAAGTTATTGCAGGCCAGGGATATTTTCCGACACATCGCATTTAGGTAGTCAGCCAAGTACCTGGTCTTCTTCCCCCCACCTCCAACGAAAGTAACCTTGGGATCTACACGTGATTCCAGATTATTGCCTCCAAAGCACACAGATTGGGATCTAAATGCACCAAGTGGCTTAGAAATCTGAAGCATCTTCACCGGTCTCTAATCACTCCATGAAAGCAACTCTTGCTTTTTGGAGAACTAACCCATTCCTCTTACCAAGCCCACAACCTTCGTTCCCATGACCTGATCTGACATGACTCAGCCCAAAAGCTTGGAGGAGCTCTGGTGAGGTGAAGTGAGCTATCACCCAGCACAGCCGATCTCCTGCCAGTCACCACTGAGCCTTCCCAGCAGGGCAACATGGGTCAGTCTGGCTCATCCACTCCCAAACAGGGGAACGGGCAATACAGTGGATTTCCTTACAATACTGTTACCCTGGGGAACTGCAAGAGAGGAGGAAAAAAAAAACCACCACAAAACAAAAGCCAGAAACAAGGCTTTCAAGTTTTGGACTCTTAATAAGGGTGGGGCCATCAAGTAATTAAACTTTTAATAGGTCACTGCAGTGGAAGAAACTCTTCCAGTTGGGTAAGTTCCTAATCCATCATTAAAAAAAAGATGACAGGCATTAATCAAAGTGTATGAAGTCACATGGGGGGGGGATGAGCAACTCCAAGAACTTGCTCTTGCTGAGAGGATGGGGCAATCACTCCTCCTTTCATCAACATTTCATGCGTGTTTCCACACTTCTCAGGACGACAGTGGGAAGGAGAGCCTTCACGTCCTTCCCCACCCACCCCACTGATAAAGCTGTCGAACACATATTACCAACTGCTCAAGAGCTCATGTGAAACGAGTTGGTGGATTAATTAGCAGAAGGGCAGAGCTCTGAAGATGGAAAGATGCTCTGCTGTGAAAGGCGTATTGATTGAAGGTCCCCAGCCACCACCACAGGACTGTCATAATCCACTGCCAACATACAGCACACTGCCAGCTCCTGCACGAGTAGCTAAATCTGGGCCACTTGGCTCAGTGCAGGGACACCTGGACCACACTCACTCCTTCCTGATCAGAGAGCTGTTCAGGAGCCCATTCCTTTAGTAAAATACATGGACTTATACCTAGACAGACTGCAACATGTATAGGAAACACACCTTCATCTGTTGGTAGCATGGTCTACATCAGGGCAAAGGTCAAGGAGGGGAGGCTAAATGTGCCTTCCCTCAGGCTGCACACATTTGATGACTGTAGTCACCAAATACTCATTTTATTTATTTTTAAAGTGAGCATGTAATCTGATCTTTGACCACTACTCATATCCACACTAAAACTCAGCCTTCACTTCTATCCCAGAAATCCACTACCACTAAGGTGAAATATCTCAAGCGCTTGCTTAACTTTAAGCTGGCTAGTAGCTCTCTTGCCTTCATCTCTGCTGGAACAGCCTACTACATACGTTCAAGCCTCATTTCAAAAGACTGCTTTTCGTAGTTGAAAGGACAGCATCAAACACTCTGGTTCCTTGCAGCTGCATTAGATAATTCTTTGTATCATATGTATCAAAAGAGAATGTCTTTTCATATCTCCTTCAAAGGACTCTCTCCAGAGCAGCTTGCAAAAATCCAAGCCAGCACTTTTTTGCCCTCAGAAATGCAGAGTAGAACTGACCCACAGTTTCCTCACCTAAAGGGAAGTGAAAATAAATGTTGTGTACAGTGTCATAGGAGAAACGTGGACATGAAAACAAGTGTGAACTACAGAAGGGCATTGCTCCTCATGCAGATGAGTAAAAAATGCAATTTCAATCTCAACCTTAAAAATGTCTCACCTTTTAGGCAGAAACAAATAAAAAATTCAGTTGTGACTGGACCTGTCACATTTTAACCTCATTTAACACAATTTTCTGAACTAAGTTCTTAATATCAGTTCTAGACAAATTTTACCAGAAAAGGCTTTTAAAACATACAGGATGAAAGCTTACAGTGATCTACTGTTATGTGGCATCTTTTTCCAGAGTGGAGCACAAGGGTTCTGCTTCTTTGCTGGCAGCAGTGGCTGGGAGTTACTTTTTTAGTTGCATTTGCAACTAGATTGTATTTAAATCTGAGATCAAAATAGTTTGTCCAATTAAAAAGGAAAATAATAATAATTAAAAAATGCACATGCTATTTTAATGCTCCTAGCTTTTGTTAGAAAGTTGATCTTCTTTTATTAAAAAAAAAAAAAAAAATCAAGTCCTTGCTTTTATTTGGGTAGCATGGGGTAGGACATTATTTGCTGCACCTACTCCAAGTGCCTGCAGGAGATGAAGGTAAATACTGAACACCTTTAAGACAGCAGTACTATCCACTATAAACATCTCTGCTCTTAGAGCCCTAAAACACAACAGCTGGACTTACAGCTCCTGCAGTGCTGTGTCCTGGACTACGAAGTCTCCAGAGATTGAACAATCAAGCCAGCACCACCAAAAATCAAGAGCTCGGCTTCAGGTTTCAAGCTTCTACATTTTTTTATAAGAAAGGTAGTATTCTGACAGCAAGAGCGAAGTGTTAAATAAAACATACCAAAACAACAAACCAACAACAAAACCCCACAATAAAACAACCCCTCCCTCTTAAAAGAAACCCAACGCAGGGCAGACCCAAGCTGGTGACAGGGGGGTTCCCACACCAGCTGCAAGAGGAGAAGGACACAGAAAAAGAGAAAGCCTCACACTGCATGGGTTTGAGCAAGGAGCACCACCTCCATCCTGCCGGCATGGCCCCACTAAACCTCACACAAACCCATGAATGCTGAAGAAAGCCAAGCAGTGCTAATGCCCATCCCAGGTTTTACTCCAGCATACCTGGCTAGACCCAAAAGATCTTTAGGTAACCAGGTTTTTTGCAAGGCATTTTATTCACCTGGGATTTAATGATATTACTGATGGTTAAATTCCCACCACACCCTCCCAGAGCAACCAAGATACATCTTTCCCATCTGTGTGACACATCATACTCTGAAGAGTACTCGGGTCACTTTGTCCTTGCATAAGCCTTGATATGTATCATAGGAATAGAGTCACTAAGGGCATGGGGACTGAAGCCAGCGAAGGAGCATAGTGATGCTGTGTCCTTACCGTCCATGTTGCTGACTTTGCTGTGCTGGACTGTTGAAATGATACATCGAAGCTGTGAGGTCCTGGATAGTCTGTGTTGGAAGGGATGGCTGGGGAGGGCGAGAGAGCGTCAAAAGTCGAGCTGGGCTGGGCATAAGGCGAAGGGGCCGTGACGCTGTTCTGCGCGTGCTCCGTGTTGTAAGGGCTGGTGGAAGAAGAGCCATTCTGGATCTGCTGGTCCATGCTGTTCAGGAGCCCCAGGTTCGTGTACTGTGGCTGGAGGCAGAGATGCACAGGAATGTTAGAGAAGCAGCATTAGGACAGGCTGGCTAGACACGGCATTGCCTTCACAGCACAGGGTACACAGCATAATCTCAGCACCACTGCACATGTGTCACACTAGGACAAAGCCTTGCAAGGGATATCCCCCCTCTTTACATTGGTGACTGAAACAGAAAGAAGTAAAGCTGCTCACAGTCACACAGAGGATCAACAGCAGAGATGGGAAAAGAGCCTGCACACAACCAGGAGGTGATTCGCATGGCAGCAAGCCATCACAAGGAGACAGGTTTGCTATGTCTAGCAACACCCAAACAGACCTTTTGGAGGTACTGCTATAACCTGATAAAAATCAGCAGCTTCATTACAGTGCAACTGACTCTAACTTGTACAAGGCTACATCTTCTCCAACAGTCTCATGCTCTACACAAAGACTGTTCCTCTTCTTGTGGATCTGATTCCGCTACACACAGTGACATTTAGGGCCTTTAACTCAGGTAGTAACTGTGCTGAAGTGTGACTCACTGGAAAACAAATTTTGTGGCACCGAACTTTGCACCATGCACTCAATTCCCAGTGACCGGTCACAGACAGTGGTGGAGAATTCAAGTTCTCATCAAGCAGTATGGAAACCGACAGCATGGAAGGCTTCCCCTCATAACTGAGAAGAATCAGTCGTACAGTGTGTAGCACTGAAGTAGCCTTAAGTAGAAACAACTTATGAAACAACTGCAGACATCAAAACAAAAAAGCTCGGAGAATGGAGTACAGAAAAAGCAAAGGTTAGATTAAGAGTTTAACAGAAAAACACATGCCTAGTGCCCTAAAATTCCATGTGTAGCCATGGTCCCCTGCCTCAAAGACACAAGAGGGGAACACAGTTCAGAGGAAGGTGACAAGAATAAGCAAATCCTTTTAATGCTTTCCTGTAATACAGTAGATGACAACTTTTCAGCCTGGAAAAAAGACAACGAGGAGAAAGTTGGAATTTAGTATGACAGAAGGGGATACATTCCAAGGAGATGCGGAAGAAAGCAAATACAAAATTAATTTTCATGTTCTCTTAGCAGAAGAGTTGGGAAACACGCAAACATCTTGAGCAAAACTTTGGTTTAAACGCACAGTGATTCTTCACAAAGACCACAAATAAACATGGATTTTTTTGGCACAAAATGCTGCAATACTAAAAGCCTACATACATTCAAAAAAGCAGGAGACAAGTTCTGCTGGAGAAAAATCCATCAAGACAAGTGTACCTGATTTTAAAATTCTGAACTACAAACAGTTGGAAGCTGGGAAAATATCATGGAAAAAGTTACAAAATTACCACACATTTTTGATCCTCCAAAGGACATGGCATCGGCCACAGTGACAGGGCAGCAGGAAATGGTATATGGGGTTCCATCAGCTACACAGTCTCATCCTTGTGTGTGTCCAGAGGGTACTAACTGCAACCAGCTTAGGGCAACCAGCATCCAAAAGGTTTGTGGTACCCATTCCCAACAGCTCTGGGCTCAACCAGGAACACACAGCAATAAAGGCACCTGGTTCTGTTAGCTGCTGACACAGGAGAAGGGACTCAGGCTCTTCCTCTTGTCCAAGGGTCCAAGCAGCTCACATCCCTCAAGATCCTATAGCTTCAATTCCACCCAGAACCATCAAGCTCACCAATCTTTGAGTATTTCAGCCAGCCTGCTCGTAACTTCCTTCGTCTTTCTAACAGTTGCTCCTTTTCCAGACAACTTCTTATCAGCCAAAAAGCAAAGGTTCACTGAATCATCACCAACAAGGCCCGTAACAAAAAGCTTTCCCAATACTAGGAATCTCAGCAGCCCTACTGAAGCTTTGAGCACCACACTACTCCTCTAAGGACCTGAAAGGGAATGGCACAAGCTATATACTGAGCTCTCCTAGGACTTTAGACAAGCCATTCAACATCCAGCTTTACCAGTCTTTTCAGCACAGAGGAAAACAGGATGGTCCCTTTGCAGGGATGAAGCGTCCTCCCTATGCCCAAAGACTCTACACTCTCAGCTGTTCTTCCAGAAAGGGAGGAATTACAGAAATTTAAACCTCCCATTGCAGCTCTTCCTTAGGTTTCTGTTTCACTGCAAAAGGCTGGTATTTTCTGGGGTTTTCATTAAACACTCAAGGTGAGGCTGATGGTCTGGGATCTTCAGTGAGGCACTTGGGACCTTCCAGAGATGGATCAGCTTGCAGCTAAGAGCTGTGCTGTGAAGGGGAAGGTCTGGTGGGGAACTGCACAAAGGACTTCATTTTGGAAGCTGGGATGGGCTGCAGAGGGAAGGGAGGGCCGGCTCCCTCCCTTGCTCTGTCAGCAATGCGCTGTGTCCTTGGGCAAGGCACCTCACCTCCCCCTCCACCCTTAGCCTACTGTAGGCAGCAAGGTCTGCAGGGCAGGGATTGCTCCTCACCATGTAAAAAGCACTGCACTTAATGGGCCTCTGCTTTGTCTGAGGCCTGCAGGCAGCAGAGTAATAAAAGCAATTACATATTGAGTCCTAATCCTGGGTGAACCAGTGACTCCCCGTGTTGCCTCAGGTTAGTCATTTGCCCTCCCTGCCTCAGTTTCTCCCTCTGTCGCAGTGTGGATGTTATAGATGCACAGCACCCCTGTTAGATGGGAAAGCTAATATCTGCGATTGGACTCATGGCATGCTAAAGAGTTGACAAGGAAATGAGTGATCCAGACTTGTTCTCCTTCTCCAAAAGGAGATTGCAGCTTTGGCAATGCAGATGACAATTATGTCTCATCTCCTGCAGGCTATTCAGTCAACCAAGACCTATTTAACGGACTTTTGGTGCATGTTTTCCCTTGAGGCTGGTTCTGTACAGAAGGAGCCAAAATGATGATGTACTGTACCAGTAACAGTCTTTTACCTGCTCAATAATTTTCTATTTAATCAAAAAACAATCCTCTCTGCCCTCCTGTCCCAGAATATCTTAGAGAGACCTGAAGACGTCTCAAAAATGTAGAAGTATCACTCAGTTGTTTCATTTCTCATGGAGATTACCATCAGACACACTCCCTAACCAGCACATGATGAAAAGACAGCTGTGATGAAAACCGTCTCCTAAACCAGCTCAGACATACAGACAGCAAAACAATAGTGTTTCAGCTTTCACTTAAAAACTATTCCCTCTAATCCGGGCAACTTAAGTTGATGGAGAAAGATGGCAAAACAGGCACTCAGCATTAACAAGACAGCACAGTCTGGAAATGCTGAAGGTGCTGCCTGGACATCAATTAAACAAAAATAATAAAATAAGTGCTCCATTAAAATGTAAGATATCCTTACAAGAATCAAAGATCCTTTTCATTCCTTTCAGTCCAGAGACCATCTGTCTAAATGTTATCAGCAGAGCAGCCATTCCACTGCATTTATACACTGACATGCCACAGTCGAATGCCGTGTCCCCATTTGCTCTTTAAATAACTATTAATCTCTTTGCACTTATCCTCACGCTGACACAAGCAGCTGTTGGACTACCCTTCTCCTGCTTCGAGTCCTACCAGCCTTTCACCTTCTCTGGCCCCTTGTTCCCCTCCCCAGGCAGGTGCTCCATCCTGGTGACAAAGCCAGCCGCTGGTTTGCACACACACAGCACTAAACCCCGTCTCGCAGCTATGCCCCAAGGCAGGTGGGAGAGTTGTTTGTGCTCAAGGGGTCAACTTCTGAACTGCTTGCAAGGTTTTGGAGGAATCAGATAAGACTTTGGAAGGCACACGCCTTCTGACAACAGGACAATTAGAGGGGCAAAAGGCCCAGGAAAGGCACACGCAGGAATTCACCCACCACCTCAACGAGGCCCCTTGGCCCCCGCAATGCTGGGTATGGCGAGAACAAAAAGAGGCTGCAAACTCAGTTCGAAAGGTATTGCCCCCCCAAGAGGGGTCTGCAGGGCGTGTGTTTGCACACACATAGCTTCCTTTCACCATTTACAGCAAGAAACTCAACAGCATCTAATCCAGAAATTAATTTGTGGCAAGTTTGTAGCCCAGAATTTAACACGAGCTCATGTTTTGCTGTGGGGTTGTTTTAAACAACTACAGAATGCAGCCCCACCACCAAATCCTGATATAAAGAGAAAGCTATTTGGTGGAAAGAAGAGAGCTGTATGCAAAGCTGAAAGAACAGATTATCTAATTTTCAGGGCCTTTTTCACTATTTTGTTCCCTCCATTCAAGTTTCTGAAACTATTAATATCACTGAAGCATTACAAAAACCTTCAGGCAAGTTTAACTGCAAATAATTAGACAGCTACAATTAGATCTTAGACCCTGTATTTCTGAACATCATTTCAATAATGTATCTTGTGCTATCAGTTTCGCTTCCTATATCCCATCAGCTTCACTTTCAGGTTTTTGTGCTAACTCATGCTTCTAGATTAGGAGAAATGTGGCTTCACTGGAGAGGCTGCTGAATGAAAACCCAGACTGAAAACTGCAGGGCTGTAAGCACGGTTCTGCTGCTGGGAGGCTGGGTCTCACCAGGCAATGCGGTGGTCAAGGTAAAGCAGAGCCTTTCCTCTGACCCCAGCAGCTCCGGGGGACTTGCCGCCAGAGGGCAATGCAAATACTCCATCACATGGCAGAGCTGGTGTGTGCAAGGGAAGATGCCCCAACCCACCCAAAATAGGGTGCCTTGCAGCAAAGAACCCACCCCTGGTTCTCTGGCCACAGCCTGCTTTAAGCCCATTGTGTTAATTAAATAAGGTTATGAGATAGATGTGCAAAGAGACCTCCGTATGAAGGCATGAGGGAAGCAAGTAATGCAAGTCAAAAAAAGTTCTCAAGGGGACTTCCACAGCAAAAATCCCCTAAAATACACAGCTACAGCTATTAACTACCCAGTTACCAACATTTCAGAGAGAGTTCTGAAAGTTTCTCCACTTGAGAAAATGAAGGAAAAGTTTTCATCTTCAGGTGTAGAACACCTGGATGCCTCCACCCCATCAAAGCCCTTCTCCCTAACGCCAAAAGAACAAGAATCTATATCATGCACACCTACCGACTGCATTTTAGTTTTCACCACTGGATCTGTGCAGCTAAAGAACAGTGCCCAGCTACTCAAAAAGCCTTGCAAAACACCTGGTGCTTATTCTCCACAGATACGAGATGATGAAACTAATAAACTGCCATGGTTATTAGCAACAAAAAGATTTGCACAGCACTTTGCAAATCTGGTGCTTTGTCCTTAACTGCACCACAGTGACGCACTCAGGCTAACAATTGCAGGACTAGTAGAAAGCAACTTCCAGCAACATTTCAGTGCTAGACCAGGAAAATATTCAGAATCCTGCTGGAGAACAGTTATCTTAAAAGCAGGAGGATAAATGTTTTCCAGAGTGCTTGATGCCTATCCAAATCAGATGACACACACCTCAAATATATCCAGAGAGATAAATCCACCTAGGTTTTCAAACCTTCCTAGCAAAGGATTTTAGAAGGTGGAAGTAAGTCACTCAAGCTAAACAGAAGTGCTTCTATCACAATAATTAACCAAGGTACTGCTATCAGTTGCTCAGAAGGCAGCTGATACAATACCCAATGTAGGTCTCTGCTTGTGCCACTATAGAGCGGTGCCAAGAAATTAAGGGCTCCACCCATGGCCCTTAGCTAAGATCAGGGTTGAAGCCAAGACAGCTCACTCATCACAATGAAAGCTGTGATTTCATTTTCCTTGCTACCCTGTTTTCTCATTTAAATAAATATATAAAAAAAAAAAAAGAGAGAGAGAGAGAAAGACACACTAAAACATTTCTTTATGAGGAACAAACTCAGTTTGGACACTGCTCTGGTCCCTCCAAGCCATGAGGGGAAGATGTGTACAGTCGTTTCAACACCAACTTGGCAGCACTCCCTCCAGTTCCACTTCTAAAAAGAACACAAATCCTGTGGGTCTATTTTGAAGAGGTTTTTCCCCAGAGCTACTGTTCAGCTGAATACACCAAGGACTCGGAAACCCTCAGATAAAACGACAATGTGCACCGTATACTCAGTGCAGAGAGTGAGAGAGCAGATAACTTTGGTTGAACCAAAGATATCAGCTGTTACCAAGATAGGTTCCCAGGCATCATAATAGAACAAAATCTGATTTGAATAATCCTACTGTTGGGACATTGCATTTTCCAGGAAGAGAGGAGGTATTTCCCATCCTAGTGGTGTAACAGGTTCCCAGTGTGATGGAGTGCGTGGAAGGCCCTGGAGTCAGTCACTCCCATCATGGCTATTAGACCTGCTGCAGCATAATCAAACAGCATCTCCTCAGCTCAATCCAACCCTTAAGCAGGGAGCACAAATATTTCTGCATACCACCTCCTGTATTATTTAGAAGGGAATCTATTTGAGATCTACAGGGCTGTGCAATGTGTACAACCACAGTAATTCTAAGAAACTAAATTCAAGACTAATAAAGAAAAAAAATTCTTCTTCCAAGAAGAATAAAAACCAAAACACTGTGAGTGACACACAATTTTCCTGCACAGGTATTTCATGTTAAGTAGTAAGATAACCCCAGCAGTTGCCTGGATAGCTTCCAGTACCACCTAAACACATAAGGAAAGTCTAAGGAAAACAGTCCTTCATTTCAACCAGCTGGGAAGGAGGGGGAAAAAAAAAAAAAAAAATTCAACAAAACCAAACCCAACCCATCAACTACCCTCTCCCCACCAAAAAAATCCCAACATTAAGCGACCAACTGAAATCATACCACTATGTTTAAAGTTCAGATACACAAGTTTAAAAACTTCACTGTTCTGCCCACTTAAAGACCATCCCTTTCCTCCCAGCAGTCGTCAAACAGCCCCATGGCCCACTTGATGGACAACACACTACATGCACCAAACAGGAGAGACCAGTGCACATCAGTAATTTGCAAACACATGCCACTACACTTGAAAAACAGTATGGCTAGTATACTGAGGGGAGGAAAAGAAGTCTGTGTGCTTTCCACTGGGATGAGCCATTCCAATATGCACATCATGCCACATCTACACCCCTTAGGTTTACAAAAGCAGCACAGTTTTAAGAGTCATACTCAGTAAGGCTGTAGACCACGTGTCTCACTGTGACACAGTTCTGCTGAACTCAGCAAAACTTCATGTTCAAGTTTAAGCCTACAAATACCTGCCTGCATAGGTGGACTTTGAGAATGAGACAAATTAATGAAAAGCAATGTGAGGGCAAGTTTCTGTCCAGCCATAAGGGCTGTAATCTTTTTCCCCCCAGCTGTAATTGTTTTCCTTTTTAGCTAAAGTTTGAGTTTTGCCCCTTGATTAATTAATTTAACTTAGCAAGAAGTGTTTTTCAGCCAGAAGCAAGGTGCCTTTTAAAACAAGCACAGCCCAAAGCAGGAATGCCTGTAATTCCTGACTCCTACCACCTGCCACAGGTTCATGTAAAAGACCTTGTCTAATTCGAGGATTACCAAAATGACAGTGCATCCCCCTTCACACAAACATTAAGGCTGGACATCCTACATTGTGTACACGCTTCTAAATATTTTCCAATACATATGAAAATAATATCACTGACTTCCCCAGAGCAGCATTTTAGGCTCTTAAAAAAAAAAAAAAAAAAAAAAAATTTAGAATTAGGCTCTCAAAAAAAGTTCTACTTTCATAGAAAACAATTGGTTTCTGAAAGTCCGGTGATTTTATGGTATTTAGATCGTAAGGTCTTCCTAAAACATAAAAACCCCCTCTTTCATGATTATGAAACACTTTCATTAGAGTATCTAGGTTATGCTTCGTTATTTTGAAAATTCAGACAGTTTAAAACAGGAAAAGTCCAAAATCCAACCCCCCCCGCAACACAGTCATTTCTTGATCCTGAGCTTGTGCTCAGCAATTTAATGTGATTTCATGCATTTCGTAGAGATGATATAGTATGGTTTCCTTGGTTTTCTTCCCTCCTCTCTTTCTTGTTTATATGTTTTCATGAGACATTAGAACTCCATGATCTTAAAGGAAATTGATTAATAACCCAAACAACTCAGCTTTCCAAAAAAGTGAAAGAGAGGTCAAGAGTTTTCTACATTCTCCCATGACCAGCTGGACAACACCATGCCAACAAAGATCTGAAGAGCCATTAACTACAGACGAATTGGAAAAGCACCCCCTCATGCTCCAAAGAGATGTAAACATAATGAAAACAAAGACCAGCATCAGAAAAACTAGAAAAAAACTGCAAGATCTCAGCAAGGCTTTTTTTGGTTGATTTAAGTGGCTGATAACCGTAGGGACACAGCTCAGCCAGGTGCCCAGAAATCCTGTGTGCTGAGTTTGTACAACAATGTTGAAAAGTTGGATAAAAAAATAAAACTTTAAACATAAGAGGAACCAATTAAAATACAAATGGGGAAGCGGGGAGGAGAAGCAGGGGCTGGAGAGGAAAACTCCAGCAGTCGATTAAAGCTGCCTTTTTTCTTGAACTCTTTACTGGACGGTAAGCATTGATGTTATCAGTCATTTCAGACATGCAGCATTTTATTGTGTTGAGAGGGCAGCGTTAGGCTGGACAGGATATCTGTGTGTCATCCACAGTGAAAGGCTGCAGACACAGTAACCACCAAAGTATGGCCAAAGGGCACAAGGACAACAAATAACCAGGGTCAGAATAGCACCCGGAGTTGAACTGAGCTCCCAAATTCAACACTGCTCAATAAAATCAGAATGCATCATCTTTCAGACACCAAGCTAAAATACTACAGCTAGGTAGCATTTTAGTCAGAACAAGAAATTCAGATCATCTGCAAGTTAAATAAGTCAAGCAGTTAAATACATACCAAAAAGAAAAAAGGGAAAAAAAAAAAAAGCCACACACATAAACCCCCCACGCCCACTCTTTGAAGCGTGGTGCAACTACAGAATATAAGAATTCATAAGAAGAGTTACAGGAGGGCAAAGGGCAAATTAAAACATGTTAGAGCAAGCAGAGGAAAGGGGTTACACGGCACCGTCAGAGTCCGTATGGACTAAAAGAACGATCTACTGGATTTTCTATTGTATTTGGTCATTTTATCTGTCCAAATCAGGCAAGAAAACTCCTGGATGATATTCTCAAAAGCCTGGGACACCAAAAAGCAGACTGAAAAGCTTTCAAGATTGAGTGGGGGAGTCAAGAGGACTTGATGCCAAATTCTGATTATATCCCAATTGCAGAAAACAAAAGGAGGCAAGGCTTTGCCTTCCAACGCTATTTTTTGTATTAAAGTAGCTCCTGGCCTACACCAAGCTGCCACTGCCTGCACCCAAGGGATCTGCTGGGGTTCAGTACAGCAGCACACACACACAGGCAGGAGACTCCCCTAACCACCCAGCCTCTGGGGTACACATCAGAAACAGCTTCACATCACTGCTGCAACCTACTTAGAGGTGAGCTGGAGTTCTAGATGGTGTTTTCCAAAGATGCCAGGCTGTGCATACAACAGACCCAAAAGCTGGTCTTTGAGAAACGGGTGTGTGAGAGCATACAGACACAATGTGCATGCAAAGCCAAGGCTTCTTCCACAGCAACTTTACTGCATCAGCTTTACAAACTTCAAGAATATTTCCCCCAATTTAAATATTGAAGAATATTTAATATTTATTTTTACATTTTTATTTGAATATAAATGAAATATTTTTAATTTTAATATCCAATATTTTCCCCATTTAAATCACCTTGCCACATATTCCGCACACACAGGATTTCCAATAGGCTCTCTGGTATGGGACCTAATGTCTTAACAGGACAACTAAACCCAGTTTTTAGTATTTCCCTCCTGTCTAATACTACTGATTTCAGCAAACACCAGGACACATGGTGCCACAATCACTTCTACAAGGCACAGCTTCAGAGATTAACATTTGAGGTACTCAGCTGGACAGACCTCTCCCTATGCAAAGTGAGAAGTTGACAGGTTCATTGTTCAATATGGAATCACTCACATTAACAGAAAGACAGGAACATACTCTGCTAAAACAGACCTTCCATGATTTTATTGGTTGCTTCTTGCAATAAGCAAGTTAGCTAAGCTAACTGCAAGGAAGTTCTCATTATTTGCCCCCCCCGCTCCAGTTCATGTGATTTCAATAGCCAAAAGGCAGGGGTTCTTCCAGATTTTTTGAGTAGCAACATATCTACTAATTTCCATTCAATACCACATTAAACTCCCTACCCCTCCAACTTGAACATTCACAGTTCGTTTCAGGCACACAACACAGCAGACTGACAGACTGACCAAGGCTCCTCTCAACAGCATTCCCACCCTACTATTCAAGTAGTAGTTTCCTGTTTGCAAAGTATTAGATCACACCTAGCCAGTGTATGTTCTAGGTTCCTTTTTAAGAACTTCTTGTACACTTTTCTGCTGCTAAAAGAGGGTGGAGGGAAATTTACTCATCTATTTCTAGACAGTCACCACCAGTGTTCCTGATGGAACCAATTTCTATATGGATGAAATTCAGAGTAAAACTGAAGCAGTGAGAAATCACAGTAGAGGCTTGCAGAGGCTACTGAGTCTCCAGGACAAATCTGCAGAATCCAAGTTCTACAGAGCAATCAGTTAGAATTTTATTACGTTCTTTGAGCAAATCACACCCCAGAAAAAGACTTTTGTGATGCCCAGAGACATCATGACATTACCTAAAAAACCCTAAACAACTAAGCAAAATGACTAAACACTTTAAAGTAATTTCCCATACAGCAGAGATCCACTTGCTGACTCAACACTTTTTTTGGCATCCACCTATTCCTATTGTTCTGTTCACCTCCACTCCTGAGGCACCATGCTCCAGCCCTGTGCATCATCCCCTTATGCAGCTGGACTGCAGCTCTGCAGCACAGGGATTTCTGCCTCAGCAGCACAGCTGAAAAGCCCAGCACTGCACCTCCTCCCTCTCCCTATTCCCAGAAGTCAGCAAAATTCTTTGTATTTACTTCCTAGATGTGGATTAAAACTGGAAGATTCATATCTGCCGAGACACAATCCATCCCTTTCATTCCCAGACACTACCCCACCATAAAATATTTCCCCTTCCCTCCCTAAACTGGGCGTTTCCTCCCACTCTCTTGCCCTTGGTAAAAACATTCATCTTCTTGCCATCTTGAGGAAGTTGACCTCATCTCAAATTTCACCAGGTCCCCTTGTATACCACTTCCCAAAGTCCTTGGGGGGAAGTTTAATCCGGATCCAAACCCTGGAATTGATCCCAAGAGGCTGCTGGACTCCAATCAATGCATTAATTTTCAAGCATGCTCAGCCTTGCCTCTTGGGTCCACTTCCAAACAGAGCGGACGACTGAGCACAAGCCCAGAAATATATCACACCTCGAGCCATCTATTCTAGATACTAACATGCACATCCTGGCTAAAACACTACTCCTTTAGCTGTACCATTAAGACTCCAGGTGAAACAGCAGTGACAGGGGATTTGCAAAAATACAAGATATCACTGAGTGTTCTTGGATCAACTCCACAATTACTCAAACCTAGTACAAATCAAAAAAATAACATCCAACAGGAACAACAAAAAAAGAGCAACCACCAAACTGCTCCACCCTCCCTCCATCTCCCACATTTTGCTGATAACAATGGTCATAATGTTAAATACTATCAAGTTTAGATTCAAGTTCCCAAAGAAGATACAAGTTTACTTTGCCTACGTCAAGGAACTGAAGCTTTCATGTGTCTTATCTATAACTTCCTGAAAAGTAATTTCTCAGTGGGTTTGCTCCTTATATTAGAAGCCTTACAGAAGTAAAAGCCCAATCAGCTTAAACGTCATCCTGCTCTATTTGCTCCTTGCTCAAGGTAGCTGCAAGCAGCTAAGCTAACCGTGGAAAGCCTCTGATAGGCTCTTCTTCAGAACAGAGATGGGATTCTCCCCCAGGAGCCAGTGTGTTTATAAGAATTAGGGCAGAAGAATGTAGGGGTGAACCTTTCTTCTCAGTAGCTCACAGCTAAATCATCACTTGCAAAGTCCTGTTCTGGGCTGCTCTGCCGAGGCTTTACGCCCTGGTCTGCTCCTACTGGGAAGCATCTCTTTAATCCATCTGACAGTTACAGGTTCCCCTTCTAGCACAGCAAAGCTCTGATGGGAAGCTCTGTTTGGACGACTAAAGACTGGAATATTTTCCTCAGAAGTAATTTACTACTATAACTGAAGAAACCAAAACAAAACAGGAAGTTTCTGAAGAACAGCAAGTTTATTCACTTGGAGAGACCCACCCACATGCCTAACCATGGCTGGGCTCACGTAACACTCCAAAGATCAGGGCCTTGGATAGTTGACAAGGGACTTCAAGGTGTTCATGGCACTGAGACAACAAAGAATCTAGAGAACACATCAGGGGAAAAAAAGTTGAACCTTAACACCCTTGGAGAGAAATTATTTTCCTCTTAATTCCACTTGATACCAAAAGTGACTTAACACTAATCCAGGCCAAGTGGCACAAAGAGCTTGAGCTCACTTCCCTGCTGGAGAGGATGGAGTGAGTGTTGCTGTTAGTGCACGAGAAGCTCCTCTCCTTTCTGATGATTTATGCAACCTTGCTTTAAAAGAGTTGCATTCATTTTATTGCCTACTCTGCACATTCTCAAGACGCGTTGGAGGCAGTGCCAGAAAAATAACAGGGTTTAACAATGTCTAGCACAAATCCATCGGTGCAGGAGCTCCTTTCTGAAGCGTTTCCAGATTTTTTTTTTCAGTGGGAACATTTTGTAAATAGAATTTAAAATTTGCCTTGAGCCAGGCAACACCCACTTTTATTCAGCCCTTCACGATAATGAAATAAGTAGTTTCTCCACTAGTTATAACCATCTTCCAGAGGAAAGAAAGAGCAAAGCAAATGGTTTACACCCTCTCACATCCCACATCCACAGCTTTCCTGTTGTAGAAGCCATGTCTTCTTCACAGAACTAGTGGTTCTTCTATCTCACGGTAAACAGAGCCGTAACTGGGAATAAACCCTTCCACTTGGCATAACTGGACAAACGCAAGACAAAAGGTTGCTGAAACACACAGGGCAGAAAAAGTTCCTGTTTCTCTATGCCCAGGGAAGGGGAAAAATAATAATAATAATAAAAAATAAAAAAAAGGGCAAAATGTCACTCCACTTAAATCCATTAGTTCATTATTAAAAAAGACATCGAAAAAGAAAAGAAAAATAGCTCCTGAGAAGCTAGGGAATAACATAATTGGGCTCATGTTGGAAGAAATCAGAAATCAAGTGTTGGCAACATTGTCAAAGATTATTTTTATCAGTCTGATGGTTTGAATCGGTCAAAACAACAGTTCTATTTCCCAAGGAAAAAGTCATGAACAAAACATGGAGATTTATACATATGGATACTTTCATCCTGTCTCAACCAAGGCCAACTTACAGCAATCAAATGGGATCATCAGTTGCAACCAGTTCAAGATGTAGAACGTCCTGACCGCGCTGCAATGGCAGCTCTTTTTCATCTCTCACACCGAAAAACTTTTCATTCCAGAAAACACCTAGTATCAGTTTCTTGCCAAATGAAGCAAGAAACTGAGATCAGCTGTCCCTAATTTCATACTGCTTACTAATGCTTCTTTTGAGCATGAAAAATTGTAAAATGGAGATGCAATTTCCAATCCAATGTCTAGTGTAATTGCACGGCTGTGCAAACCCCAAGCATGTATTGAGCAGTACCAACACTTTATACACAGTCAAACTATTCTGATTTTTGCACAGGTACTGCATGCCATACACAGAGATGTGCAGATGGTCGAATGTCATCAGGTTTCATTTCTGTGTAACGAAGAACACGTTTCATTCTTTCCACCCACATGCAGGTTACAATCACTTATTTCTGGGTGACACCCACAGCCTTAGACTGCCAAGGTCCCTCCATCTTGAAAGCAAGGAGATTTCTACAGTAAAATCCTCAATTCACTGCTCAATATGGGGGTCACATTACCTCTACTATCACAAAAAATTTCTGGTACCCTATGATAGAATAAAAAGCCACCTATGGCATGGCAAACCTGCTCCAATGAAGGGTTGGACCTCACTCAACTCTTGCCCTTCCCTGTGCTTCTCCTCCAGCATGATCCCCTTGTTTCAGCTGAGAGGGAGATGGGACCACATGGCAAGAGGCAGGTTTCAGCTTCCTATTACCCATCTCTCTGTCTACTTCACTCTCTTCATTGGCAAAATGGGCAGTAGCATCCACTTAGTCTCTCCAAACAAAAGATACATGTTATCTGACCTTAGGCTTTTCTACCTCAGGTCAAATCCTTGCAACTGGAATGAAGTTTTAAAACCTCTCAGAGGACAAGGAACCTGGTTATAAGGGCCTCTACATCCTTGCAGAAGACCTTTGCAGCCCAAGGATAAGACATATGCCCCACAAGCCTGCACAGATGTCATCACATGACAAAGACTTGAATCCCATAAGAGCAATTACAGGAAAAACAAAAGGATGAACACACAAGAAGCGTAGATGGAATTGCAGCTGGACACAATCAGGGACCACAACCTCCAATACATCTCCCTATTCCTTGCTCCTAATGACAGACTGTGCCCAAACGTGGGGTATTGATAATTAAATAAAGAGAAGCCACTGGAAGGCATGGCACTCGTACCTTAATCCCGTGCAGCTCAGGGAGTTGTTTGCCTGCTCAGAGCCAGCAGAACTCAGAGACATCGTCACAAACAGGACCAGGAGAGGTCAGGTTTAGCCAAAACCTTCTTCCTTGAGAAACGCATTAGGCTTGGTATAGCATCTATTTAAGTACTTTCTCCGAGATGTGGGGTACAGAGGGTACTGCAGAGATAAGCCTTTCTTTCTGTACCTCCAGACTGCAGGAAGGGAGCAGGTGGGCTGCTCTCCTGGGCAGTGACCAGGCAGCATCCCTCAGAGATTGCTTCTTTTACCCCAGGTCTGGCTGAGGGCCACAGAGAAGGTGCAGCAGGAGGGGAGTTGGTGTGACTACTGCTATGTGACAAAATCAGCCAAGGAAAGCCGTGGCTTTGTCCTTTGGTAGTTTTCAGCCAAATCCATGCTGACAGCAAGGATAAGCCCCAGTCGTACTTCTACTGTGCACCCATGAAGCTGATGCTCAAAAATATCAGCTACATCTCAACCCCCAGATTCCTTAACCTTAAACTAATGTTTGCTGAACCAATATCCCAGACAGGTGCAAGAAACATTTTTCTCACTGAGGAGGCCCAGCTCCATCAGGACATCCTTCTAGGCCACCCCAGAGCCCCACATGCCTGCTTCTGCAAAGGGAACTCACATCCAGGGTACTATAGCCCAAACACAGGCATCTGAATTATTATTTTAAAAGCTAAGATGGAAAGGAAGAACAGAACCAAAAATGCACCCTTCTGAACAGGCCATCCTAACCCTCAAACATATTTGCAGCCACTATTGTATTTAGTTTTTCTTAATTTCCATTGTGAAGGAATGCTGCCAAAAAGCCATAAAGCTCTGCACAAGTTCTCTTAGTATAAAGGTAGTTTCCCCCTCTCCCCTCCCAAAACTACGATAAAAATCTTAATGGAAAAAGATTCTTTAATTTGTCTCCCACAAAGAGCAGGAAGATCTTTGGGAAGGATGACAGATATAATCAAAAGTCATGGCACATATTTCATATCACTGTTTGAACAAGATGTGTTTATTCTTTTGGCAATGATTTAATTTGATTTTAGCAAACACTCCAAACTCTGTGTCATCATCTCAGCCAAACTGCAGAAGAGTCCAGAATTCCTAAAGGGAATCTCTGTTGCTCTCATCCTTCCCCTCCCAGCACTCAGGAAACTTGGACAAGACTGGACAAACTTGCAGATATTCTCCTTCACACCCAATTCTGTGCATGCTTCTCCACAAACGTTTGTATACAACACAAAATTCCAGATGTGGAGATGAGGCAGGAAGACACAATGAGATTCAAAGGATTCCTGTTCATCAGCACCTCATCACCCTATGATAACCACCCCAGTGTCTCTCTTCTTTTCGCATCTACTCATAAACACACAAGAAGAGATCTCCAGGGTCATCAAGTCCAGTGCTCTGCCAGCAAAGAGCTTAATCATTCTTATAGTTGACCCAGATCAAATGCTGGGTTAGAATAAGCTGGAAAAGTGGTTGAGGCAGGTTCCACCTCCAGCCTCTCAAGGCTGTGATTCACTTCAACACCCTTGTTCCCTTTCTCAGCTTTTCTCAGGGAGATTTTGCCCATTTGGGAGGAACACCTCATCTCATCGCGGCACTCAGCACCACGCTTGCGGGCACGGGCGCTGAAGGGCTGTGGGCGATGGTGTGAGCTCACCACCCTGACCACGCAGCCCGAACCGGGGCTCGTGCAAGGGCCGGTTCCCAGGCTGCAGGGCAGAGCGCACTGCACAGCCCACGGGTGAGGAGGGCACAGCTCAGCATCTGCAAGCAAGCAGCGAGCAACCTGGGGTGGCTGGGCAGAGCACCCCCCCCCCCAAAAAAAAACCAACAAAACAAAACAAAAACCACAGAAAAACGGCTTCAGGTGAGAGAAGAATCCCTGCCCTCCATTTTAAAACTTGGGTTTGGCATGGGGAAAAAGAAAAAAAAATTGCCCCCTCCTTACATAAGTTTTTGTCCATTTTTAAACCCAAAATATAGTCTATACTAAGTTTTTCATGAGTCGGTATGGCTGCCTTGTGACCAACCCAGCAACAGCTCTAAAATCTGAACTACAGCAAGCACCAATGACAACAAAGTGCTGCTTCTATTTGCACAGTAAGAGCTTTTATTTTTACTTTTTTTAAGGAAACCATGCCAAAGCCTACTTCTTGTTTGCAAGCTTAAGATGGGTGAGGTCCATCATCACCAATATATTTTAATTGAGCATTAACAAGTCTCCCTCTTTTTTGAGACGTGTCATTAGCAAGGCTGCTCTTCTTCAGAAATGAAGCCAAGTCAATGCTAATCGAGTTTTTCCTCCCCAGTGTACAATGCTTCGCTGGATGAACAAAGTCGGTGCACCTTGCTCAAACACAAGGAGAGAAAAGAGAGGGTGGGAGGGAAAAAAAGAGAGAAAAAAAATCAGAGCTAAAGCCTTTTAAAAACTTTCCCTGACAGCAACAATGATGAACAGCATTTAAGCGGAGCGAGAACGCTCCTGAGCGCATCGCTTCTGACAGATGAGCCCAGCAAGTCAACCATAGGGACTCCACAGCCCCACCGCTGCTATTCAGCGAAAGTTGATCAGATAGCAGCAGACAAAAAACACCAAGCAAACACTCCAAGAAGCGCTCTCTCCACATTTAAGAGTTTATAATTAACCGAGGAAGAGAGAAGAAAAGAGTCGCCCATTTGGGTCCCCTGCACGGCAGCAGCAGCAAGGACCCACACGCACTCCCTGCGGAGGGGCACAGGGAGAGCACGCTGGTTTCAGTTTACCCCTTGCTCTCCCCGAGTCGCAAACCCGCCATCCCAGGCGTACAAGCCCCAGGTGTGTACTTTTAACATGCTTTCCCTCGCCAGCTATCACATCCCCTAGCTATGCTCTCGGCCTTCCAATTTCTATTCTGTTTTCTCTTCCAAGTGGCTGAGCTTCTGTCTGCTTCGGGGCTTGCCCCCCATGCCCTGCGCTTGAAGCCTTTTCCCCAGGAACACACGCGTGCACACACAGAGGAGCTGTGGCTGCTTTGCCATTCTGGCAAGTGTCAACACAGCTGCTGTCTCCGCTGGAATGTAAACCAATATTGTCGTTAGATCTCCCTCAACCCCTGGTAACTTCCTGAAAGATTTGCACAGCGTGTGGCAACTTTCCCCACTGCCACCTTATGAAGCATCAACCCAGCTGGTTAAAAGCCATTAAATTAATAATTAAAAAAAATTTAATCAAAGCTGCATCTGAAGTTCGCGTTCCACGCACACCCATGTGGTGCAAAGGGCTGTAGAAAGCAAAATGCATCCACTGTACACATATTCATCCTCATATAATATGCTTATACAAACACCCTGTAGAAAATACCTTGCTGCTGCAAGTTACAAGGCAAGGTATTAACAGCACTCAGTAAAAGAGTTACTGGTGTGGACGCTAACGCAGCATTTGCAGCACAAAACCTTTCTCTGCATATTATTTTACTTAAAAAGTAACCTAAGAAGGGCTTTATAACACATTTTTGTTATTTCCTAGATACCATCCACTTTTAACCACCACCAAGCAGCAATTTCGGCAATAAAAGACTCGTAAAAGAGAGTTATAATGCAGTCAACACAGATGGTGTTCAGACTGCTACAGGAATGCAACCTGTGTGCATTGCCCACCATAAACAACTGCCTTGCTTCTCCAATGAAAGAAAATTATGTTTGGCTGATCAAGGTTCCCAGAACAAATTTGCTGTCCCAAATATAAAGACTTGAAGTTCACTCTCACACAGATATTTAGCCCAAACTCTTCCCATTGTAAAACTGCAAAAGTTTCAAAAAACAAGTGTATATTCTACACCTAACTTCAGGAGTGAAGAAATTGCACATATTCACTAAAAATAAAAATAATTAGCGATATCATAGCTCAAACCTAGAATCCTTACCTCGCTATACTGGGACTGGGCATTGTTTTCCAGGTACAACATGTTAGCAGTCAAATTGATCAATGCTGCTGTTCTTTCTTCTGGCTCCAGGATTTTGACAAACACCTCCCACCCCCTAGAAGACCCTAAAAATGTGATGTTACTTGGAAGATAACAGGACTCAGAGTGTGCCTCTCTGCATAATTGAAGTTTCCCTTATATACCTAACCATAGGCAAGGAGGAGGAGGTGGGGCTCTCCTGCCTTACCTGTCCAATCTGTCAAAGTGCCACCTGGAGTCCTCCACTCCAATGGAGAGAGGCCTCTCCCAGCTCATTAAGTAGTTAGAATTCCTTATCACCAATCTCTAAAAAGCAAAGGGAAGGGAAGGGGGGGGGAAATGGACAGGGGAAAAAAAAAAAAGAGAAAAAGAAAAAAAGATAAAGACAGACAAGGAAAAGAAAGGAAACAATAACTTTCCCTGTCACTTTTCTATGAGTTTGGGAACTCAAAAGATAGCCATGGAGTTGCTCCAAAGGAGCCCCTCTGAGAAACTTTTCCTATTTATTTATTTTCTGAGAAGACTCCAGGATTGTTTTCTTCAGGCACAGGCTTTGCTGCTACCAAAGCCCAAAACGTTAGGGAAGGAATTGAGATGCAGTGCTTGACACCGGCAGTGCAATAACGCAGCCAAGTATCTGGCTGCTGCAGTGTGCTGGTTTGGGATAAAAACACCAAGGAGCGGAGAACCAATCACTGGCTTCATGCACCACAATCCAGATACGTTCTCCATCACCTGTGCGCTCTCATACATGCTCACAGCCAACAGGTCCTGTGTTCGCAAGGGCATCACTCCAGCTACGTTTTTTCCCCTCCTTTGCAGTTGCTTCTAACTTGCGCCAAGAAAAGAAAAAAAAGTAGAAAAGGCAATTCATCCAAAGGGACTCACGATTTTGAATTAATAGATGGGAAAAGGTTTTAGGTACTGCTCAGTAAAAACCACCAGGACACTATGCCCACAGCAAACTTTTCGAAAGTAAGAGCACTTAGCTGAGACTCAATCTGTGCGAGAGCAGAGCGCTCAGACGGGCAGATCGCAACGGCCCCACTGTGATTTTACTCTGAACAAGCAGACAGAATTCCCCATGCTGTCCTGGTGTCCCAAATGGAGACATCCGGAGCGTGCCGGCGGTGCGAGGTCTGCGCTGTGCTGCCGGCAGCTCCGGCCGCCCACCTGGAGCGGGGCTGGATCACCCTGATCCGCTCCACAACAGCCCCAGCGCCAGGGTTCGCCGAGCGAGCGGGATGCACGGCGAGAACAAAAGGCAGCTGCTCCCAAATAGCAGGGTAAGCAAGGAGAAACAAAACACCTTTTTAAAGAGGTGGGGAGAGGGGGGAAAGAGAGGAAACCAAACATCCAGATCAGAGCGCGGCCGCCAGCCCGCCCAGCCTAATGACAGCGCTCCCTGGTTTTATTTGAGGACCTGTCGTCAAGCAGACCCGTGCCGGACTGCCGAGCACGAACTGCGAGCGCTCGCAGAGAACACCAAACCTCCCACTGCGAGGGGTGAGTGACCGACCCACAGCTGCTTTGCAGGGAGGGAGAGGGGATCCTGGCAGGGCTGAAATCCACACACGGCCTCAACACCTCCCTGAAGCTCAGCTTCTGCCCAGGAGCTGCTGCTCCCTGCCACGCCTCGCCTCTGGGCATCGTTTAACCCCAGCTTCTGTGAGCACACAGGGAGGGGACTCGGGCTCACAGGGAGATGGAAGCAGGCAGGCTGTGCTTCTCAGAGGGCCAAGCTCTCTGGGCTGCCTCTCTGAATTAAAGGACGCTGCAAGCTCACGTGAGCCTCTCTCCAGGCTACGGACAGGCAGCACATTCGTAAGACTGCCCCTAATAAAACAGAGCAAAACCATCTTCAGGCAGGAAGCAAAACAAGAACGAACACAGAGCAAAGGATCGCAGTGCCCTCCTTTCCCCACAGCAGCTTCTTGCCACAAGAAGCAGGATAGGGGTCTGATTTAGCTCCCACTCTGTGAGCACAGTTCAACAAGGGGCTGCTGGGCACAAGAGCAAAAGGTTTCAAATGTTTCCAGTGCACCTTACCAATTCCTCCTCACCAAGCACGATGCAAGGAAGCACTTCCAAGACCAGGCTGCAGAGAAGAGCACTGAGCCATCCCCAGACAAGGCAGAGTCCTGCCTATCACCACCAGCAACATTCCAGCTCACGTTGGGGCCATGCACACCTTCAGTACTCCTGAGTTACCAGGTAGCAAGAGCCTGCCGAGCACGCAAGAGGTTTCCTACATCACAGGAACAACTCAAATGAGCACTGCCACAGCCCCAGCCCCTTCCCTCCTCTCCACCTTCCCCAGCACCACTTAACACCAGGGGCTATGCCTGGTGTACTTACCTGACCTCACCCGAGATGGGCACAAACCAAAAAGCCACACAAGGTGCTAATCTGGAGATATAGCCAAGGTTTCCAGGGAGCAGTCTCAGCACCCTTAGCCAACTGTGTCACTTTGTAGCACCACCGCAAAGCTTACACAGAGCTGAACATCAAACTAGAAGTCACCAATGGATTTTCTGTTGTCTAATAGTGAGGAAAAGTTATGCTATGCTCAGAGGACTATTTTGATCCCTAAATATTGTCAAGTTTTTGATACTGGCCCACGAATTCAAACTCTGTGAAAGGGATGGCGAGAGGACGAGAAGATACACAGATAAATCTCCCAACCTCAGCAAGTCATTGCAAAAACCTCTTTCATAGCTATGCTATCAGAAGATCCTCTTTTTCCAGGTCATTAATGCAGCATTGTTGTGCTATGTATCTGCCATCTTCTGTCCCACAGGTGGCTGGAGGTGGCTGTGGGTGAAGCAACACCCAGATAGAGAGAGATATGTGGAAGTTTATCCAAAGAGATCTGCATGTCAAACACGAGGAGAAGTGTATATAGCATGAATAAATTGACATGTCAGCACAAATCCCTTCCCTCTGTACACACTGCCCTGACCTGGCTCAGTATTTCAGAGGCATTAGCCTGTGTGGTCACCTTGAAGTGGATGCTGGACAAGTGGCTTTTTGCAAATCAGTCATCCACAAGGGGCACCAAGAAGGCCACCACCACTCCAACAGGGGTGGCAGGAGGTAACAGAGCATGCACCAGACACTGCATGCACCAGCACTGCTGCAGCACAGGCACAAGCATACCACTCTCATCACCCCAGGGATCCAAACTTTTGTTTCACTGGCTTCAGACCTAAAGATGCTCATAAGATGCTTGCCTCTGTCCCACGGGCTGGTGTCATGCCTTGAATATTCTTACCAGCACTGATGGACAAGGGAAAAGTAAAGGCTTGAACTTTTCTACCTTACCACAAGAAAGAAGAGCTCTTGGGCTCTCATTCTCTCCTTTTGCAGATGTAAAGAAATTCACATAGATGAACCTCCAACAAACATAGCAGCCAGGCAGCCTATCTTTGAGGTTCTCAGAGGAAAACCTGACTCCCTGAGATACCGTATGCTTAAGTGGCTGAGTCATAAAAGCAGAATGACACCCCCCACCTCCTTAGACTGCACACTCACTTTTCAGCCATGGGGCAGTGATAGTTACAGTTTGTTTGAATCTTCTGGACAGGTCTCTAAGGGAAACACCAACTGTAATGGTCTGGAGTCATGGCAAGACAATCTTTGCAAATAGGTATGTATGCCTTGTATGCCTTATCATACCAATCAGAAAAAGCAAACAGATTCAGGCAAAGGCCCTCCTTTCACATGTTAAAAAGAATTACTTCACATTGAGGCCAGATGAACAAGGTTTAACTCTATTCTTCCAGTCAAATAAGCTCTCTCCCACCCTGAACAGAGAAAGAACAAAGCAGAAAACAAAGAAATGAAGCCAAAGCAGTGAGAGAAAAGCCTGGCACTTCATGCTTTGGATGCTTAGTTAGACTGAATTTTAAAAAAAAGTAGCTCAGCCTCAGGAAAGGAAGTCTCCTTAAAGCAATTTACCTCCAATACTGTAGGAAACTAAAAATAATAATTGCTAGTTAGATTTGAAAGTTTCAGCTGCAACCCTCCCAGGTCTGACTCAGATATTCTAGAAAGCTTCTCGCAATGCTTTGTGGCTCCTGCTGGTATGCTGAAGAAAAAAGTAATATGCAAACAAGACCCCTAAGTTTCCAAAATGAGCTGTCGGCCAAGCCAAACTGCTGATTCAAGCTCTTTGTTTGAGTGCTCCTTCTCTGTGCTGTTATACGGTTCATCCCAGTCTCTCTCACCAGTACCACGTGCAAGTTCTCAACCTTCCTGGTCACGAGATAAGTGCACAAAATCGCGACGATTAAAAATGTCATTACCACAACTGCAGTGTTAATTGGAGTTTATGTAATTTCTTGTAGAAGGGGGTGTGTGTGCACGCACACCTGCCTGCATGTTAGGCGGTTCATGCAGAATTTTCTGCAGATCAAAGAAAAAGTCTGCTCAGACCTCTCTGCTCCTATAAAAATAGCATCTGGATCAACCGCGTCACCACAGACTGTGACATTCACTTAACTCAGAAATGTTTACAAATTAGGACTGAGATAACAGCAGGAGGAGGGGAAAAGCTGAACAGTTTTTTGGTGCTGGTGTTTTGTTTTCTGTTTTTGTTACATCTGAATAACTGCTGAATGCTCGAAAAGCAAGCCTCTGCCAATTGGCTTTGAGAGTCTTTCCAGTGAAGACTTTACAGGGACAGACATGACACTCTGCGATAGCAGACAGCCAGGTTCAACAGCAAAAGGAAAATACTTTCAAAAAAATGTAAAAGTCAACCTGCCTTCTTGAAAACTCATGCAGAGAACTTCACTGCTTAAACCACAGGGAAGGGAGAGAAAAACATCACAGTCCCTGAAACAGGGACTTTCCTTTTTTTTTTTTTTTTGGTGTTTCTAATCCAACCATCTGTGGCAAGACAGAACAAACTAAAAAAAAAAGAGAGATGATGCATAAAAGGCATCATCCTGCCTGCTGCTGACTGGCAGGCTGCTCTGGAGCATTTCATGGAGCTGTGCATGGCTCATCCCTGTGCAAGAGACACCAAGCAGCTCCAGCTCTCAGAGGGCTCTCTCTGCTGCATCCAGGAGCACAAATTCGATTCCCTCCTCGCTTCCTCACCACTGACCTAGGGACAGGTCAGAAGCCCAGAAATTCCTTTGGAACACACTCAAACGTATGAGCCTTCAAGCTACAAACATACCCTGTCTGCAAGTGTTTAGTACCAAGGATCAATCCCTTCTTTCTTCCAAGGACTCCAAATTGCATTTTCCTCCTCCCCATTTTAAGAGTGCAAGGTAAATAGGTGGACTTGCCCAAGACAGGAGTGAAGCCCAGCTCCAGCTCTGCCCATGGTGCAGGTGAGTTTCTCTTCCCCAAGGAACATGCCCTACCCAAGGCAATCGCCTGTCACAACACCCCTGCCCTCCGACCCTGGGTAAACATCTGCGCACGCTGCTTATTTGAGCTCCTACAGTCTCGTTATCTCCCCTAGAACACCCCTAGGGCTAATTAGAGAGTTAATGGCATCATGTCAGGAGATAACACTACACGGAGGGGAGCAGGGAGAGGGAAGGTGGAAAGGAATTGTGAAACAAAACCAGTTCCCTTCACAACCACTGTGCAATATTGGTTTAGGAAGGGTGCACACAGCCCCCAGGCACTCTGCCCTCTGGCTGCTGAGCTCCATTTAATGAGAGAGCAAAACACTCCTCCTGAGAGATTCAGTTCTCCAGCCAAGGTGATGCAAGGCCCCCACACCTGCCCTATGTCTGCACAACCAAAAACTCTCCAATACCATCAAGGGTCATTCCCATCAAAGTGCCAGCAAGGACTCACAGTTGGTGTATGACAGACTGGTCACAGAGCATACATGATTTATTAAAAAGTGTTTCTGCTTATTCCTGGTGCTCCTTTTATCTCATTTTCTAACTTTTTCTGTACCCTAGTGATTCTCTTTAAAGAACAGTTGCTTTCGCTAAAGAAGCTGAGAGATAACACTGTATGAACACAGAGCTCTTGGCAAGGCAGCACATAAGCCTGCAAAACCACTGGCCAGCAGACACTTGAGCAGACACTTTTGCGCTGATGAACACAAAAGGCGGGTCAGCAGACACTCATGCATGGAAATACAACCAGGGGATTTCAGGGGTTCAAGCCTCTGCAGCTCTTTTGTTGGAGTAACAAGCCTCAACACTCAAACTGCATTTCTGCCTCCTGAGGATCTTTGAATGCTCAAAACAGCATGACTGACCCTTTCCTTCCCTCCCCCTCCCCCCATATTTGTGAAATATTTTTTGAAAGTTAACAGAGGGTTACACATGAAAATTCATGAAAATTGCTCCTGATTGGCATAAACAGTCCCATCTCTCCAGCTGGAGGTGGGACAGGGTCATGGCACAAACCTGCATCCCAGAGACCAAGTGCTCTCTGGCCAGCGAAAGGGAAAAGCAGATAGCAACAGATTACAGAGCCTTTGTTTTCAATTAGAGAGAGCAACTGTTGATAGGCCAGGGCTGCTCTTGCACAAGTAGCTGAGGGGAAAGTGTTGTTCTTCCCTTATCTTGTATAAACTACAGACTGCTCTCATGAAATGCACAACTGTTTATAAATGCACATTCACAGCAGCTCTTTCCAACCCGACTCTGTTACACTGCCAACTCCCTCCCACCCAAATCCTTTTAAACTAATCCAATACTGAAAAGAAAGCTACTACTTTGCAATAATTTGAGAACAGTCTTTCGATCCTCTGGTTAAACCCTGACCCTGCTACCAATGGCCATTCCTGCTTCTCACGTTAACACGTCACGGTTATCCTACATTGCGCCAGAGTGCTGGGGTTCTACAGACCTCCTGAGGCAGCGAGGAAACTGGTTTATGCCTTGTTTCCTATGCAGAAATGTTGTACTTGGCAGTACCGGTCTTCGTGTGACCCTTGCCTGTTCTCACATGCCATGTCCACCACCAGTATGGCAATGGCCATGGGGTTCCATTATTGGGTCAGAGATCTTCCCCAGCAGACTGATCACTTTTGTTTCAGACTTGTTTAATTCTTAATCCAGTCTGGACATCCCCATGAGGTCCACTACACCCATCCATGCTCTCAAAGAGAAATAAGAGTACTTCAGGGTACCTTTTCCTTCTATTTAAGCAGGCTGGAGATAAAAATCCTTTCTTTTAGAGTGACAGTTACATCCATTACTGAAAACTCCTTTGATCTTTTATTAATCTCTCCAAATTCAGATGCTGATTAGCAAAGAGTTCAGTCAGCTGTGAGCAAACAAACCCAGGCCACAAACCACTCCTTAATCTACAGCTTCACAGTGACTGATTTAATTTTTGACTGCCTGACAATTCACTCCCTCATTAATTTCAATACTATCAAATCAACAATAGTAAGGTGGAAATCAGATGGTACAGACATTGAGAAGAAAACATTATTTAGTCCAAAAGTCTCCTTGTGAAATATTGGAGGAAAAAATAACAGTCATTAACAGGACTGTGGGCAGGATCTGCAGAACCACAAAGCAGCATACAGATGAGACTCTGAATGCATAAGAGTCTCTTCAAAGCAAGAATCCCAATTAATGCAAGAAATGAGTTTTAAAACAAAAGCTACACCCCACAGCTCTCTGCAGCACAGACACTTTGGCTGTGTTGGACCAGAAAGGCGAGCAGGACACTCCCAGGGCTGTGCTCCAGGTTTGTCTTAGCCGGGAAGGGAACAACCCCTTCCTGGCACAGTCAGCTCTGCAGTTTGCAACAGCACTGAGAGGTGCTCTCCATCCTCCATCCATCTCAGCCTACAAAGAGGGATACCACAAAGCTCCATGAAGTTTTCACTTGGCTGGATAGAGACAGCTCAATTCATCACCCTACTTCCAGCTAACAAGAGAAAAGGATCTTATATTCCTCCTTCCAGCAATTTGGTTTAAAAACAACCAGAAATAACAATGCAAAACAAACACAAATCGTCCAGAGGAAGGTGAACTCTGAGGATGGCCACTCCACTTCTGTTGGTGTTCATGCTGCATTCCATGGCTTGCTGAAACACAAGCTGCCCCAGGGGTTTACCACTTACAGGCTTTAACCCAATCAAAGTGCTCCCAACAAATATGGAAATTATGTCTACAGTTGGGGGGGCGGGGGAGGGGGCTGGGTAGGGAAAGGAAAGAGGGCCTTAAGAGGATTCTATCAACTAGGTAGAAACAGAGTGAAGTTCCCATCAAGACAGCATAAACCTTAAAACTTGCTCCAGAGGTAAAAGTTCCTACAATCTATTGCTTCAAGATCAAGATTAATTCAGTGTTTGCGCAGACCTTTTAAAGATGTAAAATAAGCACTAACGCATTATTGCTCCATATTTGCTCAAGGAGCATGTGCAGCACCATGGAAACCTTTGGAGGCAGGCCTAGCTGCTTGGGGAAGATGTTTTCTGAAGTGACTGCTTCGCTTGTTCTGAGGTATTTGCATGTAGGCAGATGACAGGACTCCAATTGCTACTCTCTTCCACTTCAGGTGCTCACAGCAATACGAGTCGTGGAGTTAAAGCCTCCCCTCCAGAGGAGAATGAACACCTCATCTCACAAAACTACCTTCCAGTAATTTTTTGTGGTTTTCAGCTTAAAGTTAGTTTATTCCCTCCCAAGATGGATGCAAAGCAAGATGCTCAAAGGGAAGAAACATTTAGAGGAATCTTAAATATGCTTCCAAAATGATCTATAGCACAGCAAACATTAGTTTTCTTCAACACCCTTGAAAATCCTGGGAATTTACATCAAAAATAAAACACTGGGTATAAGGATACTCATCGACATTCCTACAAGAAGAAATGAAGCCAGTTCTGGTCTGCAGCAAGAACCAGGGCCAAGTAGCACAGGAAAGGGAGCTAGGGAAAAATTATTCTAAAGAAACATAAATACATCTTTAGATCTCTGATACACACAGATGAGAGAAGTCTTCAGGCTTCAGCCAAATTGAATGTACAGATAAATTCTTTACATTCATTCTTATCTGAAAGAATTGACCATTTCTAGATTTGGATCTGCAGCCCTAAATGTGATGATTAAATCATTTGGAGGGACCTACACTGCAGAAGATTAAACATTGAGCAGGACTACATAACCAAGCCCAAATTAGGCAAGCTTCTGAGTTTAACTGCAAACAAGAGAGGTGCTGGAGGGAAGCTTCCAACAGAATAATTCATTTGCTCATTATGGAAATGCCTTTGCATAATCTCAACTTTCTTTGCACAGCTATGGAACAAATAAATACCCACAAAGAAGAGAAACTTGGCAAGACTCAAACTCTCTCAAGCACAAACCAGACAGTAATAAAAGCTTTGATCACATCCCTGTGCTGTACAAAGTCCTTCCTTCCTTTCTATGGTCAATCCAGGAATACTTAGGCATGGAAACAGATGGCCACACAACCCACTCTGCTGCATCTACTTATCAAATCAGCCTTATCCTCCAGGTGCAAAACCATTTCCCAAAAAAATGGAAGGATGCAACACCTGCCAGAGCCCATAGAAGCACATACCATGTGTTAGTCAATCCCTGCACCGAGGCACTCTCCCTGTCCTGTTGTGGGTACACAGGGATGTCCAGCCTGTCCCACACAGTCTCACTGCCCCTTAAGCAGCTTTCATCTGCTTCTTCAGCCATTGCCTTGCAGCAAGTGGAGTCCTCCTAAACCAGACAAAGACTTTTAAGGAAGCAATTAAAAGTTAACAGCATTTAGAGCTTGTGCTTTAATATTAAAGCCTTGGATAGGATGCCACAGACATCCTTCTGAACAGTAGGTTGGAATTTTTTCTGTCTGCCCACTGTAGTGTTGCACATCTGATCCTGACCACAGCTCCCAGGTGATGGGGACCCATGAATTCATTGCTTAGCTGCCAAATATGAATTACTGAACTGATTTACATGGTACCAAGGCTGAGAGCATGCAGAAGAGAGCCAGCAGCCACCTTGGGCCAAAGTAGGTCTGTTACAGCCCACTGGGCTGCATCAGGGTAGCGTATTTTGTACAAGGTGGCTCCTTCAGGCACCTACAGCAAGCTAAATATGGGAAAGGCTTCTTGTTTCCACTGGGAATCAAACACCAGCTCTGAGACGTGTCATCGGAAAAGGGCTGAAGCTGAGAGCCTCGACACCTCCATGCCCTCCATGGGATGCATCCTGTCTATCCTACAGTCAACTCATATCTTCACCTTTATGTATAAAGGAGAACAGCAGACACAGAGCTTCAGCTCTCACGTATAAAAGTATGAAATACATATTGCACCTCCAAAATTTCTGTCCAAGCTACTAGACTTGGGACACCCACACACGAAGCTGAGTATCCAAACCCAAAAGACAACATCCTGTACCACACCACCATCACCAAGGCAAAAACCCACCCCACAGAGAGCTCAGCAATGCCTAATCAAGCCACACACAGCAAATCCCCACAATTATTTGCAGAAGATGAGGAAGAACAAATAAATAACAAAAAGTAAAAAAAAAAAAAAAAAGGAAAGGAATTCTCTCTGCCTTTTATGGGGAGGGATAGATCCAGGTTAAGAAAACTCTGACCACAGTGACTGTCTGGGCAAAAGGCATTCCACTGAACTGGTTAGGCAAGGGGCTGCGGGAGGACGGCTCGCTCAGGGGCATGAAAGGAAGGTATGTACAGGGGGAGGGGGACAAGCTGCTCCATCCCTGGGGACAGCACTCCAGCTCCTGCTAGCAAGGTCCCTGGAACACTGGACATACTGCTGGGATGGTGGTGGCAGAAGACTTACAGACTCTGCAAACCCCTCAAATAACACTTATCAGGATGCTGCTCGCTGAAGTCCTTAGCCCTAAGCAGCTTTGTCTGGGTCCAGAATAGCATCTCTAAGCATTAGTGAACAGTTTACAGGACTTCTGAGGGATGGTGAAGGAAAACAATTCTGCACCTGGTAGGTCAGACTGACAGCACTAACAGGGCTCCAGGGCAATGCAGGGTTATTGCACTGCCACACACTCATTCCTAGAGAGAGGTCTCGAGACCCCTCCTCCCTGTTGTTCCAGGGCATTTAGTCAGTCACACAAAAATATAAAATTACTATAACATTACCTAATTTCTAGCACTGCAGGTTATAGGTTTTGCAACTAGTGTTCCTCCTGAACGCAGGAAGCTAGACATCAGCCCACCACAGACCCTATGGTTGCTGGCTACATCCTTGATCAGAGTAGAGGCTGGGGACCCCCTCTTTGGTGGGTCTAATGAGCAGCAGGAGGCCCACAAGGACACATTCAACTTACCTCTCTGGACACCCGCAGCTCCTTCCCACACTAGGGCCATGGCAGAAACTAAATGTTCTCCACACCCACAGGGACCACCAGCCTTTCACTACGGTCATGCAAAAAGGCAGATCTTTGCTGGGATTTTCCAGCCTGCCTGTGGTTCACACCAGAGGAAAGGAAGGGGCACAGCCAACAGCCTCACGGAGGGGCCACCCAGGACATTGTGAAAGAGCTGGTCACAAGGCACAGAGCCAGGGAAGGCTGCTGACTGTCTGGTGTTACACCAGACCCCACAAACCCTCTTCCTGGCCCCTCCAGCTCTTTTCATCCCAAGACAGTGCAGATCACCAGTTTCTCTTACCCCTTTCTTATATGGACACAGGAAGAATGTTTCTTCCTTAAAAACAAGTGTGTGAGAACTGCAAGGGCTTGGCTCAGCAAGAGACAGGGCTGTGGCTCAGATGAGAGGGGTTTCTGTGTCAACCAGCCCTCTTCTCCAGCTCTCTCTCCAAACAGTTGCATTTTCAAGGCAATGAACACAACTAATGGGCGTTCACCAGGGCAGAACTTATACTCAGTTTCCAACCCATTGGTAGGACAGTTTCTTCAGGCACTGTTCTGAACACCATAGCTCCTTCCCCACTGCCAACTCTATTGTGAACAAACAACTGTACCCCCAAAAGTTAAATAAAAAAAAAAAAAAATCACAGATCTTACCAACACAACTGTTGGGATCAAAGGTGGACATCTTTTAAGACAAAGTTTCATTTTTCAGAAGCAAGTTGAAAGAAGGTGCAGATCTTATTTTAAAGGCTGATTGGGATTGCCTCAAAGTCTACACAAGGACAATTGCTTCAAAAACACCAGTCTCAATTGCTTTGCACCCATTTAAATCTAACATGGTGATACATTTTGGAGAAAAGCTGGCCTTTCTCTTTTGCTAAGACAAATGTAATACTATAAAGCGCTCTGCCTTGATCTCAGTGCTCATCTCCCAGGGCCCCTCTGTTTCTGCTGCATTCCTTTGTGTTTATCTGCCCTCTTCAACCCTTTGCTGCAATCAGCTGCGTGCAGCACCTCGTGTCTAGAAGTGACATGGCTGAGGTTACAGGAGAGACAGGTGCAAGGAAAGCTCGTGCCCTGGAGCTATCCAAAGGAAAAGAGAAGCTGGAGGGGAAGAGGGTTGTAAGGTATTTCAGATTAAAGCAAACACCTTGCCTCGGGCTACACATTCTCTGCTAACGCAAGCTGCAGCCGCTTTGAGCCCCAGAAACAGCAAAGCAAACACAGACTTCTCTGCAAGGGGAGTTGTCACCTGTCAGGGATGTTTGCAAATTTATAGGGAGGTGGTGGTGGTGGTAAGGGGAGTAAAAAGAGCTTTCCTCATTTTAAAAGACGGGCTGTTTGCACAGGTTTGCGATGCATATTTTGCTTTGTGAAGGCTTTTGTCCAGCATTCAACTGAGCAAAGGTGCTGTCTTCCACTGGAGACAAACTGGAACATTTGTTAATGTACATACGTTAATGTACTCTGAGCTGGTGCCTTACAGTAAGGGTGAGGATGGGATGGAATTTCTCTGCTCCCCCTTCAGCATGTCACATCAGTGAAAAACACTTCTTAAAAAGAAGTCACTGTACAGCTTGGCTTCTCCAGAAATGCCTCCTGCAAGCCTGGGATCAAGCCCATCATAAGCAAGAGGTTACTGGATAGAGAAAGCTGCCTGTGTCCTTCCCTAGCACCAGTGCTCACTTCAGCAGGGCTCAGAGAGAGAGGACAGGGGAAAGGGACTTTCCATTCATGTTTCTCTGCTCCACAGACAGGAGAGGGAGACTCTGAACAGGCCTTCAGTGAGCCCATCAGCCATCACTGTGCTCTGCAGACAGCTCGGAGGAGCTGGAGATGGGGAGGCTTTGTTAGTGCTCAATACCACAAGTCCAGATTTGAGCGTGGAAGAAGCAAAGTTTCTGCTGATGACCTTTAAACTAGTGGGGATTGTTTTCAAGAAGATATAGTTCAAGCAGACAATTACTATGCACTTTGAAAATCAGAAGTTCCTGTAAAGGTGGAGAATCTTTTGGCCCACTGAAGAGATAACATTTCACTGGAGCTTTGCTGTAGTGGTGGAAAAAGCCGAGATCCAGATGCCAATGGAAGGCTTGCACCCCACCGCTCTGGGCCCCCAGAAATGCAGAATCAAAAGATAACCAGACTTAATGTCAGTCACCTCTCCTTGTGCACTCGGATTAGCTTCACCCCATTAGCTGAGCACATACCCAACCTCAAATTGGCCTTTTAACCCTTTGCAATCTCCATGGAAAAAGAAAAGCACTGCAGTCTCCCCAGCAGTCACACCAAAGCAGCACTAACAGGTCAAACTGTCAATGGAGACTGCAATCAGCCTGACCCAGGACTTCTTTTCTTGCAGGCACAATCCTCCAAGTTACAAACACTGCCAGGATTCAAATTGCCAACATACCATTGTTGGGCACATTGAAAATCATGGTTGATTAGCCAGGGAATTAAATGACAACACTTTCTCAGGATGGAAACAGTGGAACAAGAAAATTTACAGACACCGACACAAATTTCAAACTACACATTATTTTTACCCCAAAGTATACAAAACTCAGGAAGAACAGAAACAGGACAACTCCTAAAATACCTCCTGCTCCAGCCTGCAAGAATAGTACCTGGTTTCTTCAGTAGAGCTATTGCTAAGAGCGAGCCAGTCTGTTTGTGCCAAAGGCAATGAACCAACAACACTAGTGCTTCATTGGCATTCCAGTCTTGAGCCATTCTGATGAGACACCCATGGCCAAGACTCAATATAAACACTCTCAAGTCTGGCGAAACAGGAAGAAAAAAACCAAAACTAACCGTGGTCTGGAAAAAAGTTTTCACTCCTATATGACCCTCAAGAAAAACAAAAACCAGCAAAGACCCTCTGGTCTTGGGCAGCAAAATTGCAACTGTGCCCAGAAACCAAACTATTTTAACCCTGAGGCCACATAAACTAGCTCTAAGCAGGGAGAGTGCAGGGATGGTTGAGTAGTCTGTGAAAGACTCCTCAGCTCTCCTGCCAGTTTAGCTGTCTCATCCCTCTCTCCTGCCATTGCTATGACAGGAGAAGGAGAGCAGGTCAGGAGTTAGCCAAGGCAGGAAGATGGCCCTGGGGCAACACAGCTGGAATTGTTCTTGCAGAAACTCTCCGTGTTTCCCCAAAGGTCAAGGAAGGTCTCACTACTCACCCACATTGGGTCATTCAGCTCTGTGTCCTGCACCCGGACGCAGTCCATGCTAATCTCAATTTTGTTTGTAGAGCCATTTTCAGATGGGCCATCGATGAAGTTTAAATCGATTGGCTGAACCGAGCATATTGGCCTGAAAAGAACACAGTACTGAAGTTAAAACTGGCCAAATTCCATTTTGCAGCACCCCACCTTCCCCTCCCATCCCTCCTGCTAGGGTGTCATCCAGTACTTCGGCATAACCACGAACCAATCTCATGACAAAGTAAGTCATTACTAATGAACAACTATCTCCTCACCCGCTGTACTGCAGCAGCCCCAAACCAGGACACGGCCTGGAGGGATATTTCACTTGCTTGACCAGAAAGATGAGATAAGAGTGCAAGAGTTAAATCACTGAAAGACAGAACTCATGGACGATTTATAGCAGTAACTGTTTTAGCATTAGTCATGGCAAGTCAGGAATGGGAACAGAGTCAGTTTTATTTCCTTCAATGGACCTGACAGGGTGAACTCTGCATCATCTTCACCTCCTCTCCTTCCCTGGCATCAGCAAAAGAGGAAAACATGCAGTCTGGACACAGAGTAATGACCCCATTTCCTTAGGGGAAAATGCCAACCATGTGCCTTAGATGGTCACTTTCTGGAAAGTGGTCAGCTCAGCCACCAGAGGTCTTGAAGAGAGTCAGTGTCACTGCTGATCACTGTATTTGGTCCCCCACAGCCTGGATGTAGAACCTCTTGAGAGCTCAAGAGCTGTCAGTCACCACAGACTGACACATCTAATCATCACATCCATATCTAATCAACAGGTACATAAGGCTCCAAAACACCCAGCATCAACCCCTGGAGCAGCATCCTGTCCTAAAGCACCTTCCATAAATTCCACATAAAGGCTACTTACTGTTCGAGGAAGTCCCAGAGATGCTGGATTACCTCTGGGCTGAGGAATTCCCTCGGCTGTGAGCCCTGGGACATGGCTGATCGGTAGTAACTCTCCTTCCAGGAGAAGGGGCTCGGAGTTTCTACAAACCTTAAAAAACAAAAGCAACGGGAAAAAAAAAAAAAAGAGAGAAAGAAAGAAGAAAAACAAGAAAAACACACACACAAAGACATGTTGAATGCATGAGTACAACTTGATGAAAACCCATAAATAGAAGCTATTGTGTGAAAAAGGAGACATGTTGAATGCCTGGAACATTCACAGCTGTACAACATGCATTCCACACTGCTGCAGATGCTGTATTTAGATGGGAGAGAATTTGGCCAACCTTCCCAATAAGTTATCCCTATTTATTATAATAAATATCCCTCAGAATCCACTGGGATGCTGCATCATAAGAATCCCAGGGAGAAAAAAAAAAATCTACTTTCCCTTTTACCCCAAAATAATTGACTTCCCATATAAAGCAGGTAGTCTTTGAAGCAGGTGAAGCAGCTAAGCAATGTGTGATTTCAGTGTCCTTGGCTGGTTGCCTCTCTAAATGGCATGCCCTTGGATAATTTAGGCAACTCCTCCTACACCCAGCCACTGCAGCTGAAGTCTCAAACCAAGTATTTAAAAAAAATTTAAATAATAATATTTTTATTCTATTTTCTATGGAAATAAGTTCCATCATATCAACATCTTTCTACCTGTCTACTGCCTTTGACCCTCCAAGAATTTCTGAGCCTGACCCACTGATTTCCACCATATCTGCTAATTACCTTGGCCATTTTTATCCCCTTAACCTCCCATAAGCCTCACAGAAATAGGTGGACCCAAGAGAAGCAGTGACAGAGCTGGAGCACTCATGCCTTCCACAGCTGCACATTCTCATCCCACTGGCCAATTTCTAAATTCAAACACAGCAGCTTTTACACCCATGTCAAAATACTTGACGGCTGCAAGAATATAAGGAGAGTGGGAGGAATTTCTCGAGTATATTTGCAGTTGACAAAAACTCTCAGTTCAACTTTAATTAAAGTATGAGGCAGGTGACCACCTTTCCTGCTACAGAATTGGGGGCATCCTGCAAAATTTTCATATTAAAGAGTGTCGTGGTTTTGCCTTGGGTCAATTTGTTTTTACACCCCCCACACAATTACCATTAGTAGAGAGAAGGTTTATGCAGACAAAAGAGACTGGATTTAGGAAAATAACATGAACATTTA
>JAYRBT010000010.1:10847199-10869073 GCA_036023395.1 Myiotriccus ornatus | reverse complement strand
GGGTTTTGTCCGGAAATCTACTTGGTCAAAACCATTCACAGCCCCAGGGACGGGCTGGTGGGCAAAACCACGACAAAGAGTTATTTCAGCACAATGCAAGCAAATGGCTGTGCTTCTTGCTAGGGAAATGGCAGTGGCAAGAGCCAAGGTTGTAACTGGATTCCAAAGAATTGGACTGATACTTGATTTGGCACATATTGGTCCTATTTAACACAATGGTCTAAACAAATTGCATGGAAGACCCTAATTTATTAAGCTGCCAAAATTAAGAAAGAGCGTTTCAGAGGGAAGATCACACTACAGTTCTTTTCCTGAAGTATCCACTTCTGTCTGCTGTCAGAGAGGGATCTAGCTCTCTTTACTGAATTTGTGTGACCTCTCACGTTTTAAGGATGACTCTAGTTTGCAAAAAGTGGGGCTTTCCTCACCTCTGCTGTCCACAGAGCCACATGCTCTTAGAAAAGAGCAGACCATTGTTCTAAGCTAATGGAAAACAAAGTGCCTTAAACCCCCAGAGCCAAAGCTGGGCATGCCTCAAAATAGGTGAAAGTATCATTTCAAAAAATAAATCATTTAAAAGTTCAAGAACAGCCAGAGACAAATAAAGAAGTATCACAGCTAATAGCTCTGCCTCACAGATGTGAGCACATACCCACACTACATGTGAATAATCACAAATCCTCTGAGAACAGCAGTTATTCCACAAAGTACCAGAAATTACTCCTTTCGGGCTTTCAGTCTGGTAAGCCACTTTCAAGAATGCCACACTGAAACCCAGAAGAACACATCCAGCTTAAAACCTTCTACATAAGCTGCAACTCAATGCCACCACAAGCTTTGAAGGATCACAGTGGGGGAGCATGTGCTCTGCAACCTGCCCTGCCGCTACATTGCTCAATACCCTGCACTCAGTCCTGACCTCATAGGAATGGGCAGAGAAACCCCACAGTGGGTTCTCCCAAGCCACCAAAGTGGTCACTTTTAACAATTATTTGCCACTTACCATAACTGTTCTTGAACACTTTTTGTTACTGCATAAACAGGAACTAACTTCAACAGAAAAAGAGTTATAACAAAACAGACCTTCCTCAGAGAACTTGCCTTTGAAAAGTCTCAGTGCAACTAGATTGCTGCATGCCATGGCATGCCCCAGCTTTGGTTCGCTGCTGGACAAAGTTCTTTGTGTCAAAAAGGCAAAGCAACCCAGTTCACCCTGCCTGCTCTGGCCCTGGTGGTCCCATTCAAAGCAGCAATACCATAAACCTACCCCAAAACAAGTAGTGCCCACAGCCTGCAGTGCAGGAGAGTCAAGAGATATTAGCTGCACACACTGATAACACCAGTTAAGGAAACAGATGGTACTTGCCCTCTACCAAACACAAGTCCAAATTTCTCCAGAGAGGGATATTTTCCAGCTGTTTCATCTTTGCACCCAGCCAAGCACCTAGTTTACTGTTTCTAAGAAGAGCATTATCAGATTCTACTTGATGGCCAAAAAGGCAAGTTTACCTATACCATGCACAAGAAGTCTCCTGGTTAATGCTTTCACAGAAGCAAAATTTGAGAGACTCCTTCAAAATTCTCTGCAACCTTTACTACCTGTACAGCTCTATTTCCAAAGGAGGCAGCAGGATTAGGCAGCCCACATTGGCAAGGCAGCTGTAATAACGTTGTGGGCATTAGAGAGGTAGTGAGCATTGCTTTTTACTCAGTTTGGTGCATCCTGCTCTAACGTGGGAAAGGGTTGTCAAGCTGCATGAAAACCAACTTGAGCACCAACCATGCTAGATAAAATGCATGCAAGATAAAATGTCTTCTTTCCTGTAATTTTAATAAAACCTAAACTTACTGCCATTTTCCTTAACACCTTTCAACACAAAGGAGCAGCCTCTGTCTACTAAACATATACCTAAGTGCCTGAATTTCCACAGGAAAATAACAGCTAAAGCCTAAGCAAAATCTAAGCATAAATGTCACTACTCTAATTAACTGTCCTTTCCCACATCAGCAAATGCCCTACTTTAGGCACTCAGTGATTATTTTACTGAAAGTTAATCACAAGATTTCAGGCATTTGTATTGCTCAAATTGGTTCTACCAACCAGCTACTTTTTTATCCACAGACATTTAAGCAACATCCCTTTTAGCCACATCCACTTGTCCCAAAGGGCGTAGTATGAAATGGCACTACTGAACACAGGCTCTTATACCAAACTGCTGATTACAATAGAACAATGCATGCTCGTAAGTCTTGTCTAATGTGTCTCTACTTTAAGGTAAGTCCCTGCATCAACTGCTGAAATAGCTAGCAGGCTGCTTTTCACAAGCAGAGAGCACTGGCTACACCAGACTGGAACTACAGGGGGATTTACGGCCCCCATGCAAGCTGAACAAGACATTGCATCCACAAGTCCCTCCTTCAAAAACCACCAGGGGACTATTAACAGCAAGTTAAACCTTTTCCGAGAAGCAAAATCTCACCAAAAGCACAGTGTTTCCTCCTGCAGCTCTGGGACGCTGCTCCTAAGCCACTGAACCCCAGGTTTCAGGATGCAGTGCACTCCCACTAAGATCTAGCTCAGCTCCATCCTATTTATTTTGATGAAGCAAGAGCAGCCCAGACTCCAGGTGAAAGCACTTTTCTAGATTCACTAGGTGGGCTGAAGCCTCAGACACACTGATAGTTCTTCTGCTGCCTCCTGACCACTCCCCCAGAAGAGCTGTGTTACAGCCCCCTCGGTGGCGATGTGTCCCAGCTGATCCCCTTTGCCATCTCACTGATGAGTGAGATCTCTGAAAATACAGCAGAGACATGTGCCCCTGTAATTGTGTCCACACAGCACTGAATTTCAGAGTCTTCCAGAAGGCTGGGAATGTTAAACTTAACAAAGAAAAATCCAAAACAAAAAAAACCCCAATCAACCAAACAAAAAATAGCAACCCACCCTTCCAAAAACCAACGGCCAAACCAAATAATCCTGACAAGCACAGCATTTGCCTCTCATAAGCTGTAACCCATCTGCACTACAGTTGCTTTTCTCTGGAGGTGATGGTCCCAACACTGGAAGAAATGAAGCCCTGACTGCTTGGCCCAGCATGACCACAAACGAGAGAGAAAACAAGACATTTCAGCTCCCACTACTCAGTCTAAACACATTCTTCCAGTCTTCACCACATTTACCCCCTTTCTACCGTCACATCAAAGACATTAAAGAAATAAAACAAAACAAAAAACCCCAAACCACTTTCCATACCAGGAAACAATGACAGAAAACTATTAAACTCAACTATTGCAATACAGCAACACTTCTCACCCAAAATGCCACCTTTTACTGCAAACAGTCTTTCTTAGAAAGGAGTAAAGCCAAAACACCCAGGTTGGACTTACCACTGGGGAAAAAACGTGAGCTCCTCAGGAAAACAAGAGCTAGGTTTGATACTGAGCATGCACAGCCCCTCCTCTGTAGCTTTAACCTTAAAGGCAGATGCCACCTGCTTTCGCTGATAGAGGGTCAAATCTGACACAGGGTGCAGCTCAAGCACCACTGGGGCGCATGTGTGAGTCCAGCAGCCTCCTTCCAAAAATAAAGACTGTCGCAACCAAGAGATAGCTGGTTTCCTTTGTTTTTTCATCCAAAATGGGCTTGGTGCTTCAACACTCTGAACTACTCCTGGGTTAATAGTACAGTTTATGAGGAAACCGAAAACAAATATGGTATCTCAGTGAAGCTGCTGTGTTGGCTTTCAAGAGATCCAAGCACTTCCTGTTCTCCTTAGCTTCCCTTGAAAGCTGGAGCTCTGGGGTGGTTTGCGTTTCTCCTGCATTGTGTAAATTCTCAGAAATTATCGTATAGTTTGAAGATGCAGAACTTCATGCCTTGATATTGGTGTATAGCCACAGTGTAAAATTTTGTGACATGAAAACTTTCACAATAGGGACGAGCAAAATGATTTGGAGATTTTTTTTTTCTTCTTCTTGCCAAAATTACAGGATGTTGCTTTCTGCTTCTCCCCATGAGATGTCTTATCAATGGTGTACAGTTTTCTATCATTGAGTATGTAGTTCTCAGCCAGTGGACATGCAGATGGAGCCAGAGAAGTCTTTCTCTGCAAGCCACAGATTTTGCTCTTTTTTCACAAGATACATTCACCTAAAGAACCTGCTAGTGGAGTACTCAGGAAACCTTGAGTCAGAGAGAAGAACATCTGGTCTTATGAAGAAAGCACTTCCACATTATGCAAATGTACAAAAAATAATTAATAATGTCTAAATAATGATATCTAATATGGCTCATTTTATTCATAATTCTTAAAGTGCTCTACAAAGGAAGACAGGGTAATTACTCCCATTTTACCTGTGGGAAAACTAAGACACCGGGAGGTCATAGGATTGCTCATAGTTACTCAGCAAGCCAGAAATACAACCTTGGTCACCCGAGTCCCTGTCTGGTGCTTGCTCTAAAAGGAACTAGTGATTTTGGATGCTTAGATAGAGAAATTAAAAAAGGCTTTAGTTTCTTCAGGTGGAGTATGCACTGTACCTCCAAAAAAAGAAACTCCCAAATTTCATTTATCTATCTTCAGGAACCAAAATGCCAATTCCCAGGAATGAAAATCAAGGCTGCAGAAAAGGTGTGACCAGATTTAAACCATATTCACAGTTCAGGGAGGAAGTATAATTCCAACCTGTATGCCCAGACTAAACCCTAATCTTTCTTCCTGAATGCTTCCTGAATCTATTAATCTTAATAGATTAGCCCTCAACCATCACAGGGTGTAAGCTGGGTAGAGAATTAAGTCGCAGATAAATCCGCAATCAGCAATCCCAATCCACATGCTCGTCCCTGTCTTCTGCAGTAACACCTTGAAGTGTAGCAAAAGCAATGGTAAACAAACAATTTAAAGTTCATGAGCATTACGCCTAAATGCCTAAATCTTGGTGTCAGTTGTATTTTTAGCTTTTGAGTGGGGAGGGGGCTCCTTTTCAGATCACACCATTAAAACTCGAGGAACTTGGCAGCCCTCATCCTGCTGGAATTCCCCCTGCTCTGCACTGTAACACTGCAGTGATTTGTAGACATCAGTACCTAATGAGGCTCACAGCTGTGCAAGAGGAGAAGGATGCGGGGTCTGGCAGCACGGGACAAGCGTGCGCCTGGCAGGCAGTGTCATCTGGAATTCCCCGAAGTGCGGAGCGCTCTTGTTCCCCTGTGACCGCAGTGGCCACCCTCAACCAGCAGAGCATACCCTGGAAACACCTCTTAGGGACCTTTGGAAATCAGAGGCTGACTGCTTTGGAAATCACTGGCTCACTGCTCCAAACAGGGGTGCCAAAATGAAAGCCAAATGGTAGACAGGCAGGCTCTCAACCCCCTCAGAGGAGATTGCGGCTGAATTTCATTGAACTCTAGTGCACTTTTTCTGTGTCTGCTTCATCAACAAGCAACCTCCCTTCCCAGCATGAATTGCACTGTATAATGCATTTTTTTCTTTTTTTTTTCTCTGCCTGGTGCCATATTCCAAGGTCTTGGCTCACATAATCCAAAAAGAGACTGACTCCTATCCTGGCAGAGGCAGGTCCCGCTGAACTGTGCTCACAGGTATTTATTGTCCTTTCAAATTTGAGCCCAGCTTTCAGATTTAGCATTTTAAAATCTAGACTTCAAGCAACTTCTTTAAACCCTTCAGATTTTCTCTCCATATAACACTGCTTCTGAGTGTCAGTCCAAAAGAAAACTGATGGTTGCATGGATTAGAAAGGACAAATGTAAGGAATAACAAACACCAACAGAGGATTCCTTTGAGACCAAATAGAACTTTCACCTATGGTTCAATTGCCCATTCTTTTTCCCAGTTCCCACATTTTTCAGATGTTTCCCAGATCTGATATCTCAATAAAAAATTGTGTGGACAGCAGCATGGGTTACGGGGAAGGGCAGCTGAGAGAAAAGTGGTCGAGTGGCACAGAGATGTGCATTACAAAATGAAAGAAGCTGACTGCCTAAAGGGTCAGAAGTAGCCAGAAGGCAAGGAGATATGGGGAACACAAGAAGGAACTGGGAGTGACAGTGGCGAAGAGCTCTGTGACACTGACGATGTCCTGCAGGATCCACCAAGGACAAACTGGGGAGGAAAGCTGAATATGAGTCAGCAGTGCCCTGGCAGCCAGAAGGGCCAACCATGTCCTGGGAGGCATCAGGCAAAGCATCACCAGCCAGTTGAGGGGGATTATTGTCCCACTCTGCTCTGCACTGGTATGGCCTCATCTGGAATATTGGGGCAGTTTTGGACACCACAATATAAGAAAGACACTAGGCCATTAGAAAGCTGAGTTGGATTCAACGATCCTTGTGGGTCCCTCAGCATTTTCTGTGATTCTGTGACTGTTACCTTTCACAGTCACTAGGCAAATGGCACTTGTATTGCACACAACCTGTTTCAACTGTGAACTATATATTTAGAGGAATTACAGTAATTCTGTCTCAGAGGAATGCTCAGTGTTCTGCTAGGGTCTACTGTAATAGTGCATCCTGATCTCCCTGTGACTTAGATTTGTCTTCTGGAAGCATATGTGTGTGAGCTGGATGGAAAGGGGTAGGAAGGGATGGTTCTCCTTCCAAATTGCTCTTTGCTCCAACCTTCAGCGCTCAGGCAAGACTGACCTATGTCAGAGAAAGTGAAACTGGCTGCACAGAGTGATCCTCCTAATTCACCACGCTGCAAAACACAAGGGGGATTTTTTTCAATTCATCATCTCCTTTCAGTTAGAGTCATCTTGAGTAAGACTCTGCCTGCAGTGAATACTACATCTGCAGCTTTGTGGCTGCCCCTCAAAGCACATTATATCACCGCAGCCATGTGCCCCACACCAACATCCTGCTCCAGCACAGACTGCAGAGCTCCTCTGGGAGAAAAAGACTCCCTCTGCATTCCCATTGCTACCATGATGAGGATTTCCAGCTTGAACACTGCATGGCCTGCTCGCTGCAAACTGCTGGGAATGGTTTCTGGAAGCAGAACGATTTCAGTGTGCTATCAGTAACCCCTGCAGCCCAGGAACCCATGGCATCTCCTATCAATGTCTCATCACATCAGCTATCCACATGTCATCATTATCAGCCTGACAACAATCACCACTTCTATATAATAGAGATATTTCTTTGTCCTCAGGGCTTCAGGCAGCCCATCACCCCACCAGCACTACTGTTCCCTAATTGTTAGAGAAAGTCACCCCTAATTTTTTTCTCCTTCAAGGTTTCCTGCAGCATATTGTGAACTTTCCCGGACCTCTCGTATCTCCCACTCAACTTTGGACACCCCCTTCTCACCCATCCTTAGAAACTCAGCCACGGACATCCCCTCCCCTTCTGCTCAGCCCTGACACCCACTCCCTTTCTCAGCAGGGGCTGAGAGAGGTGGAGCTCTGGCCAAGGTGAAGCACTGCCACAGCAGTTCCACTGCAATTGGTGCTTTTTAGTCTGGAGAACAGAGTCCTTATAATGTCCAGAAGACCACCAGAATCCTGAGCAATCTCTCTGGAGAAGCTCAGAGTTAAAGTGCAAGCCTGGAGCTCAGGACACACAGCTCAACCCCCAGCCCATGGGTATCCTGTCCATCTTTGTCCTTCCATTCCTGAGGTACAGGAGTATCTCAAGATTTGTAAAGCACATAGCGACCTGTTGACAATCAGTCCATCTGCAGGGTAACGTGGTCCCAAGACTTTCCAAATTTGAATAATAGAAGAAAATGTAAATAGTCAATTTTAAGAAAGCATTGAACCCCAAAACAATTAAAAAGCAGTTGCATTATTTTGTAACTCACTTTTCCAGTCAATCCCTTCCCCAAACTTATTGTGGTGGTCATTAAAAGCAGTGTCCATCTGCAGAGGGAAGAGTCAGAGCGGCTGGGCACAGGTGAAAGCTTTTACACGGTAAGTGAAATAGTCTTCTCAAGAGCAGCACTAGCAGAAAATCCAGCTCCAGCCCTCAAAATTCTGAGGTAGTTTTGATCCAATTCCAAAAATAAGTATTGCTAGAGAAACTTTTCAGGCAAACTGTTCAGAAGCAACAAAACATTTTCAAGTCCATTAAAAAAAAACCAAAACCTTTGATCTAAGTAAAAGACATAATTTGCTCAATTTCAGATACCCAGCTGAGAACACATATTTGGGTCTACCTTTTGAAGTTTGCTCAACACTATATGCAGCCAGCCAGCCCTGATGGTTTTAAAGCAGGACAAACAGAGTGATGCTTTCTCTGCTCAGGGTAGGAGAGGACAAGCACAAGTTTCTGCTGAGGTCTCCTGCTGGGTTGGCACTGCCTCCAGCCCTGCAGTCACATGCCAACCTCTGCTGCCCAGCTGCAGCTACAATTAAAGACAACAGAGACCATCTTTTGTCTCTCCAGGGGCAATGCCTAACCCCAAATCAGTCCATGGTTCCCTCATCCACCATCAGTAGTGGTTTGCAGCCTGGGAGCATCTAGGGAAGTAGGAGACTCACACACCTCTACCATTGCATTCTGCTGCACAGTATGGGGAGACCCCTCATCTTTTCTGGAGGAGGAGTGGGGAAAAGGCAGTTGTTAAATGCCCAAAGCAACCTCAACCAGTTAACCACATCCTTTCCAGTTACCTAGGTCTCCAGAGCATCAGGGAATATTAAAAGAAAAGAAAGCAACAGCTCCAGAAATGAAAGTGGGCAAGGTAATTTTCAAGAGGTGACAGAAATCAGAAAAATACAGATGTTACAGGCCTTCATCACTACTCCTCTGTAGTGATTTTAGGTATTTAATAAGGAAAATTGAAGTTCTGGAGAGGTGATGGCCAGAAATCTGACCTTCCTGAGGCTTGGCCAATCAAATTCCCCTCTTCTGAGATTTGGTCATCAGTATTTTTCCTGCATTTACCCCAAAACAGTATCTACCTCAATTTATTGCAGTCTCTTTTTTACAAAGAGCTTGCTTTCAGTATTTCACACAGAAACTGTGACTCTTACTATTGTCTGTTGAAATTTTGCAGTGCTGAGTGCAACCAGCATCTCTCAAATTTCACTAGTCTACCTCCATCACACCAATACAGAGACCATAACACAGAATAAAAAATTACTTTATTTATTACAGATAGTAAAATAATTCATCCAAGCACATAAGACCTTCAGAAAGGCAATCAGGGAGTGAGGAACTGGTTGTCATTAGATACTACAAGGCTCTGAAAGAAGCCAGAGCCAAGGGGAAAAAATATCCAAACCTAACACAAAGAAAGCAGAAGAGAGAGTAAGTGGCTTCTACTTCTCCCTGGTAAGGAAGTTTCAGTCCCCTCCAAACCTGTCCTCAGTGCTGGTGCCATCTGAACCCTTTAGAAAAACAAAATGAGAAATGCAGTACTCATCTCCCTTCCACCTCTGCTAAACTGCATGCATGGAGCTGAATACCCCTTAGGTTTGGTCCAGAAAAGACTCCCCAGCATGGCAGAGACACACACAGCTTGGGCTTTTCTGACTGTGCCTACAGCCCTGATGGCTCATGATGGGGTTGTAGCCCTGAAACATGCTCTGACCTCCATTTAGAGCCTGACATGTCTCCTGCAAGCAGCCTCTTCCCTGCTTGCACTATATCACTATCAGTAATATTAAGAGGATATGGTCCCCAGGACACCAAACCCTTTGCCAGGAATGGAGCTGCTTTTACACTTGCTGAGATTTGAACTTTTTTGACATCTTAAGGAGTCAGATTCTCGCTCTGCCAGGATTTCCCCAACAGCTCCTGGGATTTGTTTGCCCAGGTGCTTGCTGTGCTGCAGCTACAACCTCAAGGAAGGCACCAGGCATCCCTGCCCACCTCAAATTTGGCCACTGTGAGGAGGTGGCAGTGAGAGGCTGGTGAAAGGGCATCCCACATGGGCCTCAACATGGCCCCCCCACCAAGAGGAAGCAAAGCAAGAGAAATCATGCAGCCCATGCTGATTGTCAGCTTTGTAAAACTATGCATAGCAGGGCATTTAGCCTTATAAATATAGAGCAGAGGGACAGCTATGCCAGATAGGGAACATGAAATATATGATTCTTTTTTAGAACAGGAAGGTTCTGAGACTGTCAGCTGCAAAAGACTCATGACATTTTGTGTTGAGCCAGGTAAGACAGTTGGCTCCCTAAATCCCCTTCTCTTACAAAAGCTGCTTCTGTCTTTAGTTACACAAACTCTTCACTCTATGAAGTGCTCAGGGGACTTACAAAGTCCCTCTCAAAGTTTCTCTCAAAGGCCAAATTTTACAAAAATATAAAATAAATCATCACGATAATACAGAAAGTCCCCAGAACTCTTTAGAAGCAGGAAACTCTAAACAGCAACATCCTGTGTTTCAGTAAATAATTAAAATGCAAAACAGAAACACCAGCAAAGCAGATGTTAGGTGCAGATTCTTGTAATATGAATTTGGTTGATGCTCTCACTTGTTACCCCCACAGCCAACTTGTGAAATCTGATGTGCTTTGGATACTAAACAATAACTCCCGTTCCTCACTCCTGCCACCAGTGATACTCTTCTGCTAAATACCGTGCAGGCTGCATTTTTCAGCACGTAGCTACTCTGTGGCAGGGCAGCTATTGCTAAGCCCAAGGGCAGAGAATCCTTCTCTCAAAAATAAGAGCTCTTGCAGAAACCTTTCTCCGTGTCACGAAGTAGCTCCAAGACAGGGCAGATGAAGGACAAAGAATTAAGAGCAGATTATAGTCCTGGAAGACAAATGAACTGTTTATCAGGAACGCTGCTGGTGTGTAAGGGAACACTACCTGGAGCACTCAGAGGATCTTTGCTTTTGTAACCATGACGGGTGCTAAGAAATTACAGGGTTGGCTCCCTATAATTTTATCAATACATTGCCACACCTAATGTGATTTATGATTTTTGCTTGTTATTATCTTAAAGCTGTAGCTCCTGGAGTGGTATGAATACATAGAGTCTCCCTTTCCATCAAAACCAGTAATGACATTTCAAACCTGTATATTTTAAGAGGAAAATTCGCAAATAAGAACAACAAAACTTGGAAGACAGTGTGAAGAAACTTTGTTGTCTAATATTGAGATTTTTAATTCTGTTATATTTGATCACCTAATGCCCATGTTAACTCTCAGAGCCAGCTGAACTTCAGTTTCACACCTGTCACAGCCACCTCACAGACTCCACTGACAGCAGGCACAGCTATCCCGCTGCTCTGCCCCACCAGCTCCCGCTCCCAGGTGTAGAGGCAGACACTGCTGGCAATACACAGCTGAGCCACTGCTGTTTGCAGCATCCAGCTCACCTGCACACTTCAAGCTTCTTTCCATGCATTTGTTCAGCATACAGTGACTTTGGTGCATATCAACATTACTAAACCACACAGGCATTGACCCTCCCAGGGCAAGGTTTTGTAAGCAGACTTATTTTTATGTTGCAAAGAACCTGCTGAACCCCTGATAACTTGCTTCAGGGTTTCCCCCTTCTCACTCTTGGAGGTGGCTGTTCTCTTTATAGCTCTGTGCACTAACTGAATTCCCCTTGTTTATATGCATTGGTATTTGTCACATCAGGCCACCTGTGGCATTCAAACACCTGACTGGAAATGACTCAGCAGCAAAATCCTGTGGGGAGATGATCTGCTACACAGTAGTAAGTGCTTATAAACAGACACCAAAAACTCCCAAGAAAGCCCTATGAACAGATACAGGTATTTGCATGAAGCTATCTAAGCAGATGTTATCTATTATCAGCAGAGGTAATCAAACAAACTCCAGAAATCTACTATAACAAAATATTTTCCTTCTGGTTATTTCCATGTTGATCACGGGCTACAAAATTTTAAGGTAAAGAGAAATCAAAATTTGTATGCCATTACATTGGCTCCCACCACAGTGTCCTTGTTCCCATGAAGGTTTTCACATAAGTGCAAAACTAGCATAGAGCCAGGCACCAAACTGAAAGCTAAGTTTCCTTGATTTCTTCCTCATCCAAGACCCTCCTTCCTCCCCCATACCTTATGACCCCTACTGACATTTTTTTACAAGGGTTCAATACTCATTTGGACACTTGTTGAACGTCAGAGAATTTTATTTTTCCCAAAATCAAAGCTGAACCCTTTTGCTTTTTATCAGGCTAGAAATCCTTATGTTTGTTGAGAGGACCTATTGCAAATTAGTTTGTAGCAGAAGGTACAATGTAAATCAGCATAGAATTATAACTTACAACATGTACCATGAACACCCTAATCACCTCTGAACAAGTGGACTTGCTTCTTTAATTCCTTCAGTATTTTTGGAAGTTGAGCAAGGTACTATGAATTAGGTGTTCTCTCCTTGCAGTAAAAAAGGACCACATAAAAGACTTCACATATTTTCCATACAGTCCTTTGAGATCTGAGAAAACACAGAAAATCATTGATTTGGTTCCACTTTAATCCTTTAAGCAGCTTTAAAAGTACCTCCAAGCAGACAAATTTTTTTTGAGAAGCCTGTACCATTTTGAAGAGGTAAAAGTGCTGTCCTTGACACTGACTGTGGAGGGGTTGCAACATCCTCAGCTCAATGAAGTCTCTATGACACAGAGCAGGGACAGAATGGAGGAGAGCAGCAGGGATCATCAGACTGCAGGGGCTCTACCAGGAAGAAAGAACTGAAGAGGGTTTAATGTGCAGCTTTTGAGCACTGTTTTGCAAAGATTCTATCTTCTAGACCCATCTTCTAATGAGATTGCAGTGCAAGAACAAGACAGTGACCAAAGAACGGATCTCGAGGAAGAGATAAATACCCTCCCCTCCTCACCACCAGCAGCTCACATCCCTGGCAAGGTGCTGAAGGCAGCTATGCCATATTCCAGCATGTCCACTGCAGAGGTGTCTGCAAAGCCCTCCTGCCAAGGAGGCCACCCTGTGAGAGTTGTTTAGGGACATGGCATGCTGTCCCCTCGTGCGCATCTGGCTCCAGCTGGGGTCCTTCCCCCATGGAATTTCTACCAGGGGTGGCAGCACAGCCATGAAGGTGACCACCACCTCACAGGAGAGCTCACCAAGGCCAATAGCAAAAGGACCTCCCCAGCTCCCTTCCACCTTTCCTTCCTTCATGGAGCCAATTCTGCTCCTCCAGAAGGCACCAGCTGTTCTGAGCACTACACAAGCTGCTCTAAAAAATTTCTGGCCTCTCTCTGAGTCTTTGGAAAGTACCTGCTCTATCACTGTCTGTTTCTGCAAATAGATCTATACCCAGTCATGTGTCTTTTCTTACTTGACTTCAAATCCTTCTGCCAACACAGCAAATTTGGGCTCCCATCTCAAAGGTGAAGGCAGCTGAGATTTGTCCACCCTGTCAGAGCAGGAGTTCAGTTATCCCTCAGCAAAACATAGCATGAGGAAAGAGAAAAAGCATGCAAGCTGCCCAAATGCAAGGATTCTGTAGAGCCTGCAGGTAGGATGAGATGCTCCTGTAGCACATGACCCTATGACAACTTAAGCAAATCTCTGTCACAATACTAATACCTAATAGAAAGGAGATCTACTGGATTCACAACCATGAAGGGATATCACACTGCTGCCTGTAGCCGGGAGGAGTGGCCAGCCTCAAAGAAGAGAAACCTGCTGCTTCATTAGTGCTTATTAGCAAAGATGAGCACCGGGTACAGTGAGCTTTCACCTTTGTGCTGCATTACAAGCATTAACCTTGGAGAGACTCCTATCTGATAAACGCAGTCCGTTTACCAGCCCTGTTTGATACGTGTGGGAACCAATGAAGGAAGGTGAACTGATAGATGCAATGCTCCTGATGAAAGATCTCTTTGAACCCAGGAGCTCTGGCTGGCTGGAACTAGACCCTGCTCCCCAAAATCTATCCGGATACAGCACCCAATAGGTGATGCTTACATGGCCCATACCCTCCCCTCCTTTCCATGCGCCAACTGATATCTGATGGTTTTCCTCATTCTCTTCTAAAAATAGACTTTTTTCCTACATACCTGGTTGGGGGGGGAGGAGGGAGAGGGGCTGTTTTTAGTTTTTGGCAACTGACCCAAAACTCAGGACCATGTCTGAAAATTCAGCTTTCCAGCACAGATGCTGCAGAGACCGGAGGATTTCAGAGTTGTTCCTCTGTTATTAGTGAGAATTGGGAGGCTGGACCATATGACATTGTGCTGAGAAAACAAAGGCAGAAATGAAAGAAGGAGCAGCTTGTGTGAGAGGCCTTTCATCCAAAAGGGAGGAGTGAGCCACAGTGAACACCTTCAACAAACCAAGGATGCCAAATCCCGAGGCCACCAATTAGCCTGGTCATGGGGAGAGGGGGGAAGCAGAGCGGGCAAGGACCATAGTCCAGTGCACCAACAGGTGCATTCCCAACAGCCCCAAAAGAAGAGAGCTGCTGGTTTAAACACAGCCTAATGACCACTATTTCCAAGAACACAAGTAACTTATCTGTAAACATCACTCCCCCAACCAGGCATTAGCTGGGGAAAAAAAAGAGCTTTGGAGAGAGATACTAATTACATAGCTCTCAACAGCTGGACTTTGATCATAATTACAGTGCCTTCTTCATCTTACATTAGTGGCTTTCAGCTGCAGCTAGGTGGGCACTTCTTGGAAGGTGGAAATCCCGCCTGTTTCAGATAGTCAGCTCTTTTTATGACTCAGAGCTGACCTGGGTTTTCTGCAGCACAGGATGAGCTCCCACGGTACCAAACAAAGTAATTCAGGGGGGTCATTGACTTGGCACTTCAATACAGCTGCTTCTTTCATTACAGTAGCACTTTCCAAGTCCCAGGAGCCAGAGAACCGAGTGGGCTATATTCCCGATTTCAAGCATTTCCTTTTATAAGGGAAGCAGACAGAGAAAGATTTTGAAGTTTTTGCTGAATTTTAGCATCTCTTAGCTCATTCTGTTTAAGACAAAAGATGAGCACACTCAGGATATACCTTTCCAACCAATCTCACTTCAGACAGTCACATGCGACATTTGCACCCTTCAGTTCTGCAAAAGGATGTACATCCCCATCAGCACCCAGTGTCCCTCTGCCCCTCTCAGCTGGGCTGCAGCTCCAGCACTGAACTCCAGCACCCACAGCAACGAGTGGGGTTGTGAAGGAGGAGGTGGATGCCCTGTGCCACAGCTGAACTTTCTATGCTTTTTTGTGATGCTTTACTTTGATACCCACATTTACAAAGAAATTAGTAGCCTAAGTGAGGGAGCTGGGCTGTTGAGACAGAAGCTGGAGTGGCCTAAACAATGGCAGACAGCACAGATTCAGGGCACCCAGCTATTTTATTTCATCTGTGGCACTGAATTATTGTGTTGTTTGGATATACCATTTCATAGTGGCCTATGATAGGTATTATAGGCATTAAGGATATGAGCATTATAATGGCACATTAGCTAATGCCCCTTGGTGTGATCTGTGTTCACCTCTTGAGAGAGGAAATCTTTTAGCTGTGCCCCAATTGCCTGCCTGCCAGGCACCCCCAAACTGAAGAGATTAATAGGTGAATCAACAGCAGAGGGTAAATCAAAGCCAGAAATCTTTGAGCTAACTGGGATTTATAAATGCTTCCCCCTCCACACTGAACTACAGGGAAATATGTGTGGCACCCTCCCTGCAATTTGACAGGGTTCCACACACTTTTCACTATTGGATTTTTTTGCCAGCATGCCTCAGCTCAATGTTATCTGTTTGCTGGTTAGATAATTACTAGACGTAATTTTAAAGCTGCAGAGAAGCACACTGGTATTAGCTAAATAAAGTACTTTGACCACATCAAAGCAGAAGTGTTTCAAACAGTGTAAATTAAGTGCAATTCTGAAACTACTGAATTTTGTTGAAGCAGTCAGGGAAATGTCACCCAGCACATCATGAATAAGCAACCGATGGAGCTTAAAGCTGAAGACTGTCTATGTCTTCAGACTGAGAAAAGTATCTCTGGGACAAGCTTTCAGCTGATTTTGACCTGTGGCAGAGCATAGTCACTAACAATTGGACAAATGCCACTCTTGGCTCATGTAAACAGACATGCATAACAGCTGAGACATGTTGTTACTCTAAGCTACATCTTGAACAGGTTTTATGACTGAGGGGTGTCACAAACTCTGTCTGTCCTGAGGCTTCCCACGCTACAGTGCTCACTTAAAAACTCATCATGCTGCTTAAGGCATGTGGCGAGGAGCAGCATTTCTGCTGAAAGGCATGACTTGCTGAACAAGGCAGATTTGAAGGGGTGAAAGGCCCATTAAAAAAATTCTGCAGAATACAGCCAAGGGATATTTTTTTCTCTCTTTAACTCCTGCTCCACCTGAATGGTTTTGCCTGAGCTGCAGCACCGATTTTCTGAACCTGTTATTTGACATGAGATGGGATGCAACTGTCAAGAGGGGCTGGTACTTCCCAGTGCATCTTCATGCTTTCTAGTTTATTTTTTTCCCCCTTTTTTATTTTTCTTCATTTTCTGTTTTGGAATTTGCCTGGCTGTGGCTTCCAGCCGAGGACGTTTATTAATCTGCTAAACACTCCGCTGCTGCTAGCCTGAATCCACCTTCCCGGATGGGCACCTCTCTTGTATTGCTCTTCTCCTGGCCGCAGGCACATCCCCGCCGGGATCAGCAGGGCTGGGCGGATTTGCAGGAGATCAGAGCGTGGCTGCATGTGCCTGGCCAGCCCTGGGGCTCATGTTGTGGAAGGTCTCGCCAGGGAACCCAATACCCCGCCGGCTTCGTTCCATCTTCCTCTGCCACGGCAGCGCGGCCAAGGACCGTGCGCTATTTCCCAGCTCCGCTCCTTCCCCTCTGCTGGCCCCAAACGCGGCCCCTCCTCGCTGCCAGGTCTCCACACTCCTACCCAGGACTTTCGCACAGCAGTGGCACCAGGCACCCAGCGGATTAAGCAAGGGATAAAAGCCCCCACCAACCTTGTAACAAGTCACGGTAGTGGGGTGGGGGGGGGGTAAATTTGAGATTACAAAGCTCCCTGCAATGACAAGGGCTGGGTGATGGTGGCCAAGTCCTTTCTTCAACAGATTGCTATGCAGCGTGAGTAGCCTTCCCTAACACCCTAAAGAGGATGTAGAGTTAATAGTTAACTCTTCCAGGGATTGAATGCCTTCGTGAGACACCAGCCAGGGCTTTCACAAAACTCAGACAGAAACTAGTCTTAAAACAGCTCAACAAGTGACTGTGCTCAGAAGATTTCACCTCTCCGAACTTTATGACTGGAAAAATACCATCTACATGTCATTTACATGCTTAAATATAGTATCTTCTGCTGGGGGAAACAAACAAACCGACAATGTGATACTGTGACACCTCGTGGGGACATGCTCTTTTATCTGCTGGAAAGTTATAAAACTCGGCGTAACAACAAAGCTAAAATAAGAGTGGTTGGCAGGCACTGAGGCTGGCTGTTAGACAGAAGAAAAAATATTCCTGGAAAATTACTTGCTCTTAGAAGGCAAGTTTTTTTCTTCTCTGAATATTTTAAATTATTTATTTATCCTTTAAATTCCAAAATCTCAGAGCTTAATAGTTAGCCTCATATTATCTCCAGGAGATTTTTCATTTAAAGAAACAAATAAACACACTATAGAAAGCTAAAGCTATTCCTGTACTACCCAGAGCACAGAGTAACCTCCTGCTCCAAAACACAAGGGAAGATACTATCAGCCTTCATGTTATTTATCATACTTTTTTCCCCTCTAATGCCAAAGAGGAAAAGGGGATATCTTAAACGGATGCCTATAATTAAACAGTAACCTGTTAGAAAGCCAAAAATAATAATAAGCTCCACTGAGCATGAAGAGAGCAGCACATTTTTTCCGCGTGCAGCCCAGCTGCCACCGGACGATAGCAGAAAAGTTAACAATTACACAAGACACTCAGATCAAACCTGCGATAGGAGAGAGTTACGTCACGCTCAGAGACTCACCGCTGGATGCAGGGATCAGGGTAGTACTGCAAGGTGGTGAAAGGTGCTGGTTCAAAATTCATTTCCTTTTCAGCCCCTCTTTGGGGACAAACCAAAATAAAATAAATAAATAGTTATAAAGCCAGCAGGCTAAAAGCAATAAGGTCAAGTGGTACACGAGGTACAACTTTAGAGATTTATTTTACACTTGCGAATGGGTGGGATCTCCTGGGGACTTGGCCAATGGGATTCATCAAGTGACATGAGCATCACCACCACTCCCTCCTCGCCAGCTGGGCATCTTCTGCACGGATATTTTCCCCTCCTCTCAACATCCTTAATAAACTTTGGTGTACGCTGGCCACACTTGTTGTTGGGAGCTCATCTGGGGCTTCTCTGAACTTCTGATCTGACCGGTCATTGGTTGCCTTCCCGCCTGACTTCACAGTTTAATTTTGGCAGCCCTTGCAATTTTTCAAACTGCTGTGGCCGCTGGTCATCCTGGTCTCCAGATGGCCGGAGTTTCCTGTGCTGGGTGCAGCGCCCATGCTGAATTTTAAAAGCTTTCCTTGTCAACTCTGTGGCTAGTACCTGCATATAGTTGCCTGGGAAATTTTTCAGACTCTCTCACACCACAGTTCAAACAGTCTGTTGTGGTCACAGTTTCAAAAGCTGAATGACAAAATATGGGGAAATTCCTCAATTAAAATTAACTCTGAACTTTTGCTCTTCTGCCTCCCCTTCCTGCTCTCCTCCCTGCAAGAAAACTATCAGATATGATTGTTAATGTTTCCCTCTATAGATTTTGACCATTTTTTCCTGAAAGAGTTGAGATGACATAGAAATCTTTCATTGTTCTGGTGTTCTGTAACTAATATATACATTTTCATAATTAAAAAAAACCCACAATATTTTCTTGAGGAGAATAAAAGAAAATAGAAATCAAATCTTTTTCAGCCACTAAAGCCTAAAGAAACAAGAGCAAAGTGAAGTCCACCAAAACAAAGTACCAAAGATGAAAAGCAGATCTGATTTTTCTGAAGGAACATGAAAGCAAGAAGCTATAGCTTTATTTCTCTCCCCACTACCTCATTTTCTTTTTTTTTTCCTCTGTCTTTTGAGTCATACAGAAAATCATTTAGAAAAGCAACCTGTTTTGTCCCCCTGTTTTTTGCCCCACCATGATTTATCCAAATAGTACAGGCTGTAAACCTATCCTGGTTTTGTGGGTTTGGAGAATGAATGAAATATGAATCAGGAGCTAAATTAAAATAGATTCCAGCAGGAAAAAAATAGCATCCACATATCTGTGCACCAGCAGGATTGCATCTTCAAGCAGACCTATACGTTTGCGTGCATGAAGAGAAATGTAAGAGGCTGCCCTATAGCTCACCTATAGCACATATTTTGTGCCAATGTCAGCACAAATGCCAGCCTCCCGAGCGAAAACCAGGAACCCTCCGAGACAGCAGTGATTGCCTCTTATTTTCTGCCCTCTGTTTTTTCCCTGTAGGAAATATTCGTTCGAAGAATGTCACGTGGAAACATTTTCTTTGCTGCCTGTGCCAGGGTGGCAGGGGAGCTATTTCAGTCTTGACATTCTCCACCCACACTCAGCCTGATAGTTTCTAACATCTGTGAATTGTGAATCCTGTAAACTTGCAGGGCTGATCCCTGGCCAAGCCCAAGCAGCTTTCACTAAGTGACATTCACCAAGGAAGAGAGGCTGGAAGTGAAGGATGTGTTTATTAACTGAAGTTAATAAACCCTCACTGCTGGACACTGATTCCTCTGCCTTGCCTGTGGAAGATCAGTAATATGAAACACCTTCCTTCTCTTAGGCTGAACCGCGGAATAAACACCAAACCCTGTAGCCTGCGTCATTGGAGAAGTGTGGGAATCTCTAAACCAGAACCTACCAGGGAGGGGAAAGGAGGAATCACACCAGGACTTGCACTCACACAGGGAGCATGACTGCAGAGGGCTGCATCCCCTTCCCCTGCTGAAATCAGTGCTGTGCTTACCCCTGAGCAGCTGCCTCTCCTGAGGCAGCAGGTACTCCAGGGAATGGGCAAGGAGGGCTGGACAAACTCATGGTCCACACTCACAGCCTGGCTGTGGTCTAGGTTTTGAGCATACCCTTAACCAAAGACATGGCAGGCAAATCCTCTCCATGCACAAACCATTTGTACAAGAGCTTGGGTTCATGTTCTCTTGCTGCTGGACTTGGTTTCAATCTTCACCTGTGGCTGTGGATAACCAACTTGCTGGGGAGGAGCATCAGTCAGCAGGCTGGGCTCTGGATACGCTGCTGAGACCCTATGCTTGCTCCTGGAGAAACACCAGAACCTTGTTGGATTTCTTCTACCATGCCCGTGGTGGGATTAGCCTCTCCAAGCTTGACTTCATGTAAGGGTGGTCATGCATCGTATGTTCTTCCAACAGTCTGGAAAAGTTTGTCTTTCCTGACAGATTTCAGCCTAAGGGACAAAAGAAATGCCATGAGATAGATGCTGTTCTTCTGAAACCCTGCTCTACCTACTTCTCCATGGGAGCTGGAGAAAAGTGTTCCCTAGCATGGCCTGAGTGCCAGGGCCAACACACTGGGAGCAGGGAAAGGCTGGATTGTTCCCACCTGGAGACAGACCCACTTTTGATTTTGGCCAGTCTCCTCACAGGGCACATGCCCAGATCACACATCTCAAGGGCTTTGTGAAGTACAACTGGCAGCTCCTGAAAGTGATGCTGCTGGGCTGGCCTCTGTCTCCAAGGGTGATGTTGGCCTCTGGTTTTACACTACCTTAGATCTGCACAGCAGAGTACCCCTCGGTACCCCACACAGTAAATACAGGTCTGTTACAGCCCAAACCATCAATCCTGTGATTCTTGGTTTTAGTGCTGAACACATCTAGCATCACCACAGTCAAGAAGAGGTAGTTAGTCTCCATCTAGCAATTCATACCAAAAGAATAACTTTTCCTGAAAAAAACCCAAACAAACTAATTTTTAAAAGAAGCACCACATAATTTTGATGAGAAATAGTTGCTTGGAGCAGGGCTCTCTTCTCACTCACAAGACACTGATGAGAGGGGTTTCTAGCAAAGATATTTCCATAAAAACTTTGAAAGGGGCCACCAACTGCCCAAGACCTGTACCAGTCATCATGCCTGGGGCTGAGCGTATGCAAATTGCTCATGGTTTGGTTTGTTTTGGCAGTGCACACAGCATCTGGCTGCTTTTCCTGGAGAACTGGACATTTTCAGCCTCCCACAGAGATCTGGATGTGTTCTGAGGTAGCTCAGAAGGTCTCTCTCTTGCTTTTTCAAACTGGAAAACAGCCATGGAAACCCACTGGCAGCAGTGCACAAAATCCCCCTGCGAAAGCCAGCAAGTCTTCTGATTTCTCTCTTCCAACCCAAACTTCCTTTCTCCCTCCTGCTCACAGCCAACATTTAACTGTGGGTTGATTGACCATGAATTTAGGCAGATATCCACCCTTGCAGTTAGGTTGTACCCAGCTCCTCTCAGCTGCAAGGCACTCCTTTGCATAGCACAGTCCACAGTGGAAACACAAGCCACAGGGGGTGTGTGTGTGTGAGCTGACAGTGCCCCATGCATAGCTGGAAGGCTCTCAGGGCTCGGTGGTATTTGGCCAACTTCATTTGCATTGCCTTAAAGAAAATCTACTGGGAGGCCAAGACATTCAAGAGCTGGAGATTTCAGAGGGGGACTGAGTGCGTACACGAGGATTAGAAAACTTCTTAATTTAGGAAGAAATTCTTTAAGAAGAAATTCTTTACTGTGAGGATGGTGAGGCACTGGAACTGGTTGCCCAGAGAAGCTGTGGACACCCCATCCTTGGAAGTGTTCAAGGCCAGGCTGGATGGAGCTTTGAGCACTGTCGTGGTTTTGCCTTGGGTCAATTTGTTTTTACACCCCCCACACAATTACCATTAGTAGAGAGAAGGTTT
>JAYRBT010000010.1:10709734-10847099 GCA_036023395.1 Myiotriccus ornatus | reverse complement strand
GCGTCACTACGAGTTGTGATTGGGTTTTGTCCGGAAATCTACTTGGACAAAACCATTCACAGCCCCAGGGACGGGCTAGTGGGCAAAACCACGACAAGCACCCTGGTCTAGTGGAAGGTATTCCTGCCCACAGCAGAGTGGTTGAACTAGATGATCTTTAAGGTCCCTTCTAACCCAAACCTTTCTATGATTCTGTGATCAAAGCAGCCTGAGAGTACAGGCAAGGGGGAGCTTCTTGCAGTAGCAGACCTCAAAGGTAGTCAGCTGGGGGGGTGCTTGTGATATCCTCAGTGTTCACTGCCCTTCCTAGGAGGCTTCCTTGCTGGTAGTGAGTGTGATGTTGATCTCAGGGCTACAGGCACGTGTCCTGCAGAAGCAGGGCGGAAGCCAGGGTGTCAGGGATCTGTCTGGACAGTGGATTTACAGCCAAGCCTCTAGTGCTTGTGGTGAGCAGGCAGCGCGGGGCTATGCAGAGGAAGCATGTGTGTAGGTGGGCAGGAATGCGGGGCATCGCTCTGCCACTGCTGCTTCCACGTCTGGGAGAGAAAAACAGGCAGAGAAACAGCTGTGGACTACTCTCCCATTACCTCTCCATTCACTCTCTCTCTGGCTTCGATTTGAGCTGTCACTGAAATGACCACAAGATTATCTTTTAGCAGAGGCAAACGTTTATATTCTTGGGAGGAGACTGCTGGGGATTTATAATGGTCTCCCCACCGCCACCCAGGTCAGTGCCAGGATGCCTCTGTGCAGCCCCCATCCTGAAAAGGGTGAAAGGGAGAGGCACAGTTTCTTGACACCTCTGTGGCTCCAGTACTGATCTATGGGTCCAAAGACCTTTGAACAACTTGGAGCCGAGGAAGACAGAGAGATGCCAGTTTTGCTCTCAGCCACCTTTTCAACTACTGGTTTCAGGATTTGCCTGAAATCAGCCCCACCCTTTGCACCAGGGGATGAAACATCTCATTCACAGTTCGGAGTTTCCAGGGGAGTGGTTGTGGTTGTTTTAATTTTTTTTTTTTAAGTTAAAATGAATTTCTTTTAAGAACAAGAAGTCTGTGGGATATTTGGGGATTTTTTGTTAGAAAATGTTGAAGAGAAGGAAATAATTCCCTCCTACCAGCAATGAAATGTTTTTAGCTTGGCTGTTCAAGGGAACAGAAACACATGTCAGTGTGCCTTTTGAGCACACTTTCCAATTTCAACTAAGTATTAGAGATATTTAAAGGTCTCAAAGGAATTAAGGTTTTATGAGTTTCATGAACAGAAGCGAGCAGAGGAAAGACAACTCTTCAGTAACTCCAGTGAAGGGAAAGAGGTAACAGGAGTAGGACACTCACAGGCTTTGGAGAATCTACACAAATGCTCAATGGTGGGAAAAGCTTCCTTAAGAATTCAGATTTTGCCTCCAGCCAATCTCTGATCCTACTGCTCCAGAAGTGTCAGATTTCTGGCTTTTGGCTCATACATGTCTTCCCCCTCACCTTTCATACTGGCAGACAAGGGACACAGAGAACAGCAAACTTAAAAAATAAACTAGTAAATAAAAATACCACAATTTTACACACAATCCTGCCCATCCACCCAGACTCTTTTGTCCCTAGTGCAAACAAAAAGCAGTAAAAAGGGCGTTCATACCCCAGCCCTCCATGCTGGCACTGCCCTGCCAGTGGAGCATAGACCTGCTGGTTGGGACCCGAGGGGCTGAGCCCAGGCAGGAGCTCCAGGACAACACTGTGTAACATCCGTGATCAAGGTCGTTCTTGGTCACCAATGGCCAAGTCTGTGCCCAGGACTGGTGACAACTCAGTGAACAAGCAGTCCAGCAAAACTCTATAGGCAAATCTAAAGAGAAGATGACAAAGGTGTGTTAATGTACTGTTCTCCACATCCTTCTCCTCAAGCTAACATCTCAGTGCTAAAAACTGTGGGCTTTAAAATACACACTGGCTTCAGACCACATGTGAGTACCACATGTCTGGAGCCCTGCACAACCCTCCTGTTGGCCATCAACATTTTATGTAGAGTTAGGAAGAAACATAGGAGATGGCACTGTTCCAGCCCTGCTCATCAGCACAAGGTAAACTGCTTTCAGAGCTGTCTGGTTGCCTCCAGTGTCTCCTCTGTCACATCTGTAGTCTCAGAACATCATCCACTCACAGTAAAGGACAGTATAGTTTGGGGATCCCTTTGCAGGGATAAGGAATGGTTTCATGAGACACAAACCACTTCTTGAGTATTTGTCCCCAGGATCTTGTCTCAGCAGGAACTCAGATAACAGGGACTGTAAGACTGACTACTTCACAACAGACGAGCTGAAGTCTTCCATGTTCTCACCCCTCACCATCATCTATTTTGTAGTCTTTGTCAGGACATGCTGTAGTTCTGTGCTTGAGAAACCCTGAAACTATTAATACTTTCAAGTCACCCAGAACAGCTACAACAGGAGTTTCCCACTGCTTCCCTTTCTATTCCAACCTCATAGCTTACAGCAAAACACTTTTTACTCTTCTCCACTTCTCCCACATATTTATGGAGACTTCCAGCTCCCACAGGACACTTAGTGGCATCCCTTGTTTGCTCCAGGCTTTCCCGTTTTCCATGTCCCAGGGCAAAGACTGGTGCTAGGAGGAAGCCCAGAGCACCCATCTCAGCAGGTTAATTGCGTTGTGCTCTGGGCTTCCCGCTAATGCCAACTCTGTGTTTCTGTGGGATCATTCCAAGCCAAAAAGGCTGCCTGAGGCTGTCTTTCCTTCTAATTCCCCAGCCTCTTTATCTCACTGACCTCCCACCAAGATCCTCAGTTATAGTTTCCTACATCACTGTCTGACGGTAAAGCCTCAGTCCAGCTATGGATGTCCCCTCTTCTGGAGACATTCCCACCACGGAGGGACACACTGGGTCTTTTTCTGCTGAAATGGGGAGCAGTGGGAGGTTTTGCCCCTTGTTTTCACATAGCACGAAGGAGATGATATAAGAGCAAACTTGAAGCTGAACATGTGTTTTAGAAGCTGCAGTCTCCATTTTCTCATGATTGAGGAGTCACCAAACAAAATTAACTGTAAGGGTAATACCATCAGCAAAGAGCTAATATGAACACTGGAGAGGTTTCTTTTCACTGTTACAGAAAAACAGGGCTCTTCTCTTCATGAAGAGGGAGCAAAAGGAACCAGATCTGAGCTGCCAAAACTGGAATTTTGCTCCATCTCCCTGGACAAGCCTGATGGTTATTCATGCACATGTGAAGAAGGTAAAACACAGACAGTAGTGATTATAGTGATAAACCAGAAACAAGGCCAAAAGGAGGCTCTCTCCCAGCAGTACCCTGATCCCAAGAGAGCCTGCCCTGTCCTCGAGAGCTGGCAGGACACTGTGCAACTCCCACAGGAAACTCCCGCCACCTGAGGTGGGGAGGGAGCGACAGACCTGTGGGGCAGAGGGAATTTCCCTCCCTGATGCTGGTGCAGCTGTATCACTGTCTCCAGGCGTTCCCGAGACACTGTGGGGCCACAGCCTGGGCTAAAGTGGGGCTGGAGGCCTGAGCACTCCAGGACAGGTGGCAGCACCCTGCTGTGGGGTCAGGATTGCATATCAAAGGGGTGGCAGGAGCTGTGTAGGTGGAAGGCTTGGCCTCCTCATACAGCTGCCACACAACATGTCTGGCATTCTGGTGACAACCTTGCCACAAATACACACAGTGTCATCACTCCCGGTGGGGTCAAACCCAGGTTGGGGACAGAAACCTCAGTGACCACATCCCTGTGGGTGAAAGCCTGCCCCAGCTCTGCTGTGCAGTGGGGTGAGTGGCAGAGGAGGGCAGGACCAGGAGCTCCCTGAAATTTCCCTTCAGTTTTTAGCACAGGCTCTCACTCATCCTCTTACCACAGCCCCATCCCAGAGTTTTCCCACGCTCTGCCCTTATCTCCCAGGTGTTCACATCAGAAGCCTAGAGGTTGGTGCCTGGACTTCAAGGATATCAGCTTCTGAAGTGCTGGTGAGAGGCAGCAGCACCAGCCCAGCAGCAAATGAAAGAAGAGGTTTGCTCTACATGAAGCAAGGCAAAAGCCTTTCTGAATCAAGTTGTCTGTGTAGAGAGATTCACTAAGAGAGAAAATTCCTTGCAAGGATGGCATATACTGTCAGCCTCAATGGAAGACACAGAAAATGCAGTAGACCGAGTCTATTGCTGTGTCACTCATCTTTCACTCCCTCTAACTTTTCCTTGTGACTCAGAGCTGAGTTGCATGTCATGTTGCTGCTATCAGCTCTGCTGTTCCTGCTGTTTCCCATCTGCCTACTCCACGCAAGCAGAAACCTCTCTGTCCTTTTGGCAGCTTCAGAAAATAAATCATCAGTGCAAAAGCATCAGTCTCAAAAGAATTTACCCTTTCCAAAGAGGATACAACAAAAACTCACTGCTTGGCTGCCAGAGCTCTAGTTCCCAGCATTAAGGCTATGTCTCTCCTGCAATCCAAGGTGCAAGCACAGCTCCTGCAGGCATACCTGAACTAATGGGATTAAAGCCAGTTCAAGAGCAGTAGCAATTAAAACAAAAATCCCTAAAGCATTAACCACTAGTGATGGAAACCCTGGTTGCAAACCTGCACATCCTCTGCTAAAGCCTGCACTTCCACACCTCCCCAGCCAGCAGTACCCAGCTCACCATTAACGTGGGTGTGTTCACATAGGTAATAATTTCCCTCCTGACTGTGCTGGAGATACAGCCCAAGAATGCCTGCATTTAGGGGCACAGAGGTCTTTATCCAGCCTTACAGCTTGAAAAACAGTAAGGACGGGACATGCTCAGCTCTGCTAGTCAGTCCATCCTCCTCAGGATGGAGCACAAAATCCATTTAATCAGTGACCTTACAGTATATGGGCGTGAAATAAGGGTTTGGTGTCACTGAAGTTAATAAAAGCTCTTTTCCCCTCTCAAAGCAAAGCTCAGGAAAGCTGAAGAGTCAAGTGTTTCATGTCTTTGTGGAGAAGATAACGACTTAAAAAGAGTCTCTTGCATTACCCCCATCCTTGCGCTTTGATGTTAATAGCCCATGTGTGTATCCTTGAAAAAAAACAAAGCCTCACATCTGATACGATCAAATCTTTGCACCTCACTTTTTCCAAAGTGAAACAATTTCTGCTGTGACTCAGGCTAAGCACGTCATACATTGCACCCTTGAAGTCGGCAAAAGATTAACCCTCTGTCCCAAGCTCTCAGCTCAGACTTCAGCTTTTCAAAGCAGGGTAATTTTCCCACGGCCATGGGATGGCAGAAGCCAGTATTGCTCTTTGTTAGGAAGTGAAGCTGCCAGAAGTGACGCGCCATCGGGGTAACACCAGCTAAACGAGAGTTACCCAACACACAGGTGATCCTACATTTTTAGAAGCCTAGTCCGTCCTTCTGGGGGGATCAAACCTCCCCCGGGCAGCAACGCTGTTTCGAGGGACAGCACACAGGGGGCAGACTGAGAACCAACAGCTGATTTTCAAGAATCAGCCTCTTAAAAACCTCAGCAACACAACGTGTTCTGAGGCAGCGCACATCTGCCGTGCAGGGATTACTGCGAATGCGCGTAACAGTGCCATCTGGTGATCCCTGCCATCTGGTGATCCCTGCCATGTGGTGATCCCTGCCATCGGGGATCCCTGCCACCGGAGATCCCGGCCATGGCATTATTGGCGGCCGGGCAGTGGCGGCAGCCACCCGTAACTCCCAGCACTTGTGGGACCGGCTCCGAGGCGCTCCACAGACCCTTCTTTGCCAAGTCTCGCTGCTGAGCACTGCTGCTGTTGTCTCATGGGGTGGCAGGTCAGAAACACTTGATTTCGGAATAGGGATAACGGTGAAGGAGGACGCTTTTTATTCTCCCTGCATATTGAATTCCCTGAAGAGTCCTGCAGGCAGGTCCCTCCATTCCTCATTCTATTTTCATCTGTCAAAAGACCAAATCCTGCCTTTCTTGGTGGCCACTGACTTTCCATAACTTTTTCCAGAGGCTGTTCCAGACTCACTTAGAGACTAAGGGTCTGTGTGGAGGTCAGCTCTGTCTTGCAGGGTGCACTAGCCTTGAAGAACAAGGGTATTTTAGCCCTTAGCCCCACATTTGAGACAAATTCAGAGATGGGAAGCATTCCTACCTTTTTTTGTTAATAGTTTTGTTTGTTTGTTTGTTTTTCCCAAGTCACCCTTCTTAAAGGCAGGCCTCCAAAGCATGGTACAAGTTGCTCAAACAGCATCAGTTTGGAAACCTTAACACTACCTGCCTCCTGCTCAGGATTTCCAGGCAGCATCCACAATCTGCATTAGCTCTGCTAAATGTAGTAGCTTTTTAAGTCCTGTGGAGCCCACATAGCATACATACAACTCCTGCACCCAAATCCACTGCAGCTGAAGACAGCACTAGAGGGACAAACAAAATGTATGTGATGCTGATTAGGCACTGAGCAGTTATGGGCTCTCTGCACGCCTGTAATCCACAGTAAACACCAGGTCTTTCCTTTCACACTCACTACGAAAGATGTGCCACACAAGTCCTCCAGGAAGAGCAGTGGCCATTCAAGGATGATCACAGCCTTGAGAAAAACCTGTTACTTAACTGCTCTTTCCAGCCTGCTGAAAGGGGAGGAGGGGACACCTTTAAAACCTCTCAGGCAGCTGTAGCCCCAGCAAGTGCATCACTAGAGTGCCAGTGAATGTCCTGATATCCCAGGTAGATACAGGTAAATCTTTCCAATAAGTCATCTGAGAAGATGAGGAAGGGGAGCACTCATAGTAACATTTCCTCTGGTGTTTTCTCAGTCTCCAGGAATGGTACAGAGCTGTTCACGTTTTCCTTTCGGGAGAGCTGGCATTGCGTACATTCGGCAGGATGTATTACTTACCTCCCTCTGCTTTAAATAAGAGTATGGGAAAAAAAACCCAACCTCAAACATAAAGACCATTTCCACAGTCTGCAAAGCTCACAGTAACACATCTTTATGTTTCTTTGCCTGATGCTAACTCCGTGTCTGGTCTCCTGCCTCCCAGGAAATGAGAAGCTTATTCAATTGCTTCCAGTTCCCATGGTCTCTGATCCATACTTGAAAGTGGTGTTAAATGTGCATTAAATGATGTTCTGAAAGCTCCATTTGAAACAGATTTATAAATAAAATGTGTTTCTAAGAGCACCTAATTAATGCCTCTTTCCAAATACCTTATCCTGAAGCATTAGCAATCAATTACTAGGCAGACAGGTTTTAAGAAAGGCTCTTCTAAAACAGATTGCAACATGCAGATTCCGTGTTGTTAAAACAATTCACATGCCTTTTTCACACATGATTTCAAACTACTAAGGTAAGCAAGACCACACAATATAACTTAATACATAGCAATCAAAAATTTCCACACAATCCTTTAATATAGAGCCACGTCCCTATGTAATAAGTGATGCAACAGATTTTCCCTGAAGTCTCAATTCCTGCAATTGAAGCTTAAGCCCAGCAAAGAAGGAATTAAAATTCTTTGGTTGCTGCTGAATCACTGGCTGCATTGGGATATTTTACCGTGCATTAGACTTTAATTATAACTAAGCTTTAGCCATCTGTTCTACTCCCTAATTATAGATACAACAAATATTTCACAATTCCAACCGTTAAAGAGATCTAAGAGAGCTCTGTCTGCAGTGTGCAAGGTTGTCTTCACTAGGACCCTCTGCACTCCTGTTTAAAGCAGTGGAGAAGAGTGAAGAATCCTCTGCACACAAAGCCCTATTCTGTTATTAATCTCAGGAGGCCTTTGCTGTGTCAGCTTTCACACCTCTTGGAAGGACTGCAAACTTCCCTCTGCCAGGGCACAGAGGGCCACACCCGTGTTACCTGCTGATGGCCTCTAACCCAGATACTCTTGGTCCCATAAGAGTTTGAGGGAAGGAGAAGCAATTCAGAATACTGAATGTGTTAGCAGTTACAGCGTTTGGAAAGGACTCTGAGAAATTAATTCAGGGTTTTTTTGACAGGGAGGCTAAAGATGTTTCCATGCCTCTTGTCCGTCTGGCAGTGGTTGTCACCACACACATCCTACTAGGATGAGTCCCTGCAAGTGCTTCTCCCGTATCACTTCATGCACCAGTGTCTCATCAACATGAAGAGAGGTGAGACTCTATTAGACATCATATTGTGGTCAGCAGCATCTGCAAACAAAGCCCCCATTGTGTTCCCTTCATGCCTGATGCAACAATAATCATCTTGGCATGATGGCCAGGCAGAGAGAGGATTGTATGAAGACATGGCAGTGCCCCAACCAGACAGAGTAGCATATCTGGCTTAGTTGTGAGCATTGTTATCAAATCTCCCTGCACTAGCCATAGAATAGTGGATAGCCCAGGAGGAGAAACTTGCTACACACTTTGGAGCCTCTTAGTCACCTTCCCAACAGCTCTGCTCACCGTCATGAGACACAGCTGCAGTTGCCTGAGCCGCCACCACCACCCTCCCCTGTCCTCAACACTGCTCAGTCCAGAGGCTCAAATGCACTCATAGCTACAGGGTGTTCTTGTGCCTCCACCAACCACCTGGACAACTGCCCAGTGTTTTGTAATTGCACATGCTGCCACTGACCTCAGCAATCCCTTGACCAGTATAGTCAGATGCCTGGTGAGCTCCAGAGCTGTTATTCATCACAAAAAGATTTTGTTTCACAGCAGCTGTCTGCAACTGCATTCATACCCAGGTGTGGAGAGGAGGGCATATCATTGTCAGGTACATGCCATGGGCTGCTTTTTGTTTGTGTGTGTGTGGGAAAAGTATGGATAAAGAGGATAGGAGAAGAAAATGTTAAATTCACAGAGCTGAAGTTTGAGTATTTTTATTTTTAGTGTATCAGGAAAAATAGAGCTTTTAAGACAAAATAGAACACTAAGAAAGGGTAGAGTAACCCAGAAGCGTATACAGTCTTCATGGTGGGATTTCACAAAGTTATATTTGAATTATCTCATCTCCTGAATCCACAGTAAGTTTTCAAATTATATCAGTGGTTTCTTACCACAATCATATGTAAGACCCTCTTTACATTTCTAATATTTAGGTATACGCCCAGACTTTCACTCTGAATGTAATGTTAAAATGAATTTTAAAAGAGTAATCAACCAACGCTCTTCTGCTGTGCTTTGACAAGGACCCAAAACCACCACGTTTCTTGTGGTTTTCTTCTAAAATCATTATGACAGGGTTGAGTGGAATCACGAGGCAGGTTTGCTGAGTGGTTTGGTTCTGAGAATATAATAGAGTCCAGAGTCAAAGCATTTATCTCTGGCATCAGGGCAAGGGATCACAGTGTTTCTGTGGGTATTCACAACCATGTGCTTGCATGTCCTAGCCTCTGGGTGATTATATATCACACAAGGTGATAACATGCACACTGAGAATAACCCTGCAGGAGACACCATGCATGAAAAGAAGCGACTCTCTATGATTTCCTTGAAGTTAGTCCCAGACCTAAAGACAGAAAATCCTGCTGTCATTCTAGTTCAACTTTAAACCATAAGGAAAGCAACAACAGAATAATATCAGTTACCTGAACCTCAAGGAAAAAGCAGACCAAAGTCCAGCATTTTCAAAAGACCTCCTATAGATGTTCACATTGCACGCAGTAACCGAGAAGTGACTAGAGCCAAGGGCAGCCCATGAATGAAAGTGCAGCATGAAGTTCAAAACCCAAATACTAGCAGCAGAGGTTTAAATGGTCCAAAAGCCATATAAACGGGACTCATGGATCCAGATCTGGGCTGAAACTATCCTTATTCAAGTCACAGAAAAATTCTCACTGACTTAAGTAAGTTTTTTTTGCCACCGGGATGTTGTTTTCACTTTAATTAACAAGCTACAGCTGTATCTTTCCCTTTTTGGTATTTTCCCACTTTTCATGCCCTGGGGAGTGCTCAGCAAGCAAGAAGCCTGGGGGACAGGTATGCAGAAATTCCTCTTAGCACAGGAGTCAGAATGGTGAGCAGCTTTCCCTGTGCTCTGAGGCTGACATAGATACTGTGAGCAAAGGCCTGTGAGGAAGCTAGATTAGGGGATCTGATTAAGGAGATTAAATAATTCACTGTGGCATTTTTCAAGAGCCAAGTTAAAAGGGAAATGATTTCTTCATTTGAACGATACCCCCTTCCCCTTACGTTAAAGGATAAAACTCTGCTTGCTTTTCTTCCCACAAATCAATTTTATTCAATGCAATTTCTGTTCTTCATCTCCCTTCTTGCCACCCAGAACCAGCCAAAGAAAGGAGGAAAGCAGCACAGTGAAAGACTACAGCCCAAATGGCAGCTGTTTGCTTTGAGTCAGATGTGTGTTTTTACTCACAGATATAGCACAAATTCTGAATCAAACCCCAGGATTTTCCCCACCCATCACTCTATATTTCCTGAACATCGCCAAGCGAAATATTCAATACGTCGCGCTGCGAGATTAAGTTGTGCTCCCTGCATAGCAGGGACAGCTGCACTGCACTGAGGATATACTAACAATGTAGAATTTTATTGATTTTGGCTGATCTCAACGCTATTGGCCTCAAGAGGTGTGACTCTAAATGAAGATTAATGGTGAGGAATCTGGATGGGATTGACTATTTGTTTCTGTAGGCACATTTGGCACATCTGTGGGATAACCATGTTGAGTTGTTCTGATGGACTCTTCTGAGCAGACCCATAGTGAGCTCTGCCCTAACCAGATAAGATTCAGCTCAGGACCCAAAGCCAAGCAGTTATGTGAGCCTGGCTGAGAGCCCAGACCAGTATACCCAGCACCATCATAACCACAGCCATATGCCTCAATCCGGAGCTGGCTTTTGTCCAGACTGGACAGGGGCTCACACTTGTCTGCAAACACTGCACTGCCATCCTCTCCATCCAGCAAGGTCTGATTCTGCAGCGCTCTGTGCTCAGAGAGTGCCTCATCCCTCTTGATGCATCCAGCATCATCTCAGGTCAGGCCATCTGTAAACTGTAGGAGAACCTCTTGCATTTCACAGCGGTCAGGAACTGTGCAAACCAGGCTGTGGAAGCCATTCAGCAGATTTAGGCTGTCCTTAGATGATGCAGCTGACCAAAAGCAAGTTATTTGCAGGTGACTGGATAGTAGAAAAGAAGTCATCCTGCCTGCAGCGGCAGAAAGCATCACAAATATGCAACTTACAGTAACTTTCCAGAAAAAGAGAGGGAGGAATAGGTGGAGACCTGCTCCAAGGTGATTAACTGGATAGAGTCATATGCCATAACCACAGTGCACCTGCTCTCAGGCTCTCTTGCTTCAGCCCTCAGCACCCTCACCTCTCCTTCCCCACGCTGCCACATCAATGCAAAAGCGACACACCTCTCGTGCCCGAGGCAGCTTGAGAGTTCCCAGCAGTGTAGGAACACGAGCAGGGAGAGGGACAGAGCTGGGACTGGGAGCTGGGAAGGGTAAGAGAAAGGACAAAGAGCCCTGTGGTCACTGCTTCTGTTTTCCACATGGAAAGGATCAAAGGGAACAACAGCCTCTTTCTGGAAACATCCCTTGCCCTGGAAGGACCACATGGGCAGAGGCTTCCCACAGCAGGCGCACAAATGGTGCAGCCACCAGCACGGCTTTCTTGGGCTCCAGTCTCAATGAAATGGAGAACAGACCTTGCCAGGACTGTCTTGCCATTTTGGCAGCCAGGTAACATACCACATGGCCTGTGCTTAGAGAGTACCCTACAGGCGAGAGAGAGCACGAAATGCCTCTCACTAGGAGTTTCTGAAGAAAATACACGGAGTTTGGAGCATCTAAAAGTGTAGAAAGAGATGCATGTAGCAAGAGTAGGAGAAAACTAATGATTCTGTCAGGGAATAGGAAAGCATGATTATAGTAGATTGCATTCAGCACAGACAGACCCCAGGAGAGAGAATAAGCTGGAATTCCAAAGCTAAGATGTAGGGATTCTCTGAAGACATATTTCAGCATAGGTGTCTTCCAAAGTTGAATAGGTAGGTGTAAAAACTGAGGTTGGCAGAAATGGATCAACGGTGCATTCCCTGTTTGGGCAACAGGTCTGAAATATGCACCATTCTGTATCAGTCCTCTGAAAGAGGTTTTTCTATTCTCCTAGAGAGACACTGAAATATGAGAATGGATCTCCAAAGATATGGATGGGATGAAAAAATAAGAAATCAATCTAGGGATGTGGCAGGGAAGTATCATGACAGGGACACACTATCATTGCCCTAGTTTCTATCTACTGTCAGTATAAACTATTTCTTTTCTTTCCAATAAGGTTGGGTCACCAAGAAGTTAAAATTTTCATTCTTTTGGATCAATGGGCCAAGCTGAGATAGGGCAAGTGTTGTTGTGTCAGAAGTGCATATGCTATTTCAATGGCTTTAAACTGGTCATACAGTCATGATCTTGTACCAACCCACCACCTTCAAAGAATGGGCTTTTGCAAAAGAAAGCATGTGCACATGGATTAAAGTCTTGTGAATGTGACCTGGTTTCCTTGCGGACTCATACAGATGCACCCCCAGGTATATGTGATGTACCTAAGTGTGCAGTGAGGTAGCAAAGAGAGCTCACAAAACAGTCAAGACAGGGATGGTCCTCAGACAAATCAAAGCTGTACTCAGCTGTGTGCTAACTCAGCTGCCAGAAACCATGAAGCTCTCTGTATTAAGCATCACAGATGAAAAAGATTCATCAAGACCATCCTAAGGAATGCTGGGCTCAAACACCAAGTTTGCTTTCTAATGGAAATTACCTGCTAGATATTGAAGATTGTGGGTTAATTGCTGTTGCCAATGGGGAATGAGTCACAGAAGATTACTCCATAGACATAGAAAATCAAAATATTAAACCTTGGCTTGCAAATGAATGTCACTTCAATTAATGAGGAGTTGCCTTCTGTTTCCAAACATCAGAGCCCCTGTGGCTTTTATGGGAGTGAGGAACAAAATAGGCAAGCTGTTCTGATCCAGTGCAGTGGTGCACATAGGGCCACTACAAATGAAAAAAAAGGACAAAAAAATCTCCTTCTGCTGAAGCCAGGCAGCTTAACATTGTGGTGACAACTGTACTGCTTTGGCAGAACCAAAGCCACATGAAAGACAACTTGTCTACATTGGAAAGACAACTGGAGCTGATGTTATGAAATGCTGTCACCTGCCACTCTGCAGTGGCTCCCACTTGGACACTCCGTTCCTGAGCAGTAGCTTTAGCTCAGAGCAGTTCAACTCATCATCCTGGGCAGCTTGTCATCTGTTCTGTACCCATGACCACGGCAGAGCAATTCTGGTCTGGTCAGTGTCCTCTGGTAGACAAAGCCCTGGTACTTGGACGAAGTCTGCCTTTCTAAAGCAAGATAATGATACCAAACATCATTATCAACAAAACAATTAATTCCTAATTCCAAAGTGCTTATACAAATAAGATGAAGATAAAAAAGAGAACAAATCCTTTGCAAATGCAGCAGAGCATAGACTGTCTGCGTACGCCTCACTTAATTACCTATTCAAAAGGAACAAAGCGTCTTTCAAACTGTGACTCCAAAAATTAATTAGTCTCAATTCTCATTAAATAAAGATCCAGTTCAGCTCTAATTAAATTAGGCTGCCTTTGACAATCAGCTGCAGCCTAGCTATTGAAGGTAGAGAGCTCCTTTTCCCTGCATCTCTCCCGAGTGTCAGCAGAGGCAGGATGCTGGCAGCTTCCTGCAGCCCCCACCCTGCCACCTAGCATGGAGCATGATCAGGATGCCCACAGACCTTGGGAGTAGCTGGCACGCAGGAAACCTCTTGGACTTCAGATGTTCTGTTGCAAGAACTAATGCCTGAGGGAGAACCAACCTCCCAGCAGCAAGATGACATGCATTTAGCATTGAATTTGAGCATGTTCTGCTTTTTGTCACTGCTGTGTTCAGCCCCAAGTGTTCCACATACCCCTGCAAACTCCCTTTCCATGACTGCCGGAAGAAACTCAGCCTGGCTCAGCATTTGTTCTCTTCAAGGTTTCCCAAGGACAAACACAAGCCAAAGATTCATGCTCTGGGCTTCAGCTAGAGGATGAAGGACAAGGAGGTTCTACCCAGTGAGATACAGTTTCTTTAAAAAAAAGGAGGGGAAATTAAGTTTATTACATGACTCTATCACCACTAATGCTGGCCCAGAAAATCTGCCCTATGAGGACTCAACCCAGCTTTCAAGGCAGGCTCCCTTCTGCACGGCCACTCAAGGATAGTGGGATCTCAATCACAGCAATCTTTCTTGCTGAACTGGTGCCTTACAAGTCTCATTATCCTGTAGCTGAAACAGGACAATTCGCCTCCCCCATTTTCTGCTGCTCTGTCTGACTCCGAGGAGAAGCTTAAGGGATAGGGACCAAGCACACCCTTGGGTTAAGGGCGTGGGTTACCGAACACCAAACTCACCAGGTTTCGCTGACCAGGTCTCACCAGACTCCCCTGCAGCACTTCAGGAGGCTTTAAAGCTTTCCAGCTTTGGGAGAACCCAAGCCAGAGATGTTACTATTGTGTTTAGTAAGCCAGTCACATACCTTTCATTAGTTACCAGTTTAAACTGAAAGAAGCTTTTTGTGCCCACAGCTTCCTCTGGTAGCAAATTGCACTGTATAACAATTCAGTGTGACAAGAAGAGCAACTCCCATAAAGGGGAATAAGAATATGCACGTCTGCAAGTTTCAGTCACTCTCCTTTGGGTTGTTCTGCACTTGACAGCCACCGGTCTAGTTCTGTGCTTCAGCTCATGGGAGTAAGTGAGCATAAAGCATCTAGATAACCTCTTCATGCCACTCACTAATTAGTTGACTCCTAACATGTTCCTCCTCTCCCTCACTTTTTTGCTTATCTGTCTCTTTTGTGGAAACTGCTTCATGTCTTTGCTAATCAATTGATTCTTTTGAAGTTTGACCAAAATACCAGAGACCTAAATGTTTTCCCAGAAAAACACTGGGGAATATAATAAGCAAGGAACTCAGAGTGAGGAACTACCATAGCAAAATAGCTTTTACTTCTATAACGTTTTATCCCAAAAGAAGGAAAAGATATAGGGACAGGGAGATTATAACTGTGAATAGATCAACAGTGTCAAACCACAGATAAGCATTTCTGAGAATTTGCATAATAACCTGCGTGTCAGTGTGCTGCCAATAAAACATGACTGAAGAGTAACCTTGTAAAATGGAGTCCAACTGTTCAGCAAATAACTTACATCAGCTTTCACAGACGGCATCACTATCCACTTCAATCTGAAATGTCACCTCTGCAAATGAGCACATGCAGATCTCCTTGTACCTTAATCGCTCCAAGGTGGATATTAGGTGCCAACCAGTGTCCTTATTCACTCAGTAAATGCCTGCTCTAACAGAAAGGAAAATGGACCTGTCGACTCCTCCATCACTCATTTCCCAGGCAAGTACTGCAGCTCCTAACCCCACCAAACCTCCATGCTCAGATCTGTGGAAACTTGGGGTGTTCCAACAAGTTAAAATTACCCTGAACTCCCTGCAATCTGAGAGCTCCCAAAGTGGCCCCACATTAAGGAGATTACACAAAAATGTGAAATGCTCAAGTCATTTGAAATCGCCATGTGATCAGCACGGAGTAGAGGGACATTACTAGACTGCTTTGGATGGTTCTGTAAAGCTTGTAGCTTGGGATTCAAGCAGCACTAGGAGATGTACACGCACCCCTTAAGATGTATCAGACAGAGATGGAAAGGGGCAAAGAACAGCTGTAGTAGGGAGAGATGCCCTGGCTCAGGTAAGGTCTGTATGCCAATCACATCCAGGTGCTGCAACTCTTTTTCCTTGATAAGAGTCAGTTTGGGAATCAGTGAATGAAAAGCGTTCTGTATAGGAGAGATACGTGGTAGTGCTGGGGAACAGGACAGGAAACGTAGGCCACTAAAGAGAGACAGACCCGCAGTAACTGAGCCAATTTCTCAAACTTAAGTAAAAAGAAGTATGTGTTCCCACTTGCATCCCTATAGCACATGTACAGAAACCTCCAGAGAGGTGTTAAGATGTCTTTCTTCAGGGTCTGGTGTACTGTAACAGTGTCTGAATGCTTTGTTTCCATTTCTCCTACAAAGGTTTCAGCAGAAGTTGATACTGTCTTATCAAGAAAATTTTTAGGAGGACTGTAATATCATCCTTTTCCTCCTCTCCCTCTACAACATTCCTACTTTCATTTTGGAGCTGGCCAGTTCCCACCACTGCTAACAGATGCTCAGGAAAATACTCAGTTCTTACAAATTTTATGCTGTCTGGTGACCAGGTAGATAGAAACCACAAGTGGCTTATGCTCTGTGAAGGGAAGGATGCAAGAAGTGGTCCAGTCTTTACCAGATTAAAAGAATCTTAATGAGAACATTTATAAAACCAGGATCTAGGAGAAGTACCCATGAGGGAGTCTATTTTATTAAACACTAGAGAATCCTTTCGTCCATCCAGGGATCTCTCTGCTGTGCATATATAACGGTTATTATTACACTGCAGTCTTAATATGACGTGGCAGGGGAAAGAAAGTTCTGGGGAAAAAAAACCCAAACAAACTTAAACAAACCCAACAAACCAGCCCTTCATTAACCACCAGACAAAGCCCTAGGAAATCTGACTTCACTGTCTGCCAATCACAGAACCCACTTGCGTGTTGTTAAAATTGAAACATTTCATGGCCTGTCTCAGCAGGGAAGGAAGAGAGCCTGGAAATGCACCATTTTACAAGCTTTCCTTTCCCACTTGCATTAGGGGGAACTGATGCTGGTGGGTTTGGTGCTGAACAAAGCAACTCTGGGCTCATGCCCCAGGGCCCTTGCTGCAGGGACAGAACTGGCCTGGTGACACACAAAGTAGATGGAAGAAAGGAAAGCCTTCCAAAACCTGAGTGACACAAGGTGGGTTTTAGCTGGTCTGCAGCTCTGATTGTGTGTCACTGTGATGAAACTACCTACCAGAGCTGAGCTCTTGGAGGGACAAACATCTGAGCAGGAGCCAAACATGGCACTGTGCTCCAGGGAATGGCCACAAAGACATATACACGGATACCCACCCTGCCACTGAAAAAAGACATCAGTGTGCGCAGGGTTAGTTGCTTTGGAGATGTAAATTTGGACAAGCTACAATATGGATGTGTTGCTTTGGATGCCAAGTATCCTTTAATGTTGGTATAATTTTAGTGTTGCATTAAGGAAAGAAGACACAGGGAAGGAGACCAAGTTCCCTGGCTAAAGCAGAAATACATCTTTCTCAAGCTGCAAAATGACAGTGTGCAATCAGATCTGCAAGCAGATCCCAAATTCAGAATGGGCTGGGGAGAGCACTGCTCCACTCTGAATGCTCCTATTTGAGTGGGGTGGGGGAGATGCACAATGTATTTCTGTTTTGGACCATGAGAGAAAGACCATGTTGCCAAGTAAACTGGCACACAGCAGAAGCCTTTTTCCCTAAGAGCAGCTCTTAGATCCAAAGTCTTTTCAAAGCCAGTGAAAGAGGTACCAAGAGCTCACATTTACACAGCGATGACAAGTTACAAGAGAAGGATTCCACTTCTTGCACTGTACATATGAGGATTTCAAGGGCTTTTGACTTTGTCTAATCAAAACCCATTTTCACTACAACACTCCAAGATGTTGAACGAAATCAAGATAGTTCCCTTGCCAGATTTTCTCTGAGTAAACTATTGCTCCTCACGTGCCAAGTTGAATAAAAAGGAAGAGTAACAAGTTTTAACATTTTTTCTCTGCTATTAGTCAGAGAGGAGAGTTAAACCACTGAGACTTAAGCTTTCCACTAAAAAAAAAAAAAAAAAAAAAAAAAAAAAGCTCTAATTAAACAGAAAAAATGCATAGGAAATTTTACCGAGACTCCTGAAAACAGGAACAGAGGATAGAAAAGCTAAGATAATTGAAGCCAAATCAGGGTCCTCTCATCTCCTAGAATAAGTTATTTCTCCACAACTGAGGTCTGGATTTTGCAGTTCAGTCTGAGCTGCAGACTTCACTGAGTTCCCACAAAGTAGAAACAAAAGCAAGAATCTCTCACGCTGCTTGTGAACATTTCTGCAAGGCAGGGCCTCACCCAGTTCTTAACAGGAAGCTGCGCATTAACAATAAGAGAAGGATGACGAACGAATGCTTACACACTCCAAACCCATTTGCTTCTAATTGTTTTATGATATAAACTGTGCTAGTCACACAAGTGTTACAAGGGACCTTGTATTCTGTATGTTCAAAATTAACCAAAATGGTTCTGTGGCACATCTTGTCATGCTGCTCAAACTTATTTTCAGGCAATCTTGAGAGGACACTCTGGCTGCCTATTACACACACAGCATGCACATGCACTGGAAGACTCAAGGGCAGATCTGCATCCCATAGCCCCCCTTTTCGCATAGTTTGTGTCAAATATTGTTAGAAAGGGGAGGGGGATGTAATCAGTCTTCTGTTTTGTAGAGATGCGTGCTAAGTCAGATCTGATACACTGTGACTAGCCCCCCAAGAGCAGCCCTACACAGAGGAGGTTGTAGGAATTTCCCACTGACCACCTGCTCTTGAAACTGCAGGGGGAAATCCCACATGCTCTGGGATGAAGGGAGTTCAGTTAAAAACAGCCCTCAACAATTACAGCTGCAGGTTATTTTTAATTGAATTCAGATGATGAATGTGAAATAGATGATTTCAAGTGAGATAAGTAGAGAGATATTTGTTCTTGTCAAGAAGCTAAGGAGCAAACAGTTTCCCCAACCAGCCTGGAGAGGAACTTTTTAATCAGTGAATGAGAAATTATGGGTCCAAACTATCATGATTTGTTTTAATTCAAAGTAGGGATTTGCTTTAATGTGGCTCAAATCCATTTCTTTTGGATTATTTTGCAATTGCAGCTGAATCTGTAAATTTTGGGTTTTCAGAGCTCAAAATAGCCATAGGGTAAGTCCGGAGGTGCAGGTTCATGTGTTTGTGCAGACCTAGAGGACCTTGAGAAGCTTCACTCTTCAAGAGCTGACCACAGAGCTGATGCACAGCTTTGCCTGTCACATCACCACCATGGCTGTCCCAGCCATGGAGAAAGGAGAGGGTGATTTTCTCACGCTTATTCCACTGCAGTTCAGAGCTTCCTACAGACTCCTTGCACCACCTCAAATGCTTTGCTGAAATTGGGTGGCCAAAAGTTTCTCCACCAGAAAAGCAGGAACAATATTTCCTTTCTCCCGTTCTTTGTCTTGTCCGTCTGTATAAGTCATTTTACATGTAAAAGATGCTGTGAAACAGCAAGGCAGCCAGAATTTTTCATTATGTACAGGTACCTGTAACTAAACTATGCCTTTGGTCCTGCAGTACTGCCAGCTGCTTTTCATGTGACACTGTGCATTTGGACAGGTAATTGGATGCTGAAATAGAAGATTTGTAGGCACAATGGATGCCTCCCCAGCACTGACAGTGAGTAAGTTTGATAAGTTTGGGATATTTTCCACAGAAGCTGACTAAAAAATTCAGTAAAACTAGAGACATTGTTTGTCAGACTGAATATCAACAGAGCAATGTTGTACATGTGCACAGACTGCTGAGATGGACATCTCCCACCACCACCACATCTTTTATTTAGATTCTGAGCTCATTTTATCCATACACGTGGTAGAACTGTAAGTAAGGACAGAAAGTCTTTTCTAGGCTATTGTTACATGGAAATACAAGTAAATTCACTCCAGCGGAACTTGATCAACACTCATTTCTAATGTAATGAAAAGAGCACACATGCAGCTTCTCTCTTCTCTCAACCTCAGACATTTATGGGACACTATTTCCATTAGAAAAAATGAACTGTAAAAACTATAAATGCATGTGTGCAAAAGAAAGGGATGAGCAGAGCTGGGGAAAAAAAAATCATGCCTGAAAGCATACGCAGTGTTTCACAAGATAATTGCAGAACAAATAGAAAGCAGAGCAGAGCCAGATAAACACAGACAGCCTGCGCTACATTCTCATGGCCATCTCAATAGCATTTTAAGACAATGGGAAATGGAGTAGAAGCCATTTCCTGGTATCTCAAAGATGACTAAAAATAACAATTAGAGTAGAAGCACTGCTGAGTAGGCACAGGTCTTGCATGTTCAGTGCCTGTACACTTGGAGGAAGGCATAACTCAGCACAAGATGGAACCAGCCTATTTCTGAAATGTGCTCCACAGCTGCCACATGGCATAACAGCTGTTATGACCCAGGTAGGTGGGATTTGGGCTGATAAGCTCCGTGCAAACTTTTCACCAACCTTTGCTACAGCCTGCTCTTCCATTCTCTCTGTGAAGAGATCCAAGCTAGATGGATAAGTTTTATAAAATTGCACTAAGAGGAGGAAAGAAAGTCCAGCATTTACTTGCCACAATTTAAATGCAAAGTAAATTTCTGGAAGCTACCATCCAAAGAACTGGAGGAAGAGACATCCTGAAATAGTGCATCCCATGAAGCACCATACCTGCCCCACCCAGGTTATTTCTTGGCCAGGTGAACCACCTCCCAAAGGGAACATCATCACACTCCACCCTGGCTTAGCCCTGGGCTCCAAGCAACTGATCACTGTTAGCTTCCCAGGGCTCTTTCAGAAGTGGCAGGAACTTACCTTCTACCTGGAGTGTGGGCTGATTTGTTAACTAGCTATTGAAATTAGTAATCCTCAGTTGAGTCAACAGTTAGGCAGTTGCTCATATCACCTTACAAGGGAAAAAATATTGACACTCTTATACTGTCAACAGATCAGAAGTAGGCAAATACAGACAGAGATAGAGTATTCAGATAACCTGCCAACCCCTGCCAATTGCAAGCGAAAATATAAACAGAAGGTTCTCTGCTTTATGAAGATTTGCAACAGGGAAGCAGCTACATGAGGAGCCCAGGAAGCACTTCTGAGCTGAGTTTCAGGCCAGAGGAGCATTATTTTGCTAACTCAAGAACTCTTTTTTTCTGCTCAGAAGAGCTGCTGATGTTACAGACTTGAGGAACTAGACATCAGTCCCTCTATCCCCTTTGGCAGAGGCATCAAGATTTACAGATTCAGCTGCAGTTGCAAAATAATACAATAGAACTGGAGTAGTACGGATCTTGAGCCACTTTAAACCAAAATCCCTAATTTAATCTAAAACAAATCTTCGTGTTGTTCTGCTCATTATGGCTTACTGACAAAATGGACACAGGCATCCTCAGCCTAGAGCCCATCCCAGATTTCAGGGATACAGTACATATCCCTGCTATTCATCACTCACCATTTTCACCCAAGGCTGATAAATGTTGGAAGGTGCTGAGCCAGCAAATGCCTCTGAGTACCCTGTTGGAAGCTTCTTCCCTTTTCTGTGCCTTCTTCCATTGCTCTGTCTCCTGTAGCCCTTTCTTCCATCTTTGTTGTGCAAGACCTACTCTTTATGGAGGTATAATCTCCAAGATTGCCTTAAGGGCAAAAAGAAACCTCTCCATTTCTACTCTCAGCCCCTTGCTCTGTTTTTTTCTGAGTCAACTCAGAGGAAGACTATTCAATCCCTTTCCTCCTAAAAACCACATAGACTCTTCAACAATGACAAGTGGCTGCTTAGGCTAACCACATGCATCCCCACAGCCCCTGCTTTCTAACACACTCTTGGCAAAGCCAAAGGGACACATTGGTTTGTGGTCCTGCGGGGAGTAAATCTCTACTAAAGGCCTGAAGCCCACGCCATTCTGGGATTAGCATACATGGAATAAATGCTGGTTGATGTTCAAATAATTAACCTCAAGGTAGGGCAGAGGGGCAGACATGCAGGAGGAAGATCTTAAGATACCAGTCACACCTCTCAGTATCTGTGAAGGTTCAGCTCTGAGGACTGACGTTCCAGGTTTAGGTTTCCGAGTTGGAAGACAAAATTTAGGTTCAGCCCATCAAGAAATGGGCAAAGGTTCAGTCTGAGGTGCAATTTCTTCTACCTGAACCAGTCTGCCCAACCCTGGAGATGCTACTCAAGATATTAGCTTTGCTGAGGTTCCCACCTGACATCTTTCAAGGAGGGCAGAAGGGCTCAGAGAACTCCAACTCCACCTTGGCTTATAAACCTGACAAACATGTTTCTCGGCAAGGTAGAAGAGTCCTTTCCCCAAAGGCATGGTGGTTTTGCTTTGTCTTTTACCAGGTTCTAGCCCTGTGGTGCTAGCAGTTGTCATTGGGCGACAATCATAAACCAAGAAAGCAAAGCAGGAAAAAAGTAAATAAATAAAAAACAACAAAAAGAAATCAAGACCACAACTACACACAAAAATGACACGTTGTTGAGCAGACAAAAGGCAAGATGGATGAAGAAAAATGACTCATTTCTTTTCATAAGTTATTTGCTTGCTCCAAAGTAAAAACAAATGGTGGAATAAGTAATTTCCATTGTGTTTAGCTACTCTCTGTGGGTTTTACCAGTAGCCACAATTGTCTGCGTTGACTTAAGTATTATTTATAAGGTACAAGGAATGAGTTGTGGAAAAGTAGACCAGGGATTTGAAAAACTGCAAGAAAGAGCTTGGAAGCTTTCCTGGTCTTCACTGTGTTTGGCACTTACCAGCAGTGGCCTCTTTCTGTCTCTTTCCCTTTTCTGCCCTTGATAAGAGAGCTTTGCCATTTAATCCTCTTCTGTATTACAGGCTGAGAATACCTCAACATCAGCAGACATACACTCTTTCAGCAACAAAAAAGAAAATGCTGGCATCTCATTTGAGAAAATATTGGAAATGGAAAAGGAGTTTCATTGATGCTCTAGGAGGAGATCCAGGCTACGAGACTGTCACCCCTCCCAAAACAAAATGGATACAGATGTGCCAGTGCAATAGGTGCAGAGATGCCCAAGCAGGCTCTATACCTGACATTCTTGGACTGACAGAATCAATGAAGGAAGTGCACACAAATAACTTTAGTCTGGAAATGACCTGGTCACATTTACAGGAATGTAAAAACCCAGTCACTTTGTTTCTGGACAGGAGTGACATGCTCAAATGGCACTTTTCTAGCCTGCACATTCTGTCTCTTGTGTCCAGTTGACCATCTTATGCTCTACCATGGCAAAACCACCTGGTCCCCCTCTACTCTTTCTTTCTCTTGCCTGTCTTGGCTCAAGTGTAATTTGAGTTGAAATTTCTAAGCAAGAAAAATACTTTCATTTTAAACCAAGTTTTGAGAACTACTCAATATTGAATCCTCAATACTTGCAGATCCAAAAAAAAAAAAGTTTCATTTAGATCAAATATATTACAGAAGTTTTGTTCCATATATCCAAATCAATGTACTGTGTTTAGTTGCAAGAAATCCCTTCTTTATTTCCTGAAAATCTTGACACTATTTCTCCCTCTTAGGATGAATGCAAACATGTCTTAGGGTTTCCCACGAGACCAAAAGCTCCTTTTCTCTCCTGTTCTTCTCAGTTAGCGACCTGAATGATGCTGGCTTGATATTGGGACCTGACGTTGACTACTGGAAAAGGAGACACCTTTGTGAAAAGGTGCTTCTCATTTCAAACAGAAACAAGGCAATCTGGGATGAGAACGGAGAAATCCAGTCAAAACACTATATTATCAAAGCCTCTGAACCTGTCTATTAAAACATTCCAGGCTTGCAGAGTTTATACAAACCTTTTCTGGTTTTGATCAGCAAAAGGTGCCCCATCTGCTTCTCTTGACTTGCCTCCTAACCTATCGATTTTAGTCTCAAACTGGGAGAGAAGTCAAACTGCAGGCAGCATGATTCATGTGCCTCTCACTTAAATCCAACCTCTTCTTCTTGGAAAATGAATTACTATTTACTTTGAAGTAACATTTCTCTCAGCTTTTATAGGATTTGCAGCCTGCTTGTTGAGTTGGTTTGGCATCAACTGTTCTATTTACTTTGGTGATCTCACTGCAGAATGCAGCAGGGTTGTGACAAGAAGAGCTTTCCTGCAGCAGGGCCATGTGGTCCTTGTGCATTTGTCCTAGATTTGTTTTATACACATTGCAGCAACTCTACTGGAACATCACAGAATCAGATCACAATTAGGTTGGAAAAAACCTCTGAGTCCAGCCTATGACCAGACATCACCAAGACAACTAGACCACGGCACTAAGTCCCATGTCCAGGCTTTCCTTAAACACCTCCAGAGATGGTGCCTCCACCACCTCCCTGGGCAGTCCATTCCAATGTCTCATCACCCTTTCTTTGAAGGAATTCTACCTAATGTCCAACCTGAACCTTCCCCAGCACAGCTTAAGACTATGTCCTCTCGTCCTGTCACTGGTTGCCTGAGAGAAGAGCCTGACCCCCATCTGGCTACAACCTCTTCTCAGGGAGTTGTAGAGAGCAGTAAGATCACCTCTGAGGCTCCTCTTCTCCACGATAAATACCACCAGCTGTCTCAGTTGTTCCTCATAGGACTTATGCTCCAGACCCTTCACCAGCTTTGTAGCCCTTCTCTGGACTTGCTTCAGCATCTCAATTTTCCTTCCTGAATTAAGGGAACCAGAACTAGAATGGGGCGCCAAACTGTGGCAAGCTTTTGACCTATACAGCCTTGTCTCCTGCAGAAAGATTGACTCTGCATGTATTAAGACAAGACTAAAGGCTCTGCAAACTTGAATAACCTCAGAGTGATCCTTACTGTGTTTAAGAACTATAGTTAATCTTGTCTATTGTCAATTAAAACAAATAAGAGAAAAAGAGGTCCCACTCCAAAGCCAAGGAAATCTGGAGTAGTTAAACAAGTAACTTAATTTTCTTTGAATTGTTCTGTTTCCATACTGATCCTCTCCACAGCTGTCTTGACAAGACTTCTCCAAGCCCAATTTTAAGTATGTCCTTCATTATTCTCTTTCTAAAGGAAGATACCCTGCCCCAGGCTACCAGCCTGTTTGATTTGCACTGGTCCCTCATCAGAATCTATTGAACTGTCATCAAATTCCCTGGCTCTCTCAAGCCAGCCCTTGGTAATATAGATCTTAGACTTTTTGGAATTGCATATAAAATCTTCATTGCCTCAGCCATTCTGAAGCCATGATTAATACTCAAAATAATAAAATGTAAAAAGAAAAGTTAATTACACCCATGCTGGTAACTAAAGTGAATAGATCTCTTGCATACAAAACAAATCCCTGTACATTGACTTCCTCTGAGTCACGCCCCAATACACCCACGCCTCGCCTCACTAAGGTATTTCTCATGTCATCGTAGCCTAAAGCAAACACCTACACTCTCTCAGAGCCTGCAGAAGAGAGAACCCAACCTTGCAGCATTGGGATCAAAGGTGTAAACGCCACCATCTTCCCCAGGATGTCCTGCAATTAGCAGGAGATAACCTGGAGATGGTGGCTTGGCCTGGGGTCATTTTTCTCGAGGGAGAGGGTGCGTGATGGCTTCTGATGCAGCAATAAGATCCAGACATAGGGCCAGGTGCAACAAAGGAACACCCAGCTCCTCTGGCCTCATTCAGTGTGGCCCTGGTGAGGACCGTAATGTCGATAGAGTGAAAGGAAGCTCTTACAGTCTAGTTTCAGACTGGGGCTTACAGAGATGCTTGGACAAAAGAGCACAGCTCTGCACTCAAAAGGCAGGAAAAAGAGATACTGAGAAATGGAAGAGAGGAGAGATTCAGTGATAAGTGAGGAACAACGGGGGGAAAAAATGAACAAAACACATGAAGACTGAACTATTGCAAATGCTTTCAAGAACACACAGACTCCTGCTCCTCTCTGGCTTCTTTTCTTGTGTTTGCATTTGTGAACACAGCCCCACATGAGAGCTCCAGTTTCTGCTACAAAGCAGCCCTCAGCTAACAGTTTTGCAGGGTCCCACTGCACAGGGAGGGTCTTTTGTGGAAGAATACTCTTTGTATACCCTTCCACAAAGCATCCTTGCATCAGCTTCAGCTCCTAAAAAGTGGTGTTTCCCACCAGGCATAGAAAATTTAATAAGTGTTCACGCTCTGGAGTTAAAAAGAAGGGCAGGTCACGTTACGGTCATGCAGTGCCCTTAGCTTGCTATGAACCAGCCTAGTTTGAAAGCCTCAGTAAATCTCAGCCTCCACAGAGTGACCTCAGGTGCCTCTGGGCTGCAGGTGGTTCTCCTCACTGCTGTGTCATGCAGTCTCAGCTCCCTGGTGAGCCTTCTGCCTGCCGTGGTTGTCTTCCTGGCAATGCTGCAACAGCTGGGCATCAGTTCCTAAAGCTGACAGCAAGAGCCATGGTCTGGCCTGCCACCACTGCTCTGCTATCCCCCAGCACACCCTGTGCTTGCCCATGCTGGCTGCAGCCTCACCAAGAAAGTCTATACATCCCAGTAACAAGTCCCCATGCTGGTCATATGTTACAAGTACCTGCTGGAGGCAGAGCAGAGCACACTGTGACTGTGCCCTCCCTGGGGACACCAGGCTTGTTGAGGAGGGATTTACTGGGTCAAGTACCCAGCACCACCTTTGAGCAGCTGCAAACCCCTCAGCTGAGGCTGGAGCTGACCCTCAATTCTGACTTACACATCAGCCATGGGTTGAATGGTGCTTGTTCTGGGCTATTTTGGGCAGCTCAACCGTTACTTATGTATGGCAAAACTTCTGTAACATCCAAGCCTGAATCAATCCCTTTCCCACCAGCAGGGTTAGCAGTATAAGCAATTCCAAGGCAGGGGTATTAGCTACAGAAAGGACCGTGAATGGTCAGTCTTCATGGCCAGTATATTGTCTGCAAGGCTTTACAGCCTCAGAAGTTAGAAGCAGAAGTTAAAACTGAGATCAACTAAGTGGGTGAAGCAGCACTTTCTCGTCATGCGCTGCATCCTTACAGATGTGACCATCAAAACAAAGGCTGTGGCCAGTTAACTGGATTTTCAGAATTGTGCCCTTGTGACAGGATAGGCCTTGGGAGGACCCTTACCTCCCTCCTAGCTCACACAGATGTCTACTGCATCCCTCAATTTACAACATGAAAAATCCCAGGAGAATGAGAGAAGTGATGTGGGGAGCAATTACACCCATGTCAGTGACTGTGGACTAAAGTACTTTCCATGCCAGCCATGTCCCTACCCTTCCTAATAGTATAGAAAAGGAACATAATTAGCAGCATGCAGCACGCTGATGTGTTTCAAAATCTGTGCTGGAATACCTACACCCAGGCAAGCAAACAGAGCAGAGCATGCTGCAACGAATATCTGCCCCATCTACAAACAAGAGCTCTCCCGATTTCAGTAACCTGCAGTGAAGAATTCAGCCTATGGATCTGCCAGATCTATGCCAGGCAGACACACATCAGAGCCTCTCTGCAGCAACCAAACAGAGAGAGACCCATGAAAAGGTGAGAGTGATGGCACAGTTGGATAGTCCCGAAATACCAGTTTCCCCATAAATAGGCAAATCAATTAAACGTTACGAAATGCAGTAATTTTCTATGGGTGTAGCTACATGCTTCTGAGTTTAATGAGCAAGTAAATGAAGCTGGGAGAGAGAAAGCAAAAACACACTTTGTGCTTCTACTATTTTGTTCCTCAAAACCTACAAAACATCACAAACCTTAGATTGCATCTGGCGACCCTTACAAGACCTTCCAGTTCATGCCATCCTGCAAGCAGTCAGTCCTGCCTGCCATCCCTTTGGGCCTGATGATTCTTGGGAAAAGGGGGAAGTAGAATTGCCTGTCAGGCAGAGAAAGACAGGCACATGGATGGGATATTGTGCAACCAATTTTAAAAATGGTGTGGGGAAAAGGGCTAAAAAAAAAAAAAAGTCAAAAAGCAAAACCTGCAGAGAACATTAAGACTGGAAGTGGATTAAGTTCAATATTGTCCCATTTTCTGTCCTTTGATAAATATTTTATCACCTTTCCTCTTCCAAAGCCAGATAAGGACCTCAAGCATCCAGAGAGGTTTTATATCTCCTGCAGGAGGATGACCCTTTCCCTACAAAGGACAGACACCTGTGTATGATCCTCTCTCTCAGAAAGCAGAAGAGTTTTCCAGATAAACTTCAGGAGAACCCTTCACAATGCCCTATCTTTGCTTCAGCTTATGATCTGATCTCCCCGATATCCTTCCTTTAAAACTAAATAATTCTTTGTTACTTTAGGGGCAAGCGTTCACGTATGCCTATGAGCCTTCAGGCCTGTGTGCCTTGCTTCCTTTACACAGAGAAAATTTCTGTTAATTCAGAGCTGTGATTGAGACCTTTGCCCTAATTTCATTCTCTGCTGTACTTTTCTGGGGGTTCATCCCTTGCAGCAGCCCAGTTTTTATGAAGAGGTGATATGGTGAATCATTACCTGACTTCCCAAGACTGGGGGAACAATCGGGGACTAGCCCATGCACAGGCAATATTAGACTTTCTGAATCATTCTGCAATAATTTCTTGGCATTGCACTTTGGGAATAAGATGCATCTCCAGATTTCTCCACTCCTCAAAATAGAAGATACTGCCACTTGGGCACATTGAAAAAGTAGGAATAGAGTTGCTGTGCTAACAGAGCTGGCCATAGAATTTCCTTATCTTAGTTTTTGGTGCACAGACCCATTTTTGATTGCAATTTGCTGCTTGAAAAGTCACGTCTGGGCCAACCTCTGTTGTGCTACATGCCCTACTCCTAAAAATGCGCCATCCATGGTCAAGGGCTTGGTCCCAGATTTAGGAACTGATGCTGTTAGGTGTGACCAGAGACCTGGAATTCCTTCCAGAAGAGGGCAGCAGCCCAAGGCCCAGAACTAGTAAAATCAGTGCTTTCCTGTCACAGGCAGTTTTGATAGTCCAAATGAGAGAATTCTGTTATCCTGGGGTGCAGACAGAAGCATGCTGCTTTTATTTCACAGTAGGTGTGGAAAGCAAAGACTTTTCTTCTGATATATTCTGGTTAACCAGAAGATATTGCTTAAAAGAATGCAAAAGCTCAAACTCCACAGTGTAAACTAAAGTGAGAAGAAAACTGTTAGATGAAAAGTTCTTTTAACCAACCTCATCAACTTTATACTCCTTTTTTATATCTACTGTAAGCTTATTAAATTTATAGAATTAAAAGTAAACAAACAAAATGATTCAGTAGGATTGAATATCACAAACAAAAGAATCTATATTTTTCCATTAAAAAACAGGGACAAACATTTTTCCTGGCTTCAAAACCATTAAAAAAATATGGCCTCCAACACTATAATATCTGAACAGGGCATTTAACTAACAGATGCATCAGTAGGATCAATATGACAGTATTTATGTCCTTGAATATTTTCAATTTCACTTCATTTAATGAAAGGAGATTGTAAGTGTAATTGTCAACCTGTCCTCGCTGACACTGTGGTCTCTCAAACCACATCTCAGCTTTAAACATTGGACTCCTCATGAGGCCCATTTACTGCTGCACAACCATTCCATTCTCTGTGTAATGGGACTAGAGGAATTCATTTTACTTCTAATAAAGAACCACTCCACAGCCCTTATTTTAAATTTGCATTACATAGAAACCTTTAAAAAGAAGGTGTCGTTAGGCCAGAGGAGCTGGCTCTGCAACATGCTTCTTTGGTAATAATATCTTTCACATTCTGTAACTTCTGAAATATAGGTATGACATAAACCCTATGGGGGCTCATATCACCAAGATACTGCTAACCCGAGCCCTGCAGCCCTTCTCATTGGGCACAGAGGGAAGACACTGCAGCCAACCACCCTCCCTTACTAAGCAAAGATGCTTGGATACTGTGTTCTGGAGTCATGTCCTGCCTGCAGTGGTAACCCTAGAAAGACTATCTTTTCAGTTGGGTCATTAGATAATTTACAAAAATATCCCATGCTGTGATCCCAGCACAAAGGGCACACGAGCACAGGTGGAGATCTGCCTCGCCTCAGGAGGATGCTAAGGAGAAACCAAAGTGCAGGTCGGTGATGCCAAGGGCAGTACAACAGTATTTGTCTTTCTGAATTGGGGTCCTTGTGTTTGGAGAACATTTACTGTCACTCTGGGAGACCTGAGCTCAGTTCCCTGCTTTGGGATATGCTTTTTTCCAAACCAGGGCCGTGTACTTTTGTTTTGGGCTAGAGCAAAGTTTTGAGGAAAAATACCTTCAAGATAGATTTTCAGCTACTGTGATGACACAACCACACAAGGATGTCAGGAAATTTGATGGTCTACTTCCTGTCCTCCTCCCACACTGGTCAGGATGTGAGGCTCTGGTGTGTGATGAAGTTGCTATTGCCTAATGAGCTATTGCACATCATCTGACACGGTGCAAGGAGTTATGTCCTGGGCTTTGCCTGCAGCAAATGAAGCTCATCTCTCTTTCCTCACATTAAATGCAATTTGCTGAAAAGTAGGTGCCTGTGTGTGTGCAGTTATCATGTGACAATGGATATTGTTGAGCTCCTGTAATATGAACAGAGTCTATGTCCTTCCTGGCACAAAGAAAGGCAGGCTTGACCTCACAGAGCATGTAATCACAGCACTGGCTGATGTACAAGCTGGCCCAGTGAAATCAATAAAACTGCTTTTGTGGCCACATGCTTAGCTGAAGCTGAGTCTCTGTGTCAAGAGCTTGAACATGAAAGGTGCTGGCACCTGCACCTCAGTGGACCAGGTAAGCTTTATGAGAAATACCACCTGGTGACCAAGTCACTGTGAGGCACAAGCCTAATGGACTGTGTAGGTGGTAAATAAGTTCAAATTCTGGAGGCAGCATACTTTATTCTTATGATTCTGTTTTCTTTCTCTTCCTATTTATGTTAGGTAAAGAGGTGAATTCAATGAACAATATTTCTTGCTTTTCTAAGGAGCTGCATTTGACAAAGTAAGCAAGAACTCAATCTCTTGAAAGAAAATTCTGTAAAATGGCATGGCTTGTAAAACAGGATAAATTTGGGCTAAAAAATAGAGAAGGAAAGGTGCTGAAAATCTGAACAGCAACCAGACAGGGATCTCCTGACAACTGCTTGTGTATTGAGAATCTTTTTAAGTGAAGCACCTCCATGTCTCTGCAACTCAGTCAGGGAGCTGTGTGCTTAGTTGTGTGTCTAAAACTCAGCAATGGGAGCCAGGCTCATGGGTCCCTCTTAATCCCAGCTGAGCCAATCCTTCCTGATTTTGATCAAAGAAATGCAATCCTGCAAAGCACAGTCAAGAAAACCAGATGCATAAAGCAGAACAGAGATTTAGCTGCAATTCCCCAGAGGCATTAAACTCCCAAATTATTAGCTTTTTGTTTGTAAGATGCTCTAGCTAGAGAGAACAATATGTCTCAGACTTGGGCTGTCTTCCAGACTCCATCTCACCTCTCCTGAGAGTGTCTGAAAAAAACCTGGTACTGCAGAATAAGAAGTGTTTGAAGCTTGGCACCTCTGGGTGCTCCTATGTAGTCTTAGGTGCTTAAATACCTGCCTCTGTGATCTTGAACAAATGCTAGATTTCATGGAAAAATTTTGCTTCAAGTGCATTCACTTTGTGTACAACAGAGAACATTTTAAAAAAAAAAAAAAGTAAGTAAAAGTCTTTTCCTTTGGGAAGGTCCTTGAAGAAAGACAAGGTTCACAAACAGTCTTTCTTGGGGCACATTCACCCTGAAAGTGTTTGTGTGGGAATCACTGAAAATGTTGTGGGCTTCAGCTCGCTGGGGAGTGAGAGCTGTACTCCTGAGGCAGGTGACCAATGAACCACCCCTGGCAGCAGCTGATGACTACTGCACAGTCAGAACAATCACAGCAGTGAAGAACATCTGAATAACCAACAGGGTGGATACACAGCCAACAAACTCGGGGTGAATAATTTTATGCAAACAAATTTGTAAAACTGTCTGTTTGCACAGCATGAGCTCATACTTCAGTACAAAATTTTTTCAATAAATTTTGTCTGTTGAGGTGAGAAGTGATGGTTGCACTGGATTTTGGAGACAAAAGGAGACATTTCATAAGAGTCAGCTTTCTATTTGAGGGCCCTCTTTTTCTCTACCAGATCCTGTGACCTGATATACCTCAACCTCAGCAACGTTCTGACAGCTGTTGGGATGGGAAAGGCCATGGTCTGCCAGGTAAGAGCCATATTCCAGGGTCACACTGACTGCAGCAGATCCTGAGGTCCAGCTACTGTGGGGGACTACCTGAGTGTCACAGCACACAAAGCACACTTTAAATAGCCCTAGGAGTACATCTCATCTCCAGAACAGCAGGTAGGTAGCAGCAGCTTTGAATTCTGTGCTTGGGGCATCTGATCTCCAGTGGTGCATATTCTCCATCTAACTGGGGGACCACATAGCAACGTACCATTTTTTCCCTCCTTGTCACTTACTTTGTGAACTCCTGGGAGGCAGATATTACCTCTTTCTTGTGTTTGGATACAAGCTGCAGATTTTTAAAAAACTGACCGGCAAGAAGTTTTTATCTTGATTTCTTTCCCAGTATGAAAAGAATTCAACATCACCTTAGAAAGAACTTCAACATTCTTCTTTTTCAAAATAAAGAAAAAATAAACTTTGGGGAAAAAAAAAAAGTAAATGTACAGAAACACAAGAAAGCTCATTTAAAACTCCTCCTCTGATGCATGTCAAAGGAGATACAAATATAAGTTGTCAATTGCTCAAAAGCACAAGCAACAAGGAGGGAAAGCACATCGTGTCTCCAGCATGAGCATATGAACACACTTCCATTTGTCAGCTGTAGCAGCAGGTTGCCTTCCAGAAAAATTGGCTGCTACATGAGGGGAAAGGAGATCCATGGACTCTCTGTAACTGCACATAGACCTGCAGAACAAAGGTAGTGGGATGCATTAGGCACATCATGGCTCTTTGTCACAGTGAAGGCTCCAACCTCCAACACTACAAACCACCACACTTTTGATGAGGTAACCTGTAAGCCTTGCAGAGGAGCTCTCCTTGTGTCTTCACAGAAGCACAGAGGATGACAAGTTGCAAATTCACATGCAGGGAAAACTTGCTAATCCTACCACCCACCCCCAGGAAAACACATTGCCACTGAAGGGCAGCTGGGAGAGCATTGAAGCAGGGGACAGGAGCCCCATGCACAAGCAGCTTTGTACCAAGCACATCAGTGCACTTTCCTGCTGATCCATTTCCCAGACCCTTCCTTTACTGAGCTTGTAAAATAACCCAAACCCACAAAGAAGGAGGAGTTGATAGGGTGACAGGCCTCTGAGGACCAGTGAGCCCGTTAACACCCTGAGGAACAGTAAGTACCTTTATTAGCTTTTTGGCCAAGGCTGCTTCTGCCAAGGGTCATCCAGGGAGCAGAGGGAAATACAGCATGGTATGAAAGATGAGAGGGAAGGAAAGGAGGGTAAATGGAGGTGTCTGGGTAATGCTGCCATCCATCAGTCAACTCAAGCAGCTGCTGGACCCCTGAATGTAAAGGGGAAGGAACTTGGGTTGCCTATTTGTTTTGTTTTTGCCACATTCCCTGCACACATCCCCTCATCCACAATGAGCTTATCCAGCACTCACTCCTGTAGGAGACAGCCATGTCCCTCTGTGCTCCTGACTGATGATTTAAGGCACAGATGATGACTGATTTAAGGCACTTAATGTGGCAATGCAGCTGCAATAAAGAGCCTCTGAGCCTTAGTGACAGGGCCTGAGGGCACAGGAGTTGGCACGGCCATGAGGAGAAAATCCTTTCACCCTGCAGAGGCCCTGACCTGTGCTAAAAGCTGACCCATTCCCATAAGACTCCAAGGCTCCCAATTCACCCTCAAAACATAGGTCCAGTCCTGACACCTCGGATGTCTATGAGAGTTCAGTGAAGAAAACTGCACATATCTCTTCCTTACACCCAAACCTGTCAGGGTGGGGCTCAGAGCCAGCCTGGACAGGTTCACCAAACACTTACTCATGTAGAAAGCCCACACAGCTTTGCAATCCCCCATCACATATGAGGACCTCCTCCTCTGTGACACAGACACATATATAAACCCTTAACATACATAGCAGCCTGAATTTACCCCGTCTTACTCACATAAAAGCACTGGCTTTTCGCGGTTTAAGTGGTGATGAGTCTCTAGCATTGGGCACAGCTCTATTTGCCCATCTCTGGCTTCTGTCATGAAACAGCAATCAGAAACTCCGTGGGGCACCGGGACACCTTGCTGGGCACAGAGCAGAACAGGATTTTTCTGTTCTTCAGAATATTAGCATTCTTCACCAGATGTAACACACAATTAAAATCCAGCTTTTACGAAGCTTTCCTTGGATTGGGCAAATTTCTAACATCCAGGGTAGGATTTCTGATAAGGGAGGCAGAACATTAAGGAAAAAACAAGCAAGATTCTGCCAACACAATGGCAGTGTGATGTGCAGCATTAGAAACTGAGGACTGGGGCCAGCTCAAGGAAAGAGCAGCTAGGTCACTAAGAGCTTATACGAGTGGAAGAGGTGACCAAACACATTCATGGAATTTGTAGCTATTAAGTATCAAGAAAGTATCAGGATGATCTGGGAAAGCACCTGGTTGCAAGCACCATTGCGTGTCCTGTTTTCAGACGTATTCCAAGCCATAAATGGGTACAGAGACAGCACTTGGGTTACTCAAATCCTTAGCCTTTAGTGGCCTTGGGGGCTCATGGAGTTCTCCTCTTGGAACTAATTCACTTCCATACAAATGTTTAAATGTCCACTATATTGAAGTATATACATTAGATGTTATAGTTCACTGGTCAGGGCTGGCAGATGGTATGGAAAACTTCAACACAAGTTCCCTAATTCTCTCATGAGTTTCATCATGGGAAAGTTTCAGCTGTCACTGCGTTGAGAGTCAAATTATGCAATCTTGAGATTCTGCAAAATTTGATTCCCCCCCAGCTACAATTCTATGAAAAGCTACAATATTATAAGCCCCGATATCACCCAAGACACTGGCAAATAGCTCAAAGGTCCCAAGCCCTATTTGCTGGTAACCACGGCACTGCAAATTCTGTTTGCTAAATACTGGCCCTGAAGGGAAGGCAAAGGTGAGAAGCTTGCAGAAGGCAGGCTATGGTGCATGTTGCTAAGCCACTGAGCAATAACATGTTGTGTGTTTCATGGGTGTGATGGCATCAGTTAGAACAGGCATGTGACTCAGCCCTAACAACATTGAATCAAACCTCGTAAAGTGCATGGGTGGATTCTCTTCTCATCTGTAGGAGATACCAGAAGAAGAAAATAAAAACCCATCAAGAATACCCTTTCAATTTAATTTTGTTCATAGAAACATCAGAGACAAAGCTGCCAAGCAGGCTAATTTTTCAAATGCTGGTTAATTCCTTTGATGCAGGATAGTCAGGCCTTTTTAAGTTCATCCATCAATACTCAGTAAGTAGGAGAACAATTAAGTTCCAAGTCACCAGGAATAACCCCTCTTAACCATCTCAAGCTTTGGAGATGAGGCTGGTGTTGGACAGGAGGCCAAGTAGTGAGCTGATCCCTGAACTCTTGAGGCCTTGCAACTGGAGCCCAACAGTGTGGTAGCTGGTTCAGCCTCCCTAAAACTCTGCACTGCTTCATGAGGAATGTCCTTTGGCCAAAAAAACTCCTTATGTCCCTATTGGAACAATGTGACTTTGAAAATGTTATCTGTCTACTCTACAGCCTAAACGCCATCCAGGGAAAGAGAAGAAGGAAAGCGAACAGCCACCGAGTGTTGTAAAGTAGGTGCTGTCAGCAGCCACTGCTGAGTCATTCCTGTTCTCTCCAGCACACTTGGGTTTCAGGGCAGGATATGGCTCTCTCCATTCCCCTCTCCTGGCCACTCTATGCAGGTGTTTCTTGCAAATAGGAGTGTTGAAGGGCCTCAAGTGCTTCTACAAGACACTAAACTGCATGTGGTTAGTCAAAACCATGATTTACCAACACGAGCTGACTCTCAGGATGAGCAGAAACACGCTGGGGTCAAGATGTGTAAATTAACCCTATTAAATTATTCTTCACTGGCTGCCTGTGCTGGTGAATGCAGTTTGCACATAAGTCATGAAGGGACCTGTGGCGAGAGCAGGTGAAGGAGAGGATGAGGCTCCTGCTCCCCATGATTGCAGTGTGGTTAGTCTAGGAGGCACCAGGGCAAGACCTTTGTTGGGGAGCAGCTCTGATGCTCAGAGTGGAGGAGAAAACTCACACCAGGAGTTTCACTTCTGCCTCACAGCTGACAGCTGTTCAAAAGAGGTCAAGGATCAGTGAGTGGATTATGATGGAATAAAAGCAACCCCTATTGATCCCTTCCCCCAGGTCCCTACAGCACACAAAATTGTGCTGTCCAAAATTCACACTCTCTAAATCCCTTGATTCCTACATGCATAAGCTCTTTCCTTCTCCTGCACTGTAGCATAACCTCCAGAGACCCAGTTGGGTTTTTGTTTGGGTTTTTTATTTGTTTGTTTGTTTGTTTTTTCAGAAGCTCTGCTCTCATAGCATTTTCAACTCACATTAGGGCACCAACAAAACCGGCTCTTCTTGCACCAAAACTATTAAGAGCAAGCTTTCTACCCCACATCTGTGACAGTTTCTGGGATAGGTCAGCACCAAACCTCTGGTTTGGAAATTGGCTATTTTTCATAATATATGGCTCAGACTCAAAGGCCTGCATACAGGATCAAAGAGAAGTTTGGCCCCATTATGACAGTGGCAGTATTCTCATGCTTCATAAAGGTTCCCTGAGTCCTAAGCCTTCAAATGTACCACTCACTGCAGAAAACCCATATCAAGGCTCAGTACCCCTGTTACACACCGAATGTCCAAGGTGAACTCACTGCACCTTCCACTGGGAAATGCTAGTTATGTGGGAGAACAGGTGTGCTGCACACGTGGGTGCTATCCACAGCTTTCCAACTCCCCTTTTTCATTTCTGTTTCTGTCTCAGAAGAGAAATGGTCTTTACCATCAATGAGTTATGCCCACAGATCTCTGTAACCTATCAATAATGCAGGTACTAAGCACAGTTTGGATGCCTTGAAGTTCCTATGGACTAGAAATGCTTTTTCAGAAGATGCTGTACTGAGGTTTATATATTACAAAAACATGCCACGGACATTAAAAAGGAGGCAGATCTTTCTTCCCAATGTCTAAGAGAGGGACCTTTGGATCCTTCACCTCACCACCACACTAGCAGCATTTTCTGTGGCCACTGGTCGATCACCTTCTCGCACAAATCCACCTGATGGATGCAGTGTTTACAGAGGGAAGGGCAGTGCGAAAGGAAAGTCCGCGCTCTTCCCTCCTAATTTATTTTCAGGTCCCAGTTCAATCATAACACTTGCTACTTTGGACTTTAGGGAGAGAACTGTACTTGGCACAAATTCTACATGTTTTTCAGTCTCTGTATCTTCTCCACTCTTCATCAGATTGCATCCAACATCTGGATTTGTGTGTTTTTTGGAGCAGGGACTCATTGTTCACATACATATGGCAACTAGCAGACACTATCACTGTAGTACTACACTGTCAGTAACAAAATACAGCAATGATTTTAAACAAAGATCCCTTACAAACCTGCTTAATTTTCCGGTGAGAGTTCACCGAATTAGGACTGCAGTGTCTTTTACTAACCACATTAAGGTCTTTTAAAAAACCAGTTTCTATATGACAAAAAGCCCTAATTAAACACACAGCAGCCAAGGCAAGTTCATTGTATTACCTTGTTGAAAGCACACTCAGTTAATCCTTGTGGAAAGTCCCCTCCAGTCCCCTGAAGTCATTGTAACATACACGCAAGTGCGCGTGCTGGGTATAAATAAAAAAATGCATCATGGACCTCGGTCACCAAATCTGGCCTTATTTGTAAGTGCTCCCCTTGCCACAGCCTTTTCTAGCCTTGACATGATGGGGAGGAGGAAGGTGTCACCTGTTGGTGTCCTTGACAGATGTAAGTGTGGGCACGTGAGGGGAGACATTTTAGAAACAGGGAAGGAGGGAAAACTGCTCTAGGCAGCAACAAAGGGTCCAGCAAAGCCTCCTGATGAACAGTTCAACCCTGGACAGAAATGAAAGCTACCTGGAGAGAAAGGGAATGAGAGGCTAGAGAAAATGCAGAGCGGTGCATCTCTGCTCTGGGAACACTAGAGAGTGGTATTAAAGATAAAGCATATTCACCTTCAAACCTGCCTCCACATAACCTGCTCAGTCTAGTGATGATCAGAGTTTGTTAAAAAATTTCAAAGAAAACATAAGGGAAATATGGCTTTTGCACCACATTCATCACATTATCACCATGAAATTGTGAGATACATGGAATGTATCTGTCATGCAAGCTGCAAGGTCTGAGCTATTTTCTGGTGAAACTTTAAGATCTTAGGGCAATTTTGTACTTTGTTTATGACTGTTTGTGCTTTCCAAGAAAAAAAAAACAAACAAAAAGCCATCTGTTTGGATGTAACAATTTCTCTGAAAATTTGAAACAGAAGGATTTGTTTCCTTGTTGTGCTTCTTTGTGTGCCTGAAATTACTGAGAGGAAGAACTTTTTCACATCACTTGACAAATGCTGGTCTCATCCTTCATGCATTTCATCATCTTATGTTCTCAGGCTTACACACATGGGTAAACTTCACTATACATAGTGATGAGCATGATCAGAGCATCTGGGGTCCTGGGCAGTGCTGTAATTGCAGCCACTAAACAAGATCAGGCACAGTTCAGCATCTGGTGTCACGACATTAGAGCAAAGGAATGGTTCCATGATTCAATATATTAGTTGCTTATCTCTGGCTTTGGCTGCTTTAACCAGAAGTAATTGCATCATTGAAGGTAAAAGAACATTGATTTAAAGTGTGCCTTTATGCTCTCACATACACACACGTGTGCCTGTGTATAGAGCCTCAAACAGACCTGCAGTGAGGGTGCACACAAACCCCACTCTCCCATGAGTTAGCAGTGCCAGAAGGCCACAGGGAATGAAAAGCATTCCCTATTTAGCTGAGCGCTGGGAACCTGTATTTCAAGTCATTTCTGTTTGCAGAACTAAGCTGAACTCCCCTGCAACCCAGGTGGGAGGCAGAGCAGCCCAGCTCCCAGTAGGAACACCAGCTGCAGAGCTCCCCATACACCCTGCTCTCACAGAGGGTGGCTGCGGCACAGCCAGCCCCAAGAGGAAAACCTCCACATCAGGCAAGGGCAGAGCAAGTGCCACTTCCCCAAAGACCTGATCCTCAAAACATCAGAGAGAGCAGCTCTGCTAATACTTGATGAGCTGAAGGTTGGGGAAACAAGAGTTTGGGAAGCTGCCTCTTAGGTTCCAGGGAGCAGGGATGGGTCCTTCATCCGCTGATGCCCAGGGGCATAAAAAGTGCCCAATACCTCATTGTTATCTGAGCAGTGTTTGGGCAGCCCAGGATGTTCCAGTGTGGTGCAAGTTTGGACAGCAGATTGCAAATGTTCCCAACATAAGGGATGCCCCATTTTCTGCACAAGCACACAGCTGCCATACCAGAACTGGGCAGAACTGGCAAATTATACCATATATTAGTGCGGCATGTGAGAAGGTTACGGTTTACCTTTTGTTCTTATTTAATGAGAGGGCGAGAGTGGAGGGGGTTAAGGGAGGGGTGAGATCATGGTAGATGAAGAGAACTGGCTTGGCTAACTCTCCATAGCCTGTAGCTACTGCAATATTTATGAAAGGGAAGGTGCACCTTGGCAAGCTAACCTGCCTGAAATTGGAAAGCTTCAGATGAAAGGGAAACCCTGTAAAATAAAACTGAGTTGTGCTTGAGAGGAGCACGGTGGACGGGAAAGTAAAGCTATCTCCTCACCGAGAGTTTCCATTTCTGAATGCTTCATTTTGCCCAAGAAAAACCCACAAAGGAAAGCAACCTGGCCAGGCCTGCCCGCTCCCAGAGCACAGGAACCAAAGTGCCAAACATCAAATTCCCTTTTCGCAACTCGGCAGAAGTCCTCTGGTATGTGCTAACACTGCACATTGCCCTGCCTGCGAAGCTGGAAGGGTCCCATCCTGACAGTGGCTGATTTCTATTGCATTTTCCTGAATTTTAAGGTTATTTGAACAGACAGGGCAGGGACCTTGGGTGTCCATTACAGGTCTGCTTTTTCAAGAGGAAAAGCTTGAAGATGCTATCATGAATGGCATTTCCTGCTTCTCCTACAGTTCTTATTGACTTATAAAACAAAAAAAAATTTCTGTCAGTGTAACCAAGATTTCTTATTTACCAAACACTGCATCAACAGAGGGACTGGATCTTTTTAGAAGAAAAAAAGCATTTAGTTGATAAAAGTATGAATGTCAGGATTCTGCAAAATATTCCCTTGATTTCTTTTTAGCACAAGACATGGAAACGACTTTGAAAATTTTCAGAAAAACATTTGATATAATATAGATAATTTTTAATTAAGATTTTGCCTGTGGGCAGACCCGCAGCACTGGCATCTTGTCTCTTATCTACCAGCACAAGGCACTCCCAGTATCCTGTGCTCCCATGGAAGGAGCAAGCTCTGTGTATGCAGGGTTGGGTTTTTTTTTAGTTGCTTAACTGTTTCCTCCACCAAGGCAGCTCCAAAGTGAAGTGACAAACCACTTCTAGAACTGGAGGAGGGTTTATTTTTCAATTTGGATGAAGAATCCAGATCTTTCTCATTCTCTCTTCCCACCAAAAAGAAGGGTTTCAACCAAACTGGATGAGTGGCTGCGCTTTCTATTGCTTTAATTTTTTAAAATTATAATTTCCCTAATTTTGATCTCAATCTATCAGTAAAAACAAAAGAGCGGTCTGAAATCTTCAAACAAGAATGGTGTGATTTTTCCAGTAGTTTTTCTTATTGTCCCTCCCTTCCCACGCCAGCCCTGGCGCAGAGGGGCAGGGCAGGAGAGTGCTTGGCACTCTGGTGGTTCTCACACCCCTCTCCTGTCTAGACCAGGGCTATGTCTGATTTTCTATCACCCCAAGGCTACAATTTCCAGCAAAGAAAGTATTAAATTCAAAACCATCTGCCCATCTCGGCTCCTTCTGAAAAGTCAAAACGCGTCAGAGGCCAAATTCCCACGTCTGGCATCAGAAACCCTCCTGTCCAATTTGCAGCTTTAACATCGTCATTGCTCAACCCATGACGTTACACGCCCTAACAATGTTTTTTGGGGCAGGGACAGACATTCATGTAAAGCCAGGATTTCGTGGGGGCACCAAGAGAGGAGTGGGTATAACATGGGCCCAGTGCTGCTGGGACCTGGGGAGGATTTAACCCATTTAAATTTATTGCTTGTCTGACTCTCATGGTTGTCCTCCGACTTTTCCCTGCAGAGACCTTTGCCTCAAGCTTGGCTGCTGCCAGGGTTTCATTTGCAGCATTAATCACGGGCATCTCTCCCCGCGGCTCGGTGGCAAGCCGGGGTCAACACTGGTGTGCTGAGAAGGGAGGAGGAACAAGGCGAGTCAGTCAATCTGCTGCCTGGTGTCATGAGTGATTTATGGCCTGCTTCAAACACAGCCATTGATCTGTTCTGCTTTCCCCAGCACACTTGTCAGCATGTAATAAAGCCAGTGGGAATTCCTGTGTGTTGAGTCAAAGAACTTAAGTATGCTCAGGTTTGCTTATTTAGAAAAACACACCTGAAGTCTCCCCATTTGGGAAGCAGCTCAAGATTTACAATCTTGCAGAAATTTGCAAGGGTAAGAACAAGAAATACAACCCCAACCAGCCCTTCAGGCAGCTGGCCAATTAATCTTTCCTTTGCTGTCTGCTGCTTCTTTGCCTTTCTGCCTTCAGCAGTTTTGGAAGATCTAAGCCAGGCAGCAGCGGTGACTTCCTCCCGCCTGGCCCACAGTGAACCCCCAAGAGCTGTCCCAGACGTGAACCCAGCCATTCCCTGGGCTGCATCTCCTGTAAAGGCTGCTCTGGAAATCAACTGCTCCTCTCAGTGTGGGCTGACCCCGAGGCCAGACCAAATGCCATGTGCTCCCCAGCAAGGCATGGGGCTGTGTAGCCACCTGAGCTCTCTAGCACATCTCCATGTTGGCTAGAACTCGCAGGACCACCGACCTCAGCAGTTCTGGGACTTGAGGACCTTTCTGAGAGTGGTTCTCTCATCACCTGGGATTGCTGCAAGGAGGGAGGAGGTACAGGGGCAGACAAAACATGACTGTGCCATTGGCACTGCAGAATGGTGCATGCTAAGGGACAGCACGAGGCACTGATCTCTCTTCCCACTTCTCCCAGAAGGTCAGCTGAAGCCACAGCCCACATGTGGGTTTGCATCCATGCCCCATAGGTTGAAGGACAGCATGGACTGAGGGGCAAGTGAGGCACCTTGCCCAGAAAACAGCACATGTGATGTCACCAGGCAGTTAATACTATTCTGCCCTTGCAGGATCTGCCCCTAATTGCAGAATCAGTGGCTTCTCATTTCCACTCACCATCAAGAAGGAAACATTGCTCTGTTGCATAGCATGGGCTATACGCTGAAAATACTGAAAGGGTAACACTTTTGTTCAGTGAAAGGAGGGAAGACATTCACTTGCTTTGCTCTTGATTAAAAGAAATAATAACACTGCCCCAACAAAACAAATCCACATTTTCTCATGCAACATTTTAAAACAAAAAGTTTGCATCTTGCATCAGAAATACGATGTCAGCAAAATTCCAAAATTCTACTTGTCAAGAGTACTTTTCCTAAATGTAGCATATCCAATACATTCTTCTTTTTCTAATCAGAAAACACTGACTGATGAACCTAACCAGAAAGAAGATGATAAGCCCCAGCAATTTTTGTTCTGACATAATACTTCCTCTGAAAAGAAAATTCCCATTAACAATTACTCATCAGTAGAATAAATGAGATCGCAGGACAGAGCTGTTCGACAGATCTCTTTAAAAGTGCTAACCTTGGAGCATGTCATCATCTATTTCAGAGCACTCATGAATCTCAGCTCCTCTGGAAAGGCAGGAGTGAACCATTCACCACAGGTATCTAAGAAGTCACAGAATTCCCAGTTAGAGGCCATTGAGAAGATATTGGCCCCAGTTCAATGGATTTTAAATTTCAGTGACTGTACATGTCATAACAATCAAACTGCATGAAACAAGACACAGAGAGAGGCAGGTTCCTAAGAAATATTAACGCCAAGTCTGATTGAGTAATGAAGGAAAATGCACACCTATGGGACTTTCCACAATTCTTATCAGTACTCAAAAACTCCCAAGAGACATACATCTTCCAGTCTCTCTTTTGTTTCTGGGATGAACTTCCCAGCACTCTGGGGAGGGGAGAGAGAAGTAGGAGGAGTAGAAAATCCTTCTTGAACAAAACACTGAATGAAATGCCAATAAAATGTTATTTAAAACACCAACTCACATATGGGCAGCCTGAAAAGGTCAGTCCACAGTGGTGTTGGATTCCCCAGCCCAGTACATAGAACAGCTTCTAGTTTGGCCTGTCTGAGCACTATTTCAAATAAACTCTGTCCTCATTATTGTATCTTCACATTTGGAGACAACCAGTGACACCCAAAAGGAGAGGGAGAGTTGGGAGGAGGTGATCTCCTAGGAAAAGAGATCATTTGTGACCAAGATCATAATTTCTAGGACACAAAGAGGGATTTCTTGCATTCTGTTCTTCAGTTTTCACTTGCCCTTCCAAGTCACAGTAGCTCTGTCACTGCAAGTGCAGCAGAGACATCAAACACCCAGCACTGGGAGTCCCAGCATCTCTTGTGCAGATTAACACCACTAACTCCTTTGCCTTTCTGAGGCAGATTTTGGGACTTTTATTGTCCAGAAGACAAGTCTCAAGGTGATAAAACCAGCCAGCTTCTCCTGCTAGCAGCACAGACACTGCCTCATCTCTGTAGCAGAGGGAAGCTTTTTTTCTGACAGATCCTGCCTGGCTAAATCCTACTGTAGCAACCAGCTGGAGTCTGCATGTAAACAGAACACACATCCGAAAGCAGCTGGGCAGCTTGTGTAAATGCTGGCATTCACAGCCAAGCATGTGGAGTACAAAAATTGTCTGCAGTGCAATCCTCGCAGTAGGGAGCTCTCAGATCTGTGATGAAGCCCAGGAGTGGTTTCCCTGAAGAATCCTGAATTAAACTGGTTACAAGGGAAAGACTCCATTGCTACACATTAGCCCCTGACTTCAGTGTCAACATCCTCCCAACTGAGCATGAATATGTCAAGAAATATACAGCATTGCTTCAGTGGGAAAAGGACAGATTTATGGGGATATAAGGACATTGGTTTATACTGGATGAAAACCTGGCCTTAAATATCTCACAAAATTTGGTAGAAAACTGCATAGACTGCTTCGAAGAGCGATGCTCTGTTCCAGAGCTTTAGAGGAAAGACAGAGGCAAATTTGAACCTGTGACTTCCCCAGAATTTCCAGTAGAGACTCAGCAAGAGGGGGTGCTGCATTTGAAACAGTGCCAAACACTCCTTCACACTCTCCCAGATAAAGGGAGAGGAGTTATTCTTCCACCTCCCAGATCAGGCCTTGAACAAGGCAATTAATTTGAAAAGGGCAATTTGATTAGACTCAATTTTGCGTGGGGTAGGAAACACCCATTAACAAACATCAGCTAATGAGAAGGTGCTCCCTTGGCTTTCTGGCTGTGTTGGTTGGGAGCATGCATCGTAGTGGATTCACCAGAGCTAAAGGAGACAAGTTAAGATTTAACACAAGACACTGTAAACTTGGTCTTTTTCAGACTACACATAGGAAACAACCCCAAGACACTCAGCTCTTCACAAGTCTGACAACAAGAAGTTGCACGGGCAACTAACAGACACCTGCCTGTGTCCCTGCAACCCTGGACACTGTGTCCCAGTGCAGCAGCTGCTGCACCAGCAAAACCAGTGTTAAAGTTGCCTCCAACAAACAAGCATAAAACCATCAGTGGAAGCTGGGGGATACTGCCACTGTGGGGGATACTCTCACGATCAGGCCACAGCCAGCTGGTCTCACTGGCTCAAATATCCATAAATCTCACATCTCTACACTAAGAAATTACCTTACAGCCGCTACTTCCTTTTACCAGTTTAAATGTGGTTTGTTAAATTTATCTGAATGTCAGATGACAACCCTACATGGAGGACCACACAGGCAGAGTTACAGAAACACTGGGTGCAGATGCAGAGACATTGGTGCTCAGTGTTGGGTGTGCTCTCCATCGAGGATGCTGGAATGTTCTCGCTCAGTGACTCTCTGCGTGTCCACCCACTCACATGAGCTCACTCACTACTCTGCTGTATTTCCTAGGCACAATCTGATGGTGATCAGCCCACATTGTCACAGCCCAGGGTACACTGCCACCAAGCACATGCTTACACATTTAATCTGGCAGCAGAAGCAGCAGTGGCTCGTGGGACACCCAATACAGAGCTGCTAAGGGGAAAACTTTTGTCAGTATTGTCATAACATGGTATCTGCTGGTTCACACACCAGCAGTCATTTAGCCTAAATGGGTAATGTTTTGACTAATTCTAGCTGTTAGTCAAGCTTGCAGACGATGCTATTAACCATGGTACACATCACTACTGCACACCTCTACTGGCCTCAAGTTCACAGCACTCCTTTGAAAAAACCTGGAATATCTGCTTATTGTGCAAATTGTAACAATAGCCTTTGTGCCCTGCCTGTGTAGTAATGGAGTGTGTTTAAGCCACTGACAATGCTGAGTTCCTTGAAGTTGCTAATGGGTTAAAGCTGGGACATCTGGTGAAACACTAGCCTCAGCTGTTCCTCAAATGACATCTTCTTGGGTCAAATTTATCTCTTCTTGCCAGTCCATCTGCTCACAGCCTGTCAATGATAAACACTTGAGAGCCACAGAGTAAGCGAGGCAGCAGACAGCAGTGAAGGACAGCATCTTGGAGTCTAACTAGATAGTGATATGGGAGCAAAAATAGCCCCCATGTGCTCCCCCTCCCAGTCATCTTCCTCCCATTGCTCTCCAGGGTCAGGGTCAGGCCAGTGAAGCAGTGTGCCACCCGGAATACAGAGCCCACACCAGGCCACCTGAGGGTTAATGAGAGACTTCTTTGTTCCCTAAGACAAAAGAGAAAAAGCCAACACACTCAGCTTCAACACACTATGGTACTTGCTCATGCCTCAAAGGTCCACGGGGAATGGTTCACACCCATGCTGCCAGCTGGTGAATGTTCATTTCCTTCAGTAAGGCTCTCCAGAGCCTCCTGATCTTTGCTGGCCACCCCTGGGCAATCCTGCCCATACAGTACCAGCCCAAAGCAATGCAGAAAGAGGTACAGGGGAGCTGGAAGCTCAGGGAAGGCACAGCACAAATGTGCTTCTTAGTTCCTGAGGAGTTTGTGCATTCAAGTCCATTTTCTCCTGGCCCATGTCTCTAGGATGGACATCCTTCTTCCACAAGGCAGTGACCCTCACTGTAGAGATGACTATAACCTTGCACACATGCAGACACTTCTCTCCAAAGCACAAACTCAAAAGCCCCAGATCACCTGGCAGCCTGTAAAGCAACAAGGTGGTGAGGGGGATTATGTATCTGAGAAGGAAATAGTATAAAACACATCCAAAAGAGGAAATACTGCAAGGATATCTGGAAGTTAACTGGTGTGTGTGAGAGTAGGCAAAGTCACTTTACACTGAGGGTACTCTGGGAAAAGCAGATTAAGCTTTCCTTGGTGGCAGCTGGCCAGCAACAACCTTTGAAGATGCATTAACCTGATGGGTCTCAGTCTGGTGAATAAATCTTTTGGTTTAAAATGGGCAGACACAGCACAAAGACCATAGTTTGTCCCACAAGTTACAAGGGCATATTCACAGTTAAATAAGCACTCTGTGCTTTCTGTCTTGCTACCACAGTGATATCCTGCAACTAGTGAGGATCAGTTTCAAGTTGGTACTTTTCTACACAATCAGAAATTTCTACCTTAAGTCACTTGGATTCTTTCACAGCAGTGTCATAACACTGCACTGTGCTATTGCAGTGCACCTGCTTGTGGCCCGATGCTGCCCAAAACACAGAAAAGAAACATCATCATGACCTCCATGAAGCAGCAAGGCTTCTTGGCATGCTACGAATACCCTTGAAGAGAAAAAGCTCTTTCACCCTGCCAGTGCTATGCAATTGCTCTAATGAGCCACACGACTATAAGAAAAGCATTTGCCTTCTCCTTCACAGAGTTCTCCATATCCCCAATTAACTACATTAACATCGTAGCTAACCCCCTGTCCCTGGCGCGTGCTGGCAGCTGGCAGAGACCATGTTTCAAGACGTGCTTGATGCATTGCTGCACAGCGGATCAGGAGACAGACATTTTAGTGTGCGTCAGACACCACATTTCTCCATCCTTGAAACTGATCCTGTCGGAGTGTGCTCTCTGCAGAGCCAGGACTTTAACCCGAGAGCGCAGCTGCATTTTTAAGTATCATGTTAATACAGTGTTGTGGTGGGGATTTTGTTCAAGGGAGGATGGCTCTACTCTGACCTTTGGCTCCAGAGGCACGCTTTAAAATTAAAACCTTGATTCCTCTGTGACCCACCACTCATTTCTCTTCATTCATACAGTAGTGTGATTTTAAAAACCTTTTACATTTTCATCTACTAGTGTGCATAGCACTTTGTACATGCTAGCAAAGGCCAAGAGAAGAATAGTATGTACTCTAGTATTTTTAACCCAAGAAGTCTTTTATAGACGCATGAACTCAAAAAAACAGAGAAAGACTTTGTTATTGTCCATCAGTCATGGTGGTATCCCAGCTCTGAGCTTGGGGTCAGAGCCACGGATCAAGAAATTACATTAGGCCAACAGTAGAGCCAAGCCAAAAGACTCCTTTAGGACCCTGGACTCTGGTGAGAAGGGAGCAAAGAGAATGGTGGCCAGGAAGAGCAGGAGCAGTAGGAATCTTCTTCTGCTGCCACGTGCTCCTACTTCACTGTGGCAAGTCCTCTCCTCAACATGAGCTTGCTTCTGCTCCTGCACTGCCCTATCCATTGGGCAGCAGTAGCCTGGAGGCATGACCATCCCTGCTGTACATCCCCCAGCACAGCCGTCCGACAGCGAGAAATTAGACTTCCTTATGCTTTTAATCGTGCTACCCTCTAGTGGCCAATCCCATCCCCTTGGAGCTCAGATCGCTCCTGGCAGAAGAGAGACGTTGGACCGCAAACCTTCAAGATTAGAAGCAAGCTGATGCTGTGCAAGAGTGACTTGCACATTTGAAAGGAGACAGAGACCTGGCAAAGTCAAACACTAGCCAGGAGTATGATGGAATATGGAGTATGATCCACCACCCCATCTCTGCTTTGATCTGGGGAAGGGGGAAGATCGCACTTCTCAGGCTGAGAGGTCTTGACTTGAGCAGGGGGAAACCAGCTCAGTATCAGGTGCTTGCAACACAAAAAGCGCCACCAAATTTTGGCTCTTGGCAGGCTCTCGCCACAGAACACACTTCCCTCCTCCTCCCTGCTCGCTTCCCAGCTGTCTCACACCAGGCACTCCAGCAGCTTAGATGGGAGCAGAAATACTCAACATGTCAATAAAATGGGTTAGAATTCAAGGAACGTCCTTGCAATTACCGAGATAATTGCTACATTTCAGAACCAAACATTACTTAATGGGGCTCAATTATCCCGTGGCAGGGCCAGCAATGGCAGCAACTAATTGCTTAACTAAAGACTTTCTTCTTTCCATCCTGTGTCAACATATATGCATGCAATTAGGCCATTGGTCCACTGAGAGGAGATGCCTGTTGAGAAAAGAGGGGTTAAGTGCCAGCCACAGCCACATTACAAAGCTCAGACGACAGGTGTCTTGCCTCAGATTTTATAACGATGTGAAACAGAACCTGAAAAGCCCAGGAGGGAACAAGGATACAGATTTTTGCTTCCTGTCTCTGAATAAAGAATTAAAATGATGGCACAATGTGCCCAGTGCCCCTCTTACAAGCCGATACACCCCCCAGGCTCAGTTGCATGTCAGTAGCCTTTTCATAGTTTACCAGTATGCAGAGTTCACAGATACTAACAGAAAGAAAGAAAAAAAATCACCTGCCAAGCAAGCTAATAGAAGTCTTTCTGATTACTTTCAAATTTTGAGCATCTCTCTCGTATGAAAGAGAAGCAAAGGGAAAATAGGTGTACTTTCCTTGTTATTTGCCATTTTATCACTTCTTCACAATTCTCTTTACCATCTCAATAACTTTCATGAGCAGAATCTTTCACTTTGCTTTGACACAGAACTACTCCCTGTCCTCCAAGCTCCTCTCTTCTCCTCTCTCTTTTTTCAGTCCCTCCTCTCTCTGAGGTAGAAATACAAGATCCCAGATCAGGCCATTACCTTTGTGAAAACATCAGGTCTTGGTTTGTACCCCTCACTGCTCTTATTTGGTTTATTCCTCTGACCAGAGAGGGTTCACCACAGACTGAGCCCCAGGCCTTGTCTCTGGAACATCGGCTACACTGGATCCAAGGGCTGTGCCTGTTCAGCTCTGCTCATGCTTTCACAGACACGAATTCCCAAGGCTATTTTGTTGTTCAGTTACCAGCTCAACTCCCTCCCTTTGAAACCCCTCCTCACTAGTCTTAAGGACACTTTTTTCCTACAGTTCCTCATAGTTTCCACAGCAATGGTAAACAAACTAGGGTTGACTGCCCAGCTCAGAGACCTCCCTGGATTCCTTCAGTTTTATGGAAAACCGCCTGTTCTCCCCCTGGTTTTTTAGATTTGACCATTTCAAATTATAGTCACAGTTTACTCTCGTCCTTTAAATTATTGAACAGCCCTGTGAAGATTTGAGACAAAGGCTTCAAGGCCCCTGAGTTATAACTTTCAAACCTCTGTTTTCCTCTTTGCCACATGAACAGCTCTCACAGACCAAAGAACATAGTCTCCCTCCAGAACATCACACTGGTTTGTCCTCATTTTTCCCCATCATTTAAGTCCTGTGCATGCTCTTTGCACTCATATTTCAATTATAAGCCAAGCAAGAGAACAGGAGCCATTTGGGTACTAAGATTTTGTGTACTCCAACTGGTCACTTGGAAAAACACAACTCAGCAAGGGAATAGTTAACATCACCTAAAATTGAGGCAGTTTTATAGCAGTTTGCCTCAGTTTGCTAGCAACGCACCCTCTCCATTTTCACACGCGCACACATGGGCTAATTGTTTCACAGGAGTAACCTCACCTGCAATTAGCCACTGTTTCAAGTCTTTGATCTTTATAACTCTCCAAAGGACAGTGAGATTCCCACATAAAAGCCCTTTATTATTTTATTCCACATCTGGGAATGACCCTCTGCTCCTATATTTATTAAAAAAAGTCCTTACCTGTTCTCAGAGATTCCCATTAAGCTGAGCCAGGCTGTAGCAAGGGGAAAAGCTCACTTTGGGGGATGGTTCTCACACGTGCTAAGGATAAGTGAGTACAGCCCCAGTCTGATGGTCTCCACTTGCTCTCTGAGCAGACTACTGCTTTGCTGGCATCCTGAGCATCAAACCCATCCTGGGGATGGACTTTTTGGGGACATGCCTTGTCTTGCTGATTTGTTTCATAGGGTTGTTTTTATTTGTTCAAGCTCTTGTCTAATTCACAATTAAGGAATTGTTCCTTTCCAGGGAGCTTACCTTAGCCAACAGAGCTCAACTACGTGCCTTGGAGGAGAAGATATCAACATCTGATCCCATAGCACACACTGAGGCCAGGGAGTGCACACAGCTCCTGAAGAGCCAGTTCCCAAATTTTGCCTAGCTGTTTTTACAGGGAAAGGGCTAGGGCAGAGCAGGTAGCTCAGAGGCTCAAGCCAAAGGTCTGGTCCCAAAGAAAACAAAACATCAGGGCCTCTAGGTTTTTAATTAACTCTAATAGAGTGATAATCATGGCCTGCCCAACACCAGGGGAATGGAAAAAACCCTCCAGTGTGAGATGCACATTAAAGTACTGGACTGAAACATTAACATTTTTACCCACTTCCTTTATATATATATATGTTAGTTAGATGTAGCTTAAAAATAAATCTCATTCACGTTTCTTTGCAAAAGAACTAATGAGACACTGCTTTAGGAGAGCCAGCATTGCTTCTGTGGAAGGGCTGGGCTCCAGTGGTGAGGCTTTTCTCATCTCACAGGGATGAGCTTCCAGATACTGGTTCAAGGGAGTGGGAGAGGCACCTGGTTCCCACAGCTACCCTAGTCCAGTCAATTGCTGGTACTGCAGCTTCACAGAATATTCTGATTTGGAAAAGATTCAGGAGGAGCATCAATGCCCACTTCCTAAACCTGCACAGGACAGCCCCAAGTTCTATCTCTTAGGAGCCTCCTCCTCCCTCTTAGGATATGAAGAAACCTTAGAGCAGTCAGTCAGGGTGAAGTCACCCCTCAGAAGTAGCCCTCTGGGGCTGATGAGAAAGGACACGACATCTGGCAGGCAATAAGAGACACTTTTCACTCAGACTGTGTGGGTTTGGAGTTCAGGTGTAGCACCAATGAAGATGCATAATTAGAGCACCTCAGAAGCCTCAGAAGCTTTAAATTATGAAATCAGCTTAATTTGCCTTCTGCCTTTGGAAGGAAGAGAAAACTTCACCATTTTCCACCTGAGCCTCCAGGCAGGAGAGGCTGACCTGAGCCATTCTGTGGGATCAGCAAAGCATTCTCCCCTGCTTTCTGCAGTTGTGTACCTCCAGAACATGGTGATAGAGCACGTTTTAGAAGACAGCCCAAAACGCAGTGCTGGCAGGGCACAGACCTAGCAGGTTACCCTGGCTCTGCATTTGGCAGCAGCTTCTCCTGCCAGCTGCCCACCATCACAGACAGTGTTGTCGTGTTTAAGGACATGGCACATGAGTGACACCAAATTCAAAAATCCCTCACTCGCTAAGACACAGCTCAAACCAGGGTGTCAGTCCTGAAATGTCTCTTTCATCTTCTTTGGTTGTAAAATCTTCAGCATCAGTCCATCATTTATAAAACATCTCATAGTACAAAGTCTCTCTGAAGTATGGTTTGCCCCAGTTATAAAAAAAAAAAATTAAATCCAACAATCACAAACAATGTGTACTCAAAATGATCAGTTAAAGGTTTTCTTTGCTTTCTGATTTCTTCACTTTCAGGCAACACACTCTTCACCCTTTCAAACTTTTCTTTGCTAATCTAGAATTTCACTTTAATCTTAATTAACACTGAGATGGGGACAGAGAATTGCAAGTGGCTGACCCTTGCACCATTGTTCAGCTGAATCACAGACTCACCACCCTCCCACCCCAACTGTGACAGCTCAGTTCAGCCAATGGTGTAGCTACTCTGCAGCAGGAGAAGCATGTTACTGTCACAGCCTGAACCCTCTGTCATGCTTCTCGAGCTGGCATGCTATGGGGGGAAAGAAAAAAAGGGGAAGTAACATAAATTTCCCAGTTAAAGATCACTGCATGCTGACACTGCAACTCAAACTCAGACTTTATTTTCAATTTTAAGCCCAAAAAGCATCTGAGATGTGAGTCCTTCTACATTGGTGTTACCACATCTCACCAAGGGCAGACCTTGAGAGCAGTTTCATCATCTTCTTTCATCTCACAGGCCTCCTACTTTCACACATGACTGGAAAAAGACTGTATCATCCAGAAATCCTGGTCTGCGCTGCCCTGGTACCTGCTGGTAGCATTCAATAACAGGTGCTGCAAGCACAGGGCTGCTCCTGCCCTGACCCCCATGCCAGAAGCCCATCAGGCAGCTGCTCTGTCTAAACCGTACCCTGTTTAACAGAGGACAGTGCTTGCCTTTTTTTCCCCTCTCCTCCTCCACTGGGAGCTCTTATTTCTCACCTCCCACTGCAACACTTATCAGAAAGCATATCCTTCACCTCTAGCCTTGGCGTCCTGTCCCTGTCCTCAGACTGGGAAGTCACTGACCATGGGGGTGGAGGGTGGCAGCTTGTTCTCAGCTCATCAATCTATCACAAACCTCTGCAGCAGGCTAGCTGCCTCCAAGCCTCATTTATTTTCAAGCATAGGGTACGTCTGTGTTTGATTGGATATGCTGGATAAATTATTCTAAGTCATGGATTTCATTCCATCACTAATCACAAACATGGACTGAAATCCTATGCATGAAGCCAACAACTAAACTTCCATTGACCTCCATGGCAAAGTGGGATCCTGATCACCCTGAAATAAATAATAATGTAAATTAAATCAAAGGGGTCCACAGGAAGGGAATATGGAAGAAGACACCATTCACATCATCCTTATCTTTACTCCTGGTTTGTGGATTCACATGTCAAAGGGATATTTGCTTTCCTGTATTACTAGTAGCTGTGAAACAGAAATACATCATTAAGGAGTCTCATAATCCCAGCTAAAATAAACCCCAGAAATTTCTAAACCAGCCCCAAAATGCTCCTATAACATCAGTCAGACTCTTCAGCTTAGCTAGCAGCTTTGATATATGGATAAGGGATCTGCCTACCTCCTGCAGAAAGCCTTTCCATGAGGCTCATACCTAGAAGTGTCACTACAGGGCTCAGGACTGGTGGCACAGCCTTTTACCTTCAGCATTGTTTACTTTCCAGCAAAGGAGATGACCTGGACTCCCTTTCAAAGAATGTAAGGGTCCCTCCTCCAAACTGATACATCGTTTGGGTGCTCAACACGGAGCTCCTCCCAGGAATCAGGAGAAACAACGAAACCATTTAATTTCTTACTCTTTTTTACTTAAATGCTACTGATTGTGCAGTAGGAGGTGTATATACATGCTTGGCTCTTTTTTCAGAAAGACCCCAAACCCCAGTGTCAGACCAGGAAAATCAGTTATGAAAGCGTCTCTTGGCACCTCTGCTGTGCCCAAGAAGGCTGGACTGACTGTTGATCAGTCCTGCACAAAATGAGCTGGTAAGTTCTCCACCCAGACCTGCAGTATAGCATTCTCTTTGAACAAAGCCTCTATATCGCATGTAACACCAAAAAGAAGAGCCAGAGGAGAGAAAGAAAAGGGAGGTAAATGGGTTACAGGAGGAGTAGAGAAGACAGCATGACACACAGTCATGACCTGTGCTTGTTACTAGTCCTGCAATACACATCTGCATTTCACAGCTTGTAGTCTGTGCCCTGGAGCTGCTAAAGGTCTAATGGCTTCTCCCACTGCTGTGCCATGATGTGACATGTCCTTCCCTGTCCACAAGGGAGCCAGGAGGAAACCTTTAGGGAAAAGCTGCTCAGCATTAACTGTAATGCCTGTTCTCAGCAGAGCAGCCTGGGCATCACCTTCCTGACTGAATGATGAATTGCCTCAGCACTGCAACCTCCACAAAAATGCACTTGCCTGAATCTCTCCATGGCACCTCACTGGCCTCCAGAGCCTAATTCCTGAAATTAGGTACTAGGGCAGAGGTTTTTGGTTTCCAAAACAGACAGTGTGCTGGAAAATGGCCAGAGGCTGTGGGTACACCGAAGGTGGGGTAATTTGGGGGGAAGCTTTTTGCCTACAGGGAGAGCAGGATGCGTGAGAGCAGGTCTACAGCACTCAACTGGAGCAAAAATTACCAGCAGATTATCATCTTGATAGCAAGATCTGGTGCAAGGAGAGCCAGGCCAGGTGAGTCATTCTGCTGCTGCTGCCAGTTGCTGGGGCTGCTGATGGCTGTGATATCCCAAGGAACACAGAGTGAGGACCAGCAGGGAGATTGCCAGGTTAGTTATGGAGCTGGGCATTCTGGAATGTCAGCAGCTGCTGCTTGTGCCCCTTCACAGAACCAGATACTGGAGGGGGGACAGAGCAGAGTGGCTGAAACATGCCAGCTTTTGTCACTTGTTACTCGGGTGGGCTGCACTCTGAGCATGGTGCAGCCATTACTATCCCAAGAATTGGGTGAGGAAGCAGACTTTGTTTCCCTGCAAGCTCCTCCTCTGGAGTGCACATGAGGAGCTGAACAGTTCTCAATCCCAGCACGGTAACAGCTGGACTTGGATCACTGAGCTATAGTCAAGCACTGGGGACCCAAACCTGTGGCCAAGCTTCTGGGCAAGCCTGGACCAAAGATCTAAAATAACTAAAGGAGAGGGGAATTAAATCCCCCAAAGAAGAAACAGTTTCTCTTGTTACCTTCAAGAACACCTGGTAAGACAGGCAGGTTTGGGCTCTGATCTCTTCAGTTCAATCATTTGCCACAGCAGACAAATGAGCTCAGTTACTTGCTTGTTACTTCAGACCTTGTGTACCCAACACCTCACTCACCCCCGCAGGTACATCAGCTATCATTTTAAAACAGCGGTATCTTACCCTTTCTCTGTGCACATCTAAATAGCACATCTAATAGTTGAATAGTTGAATAGTTGAATCTATTAGCCAGGGATCACATCACACCAAAATGATTTGACAATCAAACATTGCCAATTGACTCTAGGCATCGAGCACAGCTGATGCACACGTAGCCAAAGCAGCTTTGAACTGTCTAGCCACGCAGCCACATAACAAAGAGCTCAGCAAATCCTTCCTGAGAAGCTGAGTGAACTCGGGTTACTGCTACACATGAAGCCAGCTGTCCTTTCTGCCCACCCCGTGCTACCTGTGCTGGCCAGTCTAATGGGAGCTCCAGTCCACGGGAGCCTGGTGCACACTTGGGATGCAAAATGCTTGGGTTTAAGGAGCTGCGTATACCCTTACAGAGCACAGTAAAGCCATGCCCTTCCACATGGCCAGCATTGCACCCACCAGGCCCTCCCCCAGCAAAGACAAACACAAATTGCAGATACTTGCTGCTGAACAGTATCTGCAAGCATGAGGCTCCATAGACTCACCACTGTAACCAGTAAGGGAGGGAGAGTTCAGGCTCTCTAGCTAACACTACTGCAACTCCTGTTTAAGATCAGAGATAGTGACTGCCCCTGCTTTGCACTCAGGATCTCACCCCCCCATGGATGCAAAGGAAGCCCAAACTTAGTCCCTCTTGCTGGGGCTTCCCCCTTCCCTTTGCTCCAGATGGAGGTGGTAACTAGATGTGATGAGGTGCTACTTGGCCAGAAAAACCTTTAGATGTTTCAATTTAGTACTCAGGGGCTGCAGCTGCACTAGATTAGGTTACACTGTAGCCGGCTAACCAGAGATATTTTTGCTGGGTTTCTCCAGCACCGTGCTAACCACAAATCATGAAGAAGCAAGAAGACCTCAGAAAATGTTCACATCTGAAATGCTTTCTCACGGAGCAGGTCCAAAAAATAAAAAGTCCCATGAGGTCAAAAGAGAAATGAAAAGTAATCGTTGGGGTCTGATGTTGTACAGTGCACCAAGAATTGAAATGACTCACCCTGCTACAGTCGAGCTACAAGATTTCCTGTTTGCTTTGCCTCAATTTTTGGGTGCTTTACAGTGATTGGAACTATGAATTGAACTCCTACACTAGAAAACAGCTGGTGGCAATGAAGGTGGGGTAAGTTCACGAGATAACTATGACAGACCAGTGTGAGAAGGATTATGATCCAGTTTTGGTTTAAATCTTGAGAAAAAACTTCACCTCAATCCCTAATTTGTGCAAACGGCTTATTCAGCTCAAGAACGTATTTTGCATCCCCATTTCCCCTGCTGAACGATGGAATATGATGCCATGCACTCTGCTTGTCATAGCTCAGATCCCATCTTGCATTTCTGTAATGCCTTGCATACTGGAGAGTCTTGACATGTTTCACAAACTGCTTTATACAGAGCCAGAATGAGACATGTGGCCACTTCTGGGGTGGAAAAGAGCAATAACTGCTTGTGCTGCACTAGGAGGAATAAGATTCTGTCCCGGAAGAAATACATGACATGTTATTAATGTCAGTCTCTGAACACCCAGCAAGCTGCTAGCTGCAAGGTTAATTGCATCTGAAGGACTAGAAATATTACTGCTGGGATGTGAACCTGTAGTTCCAGGCAATCTATTTCTGTCCCACCTGCTAGGCTGTCAATAGCTGTTTTCATCACTTAGATACACTATGGACCAATAACAGATAAATATCAATGTAGGTCTTAATCTTCTCTGTCTTTTAGAAGGGGTTATGCCTTCTCAAAGGATGCCTTTGAGAAAGGAACCAACATCGTGTGGGAAAGGAGTCAAATTGCCAGAAAATTGTCATCTCTCTCCCACATCTCCTCACCTGCAGGTTTCTCTTCTCCTCACTGCCCCACAAGTGTGGGGCTGCAGCTGGCTGAAGAGGCAGCAGTGCAAGAAGTAGTCCTGAAGGTTGGCAGGGCAAAGGCAGAGAAGAAGGGAGGACATGGTTTTGGCAATGATTCTCAATGAGCTGCATAAACTGCAGAGATTGAGGAGTACATGGCAGGAAGGATGTGACACAGGTTCTCTCCTCCCAGTGCCTTCTGCAGCACTCAGGATCCTGCACATCCCTCCCCTGGTTGAAGAGACAGCACTGTGACAACTCCTTTGATTATCACAATGCAAGTTTGGAGCTGGCATCTCCCCACTGAACACAATCTTTAATTCAGGCTCCCAGTCCTACTCCCACATCACATGCGAGACTTCAGGCATCCCACAGCTTCCATAATACCTACCTGGAGCATTTTCCAGACTCTACCTGCTCATCTCCATCCTCTTTCCCAAAATTTTGGGTGCCAAAAGCATGTCCTAGCGGTCTGAGTGAGAGACTCCAGCAAGGTTCTTGTTGAGGTACCTGCTGATTGCCTTATAGAGCTTGGGAAGGTACCAGTGAAAAGGCAGGTGATGCTGAGAAGATAGAAAGTTGACCAAGGGCACCTGTGACCTGGACATATTGCTGCTACCAGCTCCTTCCTCAATTGCATTTTTGTTTACTTGTCATTCTGATTTGTAACAGGTCTACAAGCTGGCTTTTCTTAGAGAAGGAGAAAGAAGGAGAAAAAAAAAATCCCTTTGTTTCATGCCAGCCTTTCTTAACATCATCCTGGAGCTAAAAAGGGGAGAGCAATGCACCTTTCTTCCCATACCCTGAGGAGGTACAGAGGAAAGAGCAGTTCCGGTGGCCTGAGCACTGCCAGGGGCACTGGCTGGCAGCCAAAGAAGACCTGGTTTCCAGCTGCACACGCAGCTGCTGTGGTGTGCATCCTACCTCAGCCTGAATCACAGCTGCCAGCAGGAGTGAACACCCAGGTTTGCAGGGGAACACTGCCTTCAGCTGCACCCAGCTCCTTGTGCTCAGGAAACCACAGCCCTGGTTAGTGGTGTAGCTGTAACATGGGTGAGTGTCTTTAAGCAGTGGGCAGAATACAGGCATTTTATGGAAGGCATCTGCATTTTGGTGAGGTAGAGGATATGAAGTGTTCGCCTACAAAACAGGGTCTAACCTACTGAAAAAATTGATTGCTGCTAATACACAGTAGCCCTGAGCCAGTCAATCCACCCCTGGTTCCAAATGGCCATGCAGACACAACAGTCTCCCAAAGCAATCAACTAAGTATTCTGCATGTAGTGCAGCAGAATGTTGGGTGTCCCAACATCTGGAGTGTGCTGGAATGTTAACTTAGCTTCCTAAGCACTGGTGTAGGAATGAGAGGTCCCCTGATAAGCTCATATACCAGCCTCTCTTTATAAGATGCTGTGGCTGAACAGGGCTGAGGCCTCACCTCCACCAAAGCTGGATACTGAGCTTGAAATCAGCAAACAGAAGAAAATCAAGCTAATTCCAGGCTCTGCCTTTCTGTGCCACCATGCAACATCCCAGATGCTTCTAGTCCCTCAACAGCATCTTCCACCTTGAAACATTTACAGTGTGTCCCTTCACCTTAAAAAGCAGCATGTGGGGCAGAGAGACAGCAAAGCTCTGACATCTCAGAGCCACATCTCTGGCCTTGTGCATTTCTGTGCAGAGCCAAGAAACATCGGGGTGGCAGCCCTGGGATAGCTGCTCTCTTCAGCCCTGCCTCTTCTCCCTGACCACGGCCAAACACAGCTCGGGTTTGGGCCAGGATGTCTGTACCAGCATCCAGCAACGTCATTTGTTCCATCACCTGGACCTGTTGTTTTCAAATGTGCAAAGAGCCAAAGGATATATTTGTTGATGGTGTGTATGTTGGTTACTACCAGGATTGGCAGTTTTAAGGATTTTCGACGTATCACGTGTCCCGTGTCCATCCACGTTGCGGTGCAGTGACCCAGACACAACACTGACAGCTGCAGGGTAAATAAATAAAAACAGAGTATTTTGATCTTGGTAGGGGAGGTGATTTGGATGGGAAAGGGGGGGCCAGGGTGTCAGCCAGCCAGAACAGAGTGGCCACAGCTGTGATGGGAACAGATGCGGCACAGGGAGCGGGAGCAGGGAATAAAGTTCTGCAAATGCAAGCAATGCTGGAAAGTCTTGGAGAATGGCACGCATATTTGGGACAGGTGGGAAGTGTTTACATTGAAATAAGAAGGATGATGGCTTGACAGAATGCTGGTCATGTTACCTGTGACCCAAACTGACCGACCACAGCTCTTAGGGGCCCAGAATGTCTGAGACCACCATTTCTTTGTCACCGCAGGGCCCACTGAATGTGTGCAGAGTCCTGCACAGTGCTAGGGGTGTCAGTGCTTGTAGGTGTTTTGCCCCTCTCACAAGCGAGCTGATGTTGGCTTTTAGCCATCCTTAATCCCTGTCTAGCTTGTAGTGGGTCTCTGTAGTCGCCCTACACAAGCTTTGGACCAGGCAGGCACAAGGCGGTACTGAGACCAGGCTCACCTGAGCAGAAAACCTGACAGTGCAGGCACCAGCACAGCTGGAGCACAGCTGGCAGCACCCAAGGACACCTATCTGACTGACCCAAAACAGGAGCTCTGACGTGGCTGGGTCCCAAGTTGGTTACAATGGTTCATTTGCTTTGGTGTTTGGTTTTGTTTTCGTTGTTTTGGTTGTGTTTTTTCGATTGGTTAGTTTTTATAATTCTAGCAGAAGCTATTTCTCGACTAATGTTTAAATGATGAAACAACTAGAGCTGCACATCTTTTAAATTCTCAGAAGTGGCTCAGCTGCCAGGTGGAGCTCGTCAAGGCTCTTGCAAGGCAGGGATCCTGCTGCTGGCCACTGCCTGACTGAACTGGCATTTTTGTACTAAACAATTGAGCAGTGTGCTCTCTCTGCTGATGGTCATTAAAGATGAGGCTGTCGGGCTTGTTGCAGGGGATCTTTGCAATGCTTTACAGAACTGCCTCCATCCTAAGGATTCATGACAACAAATGATGTGAACAAAATCCTTCTTTTCTCCTGGCCCTTTCCATAAAACATTAAGGTCTGGATTTTTCAAGAACCCTGGAGGCAGATGTGTCCCTATTTAAAATTAATGGAGGGCTGGGAACCCACTTCCCTAAGGTGCTACAGAGACCCCAACTAAATGAGTTGAGCTGAGCCCAGCAAAGGCAGAGAGCATGGTTCTGGCATAGCTGTGGGATGAATGCTTAGATCACACCTATGTTATCCAAGAGTGGTAAGGAGACTTGTCCAAGGTCATTTCATGTGGCAGTGGTGCAATGAAGAACAGAGACCAGGGGATCCATCTCCTGTGTCTCCGTTCTGCCTCTAAGCTTTTCTTTTGCTCCTGACTGGTTGCTGACTTGTTTGACCCGTGGGAGAAGAGATCCTTCTAAGTGCAGCTATTTCACTGGAGGATACTCAAAGGCAGCTTGCAAGAAAGTTTGAGCATTTATAATCAAGTTGAAGAAACGCTCACAAACAGAAAGTCATGTTGAGAGACATTCCATGCATTTATTCACACCCTAACCCCTAGATAAAAATAGCTTTATATGTTAAGTTTAGGACCACAGAAAGCCCAGTGGATAGCAAGGGATTATCACAAAAGGGCAGCAAGGCAGTCAAAAAGAGCCTGAGGGACATTTTGTACGATTTCCATGAAGGGAATAATTAATTCAAACTGTATACAGACAGCTCTGGGAGTGTCCACTCTGGAGATGTTCAAAGAGTCCTTTGCTGCTCTGGGCTTACTTTAAATTGAGTGTCCTAAAAAAACACTTCAGCTATGCATTTCATTTCAGTTATACAGAGTGTTTGAATGCCAAGGGATCAGGGAAAAACTTTGTTATTAAAGAGCTGCAAGACTTTAACAAGGTACGCAGTCATTAGAAAGTTGTTGAGTCATGAAAATACTCTCAATAATTTGAAATTAATGTTTAGTGTATGCTGTACCATAAAATGCTTAGATGTTGTGGCCATGGATACTAAGGAAAAGCCTTAAGGCCATGACTACACGAGCAAGTTACCGCAAGGTGAGCTAGGGTGTAATTTTGGAGCACACCACTTACAATAAGGTAACTTCCCTTTTGCCAACTCTTGTCCTGGGACCAGTGGGGGAAGCCAAATCCTTGCTGAACATGGCACAGGCTGCCTTTTGCAGGCTGGTGGCTGAGGGCATGCATGTGGCTGGGTACAGCAGAACAGACAAGGTACAATAAATCTGTGCAAAAACCGATATTTTCGTAACTTTTCTCTCCAGCATAGACGCAAGGATGGATGGACTATGTGTACCAGCCAATGTCATAGAAATGGACACAATTTGATAATCAAGAAGGTAACCAGAAATGGCTGGAACCTAATGTGGATATTGTGTTTCATGATAAGAACAAATACACACATTAATAAATGCTTACAAATAACAAACAGTGCTCTAGTTTCCTTATATCAATGCCTCTATTGATGAGGTAGGGAAAAAATTATGAACTAACAAGGGTTTTCCTCTCTCCTTTCTTTTCCAGAAAAACACAACTATCTGAATTCAGGTGATCTGCTTCTGGTGATCTTCTCCCTCTTTTTCGTCTTTGGATCCTGCCAAGCAAAGTTCATCAAGTTTCACTCAAGACTTGTGAAACTTGTTGTTGTGGAATGTATTCCTGATAAACTATTTAAAACCAGAACAACAGGGCTCCTATCCCAAATCAAGGATTCATCCCAGAGCCTGGCCTGAGGCTGTCCAATGCTAAGTGGAAAATCACTGTCTTTCTAACCCAAGTCCATGGCATCCTGGAACCTGGAGATTTTTCATTTCAACTCAATAATGATCATTGCAGGACTTTTCTTTCATTCTTTCCTCCCGCTAGTTATTTTAATAAGGGGAGAGCTGTAAGTGTATTTGCTCTCCAGATTTTGGAAACTGCTGTTGTAAAAATGGGAGTGGAGCTTCACTAAGAGAGTCCTGCTACTGCTCAGGTGAGTGGGAGGAAGCTCTTGAGTCCTCCAGACCAGTCCTCCAGGGCAGATCAGCAATCCTGATGCTCAGACCATCTCTACAGTCTCTTCTTCCATCCAGATTGTTGTTATACACATTTGGGGAGTGAAAGAAAGAGACCACAAAGGAAGTCATGAGCCTGATGAATATGGCAATCACCTTTCACTGCTTCCTCACAAGGCTGAGACTTCATCAGATGAGAGTGCAGCTTCCTTTGGAAGGGTGCATTATGCTCAGCAATAACACCTCTTCATCCTGGACAACCCTCTTCTTTCAGATTAAGACCTAATAATCCCATAATCCAGGCTTGCCTCCTTCCCTTGTGGGCTGGCCTGTAGATCAGGACTCTCACTGGTTCATGAGCACCTTACCCAAAACAAAACTATAAATATAACCTGTTTATATCCTCAAAACCAAGACAGAACTAAAGTACCTTTGCAAGGCCTGGCCTATGCTCTGTAGGTTTTGAAGGCATTATACAACTTTGTGTTTTCTAGGTGTGCAAGGTGGGATATAGGAAGAGTGGGAATACTGTGAATGCCCTTTCTGACCAAGGACAGAGGGATGTATTTTAGAGCTGCCACACCTTATGTCGAACAGGAGCATGCTGTGGTGGGCACTGCTCAGCATTCCTCATACTCTTCGTGGAAGCAGGGGCATGGTGCAGATCCCAGCCAGCACAGTGCCTGAAATTACACAGAAATTCAACAGAAATTATGGTTCCCTTGCTAGTAAAGAGTGACTCACATTTCTACTGTTGCCCAGCTCTACAGTTAAGAAATATTGTTCTGATGGAGCACAAAATACTCTGTCCACCTCTCCTGTGGTTGTCCGTAAGCATCTGTTTTCTTTAGGTACTCACTATATCAGTGTCTCAAGAGTTAAACTACCTGGAAGAAGGGGATTTTAGTATAAGATCCGGAGTGGTGAACATTATCAGCAGTGTTAATCTGTCACATCTTTCCTGGACTGTACATACCACGCTCCATCACTCTGGCATGTCATGGCCTGCATTATTACAAGATGTACTGAAGCTGTAGCCAGCCATAGTTTGGCATCTCAGTGAACCTTCTGATCCAAGAAAATACGGGAAGGAAAAAATAATAATGCCATTTTCAAATATAAAAAACCCTACTGAAACCAACCCATCTCTATAAAAATCAACCAAAGCAAACTCCAGAACTTCTAAGCAAGCATTAAAATAGAATTTTTAAAACACAACTATAGAACAAATCTGTTTGAATTAAAAGTGAGCTAGCCCCTTGATTACACACCGTTAAGGGATGCCAGGTGGCTCAAAACCTAGAGTTTTACTTTGACATTTTCTCCCCATATTCAAACACACAAAAAGAAAAAAAAAAAAAAAGAAAGAAAGATTTGTTTTCCTGGTTCCCATTTCCCAGTTCTCTCAAGAACCCAGCCAGTAGCCGGCTGGCCTGAAAACTTCCCATGTTATCTGAGCTTGGAAATGCAGCAGACTCAAGCTGGACGAGTCTTTGGAGTTGACACCACTGGAGTGCCCAGAGCCCACGCCCCAGAGCAGACACTGGACTGCAGACACCAGATGAGAGGGAAGGCTCTTGGCCCTATTGTTGTTGTTGAGCTCCTGAAAAAGAGCAAGTGAGAGGAAAAATGTTCTGGATAGGATAAAAAAGTCTCACAGGAATGGATGATCTCACTTGTCCACACACACACGCCCAGATGTACAAATATATATAATTAACTGGAAAATACTGTGTGGTACAAAGGTTTCTTCAGCTTGGGATCATCACAGTTGGGCTAGTTAAGGTTAGTAAAGCCATAACAAAGAGTACTTCCCACACATCTCCTCCTAAGAGCCCTCCTACCACATCATAGCATTTTAGTAGGCATTTATATCTGTTGATAGGTACCTCTATGCTTTTCATACAAAGAAAACTAGACATGTGATACAATTAATAAACGTATATGTAACAGCGTATATAGTCATCAGCAAAATAGATGGGCTCTATGCACACACATGCCCTTATATAGACATATTGTGGACCCCTTTAACTGTCACAAGGGTATAAAAGGGACAGGAGATTAAAAAGACAGTCCCATTCGAATAACATAAAGAAGAAAACCCAAAAGAACAAATAAACCCAAAATCTACTGAAGGCAGTCTCCATCTGGTTTTGCCCCTGTGCAGGACATCTGTGGCAGATCAGAGGAAGAGCCCTTGTAGTAGGTGGTACTGTGGGATTTTGGGGTTTCTTAAGCAGCCCCATGACAACTTGGAAAAAGTTGCAAAAAGAGCTCAACTTACAGCCATAAAGCACCAGTTTCAAAAGTGTCACAAAACATCTTCTGCATCCCTTTCCCTATTTCCTAGATAGTGCTTCCTAAAGGACACAGCAAAATGCTCCTTGGAGCACAACTGAGACTTTGCCAGCTCACCAAAGCAGTGAAGTCATTGCATGCATTGCTGGGGTGCCATATTGCATAACAAACCAGTCCTTGTTCTATTCTGTTTCAGAGACACATACTTTTTAAAAAAATCTGGGCTTGCTTGTTTTAAATGAAGCACATATGCCTCTATTTGTTTTGTTGTTTGGTTGGGTTTTGGTTGGTTTTTTTTGGTTGGTTCGTTTTTTGGGGGGTTTTTGGAAGTGGGAGGCAAGGGGAGGGCAATTTTTTTTGGTTTTTGTTTAGTTTTCTTTTCCCACATATTTTCCACTCAGCCAGAAGATGAAGTTGTGTCCCTGAATACAGCTGATGGTACCCATGGTTTCCACCTTGGAGGTGTACATGGGCATCCTCATCTCTGACCAGGACATCCTTAATCCTCAGGAACTACAGTATAAGAGCAAAATCAAACTTCTTCCTTGCAAGAAGCCCCCACACAATTTCTTAGAATTTTGCAGAAACCAGAACTGTCTTAATATACAAAGGAATGCGAGGGAGAGCAAGAAAGGAGCTGTGCTATCTCTGCTTAGATAACTCCAAAAGCCGCTGCATGCTTGTAGCATTAAATGGAAAAGTTCACTACTTCCACTGTTCTGCTAGTGCAGTACCTGGTCTGTTGTTTGTCTTGCACTGAAGAAATAGGCCAGTGTTTCTCAACAGGAAGGCTTGTCTGGATCCCAGACAAAGAGGGCTCAGGAACACCAGCCCTCAAATAACCTAACCACTCACTCATCCCAACCCTTTACACATTCAGGAAAACTCACCACCACAGCTGCAGATTTCATCCAGCTTCCCCACAAAACAGTTAACGTAATCCCTAATACTAATGTGAGAAGCCAAGAATGGTTATTTTTTAGATAGCAAGAATGCCCCAAACTTTACTGGTGTTACATAACTTTTAGCTTCTTGTTCCAAGCTCCAAGCTGCTAAAAAGCTTGCCCGTTTTTTAAGACTCCAGGTCATTCCTTTCTCTGTGTCCAAGCTGCTCTTGCAGTATCTTTTTAAATCGTGTGCTTGTTTCCAGCAAGTGGACTCCAAGTGACAGGAAAAACTCTGTAAGAGAGATTGTCTTCTTGCATATAAATCTTACTTTGAAAGGAGACAGTATTTTTAAAATTAAAGGGCTGGATTTTTTTTTTCTACAGTATTTTTGTTCTGCCACTTACAGAAACACTTTGTCTCTAGAAGGAAGATTCTTCTTCAACTCTAACCCGAAACAAGAGGCACAAGGGAGACATTCCCTTTCCTACACATTTTCTGCATGACTGAGGAATTTTCTTTTAGTCTGTTTTAAACTTTATTATTTGTCTACATCCATGTGCTCAGGATTTCTGGTAGGGAATGTTACATCGCCCTCAATACAATACAGCAGAAATTTTTGGTTTTTTTGGTCTCACTCAAAGATGCCCTAAGATGCCTTCACCATGCTTCACCTAATCCTAAATCAGGAGCACTGGTACTCATGGTACAGACAATTTAGAGACGCTTTGAGGTTCAGCCACACATTGCAAAAGTCTTGACCAAAACATTATTTATTACTGGTTACTCAACAGCAGCAGCAACAACAACAAATATAAGTTTGCAAGAATGAGTTGGGAGTGTCAAAGGCAGAAAAGTTCTACCCCAAAGGCTTATGCTTTATATAAACACAATGGAAAAAGAGCACAACATAATAATGAGAAGCTCAGAAAATGGCTTAGTATCTCAGACAGTGGACAGGTTTCAGATGGGCTTCACTGTCTAAAGCCAGTTCCTCATCCTTGATGATTTCTTGCATCCATGCCCTGCTCTGATGGACTGGCTGGTAGAGCTTCTGCTGAATGCGTGTCTATCACCAGGATCTGGAAGGAGAACAGAGCTGGAGAACAGCTAGCAGGTGCCTGGCCACACACTTAAAAGCCACTTAAAAATTCCCCTCTGTGAAGCCTGGTGCTGTGGGCTTTTCTTTGTTAAGAGACCCAACTTACCCCCAGTGCAATAGGTTGTATAGATAAGATATTTGGGGACTTTTTGTGTAACTGATGGTAGCTGCTAGTAGGGTCTGACATCCTAGATGGAGGAGATACAATCTTTGCTCAGCACTGTGCCCAGCTGGTTGCACTGACCATTGAGGCACACCTCCAAGTGTATAGTTCATTATAAGACAAAGGAGGAGATATAAAAATTCAAGGTGGGGCACTGCCTTGATAGCTGGGTGTTCCTTTCTCAACACCAGAAACAGCAGAAGACCTGTAAGACATGAAGACAAAGACAGAACAAATCAACTTTCTCATCTGTTGATGCTTACACGGCCACAGCCGACACAAAAACTGGGAGAGGGATTTGGTTTGCCTTATAGTACAGGTATCTCCATCCAACCTGAGCACTTTGGGCTCATGTCATAGCTGGTGGAAAAAAACAGACATATTTTTAGGGGAGATTAGCCAGGCTTGTTTGGGCTGTCAGGTTAAAGTGACTCGGGTCCTAGACACACCTCTTACTCTTTGCTTGTTAGAAGGGGTGTCTAGACAGCTCAGGTGGGATAAATCCCCATTGGAGAACCACATGCTGTACCAAGGCAGCCCCCGATACCACCTTGGTAAGCAGGGCAAGGGGCTACAAACAGGCAAAACAGTCTAGATCCCCATGGGGATTTAGTGGCCTCACTCCTGGATGTCTTGCACAGCCACATGTAGATGCTTGTAAAAACCAGTGCCCAAACCCTAGCTGTCCTCTGCTCCTGGTGTGTTTTGGTAACTGCTGTTCCCCTCTTAGAGCTCTGCAGAGACAGCAAGGAGCCACACAGCAAGGAGGGCTGGTGCTGATGAAGCTCCCAATTAACCAGCCTGATGGATGGGTTTCTCCGAGCAGCTCTCTCAACATCTGGATGAATAGAGGCACACTGCCCCTGCTGTTGCATGGTCTCCAGGGCAACATCCGCAGTGTGTACACAACAGGACCATCAGGTAACTGCTTGTGTGACACTGAACATCATCACAACCTTTTATTCCTGGCACAGGGCACAGAGAGATGAATGAGGCTGATATGAGAAATGCTACCACCCTGCTATAATGGATCTAATTCTCCAGTGTCATTTGCCAAAGCTGACTATGTGTCTACATACACATATACACAGACACGCAAACACACCTCACTGCCCTTTGTCTCATTATTGTTCAGTTTTGCCAGCACTGCTTACCTTAAAAGGAGTTAAGAAAGCCCCAAATCTGTATCTAACACATTCCAAGACACCATAATCTCTTTTACTTTTTTTTAATTTTCACTACTCATGGTCCAATCCTAGTGATGTCCACGTGTAGCAAAGGGCATCAATTATCATGTTTATATTTGGGAGCAGACTGAAATAGTTTGGGATTAAATAATGGTCAGTGAATAGTTTTCATAAGAATGTCTAAATGGAAACAGAAATTTCGAGTCCAGTCCTGCATCTATTTGCACTCAATTCTTTGAACAGCCAAGTTGCAGTAGTAACTCTGAAGATATTTCCAGTGAGAGAGCAAGTGAGGTCTGGAAGAGCCTGAAGACAAGTTGCCAGTCCTAAATGCAAAAAGGACTCCAAAGAGAGGATTTAACGAATGAGATTTAGTGTCTTGCACAGTCAGCATTCATGTGAAGAACTCTAAGCTCTATGAACCAGGTACAATGATTTCACTGAGTGCCCTGGTGCTCTTGTCTGATGCCCATTAGGTTTCCAGTTGTCCAGATCATGGGAAGCACTGTTAAACAGCTTATTCTAGTCTTACCACATATATCAAAGTTCAAACAGCTAGACCCCTTTTGGTACCTGGGCCTATTATGATGACTATAAACTTAATCAATGAAAGGAATTTTCAACCACTGGGAGCCTTCCCAGAGGCATGAAGAAAAGCAGCCCTGAAGTCAAGGGACAAGGAATGCACTGATAAGTAGGTACACAGGGACTTGCACAGAAATATCTGCATGTGCATGTGAGGGGAAAAGACAAGATGAACTAATCCCCTTCCTCGAGGCTATGTCTTTACTCTTTCAGACTGGCACGTGTCTCCTTTGTTTTCGATAATAGAGGTAATTATATCTGAAATGTTAAACTGTAAAGCCATCATGCAATTAAGGGAATTCAAACTGCATAGATCTATGGGAACATTTAAGGATGGATTATGGACAGAGATTCTGAAAATCACGATCCTTGTTTTCCATCACTTGACTCAAAGATTCAGGCAGTTTACTGCTTTCCCCAGGGACTGTCTATCTTCCCACCACAAGATAAGAGAACCACACACTGATTCCAGTGAGAATCACTAGTGTACTGTGGTGGAACAAAACAGCCTTCAGAGAGGGGTTTATGGTTTGTGTTTCCTTTAATTTTTTTTTGACCATTCTTATCACTAAACAAAAGCTTGTGGTCTTTTCTAGATAATCACATTTAAGCTCTTATAAAACCACATTGCCTGCATAAAGCTAGTCTTATGCAACTTGGATAAAGCTTTCCCCTCCTCCCCCCATAATTATTATTGAAGAAATCTATCATATTTTACAGGAAAGCCTAAAATACAAAGCACTTAGTTAAAAATACAGACGAAGCAGTGCATTTCCAAGTCCTCCCACCCTCTAATACTTATATTTGCAAACAAAAGAAGGAAGAAAAAAGGAGTGCTAGAAAAGAAGACTCATTCTTTACTCATAGGATCACCAGTGACACTCACCTTCCATGGGAAGTGAAGGAGGGAGTGCCTGGGCTTACCCTGCAGTATTATCTCCACGGAAGGCTCTCCAGTTCAATGCTGGAGCAGTGGTGCTGGTGAAAGCAGGGATCCAAGCCATGGAGGCCTTAAGTACAGCATCTGATGTCCTTCACAGCTCTCTGTATTGGTGACTGATAGCCAGGCTTGGGCCCAAGGCATCAGTCCTTGCTTACAAGGGGTGAGCTTGGACTTGCTGCTGCTGGGATGGTGTGTATCTGTGCTCAGCTGGCCTGGGCTGCTGGGTCAGAAGAGGGAAAGGCACCATGTACTTCCTTATAGGAAGGGAAGCAGAGGGTGGTTTAAGCACAGCCTCAGACATGGGCTTCACCAGAAGAACAGAGTCAGACATCAGGAACTAGAGATTGCTTGGGTCCTGCTAGGTCTTTCTGGTTCTTGGTGTCCAGGTGAACTGTATTTGACATTAAGAGCAGAGGAAAGAATCATTTGTACCTTTCTTCCCAACAGCTCTTTCCAAACGAGAACACAGAGTGATTTTTTTGGGGGTGATCTTTGGGCAAAGAGTGCCATTACTTACACCCCAGTCACTAGGGGAAAATATTTATTACTAATAGGCTTTTGTGGGGCAAGCCCAGGCAAGGAAGATCAAATTGTTGCTCCAGGGCATCCCTTGACTTATAACTGCAGAAATGCCAACAACAAAAAAGTGAAATGCAGAATGGAATATGAGTGTACAGGGGTTGACTCGGGATCCATAAGTTTTGGTGAGCTTTGTTTGTTTTATTTTGGGGTCATATTCTACATAAGAGTAAAGGGTAGAAACACATTAAGCGTTGTTTGGGTTTTTTTGTTTGATTGGTTGTTTTTTATGAGAACTGAATTTCTTAGATAACTTTTTTTGAAATAGCATTACAGCAAAATGCAGGATAAAATTATGAGAACTGGCTGCATTAGTAACTGCTACTCCGACTTCTACATTGCAAAAATGTTGATTAAAAACTACACAACTTTCCTCCATTCACCACATTTGGATCACTAAACAAACCAAATATCTTCATATTTAGAGTATCATCCAATCTTAGTTGAAACCTTTTGGCTGTCCTGGGTTTGTTCCCTTGCTGGAATAAGTGGAACAAGTACTCCACCCCTCCTTTTAAATAGACTTAAGATGTATCATTTAAGTTACTTGGAACAGGGTGCAGGGACCATCAGGAAAGGATTAACTGTAACAGAATCTTTGTGAGGTTAAAAACTGGGCAAGCTGGCCATTTAAACTCTATGATGGGCCATTTGCCTGTAACAAACCAACCTTCAAAAAAATCCAGCCTAATTACATGTGTCTACCTTCAAGGTGGTGCATGAGGGTTTCTGTTGTTACTGGAAGGTGCCCCAATGGAAATGCCTCCATAAAGCTTTTAAGAAGCCACCAGCTCGGACACGGGCGGGTGGACTGCAGACTAGGATTTATTTAGTGAGAGGCGTGAAAAGCCAGCAATCCAGCCCAGCATTCCCTGGATTTCATCTCTGGCACAAGAAGGGTTTGCATGCTTCCTGCTTGTGGCTTCTATTTTAGCCTGTATTCATTGCTGGGATGCTTCAACACAGCTGTGCTGGTTCATTAACTGCCCAGCATGTCACTCAGCCCAAGCAAATGGCTTTGGGGCAGTGTTTTCCAATGACTCAAGGGAAGGGTAGACCACTCTGTGCAGAACGGAAGGTGTTGGTCTAGGAGATGTTTGAGAATCTCATGGGATACATTTAAAATTAAGAACATAGAAGAAGACTCAAGCACGAGCAAGGCAGCTTCCCACAGCAAAACGGCTGGGATTCAAATGAACATTTCAGGAACAATCCTCAGCCACTGAGAAACCCTACTGAGACACAAAGCAAGATCATGAAGTGATCAATGAACCAAGATCTCCCTTTGTGTTACAGCTAATATCTCTAATAGAGAGTTCACTGTTCCTGTGGCTTTCCCTGTAGGGTCAGAAGCCAACAGTTCTAGGACACCAAAACAAGGGAAATGGATTCACAGCATGCCCACCCTTTTCTGGTCATCATATCCTGTTATCAGGCAAGACCATTCACAAAATTAGAGCATGCTCAAGCCTTGCCCTTGGATGCTTCAGTTCAGAAGGTGCCCTGCCCTGTTCCAGGAGCTGCGTCAGAGCCGTGCTGAGCTGTGCAGCTGCTAGTTGGGTGCCGTTTCCAAAGAAACAGGGTCTGTATTCTGCTGCAAGTGACTCATGCTGAGATCATCCCACCCAGGAAGAGACAAAAGGATCTGTCTCACCTCTTCCTTCAGGGAGGGCTTGTGGTGTGGAGGAGCAAAGAGGGTGCTGCAAGTGGGGAGGTTTGGGGATTCCCACTGCCTTGCTCCTTGGACTCCTGTTTTGTGCAGAGGAAAGGGAGACAGCCCATAAAGAAGACACTGTCTGCCAGCCCACGCTGTGGCATCCATCACAGTGACAGCCCTTGGCCAGGGGCAGTCTGGGAAAAGCATCTCCAGCACACAGCCCCAACATGCTGGTGCGTCTCTGCTTCTCTCCCCAGCCTTGCTGTAACCGCTGCACTGCCCCACCACAGCTCAGTCTCCTTGCTCTTGCCTCTCCATGTGCATTAATACAACCCTCTGTAACTGCTCACTTCACCCTTCTCATGGGTACTCTCTGGAACACCACTATGGGTCCAGATAGAATCAGGGGCTGTGGATACTTGGCTTTAAAGGCAGGAGATTAGGAAATCCACATGACTTTACAATAAGCACAAAGTCTCCATGACTAAAAGTCTCCATGACTAAAAGTCTCCATGACTATTGCCATGCTGGTAATAATCCTATCTCAGTAACCAGCTGTGGGGGGGTCACTCATCCAAAACATTTCCCAAGGAATCCAAAACTAGTTTTAGTTTAAAAATCAGAGTCAAGCTCAGACAGCAAGATGCAAGCCCAGCACCCCTAGAGCTGCCAGTGCAGTCCCCTCTTGTGACACAGAGTTGCTCAGCATGAACCATTGAGAGGTTTATCCTCACATCTAAATCTCTAGAAACACAGCTGCTGATGAAAATAAGGACTTTGTAGTGTTCCTTCCCAATCCATCCTGGTCTCCTTGTCACTGGGTTGTTCTAGCCTTTGACCTGTGCCGTTACAGTTCTTCCCAAACAGGATCCCTGGTAGTCACCAACAATGCTCATGTACTCACACATGCCTGCACCATGCAGGCTGCTCACGCCTGCTGTTCCAGGCACTCACTGCTGTTCCAATTACCCATTAGAAACCCAACTTGGCCCAAAAACTAAAGAGATTGACAAAAACACATTTTGCTGCTCTTCCTGCAAAACTCTTGAACTCCTGAAAGTTGAACACATGAAAGCAATCTGAGGTTAGCGCATAATACACAAACCACATGAAAGACATAATTTAGCATTAGACACATGTTACCAGAAGCAGGTTGAAACTAATAAAGGTTTTGCATTCAGGTCATAAAAAACAGCCTTTACATCAACTTGTGAGGCGTCCCTATTTAGTGTACCTTGATGGGGGACTAACCAAAAGTGCTTCAATGCTGATACAAGTTAAATACAAAAAACATCTTTTTCTTCACTCTCTCCCCTCCACCCCTACCACCTCCCCCCCCAGTGAAAAAGATGCTTGCATCTGCAGGGTAACCTCTGAATGGTGACAGAGAATCCAGGATAAATATGGGTCAAAACCATTTTCTGTTCCCATTCCAAACCTGCTGAAAGGCCACACCAACAAGCTGAATCCAAGCACTCCGGTAATTCTATAACAGTATTTTTTAGCACTGCCACAATATACCTTAAAAAAATGGTGCCAGTAATCCAGTTGGAGCACTAGAAGGAAGACTATGTGGTGCCCAGTGTTGCCCACTGACTGTGGTGCTGGCATGGAGGGAGAAGGGTAGATCAGCTTCCAAGCAGCATTAAGGAGCCTGTGTGAGTTCTCTCTTCTGATCCTGGAGGAAGCCACACACAACCTGATGCTAGAAACTTCTGTCCATGGTTGACTCCTATATAGGAGTTATGGAGTCGTGTTAGCACTACTTTTACAGATCCCAAAGCCCAGCCTCTCACTTTAAGCCAGTAAAAACCAACAAATTCAATGTACTTCAAACAAGGTGAAATTCTGAAAATAGAGCTGTGTTGCACCTTTAAAAAGTGTGTTGGCAGAGGAATTGGATTTGCTTTGAAAGTTAGTTTGGTATGAAAGAGCTACACAGCAAAATGTTAAATCCCTTTAGAGAACAGAACGAAATAAAAGCAGATATTTCTTCTCTTAACACCTTGTCAGCACAATTCCCCTTCTTGGGCAAGACTTTTTGCTTTTGCAAAGTTATTGTGCTAGTTTGCCAGTGAAGCTTTTCTAAGAACAACTACCTAAGCAACATAGCTGCTTTCTCACCCTGCCTCTCCCAACACCTCAACACTCCCTCCTGTAGGCCAAGTAGAAATTTCTTTCCTTGAGGCCTGCAGTGAAACTCATACAAATTACTGGGAGAAAATACTGCATTTATGTGGAACCCAGTTTCCTCTTTCCTCTCTCTTTTAAGTTTCTGACCCTGACTTTCAACTACTGTTTTAGTTGGAGTCTGAGAAATGGATTTATTTCCACTGATGTGCTTTAAATACAAACCTATTAAAAATATGAAGATTGATCAACTTAGAGTTAGGCTGGAAAAAAATCCAGTGTGATTGAAGGTATAACTTCCGAATGATGTACTGGACAAACACAATTCAATTGATTTTGTGGTCTGCATTCAACCTAACCCTTAAAAGAAAAAATTTGGATAGATATGTGAATATTAATCAAAACACATTATCACTGAGAATGTTTATAGAACCTTTCTGTAAACTAGGCTATCAGTAAAGACTACAAAAGAGGACAGTCTATATCCTATTTTTAACTCTTTGTTCACCAGCTGAGAATAGCTGGAAGAATATCAGAGGTATCACACACTGACCTTAATTAAGATGATGATTCACCTTTTTCTCTCTGAACACAAACAGAATAGCTTAGAGCTGGAAAGCTCACATGCAAAGAGACTTTGGGTGAAGAGGTAACATTTACCATGAAGGGCCTCTTTTGAAGGAGAATACAGGAGTCCTGATAGACACATATCCCAGACAACACATGCAGTCTCATTTATCTGTTTTTTCTGGAAACCTCGAGAAATACAAGTATGAAAGGTATTGGTTTTTGAAAATCTGGAAATCCCAAGTTAACACATTACTTTATTCTGACATTTATAAAATCAAGGCCTTCATCAGTCAATGTATTTATTTTACAAAAAAAATAAAACTTGTAACATCAAGAAAACAGAAACAATTGTTTTTATTCTTCAGCATCTAATCTTCTTGTTTCTGCTGAAATGCCCTTCCAGACTAGCTCTGGTAAGAAGGCTTGTCTTGTAAGAATTAATATGATGTATTTCAGCATTATTTTTGCTTTGATTGGATCTTCACAAAGTTTTTTTCAACAGCAATCTTTTGCTTGACTAAGGAGACACAATATTGACAGTATACTGAAGAAGGGAAAATATCTTTCCAGTTTTATCTGTAAGTTGTTCCAGAGGTCTTCAACCGATCCAAACTAAAGTCACTTCTTTAAAAAACAGGATATATCTTAAAAGGTATTATTAATTATATTTCTACCATTGCTCCACAAATAGGTCAACTGTAATCATCACCTATTTTGAATGCCTATAAACTGCTGATAGCTAAAATATTCACACCACTTTACGGTCACGGTAGCAAATGCCTTCAGATGAACGAAGGAACTACATCTCTATCTACCACATTCATACACACCTTATGTTGGTAAAAAACATTTCCTCACTGCACTGCAAAACTTCTGGATTTGGACTTTAAAAGGTGGCAAAAACTAAGAGTACAGAGTCAACTTCAGTCATAGCAGAGCCTGAGTCTTACAAAGGTGCTTCTGGAGAAAGCATATAGACATGAAAGTAAACAAAACCCCCCATGAAATAAAACATTTCAGATCAAGGCTTCAGCAAAATTTCCTTTTTTCAGATCATCCTGGTGACAATACTTTCCTGTAGAAGGAAGAAAAGTGGCCTCTATTTGGTAAACTCAAGGCTCAGAAATAAAAGCAGCCCAGAAGTCAAGTGGGAAAAGCCACAGATCTGGTTGGATTTGAAGGGTTTTGAGTGCTCCTAGAGAAGCAGGCCAGAAAGTAGTATTTCTAAAATGTCAAGAACCCAGATCCAAGGCTCAGACATCCTCCAAACTTGAGGTTTGATCGCATTCAAAGAATATTTGGATTCAATCCCAATTCAGTGAACACCAAAATGTGCCATGCCCATTTCTGGTTTTAAGAGCAAGATTTCAGGCAGACTTCTTTCTCACAGGGCACAGTGTGGGCAGTAGAAAGGCAGAATTTCTCACTGTGCCATTGCTAATGTGCTTTTTTGCTGCCCAGGAAAAAACATCTCTCTTTAGAGAGGAAGGAAGAATAGCAGCCAAGGCCACAGGGCACCACACAGACCGACTGGTATCAAAACTGCAAGGTCAGGCTTTGTTAGAGGGAACATCAGGGGTAGGACCTGGCACCTACCAGAGGGATGGTTCTTCTCTTCCCTCCTCTCCCTCATTTCACAAATGTTGGCAGATCCTTCTGGCAGATTATGACTTCAAGCCTTTGGAAAAGGAGCCTGTCTCTAACTGTTCATTCAAAACCTGCTGTCCTGTTGCCTGTCAATGGCAGTGTGTTGATATGGGAACTGTAAATATGGAGAAATGGTCTTAAAATTGACATCTAGTCCCTAAGCTTTTCATAGGATCAATCAAAATCTCATACAATTTTTCCCACAAATTCTCGCTTTTTCTATCCAGTCTCACAGTGAAACTGAAGAATGAAGTTTAGGACTAGACAGCAGAATTTGCATCTGAAGGATTTTATGTCTCTAGATCGTGAGCAATTTGGAGTCAGAACTCTGATCTATAAAGTAACAGAGCCAGAGGAGAGCCATGGTCAGGTTGATAGGTTTGATTTCTGAAAGGATACCAGCAACAAGGCTGATTTGAAGAATATCCTGTATGAACCAGAGTGTAACTGGTGGGAAAAGCATCCAATCTCTACTGCAAATGATGGAATAAACCATAGCCCTGACTTTAGCTCCAAGAACAGTTTCTGCTGTTAAATGTTGAAGACTTATATGCAGTATGAACTCATCCAAATTCTAACTACCAGTTCTTACTGTACTATTGCCCAAAGAAGCTTCTGTTTCTGAATTTCTCTTCCTTATATAGCATACTTGAAAACCAAACTTTTCTTGACTTGTTGTTTGGTAAATTAAGGAGATGGACTGCACTGTAAGGCATGTTTGCCAATCCTTCAGTCATTCTTGTGGCTCCTCTCTGAAAGACGGTCAGTTTTTCAACATCCTTCTTTAATTGTGGGTACCACAGCTGGATGGAGTGTTCCCAAAGCAGTTGCACCAATGCCAAACACAGCAGTAAAGTGATCCCTGGGTATATAGACAGGGAATATCAAATAGGCGTTAGAAAGGATCGAAGGATTGTTTTAGACCCTTTGGCCACAGCGCTGGAGTGAGAGATGACATTCAGCCAATTATGCATTCAAATCCTCAATCCTTTTCCAGATTCCTGTTTTTCAGCTCAGTCTATTCCATCTGGTACACAGATCTCAGATTTTTAATTTCCTTTACCTGTAACATCCTGAAGAGAAAAATTATTTGCTATTTCCATTCTATTGAGAGATCCAGTGAATGAACAAGAACAGACCCAATATGCTGAACTAGTCTTTCTGTCATCTGCTAACATCAGCAGTGTGGAGTTCACCCTTTCTCACAGTCACTGCCACACCATTAAGCAACTCAATATAACAAATGGATCCCACCAGTAACTCAGCTATTTGATGTGTTCACACTTTAAATCTACTTACAAATCCCACTTTGAAATCTGTAACTGAAACAGCTGGAATCCATCTGCTATTTTTTTATTTGATACTGTACAATTTAAGTTTATGATAGAATATATATGGGAGCAGGTTAAAGGCTTACAGGAACTTCTTACATCAATATTAGTATAGTAATCAGCCAGACAGATCTTGTTTTTAAATCTCACTGAAGCTGACCAAAGTTAGTTTCCAAAAATCAATACTAGATGCCTCTTCATGTGATACATTTCTTTAGTATGTAATTCCATATGTATTCCTTGTATATCCTTGAATTAACATTTTAATTATTAATGATCATAGCAATCTACTTAATATATTGATCTAAATTTAGTTTTATTTAGCCTCTAGAACTTCCACTGTGTTTCTTGTTAGAGATAAAAATAAAGATCTAGGGAGCTCCTCTTCAGCTTTGTAGTTCTAGGATTTGGAGTTAGAAGAACCCAGTGATTTGCATATGTAGCATTAGGACCTGATTGTTAACATACCCCCAAGTTCCAAGGAAGTGAAAATTAGTCCATTATCCAGAGAAAACATTAATCTTCTGTTCATTCATAAGAAACAAAGAAGGCTCTTTTTATGCCACTATTGTCAATTCTATCACAATCAGTCAACCAACTGAACTTCTATGGATTATCTAGCTCAAACTCTATTATTTATTTATCTGATTTTCCAAGTGACAATGTCCTAATCAGACCTTCCATGGGACACCAGCATTGAACTCTAATTGGACATTTGGGGACAGAGGAGCAGAAGCAGTTTTCATGCTTATGAAAACAAGGAATCCAAGCATCCTGAAAATATCTGGTGCACAGCACTTCTTTTCAGGCCACAATTCTAGTGTGAGTATTCCCATATTTCCTTACTCTCTAAAAAGCTGCAGGTTACCTTCTGCCTCGCTGATGGCAGACCTGCTCTGCACTGCTTTGAAGTGCTGCCCCCAGGAAAACATGGACTTCAGATAACCAGGAGCCAGTTGCCAAGGGAGATGCTGTTCCAGAATTGTTAAATTTGTGATTCTACTGAAGGTCATTTTCTCCCCATCTGCAGGCTAGCACGGAACGACTGGCTGCTGCATTAGAATAAACAGATGCTATCAGCACCAGCAACAAATTATCTTCTGAGGCTTTGTGCTTTCATGAGAGTAGCAGGTTGTGGCAAGTCAATTTACATTGAGGATGGAGAGGGAGTGAAACGGAAGTTATATCAGCATTAGCAGGCAATTCAGTACGAGGGAAAAGGAACAGTGAATCGAGGCTGGACAACTACAGTGTGAAAAAAGCCATTATCTGTGCACCCATAGCACTCCCAGTGAGGTACACAGCACACCAGATGTGGGCATAGGGAGGTTTCACACCTGAAAAGGATTCGTGTTTTATGGTCAAGTGGTAAAAACCCAGAGAGAGCATATGCATATGCATGTAAATGTTTTGGGAGATGTAACTGTTCAAATGAAACAGTTCCTTGCACCAGGACTTGGGGGTGTGCTGCAGCAGGAGGGGCCAACCCACTGTTTGTTTGCTGTTTCCAGGAGAGCACTTTTCTATGGCTGAGATCCCAGTCCCACCACCAGAGTGGTGGCATAACTCCTCTGCAAGAATAGGAGAGCACACCTCCTTATGTATTTTCACATGCACAAATATTTTAGCCTATGGTATTATGCATAAGTACCTGCATGTAAACCAGCAGAATTTGCTGACAGACACGGAAGAACATTATAACAAAATGAGAAATGGAGCTCCATGTTCCTGAAACCCAACTTGGGGTTCCAGTGAACAAGACTTGCTGTGACCCAGGTTGGCCTCTGCTACATTCAGACACAGAGCACATCCCTATTTGTGCACAGAGCTTCAAGATAAGCCTTGAAGACTATGTAATACATTCAGGAAAGGTACCCATTAAAGGCAAGTCCTACACCTCTGCTTTTAGCCATCGTATCTCTACACCCATTTCACACTGGCATACAGAGTCTGCACTGCTTTTTTCCTAACATTTCCTTCAGTGTTTTAAGAACAATTCATATTTCTGATTGGGACTGGGGAGCAATGAAGCCATCTGCTGCAATCTTATTAACAGAAGATATCAGAGAGCAATTTCAAAACTAGTCTGGCTTTATTACCACAGTGAAATACACTATTTCATCATTCTTCTGTCAGAATGGAAAAGACAAAGCTTTCATGCATCTCCATGCAGGTGACTCTTCCTACCTCTGGACTCAACACATCCTGTGATCTACGTCTCTTCCCATATGGGCTGGCAAAAATATTTATCCCAGCACCCCAGGGCCTTAGCCATGTTGTTTTCTACTGCTGTCAAGCAAATATCTGCAGATATTGATGAGTTTTGATGTTTCACTCATATCAATCCAGAGCTGCCTACACAATCTGGCATTAGTTTTCATTTGCCCAGCCCAAAAAGGAAACTAACCTTACCAGTCCTGAAAGACTTCTGCATAAATGTGAGTGGGTAAGCTACTCGTGCAACTCAAAGATATAGAAATTCCTTTAATTTTTCTGTAAGATAAAATTTATATTTTTAGATTAGAGGAATACACAAGAATTAGTCATCACTGACCTTCGAGGGCTACATTAGAGCTAGAGGCAAAAAACTAAAAAAACCCACCTACTTGCATGACATTACAAATATTACTTTGTGTTCAATTAATTTTCTTTTTTCTGACATGAGTTTTGATCACTGTCATATGACTGTGAGACATGAGGCAGTTCAGCAACTCAGATTCAAACCAGGACATCATCCTTTAGGTACCTATGTATTTGCACCTGCTGTCCTGATTCAGCAGTTCCCTTACCTTCAGAGTGCAATGAAACTTCTACTGCAATTCTTCCCCTAATGTTCACTAAAGGTCTCCTAGGGGTCACAGACCACAGGTTTCACTGGAGCAGAACCAATCCTTCCTTCGAATGATTTGAGGGACGTCTCATGCCTTCTCCTTTCCCTATTAAATAACCTATTCAGAACAAAAAAGATATATTCAATAACATGACTCTAAGAGTTCTCAACAATTTTAAGTCAGTAGTCTTTCAAATTCTAGGGCAGTTATGCATGTACAGTTGAAAGCAATCAGTACAAATCTAGATTATTCTTTGAAGAATCTGTTTGATGTCTCTTTTTCAAACTGCTAGGTGAACCATAATACAAACAAAATCAGGCTGCTGATTCTCTGATTTAAGAGCATTCAACATTAGAAATTAAAGAATCCAGTCTCCTGACTCATTCACATGCCTTTGGACTGCTATCAAACCTGGGGTGGGTGCAGCATCTCATCTTTCTAGCATAATGTTTACAATAGTCTGTTCTTCCTCTCTCAAACACTGCTGAAGTTCCTTGATTATTCAATTCAGTTCAAAACAGAAGCAGTAGTTTTTCTTTCTCTTTCCTAATATCTCTTTATATTTTAGGAAAATCCAGGTGAAATGGCCCGTGATTAGCTTTTCACGGGCAGATCTGTAGATTATACCATAGGCAAATCACTACATTGCTCAACATTTTAAATCATGCTGAAAAAAAATCTCAGCAGCGGAAGACGTCCAAATATTCCTGCCAGAAAATTGGGCTAGCACATTTGAAGCACAAAAGTTTCCATAGCCAAGTCATTCACATCTGGATTCTTTTAACTTTGTCAGCATGGCCAGACACCCACTTGTATCTGGTGTTGTGCAATTCCAGCATGAAACTCCAACTCCTACCATGAATCCAGAAGAAGCAGCCTAACACTTCCATCACACCCTTTCTTGTAAATCTTTGGTCCTAGAGAACTTCTTCCAGCTCTATGGTTTGGAATAACTTGTTTTCAGACCAAAGCTGCCTTCTCCAAACCAAGTCCTGTATCCTGGCTGAGTTAGCTGGAGTTAAATCAGCATAAAACTAAAATAGCACAATGGAAACTCAGGCTTACTGTTAAATCATGCTTCTATTTTTATCTGGCAAAGCACTTAAGCATGTGATTGAGATCCACAGAACTTAAGCATATGCCTAAAGTTAGTCCTCTGTTTACATGCATTGTTAACTCAGGGCTTATAAATCAATTGATTTTGTGAATCTGGCTGAAATATTGTGATTTTTAAAAGAAAACACAGTGCTGATCCCCAAATATGAAAAGGGATCCATAGGCTGAGGATGCAGAAACTTGCACATCAAGCAGGGAAAACTGAGTGCTAGCAGTTGGGCCAAAAGCTCACACACACCTACAGAAAGGAAAAGGAATATTTCCAAGTGAATTGCTGGATGCCACAAAGCAGGAAACAAATCTTGGAGTTAAGCAAGTTCAATCTTGGCAGAAAAGGGACACAAACGTGGTGGCACAGGTAAAGCCAAGCTTTATGTAGCCCAGCAGTTGACGTGCAACACTGCAAAAGCAGATACTTAGCAGACAGACACATGATACAGTCCATGCACAGAATGGTCACAGTGTTCCAGTTTCTGGCCATAGCAATTTAGGGACTTGAAGCAACTTCCAAGCCCATACAAGCCATTGTGTTTAGTAGCCTCTGATGAATGGATTCTACAAGATTTTGGCTGATCCTACCTTATATTTATTTCATTCTGCTATTTCCAGCATCCATCATCACTTCCACAATAAAATACGAAAAAGTACTCCTTTGATCCAATGCTACTATGAATTCAGTTTCTTTAGCACCCTTAGTTCTTGTGTTACAGGAAGGAAGACATGATCCTTTCCCACTCACCTCTTCCATATCACTCATGATTTTATGAGTCTCTGTCAAAAGTGTTCTAGACTGAAGAGCAATACTTTATTTAGACTTCTCTGTAAAAAAAAAAGTGATATTTCATACTTCTGGCTACTCTTATTGTTCTTTTCAATGGCTTTTCTACTTGTAGCACATCTTTTTTGTAATTGAGTGAACAGTCCTGCATGCAGGAACACTACAGGAAGATCAATATCTCTCTCTCCCGTATATACTGCAGTAGCATAAACTTTTTGTTTTGTTGTCAATTATTCCAAAAAAATCCAAAAATCTGTCTTTGTGATTTATAGGACTTCTAGCACTTGTGTGATGTTTCTGGAAAATGAGCAACAATGACTTTATTAATCATTTTCCCAAATAGAAGAAACACAGAAAACATAGCTACCTAGAGGCATGAATGGTCAAGATTATTTTCCGCTGTAAGATTTATATGTACTGACACTGACTTTTGTCTGCTACTGTACTGCCCAGTTTCACAAGATCCTTCTGCAAAGGACCAAAAAGTTTTAGTTATCACCGTGACAGTGATTTTTTGGCATGACTGAATTCACTGCCCTCCCTACTAATTCTTTTTTCCAGGGAGGGCTGTTGAAGAACACAGTTGCCCTGCCCCAGAAATTCTACAAGGACTGCCCTCCCCCTCCTGCCTCCAAGGGATCACTACAAGGAGCATAAACATTTTCTAGTGTGAAAATTGGCTACTTACAGCTATCTTTTTTTTTCATACCTTGGTTAGACCCTTTCAAAATCCATTCAAAACCTATTCAAAACTCCAAGCACACTATATTAAGTGTCGCATGCTTTTCCAGATGCTTATTCATTCCTTCGAAGATCTCCAGGGTTTGCGATGCATGCCTTTAATTTACAAAGGTCGTGTTAACACACCCGCAGTATATGGTATTTTTGTATGCTGCCACTAAATCTGTTGTAACTTCCTTTCAATTTTTCCTCATAGAGAAGCCAGACTTCAGTCGCCTGCAGTTTTTTTAATCCCTGCTGGAACTCTTCGTGAGACTGGTGTCAAATTAGTTACCTCCTCTGTGATCGAGGCTGACTGAACCCAAAAGTTTCATACCAGAGTAATTCAAACATTTGAGTGAATATCATTCGTTCTGGTGATTTGCTATTGTTAATTTCATTCATATCTGTTTTAAAAGCTCTTCTGTTAACAGTTCAATTAGAGACCATTCCTTGGGCTCAAAACTGGGAGGACTTCCCATTTGCTGTCCAGGCAGTGCCTCTGCTTGCTGACCTCGACTGCTCCTTTCACACCTTGATCATTTGCTGAACCCACCATTTGCAAGCAGATTGCCAGCTCCTGTTGTGTTTGGAGGAACTTTTGGTATTAGTTTCCATGTCTTTTGTGAGTCACTCCTCAAAATATTTTAGTTTGTATTGTTACAGGTTTACGCCTAACTTTTAAGAAATCATATTCCTCTCTCCTTTCTTTGCTTAGGCATGATCTCCACTTTTTAAAGGACACCTTTTTATATCTAATAGACTCCCTTCCTCCACTCGTTAGTAACTTTTGGGGGGGACGGGGTAGGTGAATTTTGGGAACTGATGAGATATGTTTTCTCCACTTTACAGGCATGGTACTTACATTCTTAATTAATGCTCATTAATGCTCTTAAAATAAATTAAATTTCTTAAATATTAAAATGTTTTGGAAAGAAAAATTCTGTCATGGTCTTTAAGGTTTTCCTAATGTTATTATTACTAGTGAAGTACTGAAATTGACCACACAGTGGTCTCTACTGACAAGCAATTCTTCAGTGCAACAGCTATAGTTTAAATGACGTCTTAGTCAAACGTGTCTTTTCCCTTTTATTGGTTCTGTTTAAAAATGTAAATTAAAATTTGCCCTTTGTATCCTAACTAGGATAAATCTCCAGTCTATTTTCTTGCATACTCTCTTTCCATTGCCTCTGATCTTTCTTAAGTATTTCATGCATATTTTCACTGCCATGGTCAGATGCTTGAAAGGGTACATTTATTGCAATATTTTTCTTGATTTGGCATGGCAATGTTCAATCCATAGAGAGTGGGTGGTAAATGATGATACAGATAACTGATTTATCTTATTGGACTCTGATTTCCAACTGACTGTGAGTCACTCCTCCAACAGCAAAAATCTGTTCTTGTTATTTCCACATAATAATTATCCTGGTAGTACAGCATTGTACTGATTAGCTTTATTCAGTAAGATTTCTGTGAGGCCAATACATTGAAATTCACCCATCCTCACTTTATATACATTTAATATTTATAGAAAAGCACAGATAGTTTTGGTCTTGGTTTAGCTGCCTGTCCACATGTGCCCAGTTTAACTGTGGATTTGCTTAGACTATTGTATTATCTGAACATTATTGATGGCTGTTCTATCCTGCCATGAAGGCACAGAGGGAAATCTGTTATCCGGATGAGCGTATTTGTCTTCAGGACCTCAGCTCAAATAATTTTAAAGACTCTCTCAGTACTTGTTTCCATTCCCAGTGCCACCAGCCTGGCTGCTCCCATTTGGGAAGAGACCCTCCCTCCCATCCATTCCTGAGCATCTCTCCTGTCTTCTTCCCACACCACTTCCTTAGACACACATGGTGTCTCTCATTGTCTGGGACAACTCTTTCTTGAAAACTGCAATGGAGTTGCTGTTTTTTACCTTCCCTCCTATCAAAATGTTATGTTTTGCATCCTGGACCTCTCCCTTGTGTTTCCTTGGTGCTCATACAACAGTGACCAGACATGACACACGAGGAAGGTCACCGGCTCCTCTCCAGCATCCTCTCAGAGGCTGCTCAGACACCACAAGATACAAAGCCCCCAGAGCACAGGCAAACCACTACATGCTTCCTCCTGGCCCATGCAGCTCCACAGCCTGGCTCTTCCTACCCAGCAGGACTGTGGTTCTTCCAGCACGTCTCTTGCTTAAGCGGATACACAAAGTCGCCTTCTGGCAAGAGAGAGGGGTCACATGGACAGTATCCTTTGTACACATTTACTCATTCAGTCTGAAACAGTTTTATAATTTGCCTTATTGTCTCCTAATTCAAGCACCAGCAACAAGACAATCCAATTCTCCCAATCAAATCTCTTCTAAAAATCCACTGTACATTCATCACCCAGAAAACAGAAAGCTTCTTTTATTGCACACCTCAATTCAGCAAAAAACCCAGTTGAACACGTGTTTTCCAGAGAGAAACTTTGGTGCTTATACTTCCTATCAGCCCAGCCCTCATTTTCCTGTGTTTAGGGAAGTTTTCTTCTATTTAGAAGCCAACCTTTTGGGGAACACAATTGTGGTTTTCGCATTTTTTTATTATTTTTTTTCCTGAAGACTGACCCTGCGTTTAATTTGCAGAGAGCACATGGTTCAGAACAGATCAAGGAGTTTGGCACACAGACAGGAGGTACCTTCAGCCCTCAGTCAATTAAACATGAAATGTAAAACCTGGCAAGTCTTGCATTTAATCCTCTTTGCGCCCCTTAACACCCTGCCAAAGATCAGAAATACTTCTCTTCTTAAAAAGAATAAAAGATTTCAGAACACATCATCAACTCCTCCCTTCAGCCCTCAATACTGACAGTGTTATCTCTATACAAAGCTTCTCCCCCTTTCTCCAGCTTGGCAACAAAACCCAAGCTCAATGAATATTTTATATGTGTGTGGTTAATGGAGCATTCTGGCTCCAGTCCATCAGGAACCTTATACAACGGTGTATTAACTGCTTCTCAATGTAACATTTTGAGTCTGTCCAAAAGGGTTGTGTGTTTGCCAGTTGAGCCAACACACTATTATTGTCCTGTCAGCCGAGTTCCTGCCTTCAGTTGAAGAGCAGGGTCTCCTGCCACAGCAATTTGCCACCATTGTGCTCCCAGCAACAAACAGAGAAGATTAGCCCAGATCCAAAGTCTATTTTCCCTTCTATATTTTGAAGTCCATATCTCACGCGGGATGGGGAATGCCTGCAGTCTTTCCCCTCAGGGATATACTTAGGGATAAGCAATGACATCACAGATTAACATAAGGGCAAATATAAAGCAGTTAAGATCTTTAGTTTTTATGGAAACCAGGCCCCCATATTCTTTCATCAGCTCTGAAATTGGTAGCCTTAAAATCCATTTTATTGATTGAAAGATTGATAGCAAAATGACAACATTTGACAATTTATGACTTTCTCACTTTAAAAATCTCCTCTGTTCCTCTGGGCCATCACAGGCAGAACACTATCTCCATCAAAATCAGCACAGTCATCTCAGCAGTTAGATGGGCACAGGTCACTCCCCTTAAAACAAGGGACAGTATAATTCTATCCTGCACATAAACAATGTCCCTGGTAAATGGTCAAAATAAGACAGGTGCTGGATTTCTCAAATGAAGAGCCCTGTGAGAGTTAGGGGTCCAGATCTGAATGCTCCCCTATGCCTCCCTGACAGTTTGTGGAGTGCACAGGAGCTTCCAAAGCGTGAATCATCCCAACCTAAGGCAGATGTCTAGAATGGGTAAGGTGAATGGCATGGGCTGTTTATCACTCCTCACTGAGCAAGGAGGGAGTCTAGATGACAATCTTTAACTTTATGTCTAAGCTTCAGATAACCAAAATCAGGTGAGATGATTCCCAGCCCCAAGGTTTGCAGACTCATTACCAGGCAAGCCGCAGACCCTGACAGACTTGGGGCAGAAAATAACAAGATAAAGAAAAGTGCTGATGTGGAAGGACTGATCTCATTCCTTCCCTGCCTGAAAGCAGAAAGAGCTGATGTTTCAGAAGGCAAAGCCCATCCTTTGCTCTCATATCATTGCTGAAACACAGTGGAAGAAAGGGAACACTGTTGTTGGATTTCATAGGACTTTGTAGTGCTTTCTACAACATCTACGGGAAGTAGTTAGCACCCACGAGGACCTTAGGTGTTACAGACCAGTAACCAAGGCCTAGAGTAGCCAGAGAGACTGTTGGCCAAAAAATAGATGAGGTGAAGGTTTTTGATAGGTAGGGATCACCTCTAGACAAATAGTTCCTCCTTACCCAGTAGTGCCCGCACACCCATGACTTACCCAAAAGAGGAAGCAGTGGAAAGGTCTAGAGCTGACGGATGTGGGAAGGGGTCTCAAAGACACATAATTAAGGGAAGATCCATACAAATTTTCAAGGCCTTTCCAATTGCAAAGATTTGGAAGAAAAAGCAATAGTTTCCCCAAGTGCACTGACAAGATCACCGTGTCTCATGACACTTAAGAAAGGACAGGCACTGCACAAATGTAATCAAAAGCCATAAATCTGACTGAGCAGGAGCTCAGCTTTTCTGAACACAGCTCTGAAGTCAGGTTGTTTCTCTCTCCCGAGGCGCAGGCAGCAAATCAGTCATTCTACCAGTAGATAATCCAGTTTCCAGCCCTCCCTCTCCTCCCTCCCAGATCCCCCAGCATTCCCCCACACGCCCCTTAGCGCTATCATCAATGGAAAGTTTTGGGAATTAGCTGAAAACAACCAAAGCGCTTAATTGACTGAAGAAGGGAAATGGCAACTTCCATCATCTCAAAAAGCTGCACCTTTCTCCTACTCATCTCAAAGCTGAATAAAGGAATTAAAAACACAGCCTGGGGCAGCCAGCAGAGATTTACAAGAAGCAGACATTAGTTCTAACTCTAAAGGTTGGGCGTGTGTGTGAGCCAAGAGGAGCAAACAGAAAAAGGGAGCAGAAACATAGTCTTTGGATTTTAAGAAGAGGAAGGAGAAAGAAAAAAAAAAAAATCAGCAAACTCTAAACCTTCCTAATAAAACAAAGATCATCCTGGCAACATGAAATGCTACCCTACCTTGTTTATTTATCGACACAAAGAAAGAAGCAAGTTGGCACCTCAGAGGGTATTAAATGCTGGTTTTTTGCTGACTGAATGACCTCAGCTGAAATATTTTCCATGACAAGAACCCAGAAGATGCTGGCACAATGTCAGACAATAAGATTTTCAGAGTGTATTTACATTCTATCCATGGCCCCAGGCTGTTCCAAACCCATAGGCAGGTGTTGCCTTTATCTGTTCTTTGCTCACCTGGCTCCCTAGCAAAATGTTCTGAGACCTGTGGCTCAGCTGCCTTAACTGTTTGCTGCCTGGTGCTTAGAAAGCTTCAGAGACATCTGGAGTTCTGGCAAATAGAGATGGAGACTCCATTTGCCCCTCAAAAGTGATCAGTGAGTGGTGTGTAAGGAGTTTTTGCCAACAAGCAGAAGGAAAATAGTGGTAATGCAGTGGTAAAAGACAGCTGAAACCCAGACAAATTCATGCTGAGAAAAAAGATGCCTTTTAAAAGAGGAAGGGAAAAGGTGGTTCTTTCAAGGATGCACAGCATTTTCCATCACTTGGGATCTTTAAGCTAGGTTTGAATAGCTCTCTAAGAAGCAACACTCAAGATGCTGCAGAAGACCAGAGGAGAGGGTCACAATCACAGCTCCTAGCCTTGAAACCTCTTCAGGACAATATTACACTGTCGAGCACAGGACGCTCACCAACCCACATCCTTACAGCAGCGGACAAAAGGGAGGGATCCAGGCTAAGCCACAAAGAACCTCAGGGTTCTGCCTTTCATCTCCATGGCACAAATTCACTACATCACAGGCTTCCAGCTTCCAGCTACATGTTCTCCCACAGACTAGCTCCCGAGCTGGTCTTCAGAAAAATGATCTGTTCCATCCCTGCGGTGGAAACTGCCTCCTCTTTGCTCAGATTAATTTGGCTTCTAGTGCACAACCCCTCTCTCTTGAGTAATAAGCCTCCAGGAGATGCTGTGAGAGGATACGCCCTTCATGCCTCCCAACCAGGAAGAATGATAATTGCACTTTTAACAGCACTATGTACAAGGCAGCCACCAAAGCAGAGGAAGCATGAATTAAAGCAGGATAAAGAGGAGGGGCTTTACCATCTACCTAATAAGGTATTATTCATGCTTTTGGAAAGCTTCCTTTCAGAGAGATAAAAACAGACATAATAGGCAGCCATAAGCAACTGCCTCTGGAAAAGGAAAGGCCTGCCTGTCATCTCACAACTCTATTCTCATGGTGGACTCACCTTCTACCTTCCCACCCTTCAGGTCCCCCTCCCTGTCCTATCTTCTTGCTGTGTGTCCTTATTTAACCTGTTCTGTACCCAAATCATCTCCCCTGTGCCCACGTGCGTGGCTCAGGTCTCACACACACACCTTCACTCCTGTTCCCTCCAGTCCCATCACCTTCACCCAACCAAGGAAAATTTCTTTTTTCGTTTCTTCTTCCCTTTCTCTCACTCCTGTCTTCCCTGCAAAGTTTTTCAACTCAAATTCACTCCAGACCTACTGTGTGCAAAGCATTTCCCCTTTCACATCCCTTCCCCGGCCCACACCCATCAGCTCACTCATGCCACCCCACATCAGATAAGATGCAGCCATCTGCTAACTGTGCGTGTAACTGTATTTATGTATTTGTCTGGCCTCACTTTTCACCCAGGAAACGAAAATGTGACCTTACCCTTCAACAAATTTATCATAGTAAACTTCTACTCACGAGCCCAAAACAATGCTGAGTTTTAAACATCTTCACAAAGTAAATTAACCACTGCTCACTTGCATAATGTGTCACTGTCCTTTTCAGTCCTGTCCAACTGGTTATCATAATGTATAAGTACCTTGCAGCCTTTGCTATTTCTGAAGCTGTTCTGTGCATGCTCTGCAGGACTTGCCATGCTGGGAAGTGCACCTCCAGGAAGCCTTTCCTGCCAGGTAGAAAAACAAACAAACAAAAAATACACCCAGGTTACACTTCATAAGGATTTTAGGTTCACGGCAAATGCACTCCTAGTGGAATTTTTCAAGAATTCCAATAAAGTTTTAGAATTCAATCCCATGACATTTGACATCCAATGAGCTAAGGCCCTGTGAAAGCTCTGTAGGCATCTTCAGGTAATGAAATGCCTTTGGAAACAAGGCATGGAAACTGGAAAGAGGCATTAAATGTTTAACCAGGTCTGTGGGAAGCTCTTTGGTCCCCATCCCCAGATAAGATCAGGTGAACACATGCAAGACCACCACACATGTAGATGTACAGAGAACATATTTTCAAAGCTGTCCCTTCCCTGGCTCTGGACTCCCAACCATCATTACAGACTGATTTAAAAAACAAAACACAAAAAAAATCTAACAAACAGAAAACCCCCCAACAACCAATCAATCTGTAGTCCTCCTGGGATGAAATAAGTAAGCTGTGAAGAGCTCCTCTCAGCTGTAACAGTGAGGATAAAAATGGAGGAAAACACAAGACTAACCAGGTACTGCACATGGTATCTGCCACCTTCCATTCCCAGCAGGAGCTCTGAGTAATGCCTGCACTCAGTGTTGCTGCCACTGTCCAACCCAAGGACATCTTTTATACAATGCCTCACTGATAATCCTGTAAGGATTTTCAGCTCTGTCCTGTACAGCGTTTTAATTACTCACACTGTTTCAGGAGATCAATCATTTACAGAAAGTATTTTCATCCCACTAATTGTAGGTTTCCTAGAGGACTCAGTACTGTATTTCATGTCCTCAGTGCTACTAAATGCTCTAGGAAAGTATCCAGACTTCCCTAAGTCATTTTTTTGTGCATGTGCATATGATTTCATAGTGTGCATGTAGTTTTGGAGAGGAAGAGGGTAAATCGGGGCAAGGAAAATTTTTAGGCATTAAACAGAAATTCTGGCTGTCAACTTTCTGAAAAAAGATCAAAAAGACAATATTTTAGGTAATGTCAGAATAGCCTCATTGAAGTCAGCAGCAGGTCTGGAACCTACAATTTCTAATACTAATAGCAGACAGGTATGCCCCTGCACTGGGAAAAGTAATTTCTTTAGTTAGTAGCTAAAGGTTATATCTAGATCTCTAGTAGCATCCACCCTAGGGAATGATTTCCAGCCTCCCAGGACAGGTAGTACAGAACATCTCATGCTGACACCGCCCAGGGCTATCTTGGCTCTAGAGCAGAGCGACCATGCCCACAATGTGCGGCACTTGGCCTTGTGGCCATAAGACATAATAGTTCCTTCTGTGTGTGCTTAAGGTCAACATGCCTAAAATAATTTGAGTCGTGTGGCAGCCCAGGAAGGCAATGATTTTACTGCCTGACATTCAGGGCTGTACTGCATGTCCTGCAGAAGGAGAGGGTGGTGGCAGGGCACAGCCAAAGAGCACAAGGTCTGGGATGGCTTGGAAGGACTGGAAGGGGCAGATGGAAGCCAAATGCCACAGTTCTGTGCTGCCTTCTGGGAGCAGTCCTGCAGGTTTTCTTTTGGTGGGGTCTAGCTGGTTCACCTCAACACCAGACACAGAAATGGGCTGGGAGGCTGAGATGTCTGGCAGTGTAGGTACATTTACTGCAGGCTGTCACCCCTCCTTAAGCAGGCAAACCATTATAGTCAGAGACCCGCAGTTTCCGAATGCAACAACTCAGGCCATGTATTTTGAAGAAAGGAAAGAATGGAGGTCTCCAAGTGTATCTGTATAACATATCTGAAAAGTAATAATTGTATGGTACTGCATTCCCTGGAGTGCTGGTAACATCATACCTTCCCTCCATGCCAAGGAAATTTAGATACAGCCCAAGGAGAAAACTGCAATTCTAGTGGAAAAAGGGTTGACATCTGCCAAGTCTCTGAAGCTCACAACACTGGGAGGGTATGGAGACACCAGGTGGGAGATCTGTAGCTAAAGGGGAGCCCCTGTTTCCAGCCCCTTCCTATTGGGTACCAAATGCTCTAAAGTGAAGACAATGTTCAGCCTTGTTTTCCATGATCCTGAACCAGTGGAAAAGGCTCACAAGTGCTATCCCACAGATGAAGACACTTGCACATGAGCTGGGTAGTGGCAACCTCTGGTATACATGCTCTTAGTTATGTGAAACGCAGTTTGGCACCTTGGCTTATAAAGGGGGCTGTGAGCTGATCAGCACTAAATTATTGGATTGCTGTACCTCAGTTGTGACCTTGAGTCTTTAGGAAAAATAGTCTTCATAATTGTGATCTCCGGACTGCTGTGGTATGTAGATCCCAGAAGGCAAGTCTGGTTTACTCTGGCTCTTAGCAAATGAGAATCTGCGTCACAAAACCCATCATCACAGTTGGCATTAACCAGCAATCATCTTACTAATTATCTCTGCAAAAATACCCTGTTGAAATGGCCCAGGCAAGCCAGAAGACCCCTTTACCTTAAATAGCGACCTGTGGGTCCTGCCCTGACAGCAATTTTATCCTGAGAGAATTCACTTTCACTACCCACAACCCTGTACTCTGGCACTCTCACCTGGCATATCTGACTGGGGTGGACCGAGGAGTATTCCAAAAATGGAACTTTTACATCCCCCGCAGGGGTACAAAGCACAGTGCACACGGCATGACTCAGATGCTGCCTGGAACATGTAATGAGGATATTAAACTAGATCATTGTTTTATAGGTTACTTTACTTTTAATTGAAAAAAAAAAAAAAGAAAACACACAAGCCAACCAACCTACATATTTGGTCTTCAGATGAATTTTTTGTTTTACATGACAGCTTTTTCCTCTACTTAAAAATTTGCATAAATACTGTCAAGACAGGACACGCATGGTGAAGAATATGCAAAAGCCCAAGCTAAGCCCAGCTGCCTGCCTCTCCCACTGTGCTCTGCCAGGACAGCAGAGATCAGTGGGGCTAGTACAGGGAGCAATCCCCCCTTCTCCATGTCACCAGGTCAGGGACTTGGTCCCGATGGCACACAGCCTTCTCTTCAGTGACAGACCCTAAACAGAGAGTCTGGTTTCAGTTCACTCAGCCCTTTTCCTGCACAGTCACTATAATGGTGAAGAGGGCAGTTGCTTGTTTTCCTGTGGAAACTGAGAACGAGAAGCTTCAATGTGACCTTCCCTGCCAAGAGGGGAGAGCAGGAGCAACACGACCAGGAAAGGCATGGATACTGGAAAGAAGGTGTCACAATAAGGTTGTGTTTACCCACACAAGGGCACCCTGCCTGATTTCACACAGATTTAATTCAGCTAGTGCAAACTCCCGTGCAGACACTTACTTGTGGTTCAGGGAGGTTTATCTCTGTAATAGGATTAGAAAAGGTTTAAGCTAAACCAAAAGAGAAGAATGCACACAAGCACATTCGCAGCTTTGAAAACAAACAAATACTGAACAAATCTGCCTTTAGACATGGCCAAAGCAACCAGAGCTCCATTCCCACCAGCCCTTCACACAGAGAGCATATTATCTAATGACATCCTCTTTGCTGCTTTTCCTGCTGCACCCCTACCTTACCACCCACTCAGTACAGAAAATTGCTGCACTTTACACCTACATGCTGTTAAATAACTTACATCACTCCAGAATTTGGCCCAAGTAGCCATACTGGCTTATTAAAAGATGTGCAGAACAGCTAAGCAAATTTTTTTTGTCCCTCTAAGAGGGCAGTGGGCAGCAGAGTGTGCTTGTGCTGTAAGAGCCTGGCACTGTGCTGCAGTAGGAAGAGCCAAAGGCAAAACAGAAGGAGGCTCCAGCTGCTACCCCGCATTCAGCACAGGGAAGCCATTGCTCAAAACAGGTACCACCAAGACTTCCAAAAATCCCTGCTGGTGGGAAAACACCTATTTAAACAGTCCTTTTATACTGAGAACACTCGCACAGGTTAATTGACAGGGTATTTGCTGCCTGTCCAAGTAATACTGCTGCCATCTGTAATGAGCACTGCAGCCATTCAGCTGGAAGTACAATGTAACCCAGCAGGGAAAGCAAAGTTTACTGCATCCTCCTGGAAGGGCAGGGTGGATCTCCATCTGCAGGGCGTGGTTGCTTTGAGGTGGAATTTGTTTGGGAGTGTGGTGTAAATAGCATGAGTCCCGTGATGTTGGTTCTGAAAAGGTGAGGATGTTGGGTTTACATTTTTTCCAAAAGGTTAGGAGCTGTGGTGAGCCTAATCATCCTGGCATGTCAGCCTCCGCTACCCAGGGGGAAGAGCACCACCTTCTGAATTACCAAGTCAAATTGACTGTAGCAATCAACTCTTCTAAGTCCCCTTCCAAACACAAACAGGCCCAACCCTGCTTAATTTATGAGATCATAGCCCAAGGCAGTGTAGCTCTCTGGGACATCACTGCCTCACCCATCATCTACAAACATCAGTTGTGCAGGGATGGTATAGATCTCTCCCCGATTTTACACACACAGAGATCTCTGACCAATGACATTAGCCCAGTAGAAAGTGCCTGCAGCACCTCTCCAAGGTGGTAGGTAACCAGCAGAGCCATGGAAATAAGAACAGAGCAGTGGAGTAATCAGGAACATGTACTGTGCAAATCTCTAACCTCTCCTGGATGGCTTGGAGTAAAAACCTCTCGCCCAAACCGGTGCTTGTCGTTCAAAGATACCTTTTGTGAACCTTGCCACACCAAGGCTTTGCTGCTCACCTCTACTCCGAGTAGCATATTCATCTTCTCATCATCACTTCAGAACCCATTTGCATTGTTAAAAGAAATTATTTTTCCCTTGATATCTTCAAATCAAAGCTGCCTGAGCTAGAGATCTTTCTTTTGTTAGGGCATGTTACTATCCTTAATGAGTTTCTCAAATGCATAATCCATACCTTACACTTCATAAGTCACAAAGTGTTATTGTCCTACAATTCAGGTCTGGCCAAACACTGAAGCAAAAAGTTCTCACTGACTTTTTCTTGAATCTGTCCTTTTCATAGCATTGGTTCTCTGACATCAATGCAGAAACCTTCACCACTGCTTACAGAATTAACTTTTTTGACCCATAATTTACACCTGACAAAACAGAGGTCTGACAAGCTGCAGAGGTTCATGAAACATCAGACTGTGACTCTGTCCCTGAGCTGATATCAGAAGGTCTGAAATCTGGACCCAAGACAGTTCTATAACCACTATCTATCAATTTCCACAAGTTGCTTTGCAACACAGAGAATCATGAAACACAGGAAAAAAAGGTGAAAAATAACTAATAACCCTCTCCTAGACAGGGCAAAAGTGTTGTAGCTGGTACATCTGATAATCATTTCATAAGTTGTATCATCTTGGGTGTTCTGCTTGACAGCCTATTCTTAGAAATTAGTTCCATTCAATAATTTCGCAAAGAAAATCAAATTAATTAATTGACAATATGTATACTACTCCTACAGGCAAAAAAGCTGAGAAAAGCTGACATTATATAGAACAGAAGATCAGAATTCAAAATTATCTTGATAATCTGCAAAAACTGTGGAAGGGGAAGTTTTATTTAGTAAAAATCAGTACAACATACTGTGATTGTAGAGGCATCCTTCCTCCCTCCTCAACATGGGTAAGGTCTCGACTGGTGGACTGCCTCTAGCCTCAGATTCACCCTTCAACAAAGATGTGGACAGATTGCAGAGTCCATGGAAAAGCAGAAGGTTGGGATACACAATCTCCAGCAACCACATGAGCTGGGGTGTTTAGGCAAGGGGAGAGCTGGTTAAAAGGGAGCAAGAGAGGGACATCTTCAACTGTGTAAAAGGCCACGCAAGAAAGGGTTGACATTAGGGCTTCCAAGAAGTCTTCTTTCAGTAGCTGTATGATAAAGTTACTTTTGATAGCTGGACCCATCTCTGTAACAACTGTATGATTTATGATTAAGAAAGAAGCTTGAAATAAAATTTAAGGGTAGTCTAAAGGTTAAAAAAGTTGAAGTTAAAAAAAACCTGAAGAAAGTTTGTCTTGTGTCATGATTTGACTTGTGCTAGATGAGAAGATCTAGAATTTTTAATCACAATTTGGCAATGCTCACTTGCTTCCCTAAAGGGTTTTTGAATGGAACCAGCATTATATCAACCATGTTACTGCATTGTCTGTTTTCACTGACATGGGTATCTTGAGCCCGATGCAGCTTTCCAAAGCAGCCAGGCTGCATAGGAACTCTATTATATTCCAACTTAGCACCAAACTCTTCCTTATCTTCTTATCTTTCTGCAGAACTTTTAAAAAGTCAATCTGATGTGCTCTGCACTGCCTTACGTAGGTCTTGCAGTGCTCCTCACCTCTCAGATTTCATTCTCTGTGCCCTGCAAGCATCAACATCCAGACTAAGTTTTCCCTCCAGGTATGAGCTTGGCTTTCTCTCAGAGTAGTCTCATTTCCCTACCTTCATGCACACTTGCATTTCCTTAATCAAGAGCATGAACTTCCATTAAATAGAAGAGTCTGAATGACAAGTGTTAGAATAATTTTTTTAACCTATTCTCATTCAGTAGGCACCTTACTTCCCTGCAGACCGGGCATCGCCTCCAGCCTACTCAAAAACCTGTGCCCTTACTGACACCAGCATCTCATTTTTATCCTGATTTTCAGCTTCTTGTAGACAACAGAAAAAATAGCAACTTGTGTGGATCACATCTAAAACCACCTGCATAAGTTCAAAGATAATTAGCCTTTTAGTTACTAAATGCTGTGCAAAGCACACATTTAACAGCTAAAACCGATTTTAATCTTTGCTTAATACTTTTGCCAGAGAGTCCCATTCATTGTGAGGCAGCTGTCTAAATACCTTGGCCCCTTGGGGTGAGGAGACAGCGGAGCCTCTTGCAGTGCTCGTGGGTGACCCCACTTGGCTTCTTGCACTCAAAGCCGCTTCCAGATCAGTTGGGTCAGAGGATGCCAGTGTGGCTAGACCTCCGAAGAGATGATTTATCTGTGAAGTGCAAAATTCTCTCTTTCCTCGGGTAGTCAGTCCTGAAGTTGTAACAGAAATTTGGGTAGTGAGAGTGGTCAAATTAATGCCAAGTAACAGCCATATTAGCAAGGAAGTACGTGGATTTACACCCCATTGCCTTCATAGTGGCCAGGCAAGAAACCACCAGTCACTGCATCTTTTGCCCCATATGACAGTGACCCCCTGAGTCAAAAAAGCCCTGATCAGCCAGAGGCAACTGCAAAGGGTGGCACAGTCACATAACTGTTGTACCCAAAATGCAAGACTGATATTTTTTCTTTCATAACACCTATGAGTGCCTGCTTGTAATTATACTCCACCAAAAAAAAAAAAAAAAAGATAATTTTTTTTAATCATCTCAAATTTCCTTCTGCAGAATGTGATTAGACATTAGTGCTTTCTACAGCCAGGCAGCTTGCACATATCCACACAAAGGGATGACACAAGAATCCAACAACAAAAAATTAATGAATCTGCCCTCTGCAACAGGCAGTACCCAACACTAAGTTTTACCTCAGTGCCTTCATATTTTTCAGTATTTAGGGAACCAAGACATTATTGCGTAATCAGATGATTACCCCTGCATATGGGATATGTAACATACTGAGATGGGAAGGAGCTGAACAAAGGAATGTGCCTACGTGTGTGGTGTGATGAGAAAATACGATTTGTTCCTTTTAAAAAAAAGCTAGTGCACTCCTCAATGGCAGACCAGGGCTGATTATACTTTTAGTGCTAAACTGCCTTTTTTAAAATTATTTTTCCATCTTTGCTTGACCAGTTTCTCTGCTATGGGCCCTCAGGTTTTAAATATAGGGAGTGGCATAAAAATTGCATTATTTTCTAAATGTTCCTGACACCTAAATCAGGCAAGGCTCTCCCTTACAATCACTGTCTAGTTCTTTCCTCCATCAGACCCTTCGAGACCAAGGTCTTGTATGAGGAACAGAGATGAGAACTGTGAAGCACAGCTGGGAGAGAACACAGATTGCAAGAGACATTTGGAAAGCAAACAATCACCACAAGAGAAGATTTTCCTTTCAGGCAGATGTTCAGCCAGTCTAAATTGCCAGTCAGTCCCTCTGCCAAATATTTCCCAGTGGGTGGCTCTCCGTAGCCCCCTGCTCAACACCATACTTTTTTCCCAGGTCTCCTCAGAGATGTGGTGCCAACTGGAAAACTAACAGCTTAGGAGAAGTTCAAATGCCCTACGAATGGCAGGGACTTTTATTTACCTATAATTTACCTACCCTGTACAGTTAGCTGATAGACTGCACAGCCTGTTGAACAGGGAAAGCTCTAGGCAGAGGAGTATTACAGTTAGTCATGAAAATTATCATGAAGAAATAGCTTTTTTTATTTTCTACCAGGTTGCCTATAAACCCAGTATCTCCAGGTCTAAAGGAGTGTTAATTCACACAAGAATGATAAAAGACTGATCTTGAATAAAGCGCCAAGAGGACTCAGAAATCACACCTAAGAAATTACAGAAAGACTTGTCTAGAAACTGGGATATAAAAAATAACAACAAATCCATTTGGGATCCTTCAGGCTTGCCTGCAAGCCTTACCACCTTCAAAAGGGCTCACACCCAAACTACGTATATACAAGCCCTCTTCTATTGCAAAATCAAACAAAACCCGCAGTTTATCAGAAGACAGGTAATAAAGACCATGAGAGTGACATCTATGCCCCCCAAATTGTGACTATTCCCAATTTAATATACCTTTTCCCAGCTTGATCATCCAGGAAATTCTACCCTTTCCTTCTGGAGTGAGGTTGATGGTTGCTGAAGGCCTCCTACAGCTCACCAATGGGCTCAGCATTTGCAGGATACAGCTTCAGATCAGTGTTCTCGGCTGGATGGATAAAAATACAAACAAATCAAACCACAACCAAAAAAAGCCTCTGGCAACTCAGAAGAAAGCTTATAATCGTTATATTTATCTCCAGGATGTGAACTTTCCATGTCCTTACTGATTTCTCTTATTAGGCAATCATCAAGCACTGATAGGAACTTTTTGCAGGAAATGGGAGTACAATGTGTTTGTAAGAAAAACACCAATAGAGCAGGCAGCCAGTATAAGGCACTTGACATTTCAGGAAATTAAGTTATATTGTGGTCCCAGCTTATAAGTTCAGCAAGACCCATGAGAGAACTCTGTGGAGACCTGCTGTGCTTTTATTTCCATAGTGATGGGCACGCGGGCTCACTGAGGGCAGTAGCCGTGTGTGCTCTGTCACAGACGTCCTGCTGCCCTTCCTCTCTCCCAGCAGCTCCTACACTGCTCAGAGTCTGCATGCCCCAGCCAACTTTGTCCTTTAGATGCTGAGCATGCTGTTCTGGGAGTGAAAAAAAAACAAAGAGGACTTGGAAGGTCAAAAAAGTCCAGTGAAAACAATAACAGAGTTTCAGAGAAAGCCTCAGACCTCTGTCAAACAGAGCTGAATGTATTTTTGGAATGCCAAGTTCAAAGCCCAAAGCATGTCACCCCTAGATGACAGATCAATTGGGGGCTGCAGGTATTACAAGTACAAACTGGAGATCCAGGGTCAGGCACTGAAGCTCACAGGGAACAGATTTTATAGGCTTTTTGTCCACACCATTGCCAAGAGGGCAGAAAAATAGGAGGTTGAGCAACAGCAGTACACACAGCAACAGCTGTGTGGGATGTGGAGAAACATCCATCCTGGAATGGAGGGAACAGCCACCAAGCTGGTGGTGTTCAGCCGTATTCCTGGTGGAATTCCTGCTGATAAACATGGAGACAGAAGACAGTGAGTCACCTTGTAGAGATACCTCTCCTTTTCCTGAGACTAGCTTGAAGCTGGCTGGGGAAGCTGTGAGCTGCCACCCGTGGGCCTGCGTCCCAATAGCCTCTCACCTGCTAAGGTGGCAAGAGAAAGGCAGCTATAGCAGAGACAACACACCCTTTCTTTTTGAGGATGACAGAGGAGAGGGACTTCTGGAAGCTGCTGGGGACCGTATTCAGGCAGCCCCTCTCTCAGGGTAGTGCCACATATGCTCTGCTGTTTGAAATTTGCCTTAAGAGACCAAGGGCTGAAAACAGGTGAAAACACAACTCAGGCCCCTGAGGCTCTTGGGGGGTCTCCACATTTTCACATCCAAAAAGCTTGGTTGGTCTTGGAAAGCTTGTGGGATTGCAGCCAGCACCGCTAAAATTCCCAGTCAAAGGTGTCACATAGGAAACTACTTTCTCCTCCTGTTAATTTGGTGTGGGCTTAGGGTCTCTCAGCCCACTGAAGTGATCAGTGCTTGCAGTATGTGGCTTTGGACTGATTTGGGAAGGATAGCTGCCCCACTACTACCCTGTGTACAGAGCTGGGCTAAGGGCAGCTTCCATACCCAGCTCAGCCTTCAGCTCTGCTGTGTGACCTCAGGCATGCAGACAAAATGCAGCCCTGAGGAGATGTAAAGATCTATTTGAAATCATCCAGCTGAGCAAGAGAGGATCAAGAAACAATCAGTGCCTCCCAGTCCCTATCGTCCCCACACAGCCCTGCTCCAAAAAGAGGAGCAAGTCAGGGATCAGTCAAACCCAGCACACTCTGCCCACTGAAGAATTACAAGACTGTAAAACAACCCAACTATGGACCAGCCTAACCAAGAAAGAGGCAAAACCTTTTGTGGAAGAGCCATTGAGAATTCCATTATATTCTGACCCCAGTAGCATCTACTCTATTGTTTGCAATGGGATCATATAGGGAACTGAGATTAGCTAAGTTAGTTAGAGCATGTTGCTAATAACACCGAGGTTGTGGGTTCAACCCCCATTTGGGCCGCTCACTTAAGAGCTGGACTTGATGACCCTTGTGGGTCCCTTCCAATTCAAAATATTCTGCAATTCTGTGAAAATCATGTGAAGGTAAAACAATTAAAACACTAATGCTGCAAGCATTCACCTCCATAGAGGTGTGGAAACCTTCAAGTTTCCTTTTCATTATACGGATGAGATCCTGCTTTTCACTGGCACAATAGAAAATAGCCACAAAAATTCCACACGCACAGCATCAGACCCCGCAACCAGCCTCGACACGCAGAGCGTCAGTAATAAAACACACCCCTGCAGGGATTTAGCACTTTGGCTTGTGCTCAGCTGGGGGACTTGGGCAGGACTTTCACTCTTCAGACTTAAAAAAATATTAATTATAATCAGCTCTGTCATTATTTCAACCCCCGCACTCCCCCTTCCCTGTTAGCAAATGGAAAAGGAGCTGCGTGCTGATGGGATTGTGGGTTGCATGAACAAGATGGGGCTCTGTGTGTGTGTGTGTACTGCATTTGCCCTGGAAATCAAACAGCAGCTTCAGCAAGGGCATCCTGGGAAGGGCCCTCAGGTGCCAAAAGAGAAATTCAGGGAAACATTCTTTTATTAAAACAATTACAACAGCTGCTGCAGGTACTTCGTTATGCACACATGCAGGCACCCCTCCTTCCCGTCCATCGCACACATTCCCTCTTCCAAAGGTGCTCTTGCACAACCAGATGACAAAGTAGTTTTCAACTTAAATCTCTGCAGGACCCACAGCCCTTCTCTTACCAACCTGCCATACCTCCCTGGTGCATTTGGCCTCCTCACCCCCATCCTTCCCAATGAACATCCTGCCTTCTCCTGTTCTCTCAGAAGTGTCTCTGAAGTGCACACACAAGTGAGGTTTCACACTGGCACCAAGAGAGGCATTGCAGCCAAGACGGCTAGAGCCTAGAGAGTGCACAGGGTCTGAAGTGGCCAGACAAAACAGGGACTTCTCAGGGATTCCTGAAATTATCTCCTTTCCTATACAGAATCTTTTCCTCCATTTCTAATTTCCTCTTTCCATGAATTGCAGTGGTGGTGTCCTGCAGCACTGACTGATCAGTGGTTAAGTGAGGGGTAACACACCGAAGTTTGAGAATTAACTCTTTGCCAAACACCTTTGTGCTCATTCATATGCATGGAAAAATAAAACATTCACCTCCCCATAAAAGTTTGCAAGGCTGCTTCCACAACACCTGGAAAGTTTCTCCCCCAGGGTCCTGGTTAGATTAGTTGCAAGGTGCCATTCCTGATTTTCCACTACCCCCTCCCAGTTGCACTGTCACATTCTCCTTCCAGCTCTACTCCACCCACATATCTGAGCTATCCTGCTTTGGCCTTTAATAGGGTATCTAGTCTTGAAGCTTGACAGGGTCTCCTTGTTAGCTGCCTGTGTAGTCTCTGCCAACACAGGGCTGTGATCCACATCTAAAGGCTTCAAGAGGGAAACTGCAAACTTATAATACCAAGGGCCGTGCAACTATCCTGTCTCTTACTGGAAAGCCTGCAAAGAGGCAAGAAAATGCAGACACACTGGTGTATCTCCCTTCTCTTACACATACTCCTCTCCTTTACAGTTTACCTGCATTGCAAATGGAATTTGGAAAGAGCATGGGACTCCAGGCAGGACCACTGAGCAGGCCAGGCCATCCCTGGATATGCTGCATGGAGCCATACCTCTACATTTCCCACAGCTGGCTGCAGGGCTTAATCTGTAAATTGATCCAGATGGACAATTACAAGAAAGATTAGGCTCCAACACATGATGGAGCGAAGACTACAGATACACAGCACTGGAGCATGGTAGAAAACCCATAGCCTAAGACTACTAGCTTCATTTTCACCTTCAGTGTTGCTGCTGTTCACACTTTGACCTGATCGTGCACCCTACCATGGTCAAACAGGTACCAGATGCTGCTCTTCAGGTCTGTTAGCATAACACCTTTGCTTTGTGCAGGTGTTGGCAACCACACTTACATACAAAGCAGGGCAAAATCCAGCCCAGCCTGGAGAGCACAGCTCTGAGGTGATCACTGGAGGCTACATTTCACCTGACAGGCACCACCCTGCAATGGGGCACTGTGGTGCTACAGCATTTATGTCAAACACCATCTTGCTTGAGGAAGGCACTTACTTTCGTTATCCTCTGTAGCTGGTCCATCTACAATAATGGTTTGCTCCTGCTCCAACCAACTCCTTTTTCATTTTGGGAACAATAGGAGAAGCAAGATGTCATGCTCCAGGCAATTTCCATTTGCCTTAGGGCAGGATGATGTCTCTCTTCACACAACCACCAGCAGGCTCTAATACCAGAAACAGAAGGACATTCTGAACAAGACCCAGGCTGATTAGCAAGAATTTGGATTTCAAGCACTTTCTAGTTAGACTTGCTTGGGACAAACCACTGCAACTTGCTATGCCTTAACATCTTCAAGGTTAAACGGCTGCTAATGAACTCCCCACTTGCCTCAAGAGCATCTGTCCAAATGCAACAGATATCCAGCTAGCCTTGGTAAAAAAGAAGTCAGTAAGCTGGCAGAAAACCTTTTGACCAGCAAGGCAGACACTGTTCTGTCAGTGGGGGCTTGCAAAACACTTGAGCACTTTTAACAACAACACTTCAGCTCTGAGGTTTGAACAAGGGTAAAAGCACATGCAGCGGGCTCATAGTGGGATGCATAAAGTTGTCCCAGAAACATGACATCTAGATGGGAAAAGCATTAATGTCTGAGAAATGCTTCTGTAGGGGCAGAAAATTGGATGAAGCAGGGAAAGATGTAGCTCAGCAGCTCAGCCCATTGCCCAAAATAACCAGGTGGTGGCATGTGGGATCCTCCCCCACCAAGCCCACCAGCAAATGCACCAGCGATCCCAGAGCGTGTTCACCCTGTCGTCAGCTTTGCTGGGCATTAGTGGTGGACAGCACCCCACCCTAAGAAAACATGGGGCATTCTTGGCACTTCACACTGCAGGCAAGGTCATCAGACATGATGACAAATTCTTTGCCTGCCATATCCAGAGAGGTATGCAGGGGAATACGATCCTGCCCTAAGCAAGTGCCAAGTTTGATTAGGGCTGATCAGTCCAAGATGCTTCCTGTGAGGATCTTGCAAAGAGGGAATTACTGGCCACCCAGAACAAACCCAGAGACAGGAACATGAAGGCTTGTGGGGAGTTTGGCCAAGTCTCTCAAACGTATAAAGCAGACTGTCAGAGCCCATGAGAACAGGCAATCTTTCTGTTTGGAAATACAATGCAAAGGGGCACTTCTTCCGGTGCCCTACAACCTAGCATGCATAAGCCACCACAAATGGACATGGCAGAGCCTTCCAGGCATCCCTTGCAACTTGGCACTGACTTGGCCTTGGAACAGAGAAACTCTGGCCTTTTCCAAAATGATCCGCCTGACACAAGGCTCAAATAGTTGGCTGAGCAGAGCAGGGATCCACCCGCATTCCCCTTTGGGCACCCTCTGTGGAACCTTGACTGGGTCCTGTCTTCTCTACTCTCTGCTCCAGTTTCCATTGAGGGCAACAGCCCTTTCTCACTTCAACAGAGAGCTGTGCCTAAGCACATTAACACTGAAAGGACACCCCGGTGTGATGGCCTCACCCCACCGCAGCCAGCTCTGGGGCACACATTTAACAAAAATTTCCCTCCTTTTGCTCATTGCACAACAATGTCATCACAGATGCCTTGCAGGTCTTCTGAGGCCCACAGGGCTCCAGAGGGGTCAGCAGGGCAGAGCCAAGTCAATGTACAAGGCCTCCGTGGTTCTTCTGTACCTCCACCAGTCCTAGGAAGTGGGATTTCCACCTTGGCAAAGATGCCAACAAAATGACAGCTCAATTCCAAATTATATTTATTTTTCCCTGCATGCAAAATGCGTATCAGTTTTTATGTGTTGTCTTTTTTCTCCCTGTGATGGAAACTCACCCTGCTCCAGCCAGCAAACAACTAAGGAAACTACAGAGGCAGCTAACATTAAGAAAATTCTATCCTAAAGCCTCCCCTCACACACATTTTCCCCACCACCATCTGTTTTGCAAATGGGACAAACTAAACTAAACAAGCTCCTGGTAGCTAAATTCCTTGCATCTCAGAAAGCACATGGATCCCTGTGCCAATGTAAACAATCTCATGGATAGTTTACATCAAACAAGTGAACCAATTTCATCATAAACAAAGGAACAACAAATTGGTTCAAAGCCTGCCATAGTACATTCTGTGGAAACATCCTCCAGCAAAGACAGGAGTAAAATAACCATAGTGGGACCTTCAGTGCGTACCCAGCCTGGCACCCTCACCTTCAAAACAGTGTGGGAAGTACAAACCTACTCTTCCTAAAGCTCTTCTATAGATTACATGACAGCTAGCTTCGCTATCATGGCAGTGGCAGTCCAATGCAAAAGATAGCAAAGATCATATATTCTAGAGATCATCCAACCAAAGATCAGCATAGGGAGAAGGGATGATGTGACCCTGTTGGTTGGGTGCATGGGAGAACTGGTTATGGGCTGGCTGAGGGCTGCATCAGGTGCAAGGAGCCACAGTAACTCAATGTCCATGCACCCATTCACAGCAATCTGATGATGCAGTGATGGTAAAAAAAAGAATGGAAGCAACTGTGCTTTCTTCACATGGAGTTTCCTTTTTCCTTGGGCTCATGTGCATGCACTGAATTCTGGGATATGAGCAAGTGTCCAACAACCCAACCCAAAACTGATCCTCAGCTAAAGCAAATCACCAACTTGAGAGAGAAATTTGAGGGCTGGGGAGGGAAAGATGGGCTCTCACTTCCATACAAGACTGGAACTACCCTGGCTTTGTTTCCTGAATCTCCTTTGGGAAGAATCCTAGATCCTCAGATTTGGCTAGGGGTAGGCTGAGGACATCCCCACTTAAGATTACAAGTCCCACCTGGAGTTTGATTTCAGGGGCTCAGGACTGGAGCTTTCAGTACACAAGCCACCAAACTCAGCTCTTTATAAAGATACAGTTAAATGTGTCATAGGTAAATTCAGATGAAACCCCAAGCTTACACTGAAGAAAAAATACTCAGATAGACTTTGTGTCAGTTGAGAAATAGATTCTAATTAAACCTGTGCAATTTTCCCAAAGAGGCAGCACTAAGCAACTTGAACTCAGCAGCTCCTGCCAGAGCCCAAAGCTAGGAGATTCATCCAAGTCATCCATTAACTGCCTCTAAAATCACCTTCTTTCAAGTCATCCATGCTCATGGCATGTTTCAATTACCAGCACTTATAAAAAGGCACTTTTTGATTCAGACTATAAAGAGTTGCAACCTAAATGCATGTCCCGGAGCATTCCCTCACCCATGTCACTGCCAGGAGTGCAGAAGGTGCCTCCCTCGGAGCAGAAGCAGCTGCTTGGTGGCACCCCATGGATTAGTACTGCGCCTTTCAAAAGCTGCTACCAAGAAAAAACAAAATCCAATTGAAAAATCCCTCCCTATATAATCATTTCAAAGCACATTGATTTGGAATAAAAATACAGCGAACAGATTACTCTCAGATGACCCAGCTCCTGCAGAGACCCATGGAAACCCACACAGCACCCCAAGGCGAGTGCAGAGACTTGGGAAACAGACTGAATCCCAGGGGCCTTGCTAAGTACCACAGACAATTCTCTTTGGTACCAGTTACAGCAAGAGATCAGGGAAAATGACAAATTAAAGAAGGGTAGTAGAAAAAAATTTTTTTTCCTCTCATTACACATTCCTGGTGGTGGCATACTGCAGAGAGGAATTGAATCAAGCAAATGCATTCCAATACGTTGGGCATATTGATTATTTGACAGCCTCCTATTAAATCAGTCGCTTTAAAAGCTCTTATGTAAAGGACATAGCTGAAATAGACAGAGCTCAAGTTTGGATACAGTCTGTGCTGGAGTAAATAAAAAACAAGTCCATGGATAAGAACAGAATTAGAGTGGATACAACAAGTATACAAAAAAATACTGGAATCAGCTTACAAATTTAATACATTCTGCTGACAGTAGTGGTGGGGGAGGTTGTTTATTTAATCCAGAGAGTTTTTGGGCACAGAGAAAAACAGGAGTAGGGAAGGCTAAATGCACTATTGCTAGATCCCACTGCAATTTGAGGTTTGCCTCTCCATTTCTATGGTTTGGAACACTTGCTTCTGAAGGCAAAGTTCAAATGAATATTGCCCAGGTGGCACTGTGCAGTCCCCACTTTGCTAATGTTCATGCTGGAACAGACAACAAATTGCCAAAATTAGTCTGGAGGGCAGTCAGGGGAGGGATGGAAGCAGCACACGGTTGCCTTGGAGTTACCCAGGTTTATCTACACATCATGCTGTACGCTCCCTGGTTCTCATAATTAAAGTGTCTAGACAGGAGATGATGCTGGTGAAGTAGCAAGTAAAAAAGGTTTTGTGGAGTTTTTCAGAGGAGGCCAGCTAAAGCACAATGACAGACACGAGAGCTGCAGAACCCGGTTGAGATTAGAGCAAGTTTTGACCTGAGTAAAGGTCCTTTCATAACCTTTCATATCTCAAAGGAACTGCTAGATCAGAATACTCAGGAGGGCTCAGATCTTTTGAACCAGCATCAGATTAGAGGTTTCTGCAAAAGTAATTCCAGCTGTGTCTCAGCTTCATCCAGATGCTGGCATTTAGCAGCCTCAACTTGTGTAAACCAGCCTCACTCCACTGAAGTCAACAACAATTGACACCAGCTGAGAATCTGGCTCTCCGTGTGGTTTAAATATAGTCTAAAGAAAGAGAACTTACAGAAGGATTGCCCAGTTCCTCATGTCCATTTCCCCCTTGGGCTAGGACTGAATAAGATGATTTTTTCTTTATAATTTATCTCCAGTTATTTTTAACAATAACATTATGAGCTCACATTTACTATAGCACCTTCCAGCCTTTCAGGCTTTACTAAGAATCACAGAGAGAGATGGACACAGCAGCAAGATGAAGCCACCTCTGGATGCAAGACAGCAGATATTCAGCATGCACAGAAGCCTGGACACAAACATAATAAATCATTGAGGGTACTAAGACAATTCAGCTTCAGCACCGCAAGAGTGAGCCCCAGCCATTTGCATGAAGAAGCAATCCAAGCAGTAGTTTCAAATCCTTCTTTAAGCTGGCCATGAGATTGACACGATGTTTTTACAGCCATGCAGGGTGTCACGATCACACCTGTGGCCCTACATCCAGAACACAAGGCCAGATTACCACACATACTGCTGGGGAAAGGCAAGCAAGTCACCTTTGAGAAAGGAAGAGCAGCTGGATCACTCCTACTGTGACAAACCAGGGTTCTTTGGCATTTCCCCATCTCTTTGGCTCAAATGTCCCTGAAAAACCAAGGGATAAGACTCTGAAGACAGTTACATGGTAACCTCTGTGTGCAGAGTTGCCAGGTTAGGATTCTCCAGAACTCCAGCCACCTCACAGTGACATGTATATTGACTGCTAACCAAGGCAGGGAGGTCATTGGTTTCAGAAAGCTTGCAGGTCTGACGTCCCTGACCAACTCTTCAATATGGGAGAGAAATTCAGAAAGTAGAACAGCAGAAATAAGTTGTCTCATGGGCTTAAATCTGTGCTGTTGTGCTAGAGGTGGTAATACCAAGTTTTGTCAACAGTGGTATAGTCCATTTTATCTGGGATCAGACTAGGAAACTAGGGCCCACTCAGATGCTACCATGTGGGAACAGCTCGGAAACAATATCTTCCAGACAGTCCCCCTCAAGCCACCACAGAGCAATGGAAATGCACCAAATAAAAGCTGTGGCCACCACCCAAATGCTCCATCAAAGACATGAACTCTGGCCTCTTAAAAAAAAAAAAAAAAAAGAGAAAAAGAAAACCAACACAAACAAAAAAAACCCACCCCAGATCCATTAATGAAAAATAAAGCACAAGGCAAGGGGCGATGAAAACAAATAAAACTAAGGCTGTAAAATGCCTGGTATGTAAGATGTGTTGAAACTTGCTGCTGACAGCAGACATTCATATGCAGCCGTTCATAAGATGCACAGTAATTACCTTCTCTGGGAGGCTGTATTATGATGATTTCTTTAAGCAGAGCATAATATCTCTAGCAACAGGATATAATTACAGCAAAGGATATGCCTCTTAACCTCTTTCCACCCCCCCTAGCTGGCTCAGGGAAAGGACTTGGGGGCCAGGGACTCTGTGGGGAGGGTGAAAGTAGTTTACCCTGTGCTACTGCCCTCGTTACCTACAGCCAAGCACGCTTTTGATGGGGCTTGTGGTGGCACTGCTCTCACAGGAACTCGATCTCTCTCCCCCTCAGCTTAGGGTGAAACACTCCCAACACTGCAGGACTTTGACAGAGCTGGCAGCAGCCACCAGGCCACCGAAGGAGTTCGGCACAGTCAGCCTACTCTGGGCTGACACCTCGGTGGTAAATAAATAAATACCAAAAACAAACAGGCGAGGGAATGACTCAGAGCTGGAACACGCTGGCAACACCGTGTTGTCCGTGGCAGGACTTCCGACCTCCAGGCTGGGACCGTGCTGGCCCCAAATACCCCACTGCAGAGTCCCTCTGAAGCCAGTGTGCCCTGAAAAAAAAAAGCCAAGGCTCCCAGATAAGGGTCGGCACCATACCCAGCATGGGTCATGTTATCTTCAGAGGATGGATGCCACTTCCTGGTGATTACCTGACCCACCTGCAGCAGCCAAAATGCCAGAGTTGGTCCTGCCAGCTCAGTTCTCTGAAGTTGGCTGTTCTGCTCCACTTCCGCAGCCCTCCTGCAGAGAGGCACAGGCAATCCTATTGCTGCAGCTGTTGGATTGACTCATATAGGGTCCAGAAGTAGAGAAAGGTGTGGGCAATGACAGAGCCCCAACATCTGTGAGCTCAGCTGAGGGACTCAGTCTCTCACACTGCTTCCATCCACTCCCAGTACTCACTTCTCCAAATTCCTCTGTGGCCAACACAGTCAATGGTGGGCAGTGAGATTTGCTGCACTGGGAAGGAGCTCAGTGTGGTGAGGTCCCATTTGCAGACCAGCAGGTAGGAGGCTGTGAGCACCACAACATGCTTCTTTTAATTATTTCAGTCATCAGTCCTAGGAGGAAAAAGCACAGGGTTAGTCCCCATCCCCATGCCTCTCCCCCCAAAACCAAAACTGCAGTGCTAGGCTCTGTTGTTGCTAGCCCACACACTGATTATCTCAAAAATCAGCCTAGGAGCTCAACCTTCATTTTCCAAAAGCAGCCAGAATAGCAGCACTCAGTGGCTTGGGCTCTCCGTGCCAGATACTGAGAGCAGAGAGTCTGGGAAGTTTTCAGAGCCCTTTTTCAAGATCCAGACAGGTTTGCATTCCAAGGTAGGAGATGTTTTTTGTAGATGAGAGACTGGAAATCTTCTTTTTCTAATATGAAACCGCTAAAAGAATAGCCAACATTTTCCTCACTGGTCTGGAAATTGCGTTACAAGTGAGAGTCTGCTTGGTGCAAGTTTGCAAGCTGTGATATCAGTAGGAGAATTTCCCTTCCCATTTACAAAAGGAAATGAATTTTGCATCCACCGGATGGCAGTGTGGGGAGAGCAATCATATTAGTCATAATATTATTGTTTTCCTTTTAAGCCTCTCAAAAGTCATTGCAGACACAGCAATTCATTGCTTATTAAGATCTCCCTGCATTACAGCCAGGGGGAAAAAAATCTAGGTCTCATTAATAAACCATCTTCTAGGATCTCTATAAGTAGACACACTTTGCTTAGCCAAGATCATTCAATAAATGATTTGGCTTGTCTGACAAAGGGAAATGATTGATTGGAGTGTGCTTTAAATAGTTCACTCTTTATAATAAAAGCAAAGGCTTCAGATAGAAATACAAATAGTAAAAAGGCAGTATTTCTGCTTCAAGAGAAGATAACTCCATGTACCAGGCTGTTGGGTGCTGGCAGCACACACAGAGTTCACTTCAGAGTTCTGACTGTAGGACTGAATTATTCTAAGCCTAAAATGGCAACATCTTCTGCAGTTTCTCTTGCCAAAACATTTCACTGAACAGGAAGGTCTGTTCTACTCTCAGACATGGCAGGACATTAGTTATCAATTTCAGAGAGCAAATCTTTGTTTTCTGCGTGGCATAAAACTCCAAGTAATAAAGCTGAATGTTAAAATCCAGGTAATTAATACTACTGAAATCCATCTTATCACTGGGACGATTGTCCCAGAATAATAAACGTGGAAAACCAGGAGAAAACAAAACTTGGGAAGCCAAGCCACCGGCCATCCTATTTCCACTAGAGGGCAATAGCAAACAAGCGACAAAAAAAAATGGAGGCAAGAAGTCGCTTGCGAGCAACTGGTAAAAAATGGTCACGCTGTGCTTCCCGAGGCATCAGCCGCAGCTGCCCGGTGCTCCCCGGTCCCGGCCCCGGCGGCGCCGCACCTCTCCCGCAGCCCCAGCCCCCGGCTCGCCGGCCCCCGAGCAGCGGCAGGTACTGCCTGCCCTCGGCTCCGGGCTTGGGTTTGCCGGGTTAGTCAGTGGAAAATATCCACAGATGGTTTTGGTCTAGAAAACAGCCACAAGTAAAAGAAGCACTTTCAGCGGGATGTATTTAAGCATCATCAAATAGGTGGTCAGATGCCGCCCTGAGCAGATGATTGATCCAACCTAACACATCATTCAGTTCCAGATGTTGCAGAGAGCAAGAAAGGGAGATGGAACGACTTCAGCAGCCTGATCTATTTGGCTTACTGAAGGGAAGGTTTGGAGGTGATTTGATCAAAATCTATTAACATTTCTTAGTGGTGGACTATCAGAGATGCTAAAAGACTTCACGAATCTAACAAACAAAATTATAACTAGATCCAGAAGCTCAAAGTAAAAGCTGGATAAAATCAAACTGGAAATAATATAAACTTAAAAAATTAAAACTTGCAATAATGCCATTAGTTTATCAGATGAACAAATTATGTAGAGGAGAGTTTTATTGTCCACCCTTGGAGCTCTTAAAACAAGATTTGCTGTCTTCCTGAAATATGTGCTGTAGCTTAACAGTGAATTATTAGCCTTGATGCAGACATTACAGGTACAGGTCTCGTCTGAATGAGGCAGAAGGTGAGACTAGATTAGCAGCATGGTCTCTTCATGTAATTACAGTCTACGAAAATCAAGGTTCTTGTTGCAGAGAATTGTCTTTCAGCTGTAGGGGCTGACTCCCACCTTTGCAAACTCACTTCACGGGCTGTGTCGACACAGCAGTGACAGCAGCTCCAAGGACTCTGTCACACAAGGAGCAAAGGTGGCCTTCAGCTAATGGGGCAGCTTCTGTTGCCCAGTCATTACCTGTCTCTACAAAGAAAAGGAACATGAGCTTAAATAAACTCTTCTCCACACCAAATTGTCCAGGGCCAACACAGGCCATTCTGTGCCCCAGATGAAGCACTCGTTCCTGGGCTGTGATAGCAGCTGAGAAGAGACTTTGCCAAGAACTAATATGTGAGATTGACGGAGAAGAGGTGTGGGCCAGTTTCAGTGTTTTGAGCCTCCAGAGATGGTAGTCACACAAAGGTCGTGTAGCATAGAAAGTAATGTCTGCAATGCCTACCCTTTCTCTTCCCACTTCCAAGCCACAGAGATCTTTGCTGAAAGGAAAGGAATTTATAGTGGATGCAGCTCTCTGGGACTTGCATGTTGCTCAGACAGCCAGAGACCTGTGATTCAAGCCTCCAAAAGCATCATACCACTGAAACATCCCCAGCCTCAGCCCAGCCCTTGTGAGCTTCAGCCCAGCCCTTGTGAGGACAGACAACTTAAAAAAGACATAAAAAAAAGCTCAACCTTTCCAACCAGAGACATGGAACAGTGCTATTGAGGCTGTAATCTGCTTCCAACCTACACCAAATGCTACCAAGTGCTTTACAGGACTGGACAGTTATAAAACAAACAGTATGTGATGACAGCACATCGGCCTTTGCAATAACTTGGGGTCATTTCTCTGTGGAAGCAGCACAGGGAGGTGCAAGACTGAGGCAGGTAGAGAGCATAAGCTCATGGCCCACACTCCTCTGTGTAGGAAGGGCTTGCAGAGGCTTCCAAGTGTTTTTGCAAGGCTGAAAGGTGTTGCCAGAGAGCTGAGGGAACATGCTGGGAGACAGTATAGACATGGCACACTGCGCTAGGCAGATGACAATGGCCAGCTGTGCTGAAATGGGAGTGCTGGCCCAGGGGACTACACCTGCCAAGCCTCCAAAGATCTGTCTGCCTGCCATAGCTCCACATGCTGGGCTGACAGCTCAGTTTTCTAAATTGGGGAAAAAAAAAAAAACAAACACACCAAATTAAAGCAAGAGGATTTGAAGTGTAAAGGATGATAATATATTTGGACATTGCACTAGGATTTTTTGACATTTTTGATTTTTGGACATTTGCCTGTAGGACAGGTTACAACTAGTCCAACTTCCTCCAAGCACTGCCCCCATGACTTGTCTGCAGCAAGTCTCTCCTTCTCCTTCCCCCCACTAACCTCGGTTACCTGCACAAACTCATAGATGTCACCCTTGCTTTCTTCAGACTTCAGTTCTCATGTGCCTGTTCACATGTGACCTGTCTAATGTCTGCAGCCTACCCTTGATAAGGAAAACACATCTGAGAGTCATTACTGCTTAGCTAAAGTGATCAACAATTAAACCCCATTTCTTAGCATCAGTCTGCAACACCTTTCTTCTTCTGGCATGCAACTGGAGCAGTTCTACAAATCAACAGTTTGAACCACTTTCCTGGGCAGGTCATCCCCAAAGCAGGAGGTCTGGAGTCACTGTGGCTTCCCCTTTCCCAGAGCCAAGGGCATATGGAATGCACCTTTATTCACACTCACATGTAAAGGAAACACCGTGATCTTAACAGTACATGCTGGAACCAAGACCATGCTCTTGCACTTCCTACTCAATTTTCAGAACAGGAGAGAGGAGGTTATGGGGCAGCAAGCCTGATACAGGCAGGTGTCAGATTAACACATGTGGAGGCAGGAAAGTGAAAGCATCTAGGTGGGAGTGGACAGCCAAATTAGGGGTCGAAGAGTTAAGAGAAGAGAGCCCATTATTCATCGCTACCACTGTGTTCCAGGCGTAAGAAGCATTTGGAGCTGATTAGAGGGAGAGCAGAACAATGCACTAGAGAAAGCAACAATGCCCTGGTTCAACCCAGCAGATGAGCTCCGTGCTCAGAGCAAATTGGTCTAAAATGAGTATTGCTCCATCTCAAAACCAGAAAGGTGTGACCTGCTTCTCTGACCCTGGCATCAGCTGGCAGGAAGAGAATTGACAGGATGACTCTTTGTTCCCATCACTGGAGATCGAGCATATTCAGTTCCATTTCAGAAATAAAAGCCAACAGCTTTTCCAGCTGATTTTGGGTAACTAATAACACAGAACTGCACTCATTAACTAAGCTGGCTTGTATTGTAAAGAGCTCCAAGGCAACAACTAAATGGATTTGATATTAACAGCAATGATAGTGTCAATGTGACTTAGAAGCCTTAACTAATAGCCTTAACATTTTCAAATGTAAAATATATTCAGTTTTTAAAACTATCTCAATGGACTTTTGTGAAAATTTTGCTCCAAAATAGTAACTGAAACTACAGCACCTGAATGCTGTGCTCTGTGCAAGATCTGGGAAGCACTTGGGTCCTTCTCCAAGGAAGACTCCCAGAGATTCATAGTTACTTAACTGTAGTTCTGGAAGTTATTTTCCAAAGACACTTAGAAGTTGCAGTGTCAAATTAGCTTGATTTTATTGTGAGTTGACTATTTGTGTATCGTCTTTTAGTGAAGATACTCTCACTCGGCTTGCTGATCACAGGGCTCATGCTCTGAAGAAGAAATAAACACTTGAAGTTTTACGTCTGGGGAAGGAGGGAATATTTTGAAGTCTCAAAAGAAACTCACCAGTGGACTTGTGGGCTACAACTATGTATTTTTAGGTATCCTGATTGCCCAATATTTGCCAACAAAGAAATCTCAAAAAGCTTTATGTTCCCAGAGTGTCTCAGTAAAATTTGCATTGGCACTCCCCCATCTGGTAGTCACTGGACAGGTAGCTGTAAAAATTTCTGTCTATAGGCAGAAATTAAGGCACTGATATCTAACAAACAACAACTACTCTTTATAAGGAATGCCCCCCAAACATTTTCACACCTTACATGAATCACCACTTCAGCTGAACTAGCTTGAAAGCCACTCTGTTGCATGTTGTGAAGATGTGTCAAAGTGCAGGACCTGGAGGATGGCAGCAGCCTGTCCCAAAGGGAAAATGGCCACATCAGCCAGCCTGACATCCTTAGCAACTCAGCTACAGTTCACATCAGGAAGAGCAGGTCACATTGCATCTGGCCTGAGCCACACTCCTTTGCTAGATGGGCTATTTAAAACAAACAAACAAACAAACAAAAAGTCACGATTGCCAGGACAGACAAATAATAACTTGAGTATCACTTCTAAAAGGAGGTATTACCTCCAGTGGTTCGGGAAGAATGAAGATGGGCTGACAGCAAAGAAGGGCGAGAAATGAAAGCAGGAAGCAAAACTCAATGGCAGGGACAAAATGCCAAGCAAGAGAGCAGAAAGCTAGTCTTTTGTGTCTGGAGGACTCCTCAGATCTGGATTCCAATCTTCTGCGAGAAACTTCCTGCATCTCAGGGCCTATCTGGTACAATGATCCTGGGAAGATTTGAAGAGATGACTGAACTGACGATAGAGTATTCCCAAAGGAAGGGGAAGAAGCCTATTGACAGTGTATCTTCCTGTTGCCAAATGATCAAATCAGTTGTTGCAGGAACCTGGATATATTCCCAGTGCTGTCCATATCAACTGGAAAACAGTAATGTTTTTGAGCTCCCTCTGTGCCCACACCAGCTGAAAACTGGCTTTGGAAAAGGAGGTACTTCATCCCCACTTTGTCAGGTGGTTCCAGTCAAATTCTTTGGAGAAAGGACTGGCTAAGGCTCAGGGCATGTGTGAACATCACCGAGCACTTGGAAATGCAGCATCAGTTTTGGCCTCTTGCAGCCAAGACCACATAAAAGGCAGACTTGGAACCTTCAACCTGCGATTTAACAACAAGAAGGTATTTCAGTGACATCTGGGAAGAAAACTCTCTGGCTCTGTAGTAAGGCTGTCTGCTGGGTTCAAAGATCTTGATACTGTTTTAGCGAGACCAGCCACTACAAGTGGGAAAGCCATTTATGCAAAATCTTCTACTCTTTGCTTTCACCTGCTCTAACAAGATCAATGGATGCTTCTTATGAGAAGTATCCCTTCTTGCAAGAGCAGAATGTGATTTTTGGTTATGGACTTGGCCTGAGCATCAAACCAGCTGCAAAATGGGTTGGTCCTGAGGTTCACATCCAACCCTGGAGAACAGTAGGAAGCATTCACTGCCACAGTTTTGTCATGGAAATGGATACCTTGCAGTAAGTCTGACCTCCTTTCAACAGTCTTTTCAGGCACCTTGAATAACAAGTGAATATATCAATGCCAGTTCTCTATCAGTGATGTTGGCTCCTCCAGTAGCTCTACATTCTCTTACTGGTACGAATGGCCACTCTCCTTCCAGCCACATTAACTTTCACTAACTCAAGATCAGATAGGGACTTCTTTTCTCTCCTCTTTAGGATGACAAATAGGAACATGACAAGTATCAAGAAGGGAAGCAGTATGCAAGACTTAAAAATAAAATAGGCCTCCTGTCAATGGACAACATTTAAGGATGATGTCTGAGGCTGATATTCATCTGTTTTGTACATAATGGCTTTCCAAAGCACCTAAGCCTGATCCTCCAGTATTTACTTCTGCACTTTTCAAATGGCTTTGTGAGGCCTCAAAATTGTCAGGAGTAGCAATAGATGTTATTCTTGTCTCCCCTAAATCGAGGGTGCCACCTGCGAAGATTTTGAAGTACAGAACATTTACACTCCCAGACAAGACTGATGTGCCACCTATTAGACTGTCATTTACCAAATCCTAGGATTCTCTTAACTAGAAATAGGCACTGCAGAGAGCACCGAGTTGCAGCAAAAAGAAAAGCTCTAGCATAAACCTTTATTGTTTCCTTTAAAGAAATTGCTAGCAGAGACCTTTAAAGTGAAACCAATAATGATTCGAGTTTCCAACTCCCCTTCCCTGCTCTGAACAGATCACAGATTCACTGATGTTGACATGTCTGTTATTATTTTTATCTTGTCTAAACAAAGAAAATAGTAATAGCTTCAAAAATGCACCCAGAACTTCTAATCAGTAGGTTTCTGAGCACTTTTCAAAAAGGACAGTGTAATTATCTCAGTTTTATGAGCAATTATCTGCATTTTAGTAGTGGGATAACTAAGACACAGGAAGAAGAATTAACTTGCTCAGCTGGCCAATGAAATACCAAGAAACAGAATGAGATATCCTGAATCCCCATCAAATGCCCTCCAGATAACACTCTTGCTAATATAATCAATTAGAAACATTACATATCACCCATCTTCAAAGAATTTCATAAAAAGTGAACAGACATCATCAGTGTTAAACGGCACTGTGGATCTCAGTATCCCATTGCATCATCTGCTTTGATCATCTTTGCTGTGTGCCTATAACTCATGTAATTAATAGTTCCCATTCTAAGAAGAGTGAGATAACTGACTTATCTAGCAATCACTTCAGAAAGATTACTATTAGAAATAGGTCTGCATTCTAAATGTACATCTGCCATTAGATGAGCAAGGCCAAATGCTGGCTGCATGAAGCGACACTAGCACCAAAGCTGGCATAATTCAACTGCTTGGGCATTTGTCCTGTGTGCACACACCTCATGTGCACCACTGTGCTGCACCTCTCCCAGCCTTGCCAGGTCTTCTTTCCAACAATCCATCATCCACACTATCACCACAGCCTGACCCCCCCATGTACCTTCATGCTCTCTCAAATTCCAGCAACTGAAATAGTTGTCTCTGTATTCTTGATGACATGGACTTTCCATGGCTTGCTCAAATATCCCTGGCTAAAACAAGGGAATGTCGCAAAAGAATGGTAAACTAAACCTGACAATAAAAGACCACAGCCAAAATATAACTACTTCAGTTTCATTTCCAGATTGTCAGTTCCATGTCAAATATGTAGGTGATGCCTTCATAGAAAGCCACTAACAGTAGTTTGCTTTACATCCTGCACTCTTAGTACACATGTAAAAATTACTGAGCTAGCCTATCACCTATTTTCTATCTGCCTAAAATAGATAAAAAATAAATAAACTAATAATAATAATAAAAAAAAATCAGTGTCCCAATATGTCTCATGCAGATGACAACAAGGCAGACATGACATCCTCACTGACAGTCTGTCGTGGAATTCATCACAAGCAAAGACCTACAAGCTCTGAGAAAGCAATATTTCAGTCACCAAAAACAAAGCATTGAAAACTACCAAAGCAATCTGAAAGACCTTGAATTGTTACAACAGAAACTGAGGTGGAAGCACAGGGAGCCTAATGGGTTACTACAGTCACCTACTGGTTTATATAAGTTTCTAGCATGTCTAAGTGTTGTTGCATATGTGTTATTTCAGCAGCTTTCCTGAAGCTACATCAGATTTAAAGCAATGTGAAATGAAATAAGAAAGAAAAGACAATCTGGCTGATTCTGCATGAAGCATAACTGTCAGCAACTGACACAAAAGGCAGAGCTGGAGAGGGAGACAAACGTGGGGCTACTGTAAGAGGTGTGTAAAGACCTCACACCACATGTTCCTCTGCCTAGAAAGCCCACAAGCTTCAACATGAGTATCTCTTCGTGTCATAGCAAAATGCAGAATGAAGAGCATTTTAGATGGTTTCAACCTCCCTAACATTCCTCCTGCACAGCTCTGATTTAACTGTATTGATCGTCTTCCTTAGAGGAGATAAAGTTGCCTTCCAGAGAGAAATGCAAAGCAAAGAAATTAGACAAGAAAGGACTGTAGTTAACAAAGTCAGATTTTTTTTCTACTAGCAAGGAGGACTCAGTTCTGCTAGTTACTGGCTATACCTTTATACCAAAGTACCTCTGATCCGCCTCCTACCATTGGATTCAAAGCCAGTAAACAAAGACTTTCTCACATAATCATTATGCTTGGGGTTTTAACCATCTGAATATTAACCTCTAAAATGAAGGCTCAGTTATGAGCATGCTTATATGACTGATTTCATACATTCCTATTATTTGACTCATATAGCCAGAATATTACATGGCTGACATCTCCAGACTAGTTTTTTGGAGTATGTAACAAGCCTGAATTGGCAAGATCCAAACCTAAGCACCGGGAACTTGCCTATTAGAGTGTGCTGCTCACAGCAGAGTACAGACTATGGCACAGCAACGAAGAGCCGTTCATTAGACAGTACCAATCCCATGGGTTTAGCTCCATTCCTCTATACATCACATGTTCTGAACTGTCAAATTCAGGGATAATTATTTCCGCTCCCCCTTTTTTCTTTTGGGTACAGTAGCTCATGGACAGCCACTGATGGCAGCTTATGAATACCTCTGCTGATGAGCATGGCTCTCCTGAGGTGCTGTTTTAGAACAGCAGTCTTTAAGACAGAACTAAGGACCATGTTCACACTGTGTCACAGATTAGTGGCTTTCAATGCACCTTTTTTCCTTCCTGAAAGCCTCTCTGCCCATCCCTTAGACTGGCACATCCCTGGCACGGAAACTAAGGACACAGCCTTGTAGGGTGGTTAGCAACTTCTCAGTGAAGGTAGCAGGAGTTTAAAGCACTTAGACTCAAGCTCTTCAAATAATTGATTGACACAATAAATGGCAGTGATTGACCAAGCACATCCTAATACCGTCCTTGTACATTCCCGTATAACAATTACCACCATCAAAGAAGGAGTTTCAGTTGGTCACTGCAAGGTAATTTCAGTCTTCTTTACTGTATTCTGCTTCCAAAACATTAGGGAATAAACCCCCATCAATATAACAAATTAGATGGCAACATACATTAGGAATTTGCTTCAGCTCCAGCCCTCAGTGACTAGCACAGTTTCAAGTGTAAACAAACAAAAGCTGCAATTTGCGCCAACTGTTTACTCTGATTTTAAATCAGGGTTAGTTTTGCCAGTACAAATTATGCCTCCCTTTGTCTTCAAAAAAGCTGGCCGTAGACTAGAGGAAATGAGACCTTTTTTTTGTGTTAAATGAGCTGTCTGATTAGATAGATCTCTTTTTACCAGCTTTTACTTCTCCGTCAATGACCAGGGATTGTACAGCATTTATTGTATGTCTTGTCTTCCATCATTACTCAAATATAGATTTAGTCTGTATCCCCACTAGAAGTTAGGAAGGCAGAGATTCATCTGCTGGTGCAAATAACAGCATGAATGCCAGTGAATGAGATCAGGGCAATTATTTGCCCCGTTAATGTAAGTCAAGAAACTCCAATTCACATTTGGGGTCATTAAAGCAGACTGCTTATGATTTTCTTGGCCGTATAAAAGCTGAGTATTCCGGATGAGATTCCAGCTCCCAAACAATTCCCAGCATGGATGGACTAATGAACAGTGAAAATAAACTGTTACTGGCTTTGCTTACCATAGTAATGAAGAACTTCCTCATGGGATGCTGCTTTTCACAAGAGCTTGCACAAAGAGTGGGTTTGGAAGCCACAGGTGGGGACTCCCAATCCCAAGCATGGGACTCCCAATCAAGTGTGAATCTGAAGTTTTCCCATTACTGTCTTTGTCATGTTTCTCTTCCAGTTGCTCCATCTGGAACTCTTGCTTGTTTTCGCCATCTGACATTTCAACAGCCTAAAACCAAGCAAAACAACCCCTCTAAACAACCAAAATATTTGATCAGATCCTTTATATAAATGAAATGCTAGTGTATGCCAGGCATCTGAACTTGGTAAAAATAAATGAGTGCTTCAAACCCACTATTGTTCTCAAGGTCTCTGACCTTCAAAACATCATTCTATTCTATTTGTAAACAACAGACATAAGAGAACATGTGAATACCACTTCACCCTTTGGTAGCAGTATCTATCCCAAGACCTTAAAGTGTTCTGCAAATATTAGCTAATACTCTCATGCCTCTAAAAAACTCCTACCCTTCTACAAATATTAGCTGAATCTCTCCCCACGCCACTCAGCTCATAAGAGGTTAGTGCTGTTCTCCAAGCTCAGAAAGGTTGAATGCTCTAAGGTTATTTAAGAGTTCTGTAAAAGACTTGGGCACCAGAAATACAAGTTAATTAGACTGTTATGTATGCCTAAGCCTCTGGAAGCTTGTCCAGAGTATCACCCAAACCTGTATGCCACTTTTGGAAACTCTAATAAACACCAAACTCAAATCTAAACCAATCCAGATTCCATTTATACAAGAGAAAGCAACTGGGAAAACTAGAACAATAGTTTAACCACTCACCTTCTCTCCCCTTTCATAGTCTTTAAATCTCTTTAGTCATTTATCCTTTTGTGCACACCCAGATAAACCAAGGAATAGGAGGCCTCAACTTGCATTCAGCAGGGAACACAAAGTGGCACAGGGACTGGGAGCAGCACACCTCACACTTAAGCACCATGGTGATGAACCTAAGTTGAACTCACACAAGTTTCAGGCAAATACCAGCTTAGCACAGCTGCACTGGTACAGCTGGATTGGTTGCTAACCATAGATGTATGAACACAAAGATAAGGCCATGGTAACTTCATATGATAAACAGCATGAACTTCCTAGGAGGGTTCATTGGAGGCAATTCATTTCCAAAGCACAAAAAATGTGCTTGGCTTTGGCTCATGTATCTCTCTTGTATCTTTTGAAAAACTGGTCATGGACATTTATTTAATGAAAGTTTTCAACATGTCTTATTAAAGGGCATCACTCCAAGCTCTGGCCAAAACTGCAGCTTACAATGATTTTGATTCCCTCTGGGCTATGCTTCCATCAGAGGGTGGAAACACCTTCCCTCTGTGTTGTTTTGGGTCACCCAGACTTACTAAGCAACTCATCTACTTCAGTTTTACCACAGGAAATAGGTATCAACAAACATAGAAGCTCAGAGTCTCCGTGTTGCAGAGTTGAAATACAAAGCAAAATTTCCAAGTATGCTTTTATTGCCTGTACATGACAATTTATTTCCATTAGAGAATCAGTTAAGAATATCTTCCCAAAGAAGGGATACTACTCTGTATTAACATGAAATTGTACTTGGTCTAAAATGATAAATATAATGTGCAGTCTATAATTATAGATAATGTGTAAGATCGGTTTTTTTCCCCAGAATTTTCTCTTCTATATTTTATGGAGTCTTGAATCTGAATTGAACCTAAGATGGAAAAGCTGAGAGATATTGACAGGAGAAAGCAATGGTGATAGCAGTCAGTATGAGGTTAAAGTTCTCCAGGGGTTACTCTTTTGTTGGATAGAAGGGGCCAGTCCACACGGGTGTGGCTTTTGGCTTTTTTACAATGTGTTTTTGACTCTTGGAGTGCACTGTGACCATTATACAACACTGATGAGTATTCCCAGAGCCTGCTAAGCACTGCAGGAGCAAAAAGAGAAGGTCATGGCAGCCTAAAAGTACTATCTGGTTCCCTCAGTATGGAAAAATATTTGCTACTACAGTGCATGTAAAGCCACAGGTGAAATGCAGAGTAAAAAGTGAGAGCTAGGAGCCTGAACTAGCCAGACAAATTCAGAAGGAAAACCAAACTTCCATCATTAACTTGGGGTTGGGCAGGAAGGTTCAACACAATGAAGTGATGGATTGTTTCTCTGAATGTCTGCAGCCCGAGACAGGTACCTTTCTGGAGGCAGGAAAGAGGTCCTGGCTTTTGGTGGAAGAGTAACCATGCAGATTTTGGTGGCCTAACTTATGGAGTTGACCAAACTAGAATAGCCCATTTCAGCCTTCAATGCAGTAGTTCAAAGTGGGTAAGAAAAAAAAAAAATCCAAGAGAGATCTGAAACCCACTTTCCTTATTCTGTGATTCAAAGTGCTAGAAGGAAGAGAGAGTTCTTCAATCAATAGAAGTGATTTTTCAATCAGCAGAACTGGCTCACAGGCCAAAAAGGTTGAGAAACACTTAAGAAGCCTGCAGGCTTCTCTTCCAAGAGATCTGCTGGAGGTCATGCTCTCAGGCTGGTGGTGTGCTCACTTCCCAGGCACTCTTGCCAGTTCTCTGCACTGCTCCCATCACTGCACCACCACTGTCTTGAATCTGAGTATGTGGTTAAACACTACACCCCTGAACATGCTTACCAGTCTTCAAGCTCTCCAAAGGCTTGAAATGCTTCTGAGGCAATATAGTGGGGCAGAACCCCACAATACTGGAGAGTTTTCTTTTTTTCAAAAGTAGGTTAGGAAAGTGAATCTGCCTCCCATCTGAATAGGCTCCTCCAACTCATAATTCCCTGGCTAAAGAGCTGCTCTAAAACTTCCTCTTAGCCAGTATGATGGAAAAAGTCTCCCTCTACTTGTGCTGCCCTACTGCAGATGGTCTAGCAGAGTGCTCAGCTGGAATTACCCTGGCATAAGGCACAGGGAGAAGGACAGACAAGCTTGTTGCTGTATTGCTCCCCCATCACTGCACGGAGGCCCAGAAGCTCCCCTGTGTGACTCCTTGAGCTGAAGTGGCTCTGCAGGCTCCAGACTTGCCGGGTGGGTCCCCTCACCCTCCCAGGCACACAGATAACATTCAGCACTGCCAAGAGTCCTCAGTACCATGGGCAGGTTCCTGTTCTGCAAAACACTGTATATATGTAACCTAAAACACTCCTTGTGAAACACTTTATGTTTAGGCAAAAAAGGAAGAAAAGACAAAAGGTAAAAAAAGGGGATGCCCTTAACAAGCACAGCCAAAAAAATGGCCTTTTTTTGCAGAGCAATGCAAAGTTTACCACCAATGCTGCTAGTGGTGTTTCTGACAAAACAATGGAGTCAGAACGCAGTTGATTTGTCTGGTGCTTCCCACAGCCATGTGTGCATCCAGGGAGAGCTTGGAGCTAGGCAGCCTCATCTTTGATGCTGGGTGTCAGGATGAACAGAAGATGAACCTGATTTCAAAATGGTTGTCTTATCTGCTTATGTCACATCACAGACTTCTTCTGAAGCAAGAGTAATTGCATAGCACTCTCATCTTTGCTTTCCTGCTGCCCATCCATCCAGCCATGAGGAAGTCACATCCCCCTCTAACAGCTTCCTTGCTTTGCAGCTTACTCCTACTTATTTCAAAGGAGCTGCCAGTATTGCATTTTCTTCATAGAACCCCAGGGAAGTTCTAACCTCAAAATTAAGAAAAACAAAGTCCTTTGAATATTTTCCAATTAACCTAAGATTGACACTAACACTTTTCATGTGCCCACTATTTGAACAATTGGGTTTTTCCTGTATGGCCCAATTGCCTGGCCTCTTGCAGCATCAAAGGTCTAAGTAATTTCTTTCTCAAAGATCACTCTGGTTTTAAAACTCAAAGTTAAGTTCACTTCTAGGTTGCATCATTTAGTGGAAGAGATCAGAGAAGCCTTGCAGCAGCACAAATCCAGGGAAGATATCAAAGAAGAGACAGCATAGCAGGTCTCTCATATACTAGCAGTGAGGGCAAGTTAACACTGCTGAAAGCCTTCAGGGTTGCGTTCTGCTCCCAGTCTCACAGCATAAATATCCAGAGAAATCCCTTGCTGTCATGACAGAGGGTTAGTTCTGAGTGTCTAGAGCCAGCAGAGAGCATAATTGCAATGCCATAAAAAATGTCAGCATTTGTAATTCATGCAAGATGCTGGAGGTAGCACTGTCCCATTCTGGAGCTTGCAGAAGCATGCTGGCCTTCAGGGGCCTGAAGGCTCCCTGGCCTGTTAGTCAAACTTTCTTTGAGTTGATGGTGGTGCTGGAACACAGGAACACTCTTTTCTCAGCTAAAAAAGCAGTTCTGCCAGCAAAGTTGCAGGCAGGCTTCTGTGCAACCTGGAACAGAGGGAGAAGGCTCCCAACACGTAGTGAAGAAGCAGCACTGCCCGCAGATTCACAGACCACACAGCACCCAGGGAGCAGCCAACAGAGACAGTGTGTTTATACTATTTGTCACCCACTGTTGCTTAGGTAAGGCGCATCTAAAAGCTATTGGGCAGATTGCCGGTGTGTCCTGACTGCCGAGGTGGGGAGTTTCTGAGTACTTTCTGTCCATCAGCTTGCAAATGTCGCTCTGAAGAAGGTAAAATATTGTTGCCCACACTTTATAGATTGGAAAAGTGAGGCGCAGAAGGCTAAGCACCCCAGTTCTCTCTTCCTGCTTTCTAAACCATAAACAACAATAAATCCTTCCCCCAGTTACTGGAAACAACAGGCCCTTTCAGAAAAAGGGGAGCTGCCCCTTGCCTGGAAACAAGTAGCCAAAAGCAGTTGGAGCAGCTGCAGCCTATGCAGTGCCTGACACAGCCATGAGGTCTTTTCCTCCAGCACATCTCTGGGGTCCTTGTCTGTACTCACAAAAACATTCTGTGCTCTGTATGCTCAAGGAGTTCACCTTCAATAAATAATCTGAACAAAGGGAGTTAGTGCTGGCACAGTTGCATGGGTTGCTTCAGGGAGAGTTTGCAGCAATGTCAAACTCACCTCTCCTGGTGGCTGCTGCCACTTGCTGGGAAGGAATCCAGCCCCCAAAGGGGAACACTTAGGAATATCAAGAGCCAAAAGCGATTTCGTCCCCATTAGTTAATATCAAATATAAAGGTCACATTCCAGTACATAGCAAGCAGTCATTGCCTCCTTGAAACACAGTTAAGAAAGATCTGGGGTTTAGGATCCTTAAATGAAGAAACAGAAATACAGAAAAATAAAATGTTTGCAGAATAATTGCAGGATAATATTGCTCAGACAGCATCAGTAGCACTCAGATTACTACCTGGAAAAATCCTGGGTCAGAAGCATATTGCGGACTCAATCCAGAGAGCAAGCAGTGACCCCCATGGCCAGTACTGATGAGGACGTTGGGCAAAATGGCCAACAGCATCCTTTCTGGTTTTAATAAAATGAAGTGTCATTCATTCTCCCTATTGTGGAAAAACAGAGAAAACAGCAGGTCCTTCTGAAGGAAGAGCGAAGTTCTTAGGGTTGGGTTAATGTACCAGCCTGAAGATGTCCAAAGAATGCTGTTTAAGTCTACAGGTATACTGCAATAGGCTTCAGCAGCAAAGTGGTCCTTCCCAACTCCAAATTTAAGAGAATGAAGGAAAAGACGAATTTACCTCATGGCAATCGAGAAATGATTGCAACCCTACAGAAATGTGGCAAAAGGAATATGAAATTTTGTAAGGGTCATGAACATCTAGAACAATAGTAGTAGCTTGTCTATTAATGTAAGTTACCGGTCTGGCTAACCCAAAGCTGATGGCAAAGACCAGGCTCATCCATTTATTCCTCAGGCCTTCCATGGCCAGCAGCTGTGCTGCACCCCTGGAACCAGCCCGGGGACAGCACACAGCCTTCGCTTAGACCAGGTCAGAAGAGAAAAGCTAGTGGAGGGTACATGTAATGATGGCAGATGTTCATAGAGCAGAGATAAGGGACCCAGAAGATTCCTGTCTGACTTTGGTGTTCCCATAGATTCTCTGCATGGCCTTTTGATAAACCTCTGCCTCACCTTCCTTCTCCATCCTCTTCTCTGCAAAGTCCTTTGTTTCTCCAAAAACTCAGGAATAAAAGAACTTTCCCCTCTTCCATGAGTCAAATACACCAGTGATAGCAGAGCCTATAACAAAAGTTTTACTGCCTAGAAGAGGCAACCATTCTCCCTTAAGGTCCCCACCACTACCATGTTCCTGCTAATTTCTAGTTCCTGGCAAAACCTGGATCAGAGAACTACTTCACTGCTAAATAAGTGCTAGTAGAAATAAGTAAACAGCTTTGCACTCTGTCATAATCCCTAAAAGACTGAGCATGCCAGCAAAAGCAGCACAGACTCTCAGAGCAGTAAATAACCAAGTAGGCAGAGCAAACAAACATTTTAAACTCCGTATGTCAGAAAACCTCTCTTTGGGAATGAGGGGGTGAAAACAGTTTTGTCAGAAAGGAGGAAGCTTTCTCCCCTTCCCTTCTCCTCACTTCCCCAGCCCTTCCTTCCCTTGTTTACTTTGTTTCCCTGTTTCAAACCAAGTAAGAGAAAAATCTAGTATTTGTGGAACTGGGCTCTTTCTGTTTAACTCCAGCTGTGCCCACAGCCCGCATACTGGCTTCGTAAAATTTGCCCAGTCTGACAAAGTGGTTTCTCAGGCTTGAAATAAAACCATAGTGATTTTTACACTAGTAAAATAAATGACTAGCCCTTGACAGGACTAGCAATTATCTATGAATTCCAAAGAAAAAGCTTGTTGCATGGCACAGCAACGTGCACAGAACAGCACTGTGGCAGGGGATTCTGGGGCTTTCTGTGCTTCTTTGCTCTGGCTTTTCAGCCTCTTTTGAAATATGGCAGCACTGGGAGCTCCACAGCAAAAAAAAACCACCAAAAAACCAACCAAACCACAACCAAAAAACAACCCAACAAAAAATATCCCCCAGGAAAGCAGCTCAGAGGGTTTTTACCTGTCACAGGAATGGGGTTGGAAGGATCTCTCTGCTAGTCTCAGGTCAAGGAAGACGCAGCATCTGAATTCAGGGGAAAGCTGTTTCCAGGAACATCAACCATAAGGTCCCTTGTGGGAAGGGGGGCTCCTGCTGTGGTCCCCCCACAGGTAGCTGTAACACTTTCTTTATGAGAAATATCTGCAAGCATAGACCTGGACATGAAGAGGAAGGCAATTGGCTTCCTTATGTTTGATTTAGGAGGAGTGGCCGCTTTGGGATCTAACACCCAGCAGTTATCAGAGAGGGGCTGGGGCCTGCAACTGCATTATCAGGTATCAGAGAGCCCCCTTGGGCAGGGACTGTGGGAACAGATGCTGACCTCAGCCAGGCAGCATGAAAGCATACCTCAGCGCAAAAGGGCAGGATGCCACGAAATAAGACTCCTTGAGAAAGGAAATGGGGAGAAACCGAAGCTGAAATCTTGATGCTTCTAGGAGACATGGAGAGGGATAACTGAACAGGAAGAGACATGGCCAGCACAGGGTTGCACAAGGACAGGCTGAGGGTCTGAACAGTGCCAGCAGCCTGGGCCAGCTGGGGAAAGAGCAGCAACACCTCTGCTGCAACCAAGGGCTGCTTCCAGGGCGGCAAGCAAAACCTGTCAGTGCCAGCCACGCTGCTGCTTTCTGTTTGTCTGCTCACTGAGGTCTGGCAGACAGACTCATCCTTCCATGTCTGCCTGGTCAGTACCCAGCATAGCACCAAGGACCTCTCAGTCCTGTGTAAAGTGAAAGAACAAACCTTTGCCTGGGATGAGACCGATGTAGGGAAGGTAGGTGGCAAGACCATCCTGCTTTCATGCCTTTTCAGGCTGAACATTTTGGAAGGAAAGTTTGCCTCAGATTTAGCCTCTGTCTGGGATTAATTCAGCTCAAATTTGTAGTCACCGCAGGCAGCAGGGAGGCTGCAATAGCTATTAGAGAACAAGCCAAAGAAGTAAAAGCAAGCAGGGACAAAGAATAGCCCTTGCCCTCCCCCAAAAAACAGAAAGGAGGCACAGAGATCCAAATTAAAAAGCAACTACTAACTAGTCACCAGTACCAGCGAGTCACCTTGGACTGGCCAGCAGCAGGACAGTTGCCTAGCCAGAGCCTGGCTGCCAGCAAGCAGCTCTGGCACAACACCGTGGCACACCCTGCTCTGGCATCCAGGCCCCAGCCAAGCAGCCCAGAGCTGACTGGGAAGGCCAGTGGAGCTGGGAGCTGCTGCAATCTGCAGTGAGAGGAAAAAGGGAGAGGAGTCCCTGCTCCCCACTGCTGCCCTAATGGAGGGGTGGAAGGAAGTGGCCAGCTCACCTCCTGCTGCTTTTGCTGCTGGCTGGGTGCCTTCAAGGTGTTGGTGTTGGTCATTCTTTTGGTTGGGGGATCCAAGCAGCCAAGATACCCAGACAGAACAAACTACAAAACAAAACGAGGCCCTTACATAGCGGAGACAGTAAAAATACAACGAGAGGAGTCAGCAGCCAGCAACGGCACCCACGACGACTGACATCCTCTCTGCCCTTGCAGACAAAGTCACCACGGTCAGAATCTAAAGGAGATGGCAAGTCTCGTACGTGAAGGCCGGAGGTGGTTTCCCATGTGCTCCCCTTGGCACCGCCGGGTGCCCGCCGTCCCGCCCCGCACGGCATCGCCGGTCGGACGGGAGGTGGCAGCAGATGGTCGCCGACAGCACCCGGCCGGCACCGCGAGCATCTCCCGGGGACAGCCCGCTACCCCGGGGAGAAACCCTTCCTGACTCCCAGGGGCTCGACAGGGATGGCAGAAGGTGCTCCCCGAGAGCATCCGTCCTCCCGGAGTGCTCCGTCTCCCCATCCTGCCCCGCTGGCTCTGAGCCCCCGTCCAGTTCCACAGACGCCACACCCTGGAAGCGCTTTGCCACAAATTGAGCTGTTTTAAAAACAGCCCGTATCGAGAAAACAGATGGCAGCAGCTAGGAAGCTCTGGTTATTATTGATTAATGCAGGATTACAGTTGGCAATAAGAGACATTGAGAGCAGCAGAAATTAATGCAGATATTGCCAGTGGAAGGAGGGGAAAACTATGGAGCAAAAGCACAAGAAATCATAGAATCATTCAGGTTGAATAGGACCTCTAAGATCACCAAGTCCAGCCTTTAATTTAACACTCCCAAGTCCACCACTAAACCATGTCCCTAGGAACCAGATCTACATGTTTTTAGAACAGTTCCAGGGAAGGAGAAAGACATTTTGTCCAGGTCTGAACATGGTCCCAAACAGTCAAGAATCATGCTCAGATAACATCAGGATCCACAAATGTTTGCCCCCTGCATCATCTGTCAGTCTTCACCAGAATAAAACTTCTACTGAAGTTTGGGGTTTTTTGTTTTGGTGTTTTTTTTAATGTAACTGGAATTATTTTCCAAAGATTTGTAATTTCCATTTCCATCTGCCAGGTTAGGAAATACCAGTGGTCAATCAGACCAGCCCAGCTGAAACAGGGAGTCCCAGAAACCTGTCCCTTCTGTATCCCTAGGGCTGCCTTCTTCAGACAAATAAAACCTGAAAAGCATCCGGATTTTAGAGCTCCTACAAGTCATCTCTCCAGAGCCACAAAGGGCATTGGAGGGTTTGGTAATAGTGTACTGAAACAAAGACATGAAAGAGTCTAGGCACCAGTATAAGGAACGGACTAGGACACCCTGTCAGCCAAGCCCTACCTTTCATCCCATCTCCAGAGTCTGGTGCCTGGGTCACTCCAGTCTCAGTCCCTATTCAGATGCCCGTGTCACACAGTCACCCTGCGAGCAGTGCACTACTGGCTTAATTTGCTCCTCTACCCCTGAGTGAAACTTGAACTTTTAAGCAGTGATGTTTGAAGCTATTCCTTCAACCTTTCTTATTTTCATGTGCTGGACCTCACTTCTGTTATGTAGTATCTGCCCTTCCAGCAGGAGAGGTCTGACAGAAGTGGCATCAGACAGAAAACTGCAGGCAGCTTTCATGTTCTCCTCCCAAAAAAACATACCTGCTTCCTAGGAGAACCCCCGAGGAAACATAATGGATCGCAGAGTGCAGTACTGAATGGGAACTCCAAAAGTCACCAAACCATCCCCAGTGTCTAAAGACTTGATTAGCACCACTTAAAGAATTTCTGGTGTGTTTTTTGAGGGGAGTTGAGTTTGATTTTTATGGGGGGTATTTGTCTATTTGTTTTGTTTGATTTTTTTGGTTTGTTTAGGTTTTCAAGCAAGGAAAATTGTATAACCTTGTCAGAAATCCATTAAATATTAACTCTTCTTACCCTCAGAAAATACTATCACATGTCTAGGCTTGATTACGTTTTCTGTCTCAAGGTAAGCTTGAGACTTTTGGCCCTATCCACAGGCAATAGGAATGTTTTCTCTTCACGGTATCTGTTTGCATGCCTAAAGACTATTTACAGTGCCCTGTCTTTTCACCTGCAGAAGAACCTTCAGGTAGAGACCCCTTGATGTAACAGCGACTCACATCTGTTACAATTTAATGGATCATTTCAAATGTAACAAATATGGGGAAGCAAAGGGACGGATCTTGAACCCAGCAGCTCTTCAGTAGTGATGGAAGTCACATAATCCAAAAGTGTGGTTTATTCTGCCTTTTTTTTTTTTTTTAAACAGATGTACAATCTGTTTACTGAAGACTGTATCGAAGTGGAAGTAGACTTGCCTGCTTTACAGGTTACTATGGAGACATCTTTCCTTTCATTACTCTGTAAACAGACCATGCTACACAGAATTGAGAAGTGCTTATTTTTGGTCATTCAAAAATTGCCTGTGATTAGAACATTTCATGTGCTGTGAACTAGTAGATATCTCTGAGTAATCTGTTTGCTTTATCCCAAGTTTGGCCAAGGGAAACTGAACTGACCAAGAGATAAAGGTCAAAGATACACATTTTACAGCCTTACAATTCTTCTTTTGAAGTCCCATCAGAGAACTGATGGGTTCACTTGCTACTAACTTCCCAAAACCTTTGATATTGGTCCCTAAAATAATACGGGAAAATCCCATCAAGCACGAATAATCACACCCCTTTTCCTCAAGCATGTTTTTAAGAAATTATTGTGAATTACTGTGCAGAGCATCAGAGTACAAGAATGAAGGATATCAAATATTTGTTATCTATAGTACTGGCCATTGATTCCCAATGGTCTTCGGGTCTGTAATTTTTTATTAAACTTTTTTCTTTATTTTAGATCATTACAGGTAAATTAGCGGCCATTTTCTGTAATCAAAACCACGGCAATGTCATTATCTATAGCCCATTGCTCTCCAAAATTATGCCTTCAACTTCACACTTTTTATTTCACCAGCACTCTCCAAATACCCAAGGTAGAGCACCTGTCCATCTCAGCCCTTCACATTAATTCCTGTGTACCAGCTTCTTGACAGTTCACTACAGTTTGCAGAAGCTACAAGAATTTTTATCTATCTATATTGCTGAAACTGCAGTATTCTCTCTAAAGCTAGAAATCAGAACTAGAAATAGGACAGTCAGAGATGGAGTAATGGGTGAGGGTAGAAACCAAATGAGAACAGGCAGCAAAAGATCAGAAAGTAGAAGCAAAAATGTCAAAGGAAGACAAAGCCCAAGCACTTTTGGTCATCAGAAATGCTAAGATGGCCAAGCTGACCAGCAGTGATAGGATAGAGAAGGTCCCTGTCAGACACCATGAGGACACCATACACTGGCAAACCTGACCTCTTGCTTTTCAAGACAGGGATAGCATTTGGGCAGGGATCTAAGGCATCTGAAATGAACTCTACCAGACTGAATCCACAGATATTTGAGGTCTGAGCCTGCAGGCACTCCCCCCTCCCAGCACACAGTGGCATCAGTGCAAGCAGAGCCTTGTGCAGAACCTTGTCTGTCCTTGCCAGGAGGCACCAAAGCACAGGAGCAGAAAGGAGTGCAGCCTAGCTTAAGGTCTCTGGTGATGGAATCTGAGGGTATAGGTTAAACCCAAAGAAAATGCCTCCCCAAAAGATAATCCTCCCTTCTTCCTTTTCCAGATGTGTAGAGTTTCTGCTCAGTTATGTACTTTGCAAAACCACACTTATTCCAATGCCTTTTTTTTTTTTTACACGGAAATATGGATGCTTACCAGAAAAACAAATAGTTGGGATGAAGCCCAGTTGGATATCACTGAGGCAACTAAGTGAGTATGCCGTGTGGAGGAGGAGAAGAAAGAGTTACACAGTTAGGAATTGTCTGTTGTCACATTTAGGGTAAACATGACAAGCAAGAGCTGCTTGTCCTCCCGCTACTGAGGACAAACTAACTACTCACAGTCAGGAAAAAACTGACATCCAGGTTTTCTCAGAAAGAGACTTAAGAATCTGAAATGGGAAGTTACTTGGTAATACTCCCTTTTCTACCCATATTCACATAAGCACATAAACACACAAGTTTATTCTTAAATTCCATGATGTTTTTCAGATTTTAAACCTGTGCTAAAATACTTTCTTCACCTGCATTTTTATCTGCCTGGATAAAGTTTAGATTAGTCACCTCCCAGGGGAGATGAGATGTCTCTTGGTCTACTCAGCTCCCATGATGAAGATTACCCTCATTTTCACTTGCCACTATAAGCAAACACTGCAATAGCCTAAAAGTCAAAAATAAGACCCTGAGAGGCCAATTTTCACATTTTTAATTGAAGTAAAATAAACAGAAAGATCAGGTTGTGTTGAGGTTGGGATAAGCACACCTATTCTCTGTCTCTAAGTAAAGAACAGAGTTTCTCCACAGGAGCACACGTGAAATATTCTGGCCATCTGGAACTGAGGAAGGTCCAAAGTCTATCTTATCTGCTCTCTGGTCCAGGTCTTCTTCCTGTCTAAAAGCATTCCCTGAGGAAAAAAAAAAAAGAAACAAACAACAACACCCGAACAACCAAAAAAAAAATCAAAAAAACCCCAAACAAAACAAACCAACCAAACAAAAACAAACAAAACAAAAAACCACAACAAACCTTCATTAGCCAACAGCCTGTTTCTATTTTTCTCACAAATCTGCCTATAGCTGTTCCCATCTCAGATTGTCACAGCACTGTAAGTCAGTGCACTAAAGTATTCACAAAGCAATATTGCACGTGTGAGAACCAACGAAGCCCAGAGCCCAAGCCAGGTCATACACACTTTCCCATGTCTTAGCTCTACCAAGAACTATGGAGAAGTGTAATAAAGAAAGAAGCAGCTATATCCCACAGGCACATTAGTCTTATTTAAACATAATACTGCCAGGAAGCACTTTGGGATGCTACAGTCATTTAGAGCTTCAGCCATATAGAGTTGAAGCTTCCAGAATGGAAAAGTAGCCTTTGATCTACAACCACCTACATCTCAGGATTTGAGTTTTTTGTAATCACACTCCTGAGCTACTAACACTGCTTCTGTCCCCAGTTCTTCTCAACAGCCAGATACAGGCCACTCATATGAAATTCTCAGTGAAGTGTTGAAGAAAAGGCAGGTGCTAAGATCAAAGGCGCTCACTCAACATCTTTTACTTCTGGCCATAGCTCACAATTTGGGAATCTTCACGCATCAAAGGCTCAGGACACCAAACAAATTGGTGGGTTTGCAAGTAGCAAATAACATGTGTGTGCATGAGTAGAATAGATGCTTGTGGTCCTCATAGTGGGACTGACCAAAGAAAGTGATGAATAAGCAGCTCTGTGAGGTCATGACTCAGATGCCCATGTCCCAGCTGGGCCACGGCAATAGATTTCTTGCCTCAAACCCAATTCACTTCAGATCCAGCTTATATCTTTTTCACTAAGTCCAGTGCTCTGACTGCCTCAGGGAAGAAGAACTGAGGACATCCATCAGAGCCAACAGTGAGAAAACACTCTGAATTATTCATAACACTCAAATAGCAAATTAAAATTAAACTACCTTACATGACAATGGGAGATATGCTAGCACTGAAAAAATTCCAAGGCTACTTTTATGTGCTGCATGACCTAAAGCTGGAATGAAATACTTAATGGTTAAAAGGGTCTCCTGTTTGTTCTCTCTGGATGGATATATTGCTTGTTTTGCCTGCATTTATATCAAGTCTTTACATAACTGCTGGCTTCATACTCGAGGCTATCTTCCTGAATCAAAATCTCTCCCATATTGGTAGCAGAAGAGTAGACTGCTTCTAGCTTTTTAACTTGTTAATAATGAACTTGCTCTTGTCTGATTCTCCTTGTCTCCTTCCCCCTGTGCAATACCTGCCTTGGGAAGTACATGGCTTTTGCATCAGTGTTCAAGTCAGTTTTCTGTGCTTGCTTAGAAGGCTGTCAGGGCTAGTTTTTGAGGTACAGTCTCCTTTTGAAAGGTTCCGACAAGCTCTGCTAGAGGAGAGCAGGTTCCCAAAATATATTTCTCTCACACTTGTTTGCAGTGTGGAGAACCCTGAAAAAGAGTAACAATGTGGTAACGAGAGGCACTCCAGACTGGATTTAATGCTACCATATGCTAGACAGAACGAGAATCCATACTGCAGGAGAGCAGCCGGTACATTTCCCCGTTAACAGAAGCCTGATTGCAAATTGCATTTAGTCTCAACAGCTCAGTTCACTGCACACAGATGCCATGGGGGACTGTAAAGTTAGCAAGATGTGGGGGAGTATGGCTGAATTTTTTAAAAAGGGCCTTGGCTGATCTGATGCCACAGACATTCGGAGCTGATGCCGTGGAAGCAAGTTGCTGCTGCATTTCTTCTGCCAGAAATAAATAAGAATAATAATGTCATGAGCTGTTAGTCAAATTACAAACTCTTGTTAGACTGGTGATTATCTGCTGATACAAACAACAGCATCGGCACCGTCAAATGCTTCTCTTATAACTTGACAGCCAGCACATAAATGAAGTCAGAAAAGAAGAATTTACTCTTTCAAAATAGGTCAGCATGAGATGAGATGGGTTTCCAGTCAGAGTGTGCTCCATGTCTCCCTGGGCTGGCTGCAAAGTGCACCTCTTAGTTCTTAAAGCAGACTTCACATAACTGAAGGTATAATGAGATTAAATCAAATGAACTGAGAGGAAAACCTGTCCCATGGATCCTCTCAGAATGGGTAGAGAATGAGAGCTCCTCTCCGCTTACTTGCGCATGACCAACCAAATCAACTCCGTAGCCTCTGTCCAGGGCCTTTGTCACAAAAATACTCAGCTCAGCTCATCCTAATGGACCTTTTGATGAGCAGGCTGAGCAGAAAGGCCAAAGACTTCTCACTCCCTGGCCTGAACCACTGGAGCACAGATCCAGGACAATGTAAAGATGCCTGGCAATATTTTCATGGGATAGTACAGAGGGTTTCACTATCCAAAGCTCCCAAGCCAGCACCAATGCACAGAGTACTTTTAAATATGAAGTCGAACCATGGGTGCACAATCACTGCATGTAAACACAGCCCTTTTGCTGCAGGATACATGCTTTGCTTCATGAGAATCAGGTGAGGTCTTTTATTTCCTCTTATTTCCCTCACCAGAAAGCGTTACACGGTTCAGCTGTTTAGATCAGTGTAGACAGTCTCTCAAGGCTTCTTTTCCAGTCTGACATCTCTATGAAGCATTCCCACAATCTTCAAAAATAAAGAAATGCTTTACCCACCCCCACTGCATAGCCAGCCCACAAAATTCACTGTTAGTGAAGGTCACCAAGTCAAATACTGCAGCTGGGTCATTTTATAGGCATTAATGATCCATGTAGCTCTGAGAATAAAGATAAAAGTGATCTAAATCCTGCTCTTTAGGACATGAGCCAAACTTCTCCATGGTCAGGAAGGAATTGCTGCCACACACGCATCACATAAGGGATTGCACTTTCCACCAGATGCATAGGGGGGGTTAATTTCTCCCGTCTCTCTCCCACCATGTGTTACCAGGAACCACAGGAGTAGACAGGAGAGTGCTGTGTACCACGCTTCTGTACTTTCACGGAGGAGTGACCACCAGCCAGAAGATCCAGGGCTTCAGGTTGTTCAGGCGTGAAAGTGTTGCATAATTTCCTAAAGCTCTACATCAGAGAGGTGGTAATACCTCCCATGCTCTGCGAGCTGCCTGATGCAGTTCCAGGAATAAAGTGCTATAACTCAGCAATCTCCTGCAGCACTGGCTTTACCTTTCTGGGCAGGAACTTCACTGCTAGGAAAAAGGCATTTTTCAGACTCTCCCACTCTCCCAGGAATCAAGCATCCAAATGAAGAGAGAGAAAGAGAAGAGCCAGTCTCCCAGGAGGTCTCCAAGTAAAGCCCAAACAATAACAAAAAATATCATAGAGGAGCTCAGGATTTCAGACAATAAGAAAAATAGAAGCACCCTCCAGCTCTGTCTACAACACAGGCAGAATGGGCACTACAAATCTGTTGGCAGGGGTGTTTCATGTCTAGGGAGCTAGGAGGTTCTCATGAGGAGCGAGGATGATCTATAGAGAGCTACCAAATATCAAGCTTCCCCAAAGAAGGCTTCTTCCTGCCCACAAAGCACCTAAAGTGCATTAGTCATTTGTCTAAGGATGCTAAAGAGACCAGGATAAAGTGCTCAGTGAGAGCTCAACTCTCAGTCCCAAACAAAATACAGCAATAGGAATTGCTGGGAGAAGATGGCCAAGTGCCTGGAGTTGTTTGAGCCAACAGCAAGAAGCTTTATGTAGGAAGCAAACCCACTTGAACAGGCAGCTGCTGAGCTGGCTGGTAGTGAGCCATGGAGCTGCCTGCCTCTTGGGTGCCCATGCAGCATAACAAATCAATTTAGACCTGCAAAGTAAACATGAAAGTGAGGTCCAGTTCCCAGCTGGAGCTGACTTCTCCCATGAAACTTGTTCTGTGTTTCCAGGCAGCCATGAAAGCAGAAAATGCCCATCCTTCTATGCAGTTCTTGGCTTTCATTTTTCACTTCTTTTGTTAAATAAATTGGTGGTTTAGGGTTTCTTCCACTGCTTGGAATACTTTGTGAGGCAACTGACTCCCTTCTGCACTCCAACATGAATGATTTTGTTGGGCTTCTGCAGCATCCCATGTTGTGTTTTGAGCATGCCAAGGACTATAAAGATCCAAATCCTAAGTATGTGCAACACTGAGCTTAGTGGTCAACTCTTAAAGTCAGCTCTTTCAGTCACACCTCAATGCTCAGTCCTAATCACAGCTACCAGACAAGGCCCACAGAAATATCATACAACCATAGACTGGTTAGGTTAAAGAATGATTAATGATCATCTTGTTCCAAACCCTCCTGCCATGAGCAGAGAACCTTCCACTAAATTTATTCATAGAATCATAGAATCATAGAATCAATTGGGTTGGAAAAGACCTCCAAGATCATCGAGTCCAACCCCTGATCCAACTCCAATTACTATATCATGGCACTAAG